>JACXII010000018.1:3789323-4389323 GCA_014737395.1 Bombus waltoni | reverse complement strand
CAACAGAGCGCTTTTTCATCGGGTTCTACATTTCCTTCTCGAAATGGTAAGTTTTAATAATCGTATAAAGGTACTACCAAATGATATGGAATATAATATTCTGCACCAAATTATATAATTAATATATCATATACAAATATATATAATTAATGCCATAATAAATGGAAGTTACACGTTAAGAATTTGATAAACCCATTTTTATTAATTTTCTGCCTGTTGCGTCACACGTTATGGCGACAAAGAAATATTCTATTGTGAAAGAGTCGAAGAAAAACATAGCTCGATAGATTCGAAAATATAAGTCTTCTGTATATTATCGTAATATCGTTAAATGCACCCGTTTCTCATGCATTATTCTACTAAAATCTCTAATCAGAGCGACGACGGGAACGTACATATTCGAGAAACGTGAGCAAAGACGCCGCGCTGGTTTAATCAAAGGACTTCGCCCGGAGAACCGTGTGACACAAAATCAAGCAGAGGTTCGATTCGATGGAATCCTCTTGCCGAAGCTTTTTCTTAGCTGACGAAGTCTCGAACGCAGGATGTCACGGGAGGACCTGTCGGGAATGTAACGACAAATGAAAAGAGCGAACCCGCTTCTTTCTAACCCGGTAATTCCTCGAGCAACAGGGATGATCAGCGGACCGGTTGACGGAGATTTAAAGTTGGACGCATGTGCCCCGGTTTTTTCCGGTCCCACGGCGGTAATTGCCATCCTGCCGGTAGATCGAGTGGCTACGGTGTGATTTACAGTGCTCCTGGGATTTCGTCCAGGTATCTTCGTGACACTTCGCACGACGAGCAAACCAGACGATTTTCTACTCTTCCCGAGAGCCACCAGTCTTCGCGAATAGCGTCTCGCGAAAGAAAAAGAGTGAGAAGCAAACATCGGCTCCCGTCTTATGGACATAAAGTCTTTAGGAAGATATACAGCTGTTCAAGAGATACGTGGAAGTATGCAAAGTACCCAAAGTAAAGCAATCGTTACATCGGAATATACGTATCAAGTGCTATAACTGGAATTATTTATTAAATGTAGAAATGTTGGCCGAAGGAATAGACTCTAGGAAACAATAAAATTTGAAATTGGAAATTGGATATTGAAAATTGAAATTGGATAAACATTCGCAGTCTAGTAATCTCGCAATGATACTTTCAGTTGAACTAGTAAAATTAGTAAAACCTGTATCGTGATAAATATCGGTAGAAAATTCGACTGTGACTTACGAACGAAGCCGATTGAAATATGTACGAATAATGAATGGAGAACGTGTAAAAATTCGGACTTTTCGGCGTTGATTATGTTAGACGCAACGAACCATTAGAATTTCATTACACGCGAGACGTTTTAGTAAGTGCAAGACGGTAATCATTCGCAATTAAGCTGGTTGTTTGAGACGGCAGGCCGCGACCAGGCGCGCCGCAACACGCTCATTGTGTGAGTTTAATTAAGCACAGCTGTTTTGACACCGGAACAGATAGTTTCTGCGGCTTGCTATTCGAAGGCAGTTGATTTAACTGAAACATCTGCCGCATGTGCCGCGTTACGCGCCGATCCTGTCTGCCGTCAGTTGATTTAAAGTGCCCGCCGTCGTGGCGGGCCAGTGGAAATGAAATTTCACGAGAAGAAAAAGATCCTTTCTGCTTCGCGTATTTCCTGCTTTGTTAATGAGTTTTAACAAAAAGGATGAACACTGTGATTTATCGTACCTCCGGTATGGTAATAACTTTAACTTAAACGCGACGAACCGCGCACGTGTTCACAGAATCGATACGCTGGAACGATTATAGATAGTTGGAAATTTTCGATCCGCTCTACTTCAAAATATTAAGAATATTATTTAAGATTGTAGGATGTTCGAGAAGCTTGACCTGTCCTTTTGATTTCGTCCTGCGAAATAGAGATTAAGAAACTAGAGGTATACGTTGCCGAGACTCGATAAGTGACGACGAACGAACCAAGTCCATTTCACAACGAGAAAAATGGATAGGTTCTAGGAAACTAGAAACAATTCTAAGAGTGAATATTCGTTCGTATTTTTTCGAAAGCAAGAATAAGAGCCTAACTGTATAGAAGAAAGTTTTACAACGTATAGCAGAACACACTACGACTAGTCAGATCAATATCCATCAACCCTTTAGAAAGGCAGTGAAGATGGAAAGAGTGGTCAAAAGAAGAGCAAGGCTCTGAAGCTTGAATAGTCCCAACTGTAATTCAGGCGTAAAGTGTCCTATTCTACTTGCACGATGTTCTACTCTACTTGCACGGTATTCTATTCTACTGGTTTGGTGTTTTACGATGCTAACGATTCCAGGGAATCTTGTTCTACTGGATATTAAGACGCAGACTTTATTACTATTGCTTGACAATCGAAACAGAAATTACGAAATTAACAACTCACTTCGTTGCTATATTTAAGGATTACTCAAGAGCTTAAAAAGTAGACGAAATTTTTCTATCCGAAGAAAGTATAATATTCTAGTAGACGAGTAAACGATACTCCATTTCGAATAAAACAATGAATACTTGAATCGAAGAACGAATTGAAATCTCAAAACGATAACAAACGCTTAGGGTCGTCTCGCGATAAAAATCTCTCGATTCGGTCGAATCGCGTAAATCGCGTCGGATCTTTGCGCACAGTCGCGAAACTTTGTCTCTCGTTTACTGTAGAAACTGCGCTAATTAATGCTAAGTGTGATCTATGTGCCTCGTAATATCTCTACAAACTTTTCCCCGCCACGCGGAAAACATTGCGGAATTACGGCGGGTTAAAGAGACGCTAATTTAAATGAACTACTGTAGTGCGGCCGGAAAAAAGGGGGCCGCCTCTTGTTTTGCTCAGCTTTTTCTCTTTCAATTTAATCACCGCTTTAATTCGACTGGTAGGAACTTCGTGTTGCGCTTGTTAATGCACCGCTCTTCCACCTTTCTCTACACGTCGTCCTCAAACAATCTCAAAAGGGACGCAAATGCGATCAGATTATGCTCGTTAAGCCACAGACTACTTCGCCTTCGATTCGTTTGCTTCGTGTTCAGTGTCATTTTATTCAGATTGTCGCTGTGTACTCGAAATACAGCTTCTAGACACTCTGTTATCTTTCTAGTCTGATCTTGATAAAATCCCGCTTAAGAAACTCGCGCAGATTAATCAGAATGCCTTCTCTGTCGTGCAAACAGGACTAGAGAAGGAGGAAGAGTACTTTCATCCAACAGAAATTTTCGTATCCCGCCAACATTTATCGTTGCGGACCTGCTAATCCCGCGGTTTACTTCTCGTCACGAACAAGCTCGGATGCGTAGCTCGACACGTTCACTACTTATAACGCGTTTTTCTGAAACTACCTGGACCGCGCAACGTGACGCGTGCATCGCACAAGAAGAACCGTGGCGACGCTGGAAGAATACGCGGCACCACTCCGCTGATTATTAGAGCGGACGCTTCCGCAACTTTAACAGAAATTTATACTGCCTACATTCTATTTTCTCTTCATACGGTTTCCCTGAGTAAATCTATCTGTTCTAGTTTTCCACCTACCTTTACACGTTCTCCGACGTGTCGGCTAAACATTTGTCTTCAATTAATTTCCTTATCCCTCTATCTCGCATGTTCTTTATATAATTTGTTCAATTAAATTCCTTCATCAAGTAACACGCACGTTTCTCTGATACGGCTGGAATCACTCGAGGCGTCTTTCCACGGTGCGCCACGAGCAAATTCACGAATAGCACGTGAATGTAGCGAGAGGTAGAGGATGGCGGCGGAAGAAGAGGGGGGCCTTGAATCTTCAAAAAGCTCGCTTTAAGTCGACACTGTCGGTTTCCAGGGGCCGAGTGGCCGTCTGAAGCGGCGTCTGATTAAAAGCTTCGCGCCAAATTAAATACAGAAACTCCCGGTTGTCGGTTCACGTCGTCGGTTCACGTCCCCGGGAGTGTCTCGCCAAGCCTCGGGTCGTACAAGGCAACGGACCTATTGAACGTAGAATCAGAAAGGGGACGACAGGTGGTGGAAGCACTGGCGGCCGCGTGAAAGGGACCAACTCGGATTAACTCGCGCGAAAATATTACGGTAATTTGCTTGCCGATTGTTCGAAGGATTACAGCGGATTTTTCCCCTGTTCTATGCTCGGGATAATTTCCGACCGGGAGGGACCGATACGTGTTATACACCCTCTTTCGACGCTGTTGCTCGCGAATCAAATTTATCGCGGCTCGGTGAAATATACCACACTTTGCTATGCCAAACGTCCGCGCGATCCACCAATCTAATGTTTCAGGATATTTTTTCCGAGATTAACTTGTAAGTACTTTCGATTAAAGAAGGGTGAGAATTTTATTTGTAGTATCTGAATGAATTGTAGAGCTAGCAGTTCCGATAACGAAACGAAGTTACACAGTGGCTACAAGAATCGTTCACATACACACTATAACATTTATATACTAGTTAATTAGATACGAGTACGTTAAGCTTTGTATCATTTCAGTACTATAATTTAGAATCTCTAATCTCTCATACTATACATATCCTAGCATCAGCGCATTTTTGTTTTTCTCTACTTTACAATCTTCTTTTCTCTCTTCTTTCGTATTACAATCGTATCTCCAGGATTCTTTCCAATACTGAATTACGCATAGTACCTAAACAATCGCCCAAAATTCCTATTATCGCACTGCAAACTTGCACCAACAGCACAAATTCCACACGATATCCCCCCCATTGATCAAGTGAATTAATAGATAGTTTGGAAGCTGTCAAGAACAGTCGCTCAATTTTCGTGCAAAACGCATACTCAAGTTGCACTCCTTTCTGTGCATCTGTGTTCTGATTGCATCCTCGTGTTCGCGCGTTACAACAATCGATCAATCTCACGACTGATCAGCTTCACCCACGGCCAGACAGTGTAGTATAATTTCGAAGGCAGAGAGAGGTTCACGCTCGCGTTCGATTCTCTCTCGATGCTCGCCGATCGAATTTATTGGATCCGGCTGAAAAATACCTTAATCCGTTTGGACATCGGCCGGCACGCTCGACAAATGCAATATATTCGCCGCGCGAATTCTGCTGTAACGGTTTATCATCGAAATGCATTGAATCGGTCCACTCGAGTTTTCACCGGCGCGCACTCTGTATTTTTCAGCGAAGCCTCGCCACCAGCCCGTTAAAGTGGCTTCTCTCTCCTTCCCTCTGTCGCTCGGTGCAAGCTCCATTGAAAATATTTCCCGTTTGAAAGAACGCCGTGCATTGCTTCGAGTGCACTGCGATCACTTTTCCACACAAGTGTGGTTTTTGTTAGATACAACAGTTTTCTTTTTTCGCGTGAGCGCGAAGAAGCAGAATGACGTTCCCCCGGCATTTGATGTTTCCTCGTTTTCGTAGTTCGATAGTTTCTAATTAATTGCCAATTCCCTAAAAGGTTCGTCAAGGTGTAATGACTGTTTTGCCACGTAAGCTAAAATCAATGCTTTCAGCGGCATAAAGCTAATCGAGTTTCGAGAAATGATTCATCAAGCTCGATGAACGTACGAGTACGTGTGCGTCAAATATAATTTTCAGTATCGCGTTTAAAGATATAGAACGAAAGCAACAGAAACAGAAGCTACTTGTCTGTATGTCACCTTTATGCTTCTTCTACTCCACGTTTAATTTAACAAATCGTTAACCAATCACTACATATAGTTTATTATGCTCGGAAGAATTACTTTTATTAATTTTCCAAGCTTAATAAACATAATTTGTTATTTCTAAAGTTTACAAAGGCGAGAAATGAGTGGAAGTATGGAATGGCCACGTACGTATTTCAACGAACGTACGTTAAATATGGCAAGCGATGAAATCTTTGAAGGAACATCGCAATGAAACACCAGTATTATACCAAAGTAAATATAAAATGTCAACACGAGAACTTTTTAAATCCGTCAGAAAATGGCGTAGTCTTGCCGGAACAGTTTGCTAAGCGTTTCATTTGATTATTCGTTGCGCTGAGAAAAACTATGATCATTTGTAAATGCCGAAATAATCGAGAATCCTCTCTTTCAATTGCTAATATGCCCGAAATCAGCCGCGAAATACGCAAATTATTCGTAATTATAAAATATTTAGATCGAGCGAGGGGCGAAAAGCGAGATATTTGATATGGTTGTCCCTCGACGATGCGTCCAGTGCCCATCTACGTCTCGTTGAATTGTTTCGAATTTTAATAGAATTATAAAGTTTTATCGTTATAGTGATTTTTCGTAAAGAATTGGTCTCTTTTTCTCTTTTTAAGGCGTCATTTTAAAACATCTCTTTTGAGACGTTTGAATTTTACCGTGAAAAAAGACAGGATTTTCTGTGGCGGTTCTCGCGTATTCGGCTAGCCTGAAAGGTCGTTGAGCTTCCGTCTGGCATTCTCGTTCTTAACTCTGCACTTCGGGACGCACGAACCCGTAAATTTCACTTGAAATCTCTTCCTTTGCTTGAAACCCATGCGAAAAAGCCACCACCTGTCTCGAAAGTTCGCCTCTTTAACTCAGTTTGCACGAATTCTACCCGGTAGAATTGCAATTTATTAACGGTGGATCGAGTGGACACGAAAGCTCGATATAACGGTCGTGAAAATTTCAGCCGTCGAGTCAGGCGAATAATCGCTTTCGGCGTAGCTAAGAAAGCAAAAAGAAGTCCAAGTACTTATTTTACTTCAGAAACTTTTTCTTTGGCTTAAAGTCGGGCAACGATGAGGAACAAAGGCCAATGACGAAACAGAATTGCATCGAACAGATAAGGTTATAATCTCGATAGAACGACGCTCTGAATGTAACAGGTTTGCCGTGTATACCATAGAGATCCATAGACAGGGAATATTAACTCACTCTGTAACCATTGAGCCCAAGTTCAACATAAAGTTTCGAAGCTTCAACCGATTGCATTCGCTTTATGATTCGTGTGGTCGGTATTAAATAGATATAATCAGAGATTTCGGAACTGGCAAGTCATCGGAAGTCCGAACACGAGTCACCACGAGACAAATTCGTCGTAACTACGACGAATTTCATGGCAACGTTTCATCTGGTAAGCGCTACATTCGTTGGCCAGAATTCCATCCCCTTGGGTGCATAACAATTCCAAAATCATTTGATCAAAACCCCGAAACGAGACGCCCGTCTACGCCATTACAAAGCATTTCGTGAGTCCGACGAGTGATTGTTTATCGCGTAATTTTATCTCATGTATTAACTGAAGTTTTGAAATTCTATCGTGACTCGCTTTTCAATTAACCGGATTCTACATGGAAGTTGGAACTTTATGTTTATCAAATCGGTTTATGAGTTCTACGATTACTTTATTCATCGTGTTTCCCATTAACACTGTGACGACGTCAATGCCGCGCGAATGTTAGCTGCTAGTGCATAGTACGTGTGCGAAAATGACAGAAAAGAAAACACGATATATAAACTCTGTCGATATTTTAATTTTTATTTTAATGTCACTTTTTGCTTATGAAACACACGAGGGTTTTAAGCTGACATAGTTGAAAATGAAGACCTTCGCTACTGGAACCTTTGAACGACTATTACGTTATACGATAATATTATATTGGACGAGCAATGTTTTGAAAATTTTGAAGGGGTTGAAACACACGCGTCTAGCTGTGTAAAATCAAACATAGAAACAATTTTTGGTTATTATAACATCGATAGCGGTGGATATTAAAAGAAAATACGACACGTCACATCTTTTTCCTGCAACCTTTATATTCGTTTATTTATTTCTGAATCTTCTTACAAACATATTTACAAACACATTAAAAGAATCATATTTCATTAAATCTTGAGAGTAATACCAGATTTCTACCAGAAACGATTCACCGGAATGGTTTCCTCCGTCGGTCTATCGGCAAGGAGGAGTAAGAACGCTACGAAGCTACTTGTCGAGACTAAGAACCGTCCACACAGTGTCACGGCCATTCCCTTAAAAGAAGTTCCTTAATCTTCATCAAATTCTTAAAGAAGGCCGTGACCAAAGAAAAGACAAGAACCTCCGCTCTGGAGCATCATCGGAATAATGAACTCTTAAGTGTGCACTATTGAGAAAAAACCGCTCGATAACTCCGACGTGCTTTTATTAAGATCCTTGGCTGATTTCCCTCCACGTGACGTCTAAATGCTTCGTTGGATTCCACTTTGAAAGTAGCTGGTGACAGTTTGCAGGGCTCTCGCTACTTCGGCATTAATTATAGCGACCTCCTTGATTCGAGTTCGGAATTCCTCGTGTGGTACTTTTCTGAAACCTGTTCACATCCTTCTTGCTCCTCTATTCGCTTGTATCGCGATGCTGCTCAACGTTCTTGCTTCCATTCCTTTTTCTCGTTTGACACGATACGAGATTCCGTGTAATCCTTAGCCGTAAATCGGGATTAAAGTTGGCGCCGCTTCCGTCGTGGCGACCATTGCCCGATGAGCAAGTAGAGACAACCGCTTTGTGATGGTCCGTGTAACTAAAAGAACGATCTCGGTCTCTTGTTTCGTTCCACCAGCTGGATATTCGATAGCTACGAATCGATCGATACCCTTCTGAAAGTAACACTGCCAAGCGGAATCGCGGTATTTTTGTTGCAATAAAAAAGCATGCCGCTATTAGTGAGCTCAAAAGGAGGATAACTGGGAGGGTAAATTGTCGCCACGGGCGTTATTCCTTTCAGCAAACTGTTCCCTGTCCTTTCGTGTAATTAATATCGTGCCGTGGATCGTAAAGTAATTAACAAACTAGTCTAAGGAATATGCGGTAAAGTTTGTCATTTAATTAACGATCGAGACGGTATTAGTACTTCATGTTATTATGTTTGGTAAGACTGTTGGATGAAATGAAGAGGCTATCTCTTCACTTTCATTTACACGCCAACGAAACTTCAAACAAAGAGAGAGAGAGAGAGAGAGAGAGACTTGCTGACAAGGGGGAACATTCGCTCGATTCGTCGCGCGTAATTAATTGGCGGATCCCGCTGGAAATCGGTAGAAACGCCGCAATTTAACGGTATATTTGCAAATAGCTGCGTCGTTGAATACGTAATCGAGAACCGAAAGGCGACTATTTTATTTAACGTTTACACTATCTAGTCTCTCTCTAGCCGGCACAATGTATCCAAGCCATTCAATCAACTTACCCTTTCCGACTTGTTTTCCCTCCGTTTCGTTTCGTTTCATCGACATTCCGCTAGAAACTCACACCCTGAGGCGGTAGTCCCTCAACATCTATTTCTTTTCCATTCCCGTAACATAATATCGTTCTCCCGGTACTTTCGACCCTTACTGTTGATCCGTACCACCGAACAACACCGAAAGAATTTTTCCTCGTTCCCATCGAGAACATAAATACCAGTCAATAGGTGAACCGTGTCAGTTTCGTCCCTTGGACGCGCGTCTTTTGTCTCTACTCCAAAGACGATCTATTCTTCTCGTTAGATTTCGTTCACTTAGCTGAGCCAGGGGGGACGGAACGGTGTACAGTCTCGACGAAATATCGAGACAGATCGACTCTCGTCGACTCTCGTTAGCCTCACGACCCATCGGAAGAGGCGAGCTATCGCGCGCTGGTTTTCCAGACCGGTGGATCTTAGACAACCGTGATAGAATATAAAAGCAAAACGTATCTAGACCTCTAGTGCTCTCTCCTAGATTAAACGTCGTCCCCTGGCCACCCCCTTTGCTCCCCCCCGCCAGGATCCTACTTCCTACACTTGCCTCTCTTATCTAGTCTGTGTACCGCGGGCTTTACGCCCAGTCTCCTTCTTCGCCTTCTGCCTATTCCCCTTCCTACGTTCCTCGTCGATCTATAGGTCACACCCCAGACGCGTCTTTGACGCCGTGTCCCCGGTTCCACGAACCGTGCTCAGTTTTTTAAAGGTTCAATTATCTGTGGATTTCTCGTCAGTCGACGTTCTCGTTGCCTGTCGTCGTTGTCGAGATTCGCCAGAGAAAACATCGCGTTACCCTTTTTCCCGCGACGCTCTTGAGACGAACCTTCCTGTGATTCAATGCGACATGCGTCCGCGCGGAATCGCGGCTTATCATCCCGAGAAATTACGAAGGTTCGTTGATTAGTCCTTCCACCACGTGGGTGGTTTACCATGAACCATCGTCGACGACGTTCGTTATACTTTTATTACTCTAAGAAGCTCGTTCACGACGTACAAGCGTGGATTAGCACGCGAACTCGCGAATTATGCTGCATGCGTGATGTTGTTGGCTGAAGTACGTTAAAGGCAGCGTCTTCTTGCGAGTTATGGTAGAGCTACGGTGCCTCGTAACGCGAGTTTTAATACATCCGCAGGGAAGATGAAGCGATACCTCGTTTTAATTCACTTTCGCTTAACCAAGCCCGTTTAACTACTGTAAGTCGAAGAATGAACAGCAAGAGAGCCTCCTGTATACGATGCAGATGCAATATATCGAGGATCCTCGGGGAATCATCGTTTTCGGTGTAATTAACCGAAGCGCTCGGTTGTTTATCGTATTTATACAAATTCGATGCAGATAACGACGTGATATTTTGTCTCGAATATTCCATAGATATCTTTGCCAATGCTCTTGGAACTTTTCCTGTCCTAATCTCGCTTTTGTTTAAACATAGTCGAGACTTTGAATTTTCGTTTTGAAAGTGCATCAAATTTAACTAACAATTTTGCGTATGTCAATCCCGATTTCGTTTCGATCGACGAACTTTTGATGTTTTAAATCGTTGATAATGATTCTTTCGTGTTTTGGAAATTGTCTAACGGTAGAAAAATATGAGTCGGTCAAAAATGACCGAGGAATAGTTTGACGAAGTCCCTCTGCTAGCCACTGAATTCAATGAGGCAAGCTTCCCAAGAGAAATCTGTTTACAAGAATTTTTCCTGAAACTTGCAGCGATTACCGAGGTTGCATCCGCAAATGCGCATTCGAAGGGATTTTTCCACGCGCGTGTCTAATTAATATTATACACCTCAGCTGCACGTCGGGCATCCGGACTAAAGGAAGAGGATTTCCAGGAGCAAACGCCGGAGGGATGTAAAAGAGGCTCGGAAACGTGGAATTTAGAAAGACGGGAGTAACGCGCGAGAGCGGTGAAAAATGCGCCGTGTCCCCGACTCGCCTTGAGTTTTGTAAGAGGAATTTTCTCCGCGAAAACTTTAATTACTTCCTAGGGATTCATTACTCGATGCTAATAGACACGTGTTCCGTTCCTCCCTTTTTAATTTTTAAAGTTCCGGAATATGAATATTGCTCGTCACGTACCAACTTTTTGCTGGAATACGTTATTTTGCTGACACTGATTTACAAGCTCCCTTCGGAGCTTCCGAACTATACCGATTTCAAGAAGAGGAAACGAATTAAGGAAAAGAAGTGCGTCCTCGTAGAAAGAAGAATAAACGTGGATGGGTGGCTGAATTATTCGTGGCTTGATCAGGCGTGTATTGCAGTTCGGCCAATACGGTCCCAAGTAGAATAAACTTTCGCGGTCAGACGCAAAGTCCGTACGTGATATCGTTCAACTAGCGATTTAAAGCGCTCGCATTATTCGCGCACGATAGACCTAATGGACGTGAAATATGTTAACTATACGTTTTACCGTTCCATTACTTTTTACCGTCGCTATACGAGCAAGAATAATATACCGACCCGAAGTCGTTAGTAATTACGCCGTCGATAAATTGCGCGAATCAACTGAGTAATAATGTATGAATATTAATACCTATGTACATCGATTATTTTGCGCTATACAGCGCGAGTTTATGATTTCCGTATTTAGGATTTAATGGACCATTAATGCAATACAATTCATTACGTTCGGCTGAAAAACAATAAACATTTCCACGCAGCCTGTGCAGCGCCGTTATTTGATTTCAACGTTGCACAACATCAGGCTGCATTTTCGTAATCAATGTTTCATTCTCGGAATAACGTAACATCTTTTATCTGCATTAATTGTTGAAAAATCTCATTTCGTAGCTTTTACGCGAGTAAACAAGCAATAACGAAAGACAAATGGAATAACGTTCCCATAATTAGACTACGAGAATTACAGTAACTCACGAAGGTACTCGAATTATGCTTGCAACAAATATTCTATAACTTCTTTATACATTTTCAGATTATTTTACCATGCATCGTTCGATAAAATATCAATTCCATAAAAATATACTATCTTTAAATATTTCTTGAACTTTCGAACAACTCGATATTTTCGTGAGTCGTTGTACGTACTACTGGCTACCGTAGTAACTATTTGCTAAAGGGTAGAAACGACGACAACGAGATTTCATAAGTTTATCGCTATAAATCTATCGTGAGAGTTAGCGTTCTTTCTATCTCCTTAAAGTACACGGTTATAGCGGAGACGGAAGAATTTTTCCGAGCCGATGATTCAAATCCGGAATTCTTCCCGTGACTCTCTCGTATTTTCGCAGCGAATAAAACTGGACGTTCGAATAGAGCACAATGCGTTTATTAATTTCGGTCCGTTCGACCGTGAAGTATTGTACACTCCGCATTTGCATACTTCGATAATCCGTTAGTCATCGAAGTGTAGAGTTATAGCAGGTGAGCTAGTGCCTCGCAAACCGCGGGACGAATCGATCGATTTTCAATTAGCTTCAATTAGACCGCCGTACCCACCGGAAATTTCGCGCAGCGAAACTGGCGGACGGTTCTGCGTCTGATCCGCGAATCGAACCGCTGCCGAGCAGCGAAATTCTCGCAAAAGAAACGATTTTATCAATCGTCCACTTTGGTCGAACGATTTTTGAACAATTATCGCGGCTCGCCGATGAACTGGCCACCGAATTCGCCGTCAAATTATCCCCGCAAATTTTTTCCATCCCCTTGCTCATCGATTGCTTTACACGCATCGAGCTCGCAGATTTTATACGGGAGAAAAATTTTCTTCCCATAAATGCGCGATACGCGTTTTGTTCTATTAGCAGCTTTCAGACAGAATGACATATAGTGATTATTCAGACGACAGAGAATGAATAACAGCGCTTGTCCTAGCACTTTTGTGTACCGAGCCACTATTCTACTAGAGAGCAACACTTTTTTATGAGATACGAGTCAAATATAATACGAATGAAAAATGTGCGCCAGCTATGAAAGTCAATGCGAAGAATTTATCGAACTGTCAATAGCGCGCGTACACCGGGTATTTCGCTCTGTACTTTCGATCCGTATCGAAATTTATGTAGGTTACGGAAAAATTGCTCGAATGATATTTCTCAAGAAAAAGACTCCTGTTCCGTTCTTTCTTTTTCTTTTTCTTTTTCTTTTTCTTTTTCCTCCTTCTCGATGTACGAGTATATTCGCGAAACTCGATGAGAAGTTAAAAGTTTAACTCACCGAGTAAGCCGACGTAACGAAACGCGAGCAATTAAATGAAACTAACTTCCCCTGGCAAGCACGCGACTTTAAAGCAATCAAATAATTATACATTCAAAACTCGCGGGCCGCTGATGGTCAAACGAAAGTGGTCGTTCGTTAAGAGGCAGAAGTTTGTTGATTGCTCAAAATTCGACGGTTCGAGCAATCAGCATTATATTGGAGGGACAATGGATTCCAGGGATGGAAGAGGGAGGTATAGCTGGGCTAGGCGAGTGGTAGTTATTCGTAGTTCGATGGAGGGTCGGCCGAAGTGGCGTACTGACTGCAGTTTAGATAATGGCAGGCCAAGTTCATTAGCATGGTCTGGTCTAAAGGGTCCTATCACTGTTCTCTGGAAAGCCTCTGTCTCCCGCTAGCTTATACACCCGTGTGCCACAGAGAGTCATCCTTCCTATCTGTGCCAATAACGAGCCGGTTGTCATCGAATATCGGCCATGGTTTTCGCGTTTCGAGCCATCCCCCTTGATCGTTCGAATGAAAGATTCAAGCCTTTGCGTCGGATCGCGAGCCTGATGTTTTATTCAACCGCTATCAAAAATGTTGCGCTCCGACATTCCTTTTGAACAGGTAACTCGTAGTTTCTACATCGTCCTAACATCCTCTATCGTAACTGGTTCGAGAAATTTGTCGATTAGAAATGCCCAACGCGAATAATGAGTCTTCGATTATTTAAAGAAGGGACGTCTACAACGTCTAGCTTAGATAACGTGAAACACATTGCGAGACTTCTTCGTTCGATATCGTTGGGTGCACCGGAAGCTTTTGATTCTCGGAGTACAGATTATGATGAATACTTGCTAGCAACGGGAAACTCAGTAATAAATTGGACAATTGTAAATAAATAGTATTTTTTTAAACAAGTAGTATTTATCGCGTATCGTTAGAATATTTATTACATAATATTTATATTAAATCTTGACTAATTGACTGGTAAATAGATTGCTTAAGTTTCAAATACGGTTTAAAGGATTCTAAATTTTACATCGTTGGTTATCGATAGTAGATATTAGCGATGTTTATGAAAAAGTCATCCTCTAAGTCTCGAAATGATAAATAATGAAATAACTTTGTAAAATATCTGGATCCGAAATGTTTTCGTCGTCGAATAGCGAAGGCTAATGGATAGAATCATAGGATTTTGCGGTGCTGTGCTTGTTCATTGAAATCATAGCGAGTATTAAAGGTGCTGATTCGAGGTACAGGATGGGGTCAGGACGAGGCAGGTTAACGAAAGACGCTTATCGTCTTTACGCCCCTCTCATTCCGTGCTTTTACGACCGCCCCCGTACTCTCAGATGCATCCCAGTGCGGCTGCACTTAGGTCCTTTTCACCCATTACGCCGCATTGTGACATGATTGTTCGCCATGTGCGCATTATTGGCGAAGAACAATGGCCGCGGCAGATAGAGACGGTTAAATGAAACTTCTGCCTGAACGAAGCGGAACGCATTTATCTGATATTGCCGCGAGGACATCCCCGCAACCTTTTTAATGGCCGCGATGATGGTACCGCTCAGGGCGAAAGGATCACCCTGATGCTTTCAGAAATACATAATATACACGATAATGTAACCGATCCAGCAGCGATGTTTCTGGTAATTTTGGAAAATGTAACACAGTATCATATATTTGATTATAGGCCTATATACCGGTAATAAATGTTCAATTTATATTGTTTAAAATTTCCTATTATTCTAAATGCGTGCAAGGATACAGAGCATTTTTGAACGAGAAGCTCATACAAATTTATTACGAAGATTTTCGATGGACAATGTATCGAAATTTTAACGAGTATATTTTGGTAATAAAATACTTGATTATTTAAAAATGTTTACAATACGCGCGAGAATATTCGCAATTTTTCAAGATTTCTATATTTAGTTTATTGTGTAATTTAAACATCGAAATGTATTATATTTGGTGTTTCAATATTCGACGAGATAGTACTTCAATTATATGGCGGTGGATGTAAGCTAATTTTATTTCTATTGTCAATATTGAAAACTGATGCAGCGAATAATACATCGCGAACGCGAACGCGAACGCGAACGCGAATGTATTTTATTACCAAAATATACTCGTTAAAATTTCGAAATACTGAAATACATCGAACATCTTCCTAATAAATGTTTCAAATTAAAATCGCTCAGTATCCTTGCACGTCTTTAGAAGAATAGGAAACTCTGTTTGCAAAAGCTGTCGGTGACAGATAGCATATGACGTGGAATCGGGTTGTAAAACGTGTTTAATAAAGACGCATAACGAAGAACAACGTGCATCGGCGAAACGTCAGGATGCTTAAAAAAGCTTGCAACTTTTTCCAAGCTGAATATGTCAAAGCCGTCGATATGAATATTCATATCGGACAAATAATGATGCGCATGCACACGCAACTCGTCCGCGAATCTTTTTTTTTTCAGCTAGCTATTCGACTGGCTGAGAGCCACGCTGAAATTCTCACGGATCTATCAAAGGTTCACTGGACATTTAAGGTTGGTAAAAGCTTCTGTCAACGCGGATTGATCAGTCAAAGGAACCATTTCGAACGTCCTTAAACGAGTATAGAAAAGCCCACTGAATAGGTCAGTAACAGCGTTCCATTCAAGCCGAATTCTTTCCTTTCTTCTATCAACTTCAGACGTTTCCCCAATAGTTCACATAATGATAGTGTCTTTAGAAAGCGAATGCATATAGGATTTTCTGAAAGTGTATCTTAAGTTTTATTTGTTTATTTACTTATTCATTTATTTCACGGACCAAAGTTGTGTTAACATTTCATTTTTAATTTCTTTTAATCAATTTACTTTATCGAATTCAGATTGTAATTATGAAGAGAAGTAGGAGTATTGATCAGTACTGTTTCGTTACTATTTCTTCCTCCATTTAGATCTTATAATTGTATGAAATTTAGAGAAATTGAAGTACCAGCTTGTAAGAGTTTGCACAATTTTCGATGTTGTCAGCGTCAGGTAAAGAGCCGACCCCGTGCGCACCTTGCTCTCAAAACCTCCGACGTTACGAGGTCTTTTCCGTAGAAATCGCTATATGCAGAGAGTTTCTGAAAAGTTTACAAATGAGTGTGTCGTTGAGAAAAAGTATTGTGATTCGGACGGACTTTAAATAAATATATCCACGTAGTTAAAATATATCCTGACAAAGTTATTTAACATCTCGGTAAAATCCTTGCATATTTTATAACACTATGGCGAACTGATATTTTCAAATTATAAAAATTCTTTTTGTATCTTTGATTTCTACAATATCTGATGGTTGAAATTGTCAATTATCGCGTTGTATGCTTATCGAAAGAAATTTGTGTTAAACAATTAATGTTCAATCGATTTCAAATTGGAAATTATTCGAAAGACTCGAATGACTAAGCTTCTGACGCACACACGGACTAATTTAAAAATTGATGATTGGCGGTTTCATTCCATTAGCCATGTCTGTGGAGTACACTTGATGAACGTACGTTATAAAGCATAAATAGTGAAGCATCCAGTGAGCACATCTATAAAACATTTTGACTAATTTCGGTTGATTGGTAGCGACATTCGAGGCAACCGTGTCGATAAGCGTATCTACGGATTCATCTAAATAGAATTTAGCCGAAGCATGATGCTCATCGCCGTCATTGATTTGCATCCGACCGAATTGATCGAAACGTCACGAGTCGGCGTGGCCTAGGAAACATTATGGAACCCGCAAAATTATCACCAATCAAGTAGGAAATTCGTCTAACAAAGTTAACTGTGTCGCTGGTTTCTGGTTGATGTTCTGTAAACGACGAGTTACGTCGCTGCTTGACACTTGGCTTCGTGGAGGTAACGCGTTCCACTGTTTAACATCAAATTGCACGCTTCGCACGGGGGAAATTATCGCCGGTTCGATCTTGCTTTCGATTTTCATTCAGTGTATTTCAACAAGTAAGAATTTGCGAGTACGGTAGAACGTTTATCGTAGAAAATTTTGGCGAATATTCACCTGATCTCTCTTAGAACAAGAGTTCCTAAGAAGGAGTATGCCGCTCATTGACTAAACACAGTGATTTTATATAAAATGTGATTTCAGATCGATCCAACTTTAAAGAGGATAATCAATCCTTCGTAACTTAGGCAAAGTCAACCATGAATTTTTTATGAGCTGGCGAAGCTAAGATATACTCAGACCACGCTCAATCCAAAAACCAAAGCAGCCAAAAAGTCGACCGACGAACTTAACTTAACTTTCTTAATTGGTTTGCGTAGAAGACTTTGACATCGGCTTAAGACCAGTTTATTTGCCTTGTTTCTTATTCTGCGAGAGTAACCGCAAATTTCGAATCGTCCACTTTAGTTTTTGAAACGAGTACACGTATCGGTTCTTGGGTGCGAATGTGACACACGGGTGAAGTTCCCGCCAGGCTCGGTTAGATGTGCCTCGTTTAATTGCATTTACTGGGAACGCTTGCCGCGACGCGGACTGTTCGCCGAGAGGTAATTCGCCAATTATTAGCTCGAATGCTGTATGGCTCGTGTTCCTAGCATCAGAGAGCAACTTCCGCGGGTACGATTAATTAACGACAAGGCTACCGATCCATTACGTTCATTGGATTATAATGCAGATGTGCTCATGTTACATTGATCGACGGACTGCGTCTATTCGCAGAATACCTGGTACATCGCCGCGAAAACTTGGTGAGAATCTCCTGTGCATCCCTTAAACCGAGTTAAAGGAATTTCCGTATCAGAAAAGTTTCTAAACGATAGAAGAAAATGCCTATAAATTTCCGTAGAGAAGTTCGAGCCCTGGTTATCGAATTAAGTATGACACAATGCAAAAGTTTGACCATTTTAATTACGATATCGTATCGTAAATAGCGTATTATTATTAAATATTTAACGTGAGAAATTTCAAGAACATAAAGGAGATTGTACGCGTGAATTTTTACAAAGTGATGGAATTTTAGCTATCAAATTAAGCGACGAATTATTTCCAGCTATTAACGTTGTTATTGAGTACATGGACGGTCGTGTACGATATATGCATAGCAATTAATCTATTACTATTTCATGTCACGGAGCCAAGTACGTTAGAGATCCTCTGCAGATAGTTGATTCTCTTGTACGATCAAGTATATTTACCTTTGGCTACTACATGATGGAATTTGAAGGTAAAACTTGCAGAAAATAGGGTGGATATAAAGTTACAGCGTATGACACAGTAGGTTCGGTTGTAAAAGTATTGTTTTCCAATGAAATGATTTTGCAATCAATTTCTACATTTCGTCCCCATAATGTCAGCTTCTTATAGTCATATGAAAGTACATACTGTTATTTGCTTGTATATTTGTAAAGTTGCTAGTACCATTTTACTAAAAGAAGTGAAAAATGTTAGAAATGTTGACTGATCCTAATTCGATGATCAGATCTTACACTCTATATACTTGTGCGTTGAATTCGGAACGGATCTCCGATAATTTCAGCAGCAGAGCAAAAAAATATTGCAAAGAATCTGTTTGAGCGTAACGCAGCCGCGCTTCCCCTGGATAGGATCGCAATCCGATAGGTTCTAACGTAGGCAGCCGGTTACTCGTATACATCCGTTCTCTCTACCTCTTGAGAATTTCGCGGTGGGATGCGGGCTTTGATCTATCGGTATCGATATCACCCGCCGTCCTCTTCCGTCTGAGTGCACTTTTCGGACAGACGAGGGTGCGGGGGGGGGGGGTAAGAAATAAACGATCGACGACAACCTCGGCCGGGGACGAGAACGGAGGAGGAACTCTGAATGTGCAGCAGAAAGAGCAGCGGAGTCATCGGTTTGCCAACAACGATTGCCGATAGAAACGCAGCCGAGCACCGTGCCGTTTCCAAGTGCGAACCGCGATGCGAGCAGAAAATCGTTTTTGAGCACTTCCGACACCTCCTGCCTGCTGCTTGATGAGACGCTCAACGCTTTCACCGTCGAGGTTCATTGGTACTATAATATCATTTTAATGAAAAACTATTGGAAAAGTATTAGAAAACCTAAGTTAAGTAATTTAGAGCTATCTTTGTCTAATGAAGAATTTACGGGGAAATTTTCTGCATGGAATTAGACCATATGTAGCCAGACAATTGTGGTCAACCAATTATCGGACAGTGCTGCTTGGAGTGCGCGGAGGTTGGTAAGTAGAAATGGATATTGTGTGGTCAGACAAGCATGGCCAACAATCTATTAACCAATACTTCTTGAACTTTATATAGATTAGCAGAAATAGACACTGTGTGTTAAATGTGTTAAATAGACACTATTCGGACAAGCGCGATTGGTGAATTAATGACGAAGAGTTTTCAACAATTTCTAAGTAAAAATAGATGCCCGTATGTAGCCAGACACCTGCGATTAATGTATTATTCACTGATACTGTGTAGAATACACGGAAAATTGAAAATAGAATTGGGCAGTATATAGACAGACAGGAGCATGTAGCGAATTATTGACCAATATTATCTAAAATACGGTATAAAGTTCGTAAAATCGGATCATATATATTCAAACAGATTCGATTGACGATTTTATTCACCGATATTTCGTGGAATCTATGACGGTGTCTAAGTGAAAGTGAACACTGCGTATTCCGAGCAGAGTGATTAACGAATTATTGACCATTACTACTTAAAATTCCTGTAAATTCCATCGTAGCACGTATTTCCATATTCCAAGAAAGTAAGAATTAAATTTTTTCGGAATTTCATTCCAAAAGAGCATCAATTGCCGAGTATCGTCACACGGACGAGTCCGTAGAGTCGGCAACTCGTTTAAAGTTTATCATATAAGCAGCGGAAATACGTTCGACACCTCGTCGCGAATTTCTCTGGCGGGAACGCGAGGCTTGGTGGAAAATGATACGCGGTGAACTTTCGACTAGATTAACTGACGCCGCGTCTCGAGATATTCGAGCGTCCTATCGGATCAATTTGTCCCGACAAAAGAGTCGACACGACAGAAGCGAATGTAAAAAAGGCAAAGCGTGTATTCGTCGAAGAGCCGAATCTAGAAGAAGCGCCAAATTTTTGACAGAAGTTTTAAATACTTTAACACGGGTCTACGATTTGCTTATTTCTTTCTGAAGCTGCGCGCTTTTAATGGGTTCCTCACGCTCGAAGAACTCGTCTCAAAAGGGGCGCATCTGTTTGCCAGTTTTCAAACTTCCAATCTTCCGCGTGCTCCTTCTACTCCAGAGTAAATACCGATCTCGTCTGTCGCGTGCTAAGAAGTTTAATTCTTTCGCCTGACGTGTCGAACACCGACAAAGTCCAATTTAAAGAGCAACGTTACATTTAGGAATAGCGCTCGGTACAATTTGTATGTTACTTTGAGAACACTTGAAGAGAATGGTAGAAAGCTGTAGGGTGAACTGCGATTCTTTGGTTGAATTTCGAAGGAGCGTAAATCCTGGTACGTTTGTTCGCGACGATACTTCGAAACTCGTTTGTTTTAACCTCTGCCATGGCACAAAGAATGGGTTGAAAGCGTAGTGGGACGAAATTACTGTCGCTCAAAAATTAGCTCATTGTCAATACGCATTTCTAGGAATTATTCGATATATTTGAAATGGCACTACGATATTTTGCAGATGTTCTTACCTTGGAGATTTTATACGTGGTCAAGTGATTGTTTTAGAAGACGAAAAGCGGCTTACGGATCGCCGATCAGTCGGCCTTTGGTGAATTTCACAGATCGGGATCGTATACCGACAGTGGAATCAGTCGTAACATGTACCCCGGGATATAGGCGGCGATTAACGAAGTATTAAGACCAGAGTACTCCGCGTAAGCTAGGGATATGCACGATGGTGCATACAGATGTGATGCAAATTAACGTTTAGTATAAGCCGTGCAAACCTTGGTAGATAGCTCCTGGCTCAACGAGCCCCGTTTACGCCTTTCGCGATGTCTGTAGCCATTAAGCCAGTGTTCGAGTCGTTACGGCTGAAGCCGGGAGTTGTTTGTCGCTTCCGGCAGGCCAATTGAAAATTGATCAGCCTGCATACTGGATTCATGGCTCGTGAGTGTCCAAGATTGGCTGAAATAGAATAAAGACAGAAAATATGAAAGAGTACAGATGGTCTGTGCTCGATAGAAATACATTAAACTTTGTCAAATATTCGATAGCCTCGAACTTAAACAATTCGAACATTGATAACGCCTATAGCCAACAATTAGTCATCCGTAGAATATCCGAGATCTATGCATGTGTTATCTAAATTAGGAAAAACTCAGGACAGTGACAATTGAAGCCATAGATTACTCAGGCTATTAAAAAGCAAGAGAAACTTCGAATGTTTAATCTTAGATAATCTCTTTCCACGTAGAAAATCAATTCCAATTGTCCCCAAAGAATAAGAATCTTTCCTGGTACTAAATATAAATTGACAAAATAATTTAAGATTCAGTAGTTGGTAGCTATGGTTAGCGATGTCACACGATCCATTTTTATAAGCTCATCGATGCAGAGGGAACGAAATCAATTTCTACGAGTTTCCTGGCAAGCGATCAGAGATGGGAAATCATCAAGCACTAAGGGAGTAAAAATAGACTGGCCCTTTTTGCAGGAGAATTTATCGTAAAAGTTTCAATAAAAGCATAAACTGTAGATGGCCCGTTTAGATCCGATCCGCGGTATGCTGCATGCGTCTTGAATTTTTCAGACGCCTTTTAGGTGGTCGGTTTATGCACGTAACGTGACTCTGAAAAGCGCAGCCTCCATTACGAAGAAGCAACCGGAATCCTCTTAACCGTAACGATAAGTCAAATTAGAATATTTCAACGATATCGACGATTTTCGGAATGAATGCTAATAGGTGTTTAACGCTTGCTACTAGGTAGACCAGGGTTCCTGCGAATTAATGTTAATACAGTCACGCTAATGGCGTGGTTATCATATGAATATGTGTCACGAAGACTAGGTTACTCCCGATTCCTGGCCTATAGTATATAATACCGGCCATCCCGGTACATACGGATTACTGTTAGAATTGAATTGCATTTGCGTAACACAGCCGCGTGTCAGAAAGCACCGGATGTGTCACTTCTGCAATGAGATTCTCCTACAAAGGATATTATCGTTACCACAATGTGATTTATATTAATTGTAACAAGATACGATCATCTTGCTATTGTTAAACCGAGCTTGCAATATCGGATTATGTGGCGTTTCTGATGGTTATCACGATGTTCAAATTATCCATGGTTTCGGAACGAAAGGAGAGGAAAGAGTCGAGAATTCTTCGAAGGTCAGGATGATCATCGTAATAGATAGCTCGTAAATGGGGACGAAGGCGAAGAAAACTTTGTAAGCAACCTGGTTATCAAGTTTAACTTCAACCAATGTACTGGTTAGTTGCATAACTAACGGAGCAATTTCCAAAAAAAAAGAAAAACGAATCTGAAGGCAGAATGAAAATTATCTTATTATAATTATCCTATTGTAATTACCCTATTATAATTATCCTATTCTATATCCGAAAATAACGAGTAAAACTTGTTCGTTTGAGGTTCGAAGAAGTTTTTATTTCCACGACTGCCTGCGAACATTACGAACGCAAACAGTGGAAAGTCCTCCTATTTCATCACGAGCAAGACTTTGGTACTCCAGATTCAAGAATAGCAGAGCGTCGTGGAGGCAAGTTCCCACGGGATGGAAAGCTTTGTGTTAGCCTGTACGACCCTACGCACCGCGTAAAATTACATAGCGCTAGCAAGCGCCTTGTGTCGGGCTTATAGAGTGCTGAAAACAGCCGCGCTTTGATGTTTCTTCCCTTTGACTTGTTTCTCCGTTGGCCTTTCGTCTTTCCTCGACGAATCGATGTTCGTCTTTGGAAACGCGGCCGAGAGAGAAAGAGAGGACAGATTAGACAAGGCCAAGCGCAATTGCCGAAGGAAAGAAGATTCCAGCCGCGACGAACGACAAGAACGGGGCAAGTTTTCCGCTCACGATTCCCACAGACTTCATCCCGATCTCTTTGGTCAGAAAATGCGTTCCAACCTGGTTGAAGGAGCTTCGAGATTGCTGTTACCTTCCTCGTGGATTGGCTCTCTGACGAATTAGATTGGTAAGTACCTTTCATTCTTGTCACGAGCTGCTTCTCCTCGCTCCTCCGCGTCGCTCTACACACTTCCACGGCGAGACAATCGCGGTCAACGCCACCGACATTCCCGGAAAAAATATAATAAACTCGCGCCGAGAGTGCCGTTGCTCGGATCTATTTCGTGCCAGTGTTCCTTGCCGGATTTATCGCCGATTTGACCACGTGAACGTTGGTATTTTCCTCGCGAGACAAGCATCGTTCTGGAAACTGTGCTTCCTTTCGTTTGTTTGATCGTGCACGTTCATTAAAAGCGAGGAGTACAAGGTAAGCGCGTGATTTTTACAGGGAAGCAGTTTAAAAACTTGGAACGTCGTCGGTACCAAAATTTGCGAGTCGTTTCAAACTTTCCAGATTCATCGAGACTGTATTATTATTTTGTTAAAAAATTATTTTAGATATACTAGAATAGGATATACTAGAAATAATCGCGGTTAACCAATTATTGAGCAACACTACTGAGGGCGTGGAAATTTTCAAGTAAACATAAACAGTATGTAGCCAGGCGAGTGTGAGCGATCTATTGAGCGATACTACTTAAACTTCATATAAATTTAATAGAAATATACACTATATGTTCGAACAAGCGCGATTAGCGATTTATTAATGAAGAATTTGTTTCAACTTTTAAATGGAAATAGACAATATATATATATCCAAACGGCGATTGAATGAAGAAAAAAATGAGTAAAAATGCATTTATCGCGTTTGTTTTCTGTCGTCGATCGTAGGTATTAATTTGAACTTTGAAATTTAGAAGTTTGGTTGGTGGAAACGTAGCAGCGAGAACAGAGCTTCTGTAATTCATTCCGCTCGCAGTAACTATACAGCGTTGCACGCGCCGGTTGAATAATTAAGCCCGCACAGTTCATTTCGCTCTAAGTCTACGGCCGTGTTATTTTCAATTATTCATAATAATTATTTATCAATTTTAACGTTGCAATAGCAGAACATCTCTCGGTAATCGAGATTCATTAGCGTTGGCTGCAACCATAGACAGAGTTGCACACGTCGTTTGAATAATTAAATATATGTAATTCGTCCGGCGCGCGCTCGCGACCGCATTATCTGGAAGTTGTTATCATGCGCGTACGAACGAGCGAGCGAGCGGTACACACGAATTTTTCCTTGGTATTTATGCAGATGGGTGCAAAATAAAGCAACCAGACGCCATGGTATAATGAGTAAAAAGTGCTGTTGAAGATGAAACATTAAAAACACCGCTGACTGACGGTGACCCACTCGGACCGTATCTGAAAAGGGCGACAGATATTTTGTTCCAGAAAAGTACGGGCGGATAAAACGCAATTAAGCGTATTTAATTACGATCGATGCGTTTGTCTAGCGTGAAAATATCACCGGGGAAAACTCTATTTCGGTTTAATTTCCCGACACCGAGTCGCGAAAGTAGACGCGTTCTCGGCGATCGCTGGTGGCCGCGTTAATTAACTCGTACTCATACGCGCACTAAAAATAATTCGTTTTGTCGCGACGAAACTCGAAGTTAATCAAACGATATTAGATCGAAGCACGCGGAGATATTAAACGGATCAGCGCTGTGAAAACGGGCGCGAATGAAAATTACGCGGATATTATGTAAAATAATGGAAAAGTACACGAGGAGGTAAAATTCTCGTCGTACGTCCGACTAATTTCGATTCGTGCTACTCGCTCGACAAAGCGACTCTTTGAGGAACACGAAGGAAAAAAAAGGGGGAGAATTCCTTTCACACTTATTCTATCGTCTTCTGATAGCCTACGGCTCTTCACTAAAGACGCCTTCGCCTTTCGTTCTTCGAATTCCGGAAAAAGTTGTATGAAAAACATTCCGCTCTTTCAATCTTCCCAACATTATGAAAAAAACTGATTTCACGTCTACGAAGACGACGACGACGACGGTGGATACGAGCAAGAAAACGAGCGATACTCGAGAGCAGAGTCAAGATGACGAGACAGCCGCATTATCTCGCGGCACGAACGTAAACATTGACACGAATTTTTGCAAGCTTCGCCGTGGTGTACGACGCTGCGAAGGAAGATCGTGAGCGTGAACGTGGCGATGCAAGACGCAGGGGCTGCGGTACGTAAGTAACTCGGTTATGAGCCATCCATTACCTTGTTCAACTCCACTGGCAATGCTCTTACCCCTGGTTGGCTGGCCAAGACCCTCGCCTCCGTTACCGTCCCAACCCGCGCGTCGCATAACTCTCTGATGCCCTAAGTGCACCGGCGTGAAGGTCCCGCATACACTGTTTGCAGAGTTACCCTTCAACGGCGTCAAAGCAGCCCCTTCACCAGCCGACACGATGCCCGTGTCCAACGGTGTAATTCCACGAACAACCAGAGACAGCGCGGTGTCCTTTTTGGCCTTTAACTACATTAACCAGAACAACAAGGTTTTATGGAAGGAGGTTAAGAGAAACACTTTCGTTTCGTGTCATTCTTGGGTTATGTCTATCGTTCCTGTATATTACACGTGTCATCTAATTGCTTTATCGATTTTTTTATTAATTCGAGGAATTATTTCAAGTGATAGGGACTTGAAATTGTGGTGAACTAACGAGTATTGGTAGTCGATAGATGATTGTTTCTTGACAGTACACAGTATTAGATATGTTCTACCTGTTACTCTGTGTGATACTCTATTGATATTCTGATTAGTGTTTGCTGTAGTTGGTAACAAAATCTCTGCTATTCTGATTACGAGTATTTGGCCTAGAAACTGTCGAAGACTATGGATGAGAGAAAAGCTAAAATCCTCGGAAAAGATTAAAGAGCGTAAAAAGGATCTACAGTCGATCAATTTAACCGATACCTTTCGTGTCAACGTTCGTGTAATCAAGCTTGAAGCAACGAGCTGTGCAAGTTTCATGGAGCAACGGACTAGCGTGAAATATTCATGCGATACCCGGAGAATCGAACGGACATTCCGTGGGGAGATAAATTCAAGTCGAACATCGCAAGTCGTGGTCAGGTTGCCCTCGGTGCCCTCAGGGAGTTGGCTCATAAATCAAGATAACAAGCTGATTGACCAAGGAAATATAACGCATCATTGATGAAGAGTGAAACCAGCATCTCGTTTTTTTCCAAAATCTTTTTTTTATTTTTAATATATACAACGTTTTACAACCGCTAACTTTTTATCTGGAAAAATTCAAGCGATATCTGCTGCCGAGCTACAGTACTCTTACATCATTGATCGTAACTATTTTCGGTCGTTTAATTTTTCATCGCGTTTATTGCTCTTCGAAAAACAAATTGCAGCGAGTTTACGCTTTAATGCGTTTAATTAGTTTCAGTTTAGAATTTATTCTGTTCCTCTAGGAGCTAATAGGTCGTTATTATTCCATTAAAGTAAGTTTCAGGCAACTTTGACGGGTCCCATTCTTTAGCCGTGATTTGTTTCACAGCCGGGTGGTCCTCGCCGATATATTTCCGCGGAATCGGAGAGTTTTTCACGCGCAACCAGTAATCGCACAGTGGCTGAAAACTACGTAATTGCAACAGTTCGATTTTTCCTAACTATTAAACGTTCTTAAATCGAGCGATTCACTTGCCATTAAAAATTACTGAACCCGACGGCGATCCGTCGCGCTTTGAATATTTCGCGAATCTCCTACGGTACATCCTGAATTACAACGATTTTCCAAATATTGAAATAATTGCAGATATTTCATCATTAACAATAAACATCGGACTAGTCGAAAATATTGCAAATTCGAAAGTATAACAATTTCTGCAATATCATGGAAAAAAATACAGATTATATCTGAAAATATAATACCCAGCAGTGTACAAACTTATAACACGACTGATAGTGAGTATTTTTATTTCGTGGAAAATCTATGAAAGATAAAAACTCGAAATATTTGTATAATTCGCGCGTACAATTCACCGAGTTAATGCACGGCTTTCCATTGTATCGCGGTGTGAATTACATTCCATGCAAAACTGAGCTAACTTTTGTCCGACAGACTACACGAAAAATTCCACTCGCGCGAGTTAAAATGTAAGCTTTTCGACAGACATTGTGCAACTCGATATTAATTCTTTTCGAAACGCGTAGAATATAAAAATAGACTCTTCACGTAGTGAAATGCTATTCTGTCCCGGCGATTCGATGTATTTGATTCGAAAACTTGTTGTTTCAATATGTTGCGTAGCTACAAGCTTTGTCAAACTGTGAATGGAAACGTGTGATAGGGTCGATATTATCCTGGCCACTATACGGCTAACGATTTTCTGCGAAAGTAATGGAAAACATCGACTCTTATTGGTCATTTCAGTAACGATTCCCTTGTTTTTAACCGGCTACAACCTGTTTTTCATATGGCCGAAACTGTCGTGTTACGTGACGACGAGCCATTGAAACGCGTGAATGCCGGTTGTGCATTTCTCCGTATCCTATTGACATTAATTTTGAAAACGCTTTGTAGGTTGCTGAACGTTGATAGGGAATACGATACCGTATCAATGTACCGTTTATTGAAACGTAGCAGTGCATTGTGATTAGACTGCGGATTTTTATGTAATTTAGAGACGCATGAAACGCACAGAACACCCAAAAATGTATAAAATATGTAAATATTTAGATGCTGAATAAGTGAGACAAATCTTTGCCTAAGTCTTATCTTTTCAACTGCGTACATAGAAATATGGATTTGCGTGAATATCCGTAGTCTGTTCACGACGTAACCGAAAATTTAAACAAATCATCGTATTGAATGATTACGAAGATACGAATACTTCCGTGGTCCACTATACGGACATCTATCACGATACTGCTTGGAAAAATACCGGCCAATGCATATGTGCGAATCTTTACAGGTTCCAACGATTAATCAAACTCGCCCATAAGATACAGCTACGAACCCTGGAAGAACGAAACAACCACGGCGGAATAGAAGGGTGTCGAAGAGGAACAAAACGACGATAGAAATGGAAATGGGGAGGAAAGTGACTGGGAATTGGACCAAGTGCGGAAAATGGATTACGCGTCAGATGAAGAACCAGCTGGGAACGAGTAGAGGAATGAAAGGGTGACAAGACAAGTTAGAGCGCGAGACACAACGAAAGAAGAATAGCAGACGCAACGTGGTGAAAATTTGTGATACCGTCCCGCGTCAGAAAATTGGACGAAGCAAGAAGACGGGATATAGATTTAGAAAGGTGCGAAAGAGAAAAGTATAATTTGAGGAAGAGGCGGAGGGTAACTATATAGGACCTTACGAGGTTTGAAAGGAAAGAGTAACAACGAGAACAAGGGATGAGGGATAAAGAAGTAACAGAAGGGGTTAAGAAGGGGTTAAAGCGTGGCGCGCTGGGAAAAAGAGAACCCCGAGAGAAGAGGACAGAGAACGACGGAAAGTTAGAAAAAGAGTGAGGAGCAAGAATTACGATGGAAAAAGGATAGGAAGCTATAGATGGTGGAAAAGGGGAAAAGGTACAAAGAGAAAGGTGAGCGAGTGGTACGAGAGAAAGAAAAGATTCAAAGAGAGGGGGAAGTAGCGGTGGAAAGGGGAAAGAGGAAAGTGACAGCGCGTCGGAAGAAATAAGCGGAAAATAGAGAAAAGCGGAGAGGCCGTGATGGCAGTAGTATAGGTCGGCAATTTCTCGGACGTAGGAGCAAGAACTTTTAGCCCGTTAATTTTATGCAGACGGAGCTTCCTCTGGTTCTTCCTCCGCTATTCCTCCGTTCAATTCGACACGGGTTCAGACCACGGGAAGGGTGATACGGAACAGGAAAGAGCATGCTACGTGGAAAATGGCTGTGACCGCTAATCCAATCGGCTTTCGCGAGAATTAAGGCTGCTCTTTTCTAGCGTCGCGTGTGGATCCAATTTGGCACTTAGGTAATTAAGGTTGCCTACGAGGCGGCCCGACAACGAACTTACGCGCGTAATTAACGCAGTCGCGTAGGCTTAAAGCGACATTGCATTAACGTACGGGTTCGACCTGTTCGTCCCGATGGATGCTGGATCTCGTGGATGGATGACGTGTTACGATCTGTCTGAAAGGGTGACGACTGCGAGACTTACGACAGGGTATTAGCTATCGACGTACGAAGACGTATGAATGCTAAAATTTCTTTAAGTCAACGTACTCGATCCGACTCTTGGCACGTAGAAGATAAAATCTGTTTGTCAAAAATAGGAATTTTGTGTGACTGTGCGTCATGCAGCATCGGGTGGAAAATTCAAGGGACCCGGTAAAAATTTGTCTTCGCTTCCGATGCGCACGTACTCGCACGCCTGCCGCGAATTTCCCGCGGATTATTCCGGATTAAGCGACCAACTTTTAATTGCATTGTATTTTGCGATGGAATGTTTAATCAGCGGCGGAAAACGCTGAACAACGGCACACTTTTCATCGACGCTCAGTAATGCGCTTAGCCGAAAGTAATCAGAAAGCAGGACGTGCGTTTTCGTCGGCTTTTTCGCCGGTTGCCCGAAACTGGACGCTGTATAAAGCACCGTACAAACTGGCGCCAAACCACCGAATTTTCTATGGAGAATCTCAGCGAAAAAAGGAAGCCGGGTATTTGATGGGAAACCACAGGCTGTTATCGTTCAGAACTAACTGGTGAATTCCTGTTGAATACCGGGATTAGGAGAAATTATAAACCGTGTGGATATTAATTGCTTGTCGTTCGTAAGTATTAGCGTATTTGCACTTTATACGTGCGATAATTGATCCAAATTACGGAAATAATTAATCCATAAGAATTTTGCATTAATTCCAGGTAAACGCATCGTTCCCGATAATTCTCTGATGTAAACCTCGTTACAAAAGTTTCGAACGATTTGAATACAAAAATCCAGAGAAGTTTGTATATCCGAAATTTGAAATTAAATAACTACAAATACGACAAAAGCATTAATAATTCGAATGTCAGAATTGGTTAAAATAATGGTCGATAAACGCAATAGACATAAACAAGGAAAAATGTAATCTTATTATCATAAAGATAAGCTTTGTCTTATAAAGTTCAATATATGGATTCTTTACTTACCTAAGATTATACGCATAATCTCTGTTTGATATAGGATTACAAGAGAGGCTATAATTCAAGCTTTTACCAACTTCCTAACAATATTTCAAGTTTATCTTATTTTCTGTAAACGTACTACTGTGATGCTTATGAAGAGGAGTGTACGCGTATTCTCATGCATCAGTGTTGCACGCAGAAAGGTAATTCGTTTCCAGATAAGAAACTTTTTGACAAGCTACCGATGTGTTGTATCCGCCAGTGATTCTGTTATTGACCTAAGAGGAGCATCGTGCTTTTTGTTTGCTCTAAGGATTCCTGCCGGTGTACGTTACAGGAAAGGACACAAAAGAGAACGTCAAACAGGCTAAAATATTTCTCCAACTTCCTGTCGATAGTCGAAGCTTTCTACTTTTCTTTCAACTTGAATTTCCACGAGTCAACTTATACCCTCTTACTGTCACATTTTCAAAACGATCACAAAGAGTCCGACACTGGATACAGACAGCCTTCCTTGCCGATACAGATTCTTCTCGAATAAACTCGTTATTTTGTTCAGATCCTTTCGTCAACACGTAACCGTCCGACCCTTTGAGGACTTTTACCTTTGTTGATTCTTATAAGTGATCGATTTGATATAGAATAAAGCGTGCGAATTTCCGGCAGATCTTCATTAAACACACAGCACGATTCAAACTTCTAGGCTGCATCATTCACGCGCGCCATGGACTAAATGTAACGCAATAACACGCAGTTTCTGTACATCGCGATTAGCCAGTCTATCGAAATCGGTTCGAGCATTAATCTGTCTATCACATTTCTGTTTGGATATTAACTTACTCGCAGAATCTAAGATTCTAGAAAGAAGAAGAAGAAGAATCTGACGAACTCAATGCGTCGCAGTAACGAAGTATATGCCTATAGAGGTTCTTATGAGTGTACGTATCGGAGTCTTCGCACATTCATTTCGTCAGAGTGCCGGTTCATTCGAGTACGCATCCACAGCAACCATGATCTAAACTTTGATTGCTCGTCGCTTTACGCTTTGAACGTTACGCCTGAAACAACCAACCGATCTAAGAACGGAGATTGCATAGCACGTAACAGGAGCAACGCAGTTCGGTTTCAGTCCGGTCGGACGTCGCGGCGCTGCATAATTAAGATTTCTTTATCATCGCATTTGAATGCAAGAATGCCCGACCGCTGGGCCCTTTTGTTCGTACACACGGCCAGAGAGTGGCGTTATCTCGCGGCCGCTAAATTTTCCTGAGTTACAATCGCGAATTCAGTCGGGCCCCTCGTTAATTAGCGACCGAAAGAAGAATCGCCGGAGGACTCGTAAATCAAGAACAATGCCGGGAAATAGCACGGCCGACGGGGATGGTTGCGAGCCTCCGCCAACGCCAGAATATCCCGACTGTCTCCACCTCTCTTTTTCCAGCAGTTTCCCCATCTCCACCCTCTCTGCTTTTCTCTTCCTCACCTTGGCAACTGGTAACGCGAGTTTAGCCAGGGGAAAAAAATTCCTTTCCCGGTGAAACGCGGTCGACATATCGCGCTATCCAAGACATTAGAGACTCGCGCAGCATTTTTAGGTTCGCATAAAATTTAACGAGAGCTTTCGTCTCTGTGTAATCGACCGATTCGATCCTTCCATTCACCCAGATCCCCCTGATCAACCAGAATAATCCGGCCGGACGATGACGGAAATTTTACGAGCTGGAAAGCAGCCGGAAACCGTGGGTCAAACGAAAATCTGCCGATTCTCTAACCGAATCCAGTGAAAACGCGAAACAAGCGATTTTTTTCAGAATATTTCACGTGTGCGGTTAGAATGGCACGGGGCAACGTTGAAACGGTCATCTGAAGTGCGGAGAGAGTTCAATTTTTCGCCTACTTCCAAAAATAACTGGCCATTCTCTCCTCTTTTCGTATTTTGCACGCGACGAGATTTTTACCTTCAGAATTGCATTTGTTGGGACAGAGTTAGTTCAGGGAAGATATAGGAATTTTTTAAATTTAAAAAGTGAAAGGTGAAAAATATTGTACAAATAACACAAAATTGACTCAGTACGATTTTCTATTCGGGAAGAGAATGTATTTTAATTTATTTAAATATTTCTGAATGAAACTCTCTATCGAGATTGCCTGTCTGGTAAGAACATTGTGACACATCAATCAAGTTCTTTATTATTTACGAACTTCGATCACAATTTTTGTGCATAAATCTTTCTTATTTCTTTTCAGATAAAAATTGGATTGCATAAGAAACGTCCATATATTTTTCAAATTCCGAAGTATAACTTTCTTTTGCACGATTCGAGAACGTGATAAATATTGCGTTTCGAGGTTTCACAGAAGTTGGAAAAATTATACAGAATCACAACGGTTTCGTTTATTCTCTCGATATTCTTTCCGACCAATGCACGAAAACTCGTTCCAAGCGTCATTTTACAATACACGTTTACAGCAGCGGACTGGTCGGTTATGATTCAACGTATTCGGTTCGGTCATCAAAACGAACTCGATTTCCCTCGTAATCGAAATTCCATTTTTTGTCCGAGAAAAATTCAAAACGTTAATGAACGGTACATGTATATTTCCATCTCGTTCCTTTTTTCTTTTCGAAAGACAAGTTTGAAGATCACACAGCAGAAACAGGATAAATCAAGTTTTCCATTCTTTTTTTTACAAAGAAACAATTTTAAAATCTAATAAGTTGTAAGATGAATTAGCGTTAATCCCGTGTTACCAAAATTCTTCTTTTATTTGACCAAATATAGTATACTTTCCTACGCTCTTCGTACGTTTAAGAACATCGCTCAAACAATATTAGAATAGTGAAGATATTCAAATCTCGTATATCCGAACAGTTATACATTGGCTTCTACAAAATTCCTCGGCTATATCTTTGAACCTAACAAGCTCTTTTCGCCTTTAACTATTTCATACTAAAATATATTATTCCTTGGTCATCAAGTGATATCAAAATAGGAAAATTAACCAGGATTTTCTTATTATTTTTTTCACCTACGGCCTTCAAATGTCGCTATATTTTTCTGCGAGCATTCTTTGATTGGTTTTTAATATAGCAGTCAATTTAATTATTCAATTATAATGTCTAGAAATGAAACGCACAAATAGCCGTGAGACGTTCGCACGAGGCGGTGTTCGAGTAACGTTGTTCGAGCGCCACTTATACTGCGCAAGATTGATGACTGCTTTGGGATTCAATTTGCGTGTCGTTTAATTACGGGGAAGTTCAGGAGATGTGTTGTTGCAGCAGCGATCGTGGAATTCCGTGGTACGTTTTAAACTACCTTTTTCTTCGTTGAATTAACGCGTACCTCGGTGCCACCTTTAAAATTGTTTTCCGCAGTTTACACAGTCCGCCAACACTCAATTACGTTGCTAAGGTTTTTGTTTGGAAACTCCGCATTATCTTTCGAAATGTCACGAATTTCTTAACAAAATGTGGGAGACATTACGGCTTACAAAATATTATCCTTACCGAAGATCGAAGAACCGAGATCCTCTTGAAACATTGCATTAATATTATTACTGAAATTTTACGAGCCGGGAGATATAGTCAGGAGAAACAAGTTTTCAGTAGATTACAGATTTGTATGCGCTTAAACGAATCCTGGTCAAATATCAAGCAATCTGAAACCTCTTACATAATTCCACTAATAATGTTCGTGAAATTTTTCACGTCGCAAATTGCCAATTCTACTAAACACTTTTACACGACGATACCAAATTCGCTAATTAATCGAACGAAGTTTCAGAAGCAAATTTTACGGTCAAGTTCTCTGAGAGAAGTACCTCGTTAATTCGATATATAACCATGTATTAAAAACTACTTATAATTGTAAAATTATAACAGCGAAGTTCATATGACCTGTAACCTGTGACTTGCCAGTTCATCGATATTATTAGTTGATAAATTATCGCGCAGGAAGATCCTGGACGTTACAAGAACACGAAGTCAATTTGGCCGGTGTAATTCCCGCTAGATCTCGAACAAGTCGAACAGTGGACGATCAGGAGTCGGAGATACGCGCAATTAGCATCGCGCCTAGAATGCCCAGACGGTACTGCATTATTTGTACCGTACGGAAGAAGAGGATATCGGTAGTAAAGGACAAGTAGGGTTCATGGTGAAATGCACATCGATCCGACCGCAGTTGGATTGCCAAACCGCTGACTGCATTGCAGCCCGTCGTCCATCGGGTTCTGGTAGTCCGCGTCGACGCTCGTGCCGTGCTCGCGCCATGGGAAATTTAATTTCCCAGGCTACGGCTCTCGGATACACAAGCGCCGCCGGCTATGATCGCCCCTTCCCCTCTCCCTGCTGCGGCCTGCGCGCGCCAATATTCCACCGAAACACGGGAAAAGCGCACAGCCCGTGATTTCGGCCGAGACCGCTCGATTTCGGCCCGCGAAAAACTCCCTAATGGATGACCGGCCCGTTTCAAAGCTACGGTTACATTGTTTGCGGGGGGAGGGGGAGGATGATCGCGCGTAATTGTCCGAAAATGAGATCTACGATTCCGTTTCGTGTTACATCGAGCCTGAATGTAACTAAATATTTGATTAGGAGAACAAACGAGGAACGATCGTACGAAAATACATAGTGCTTCCGCATGGAAACACGAAATTGTTTAATCAACGTTGTTTCTCTCTGTTTTCTATCATGTGTCGTCTTTTCTCTACTTTCGGTTAATTGAAAAATAAAAAAATGGATCGTAGGGTAGGATAGCAGTACGGGGTTGCCAGGAAGCAGACTGCAACGCCCTTTTGTATCGGTTGCCTGTAACAAGTAGCGAAACGCGCGTCGAATGTCACGTACGGTGAATTTGCAAAAGCAACGAGGACACGGTTGATCCTGTGAAACCGTCGATAACGCAGATTCCGGAACGAGCTTGCGAAGCCACCCTCACAGAGGGCGAGCTATTCTCGTTTCGTTAGAGGTGGTTTCGGCTGTTGGATCGATAAAAGGTGTGTTTGAATTTCGCGCGGAACTTCGTCCACTCTTGGCTACAGCCGATTAAACATTTATCTTGGAATAATGCATCGCTTATGCTTTACCAACTTATCGCTGAACAGGTATGTTCCAAACAAGTACATCGAACGTGATTAAATTTGTACAGTATGCAGGAAAACCGAAACTAACAGAAGTGGTTATCGACTTTTCGCAAGTACATACCCTTAACTAAGTTCGTACGAGTCAAAATAACTATTAACAATTGGTCTCTTCCTTGTGGAAACTCATAGACGGCAGAAAAATGGGAAACATGAGGGAACCGGTTAATTTAATGAAGGCCGCGGAAAAGAGAGGGATTAATGAACTTCACCAGAATTTTACGATCGCGGTGGCTCGACCCTACAAATGAATTAAATTACAATTACCTTCCCCTTCCATCCTAACCCCCTTTCCGTGGTCCCTTATCGACTCGGTTCTTAATTCAATTGCGAGAAGTGGCCTAGATGAAAAACGACGAACCGACCCGCGTTAAAATAACCATCTATCCCTCGCTGGCCCTTGGTAATTGCGTTCCACCCGGTATATTATGCAATACGATCGCGTCACTACACGATGGAATCCAGGAGATAATTGGATTTTTGTGGTCCTTGGGTCGCAAAAGGGGCCTGATGTTTCATATCGCTGAAATTACTTTAACCTCTTTGATAGAAAGCCTACCCTGGAAACTTTCGAATCCCGAAATATGGGCAATTTTTTCTTCCAATTAAAACAGATGTTAGTTAGTGGCAAGTTTGTCAAAGATTTCTTGTTAGTAATTTAATGAACGGATGGTATTATTTCGCATAGGCGAAAATTCAGCCCTGAAAGTATTAACTGGCTCCAACTGGATTACGGTTATCTCAAAGAAGAGAAAGGAAATGTTCAGTTTGTATTTCTTTGAATAGAATCCACGTAACCGAATGAAAGGAAACAGCCGTCAGTTGGCCATGTCAGAAAGGAAACGTAGGGTCTATGATATAAAGAAGCTAGCGGATAATGTAAAATGTACAAGAAGATAGTTATATACCAGTGGATATTCAGATTGCAGAGACAGGATGACGAAGAAACGTTCATGATTAAAAATACATACGAAATATGCAACTTGCAAATACACAGCTTGCAAATTAATTCCTGCGCCGTGTACATTAATTCGTTTTACCAATATTATCATACATTAATATCGCAGCGTTCATCATGGAAAATACAGGAATCCTTGTTTTATAAAATAGATAGATATACTCTCAAAATACCCTCAAGATATACCTCGGATATGTTGCAACTTTAATATCTCCATTTCGAAAGGAAATATTGCGATGAAATATAAATTTTGCGATCAAATATTAGTATTACAGAATATTACGAAATAGTCAGGCATTAGAGTAATTTTTGCCAAATTGCGTATATTATACATATACATATCTCAAAGACAGCCAAGATGGAGTGATACTGCAGTGTTATTAAAATACTTGTTAGAAGTCAGTTGCGTATTTCGTTAACGTGATACGTAGAAACTGAGGGTAGAATCATGATTGCCTTTTCATAAAACTCTGACGTCCAATTACATTTCTGGATAAAAAAGTGGAAGCGTTATTACTATCGAGAGTTCGGAAGAAACTTAAAAACTGCTCACCGGTTACCGATCCGCCTGTTAACGAGACTTCGTCCACCGTTGAAGGAAAAAGCGCTTCGTCGGTCTTTGACGCGACTATGACGGGAACTAGCTGGTACGTTCGATAACTTACGTCAGCGACTCGATCCCTCGTTGGTTACTTTCGGCTATCCTGTGTATAAGATTGCCGCTGTCCGAGCAGCGAACTCGATTCTTGACAGATTGCTCTTTTCCAGCTTCGAGATTACACCTATGACATCGAAGGAAGCGTAAGTCGCCGAAGAACGGCTGATGACCTGAAGTTTTTCCAAAGAAACCGACGATGCTACACGTAGGCTCTGTCTACCGAGATGAAATACAAACTGGAGACTTCTAAAACAGCTACGTCGGTAAGTCCAAATTGAACTGATTAATAATGAATGAGATTTGCTAATAAACTTGCTTATTAGTTTAAAACAAAAGCAGATTTTAGCGTAATGTGCTTTGGGCATACAATTTATTCATTGTACTCGGAATAAAATTGGCGCGATTATTGGTTTAATCATCTCATAACTGTAAATATATAAGCATATCAAATTTTGAGGTGAATTAAATTTGTATGGTTAGCAAAATACCTCATTAGTCGGAATTAACAACGGAAGAAACAACATCGTCGTTAGCATTAATTTATGAATGAGTTGAAATAATAATTTATTTAAATGGCTTTATGGTATTAAAAATATTATAATGGTCCGTATTTGAAACGGAGTGAAACCATATCGTTAATAAAATAATTCGTGCAGTCAACATAAAATTGTTTTCAAAATCAAAGTGTTCGGAAAATTTTTAATGCAAAGAAAATTTCAATTTCGGAAGAGCGAAAAATTCTTATGAGTTGATAAATCTAATATTAAAAATATTATCCCTAAAGATATCCGCAGAACCAAGCAAAGATAAAAAGAGCTCAAAAGCACTAGCAAAGAAAGGACTTTTAAAGGTAGAGAAAATCCTCAAAATAGTTAAAAAAGGAAACGAAAAGACTAAAAGGGAATTTAAAGTGTAAAAAAGGTACACAAAATCCAGAGAAATAAAAAAATCAGGTATGAAAGAAGAAGAGAGAGAGAGAGAGAGAGACCAACTTCAAAGGGAAAAAGTTCACCCCAAACAAATGTAAAAGTGAAAAAAATAAACGTGTATAAAATATCTAACAAAATTTCACTGTTCTGGTATAACAGGTTTAGTAGAAATTACTAATGCATGAGTGTTGTACCTAACAAGACAAAAGTATAGAAACAACACATATGTAGTGTAGGACAAAACACCAACACGAATAGTTGGAAGACGGCGGCGCTCTCAGCTACGCTCGTTAAGGCTCGACGTCTGTCGATCGGACGCATCACGAGTTCGCCTCTCGCCATCCCTGGATGTCTTTTCACAAAATAAGAAATGAGATATTCTCTCTCCCCACGCAAGTGCCAGCACGTAAAATCCTACCAGCATATGCTAGATCAGTTTTACCCCCTTACCTTGCATGTTGGCATTTTCTTGCAATCGCTTGATAAAGATAACCAGCGGAAGAGAGTTGTTTTAATAGAGTCCCGCCACGTGGAGGTTTTAGCTGGTAAAAATCCGGCACTACCTGTGTGCATCCCGTGTCCCCCATCGTCCCCCGGAATGGAGGGGACATCCGTACGCTCAGGTGTCTATGAAGATTTCCTCCACGATAAAAAAAAAAAAAAAAATTTTTTTTTTCTCCTCCTTTCGAGCTTCAGGCCTTGGCACGCGGCAGGTATACGAGAACCTAGACTCGGATCACGACTCGGTTAGGTCAGGCGGTCCGAGACGTACGGAGGAAAGCGAGAAGAGAGATGTGGGAGTGGTGGCACATCCGGCTAGTCGTAGAGGAGGAGAGCGGCCCAAAACATCGGGCAGTGGGGAGCGGTCCTTCCGAGCTGTGGAAAGCTTGGAGAGACCGTGGTGGGCACCTGCTCACGAAGTTGCGAACCGAACAATTCAATATCCGAGTGCCGAGATTCTCTTGACTGGCGGATTAACGTGATCAATTTGTTGGAACAAACGTATGCATGATTTTTTAATGGCGGTTCCAATCACATACCACATACAAGACATCGATAGCGTTGCTTCGAATAGTATAACGATGTTCGATAACGTTTAACGTCCACTTTATTCTGACCGACCTGGTGATAAAGTCGTCATTAATAATAGACAAATAGCATGAAGTTTTATTATTTGTATATCGTCTAGACATCGGACCTGTATACGCATATACAATATATATTGCAAATTTTGTAATTTTCCAATGAACAATGTTTACTAATGAATAACGAGAATAAATTTGAGAAAAGTATGACATCGTCGATTTGATACAGGTGCGACATTTCAAGAAGCGTTAGTTTTGAAACATATCCGAGAATGAATTATAAAGGAGAATTAAACTTGCGAAAATTGATTACGAGGAGGAAGAATTATTAATTCGAAGAAATTAATTACGAAGGAGAAGAATTATCATTATCGCCTTTCTAATCCATCAATGATATAATATTTCCAAATGCGTATAAAAGTTTCAGTGTATTACTGCGAATGTAAGTCAAGTCGGGAAATGAAACTGCTTAAAATGGAGGGCCGATGGCGGAAGGACAATATTTCGCTGCAAAGGAGGCGTTGTTACCATCGGGCCGAACTTCTTCCATTAATTGCCGAACTGGTCACTTGGTAAAATTAAAGGGCCATTAAACGTACACGTAAGACTTACACGGACGCTCCGTCTGACCGACTGCCGCGAGTATTTCTGCCTGGAGGTGCCTTACATTCTTTCCAAATGCATTTGGAACGTGACCAGTATCAAATTGCTGGACACGAAGGTGCTTGAATCACAGCCTTGCGGCACGAACCTTGGCCATTGTGAGCGCCACGGAACGAGAAAAGCTCCTGCGCCAAGAAAAGGGAAATTAATACCAATCATTATCGTGTTTTCCCGCGATATAATGCGCGATGTAACGCGCGCAGACCAAGCAGATATTCATCAACGAGCAAAGAAGTTTCCATTATGCTCAGCCATGTAATTACGTGGACGACCAAACGTGCGAATATACGTCATTAACTGTAACGACTTCGCAGAAAAGGCTTTTCCTGCGAAGAAACAAAAAAATTTCGAGTTTGTGCATTCTAATTGTCATATTCAAATTTTCATATTATGAAATTTCATTGTATAGAGGATATAGAATGTTGATTAGATACATAGATATTTCGTTATTTTTTCTGGACTTTGTTGACGTATAATAAAGCCAGAAAGCCGTAGAACTACATCATTTTAGCAGACATTTTGTCTCCATCACGAGATTGACGTTATTCCCCGCAGCACAGAGCTTAAAACTGGGTCACCGTGATATGTCCATTACTTATTCCATAAGTAGCTTACCGAGATGCGGCGTGGTTTGACGTTAAACTTGAAATTTTGTTAGTAACCAGTACTTCCATCAACTTTGATGCGCGACTATCTTACCGTGCCGGAACTTTTACCCCTCGCAGACATCTTTTAAATTAAGTCCGAGCCGGTATCTAGCGCGGAAAAAATCTTTTTCGACCAAGAGCTGCATACGGACATTTCGCGGTTCAATTTTTACTGTTGGAAGTGTACGAAATAAATGTGTGTGTATGTGTGTGTGTGTATACACGCAGAGAGATGGATCTAGGTTTATGATGGTCATTTAATGACCAAGATATAGGAACAATCGAGAGAAAACTAAAACCAATCGATCGCTTGAAATTACTAAATCAAGGTAATTAATCTAGGCCTAGTCTCAAATAGTTGGTGGCTATTGACATACTTTTTCCTCGTGCGCATAGTATAACGGGCCTTACCAGCAAGGTACGTGACGATCAAAATAGTTAGCCTGTATAAAAAGGATTGCGGTACAATATAAGGGCCAAGAGTATGAGTTTAGGTTCTTTTTTCCAAGTGATTAATACCAAGCGAACACGAATGACTAACTAGACTTTGTCATCCAAATATCTACACGCAATTTTGTTTTTACATAGTGACAGATAGATAGATTCTCGAGAAACAGAGTGCCTATGAAGCAAAATTATTAAAATCACCTTTTGATCAGCTTTGTCGTGCGAACAGTCCATTATATGGCGCGGTACGTGAACAACTTTTACTCTAATCTCGAAGCAACCAAAATTCTGTCACGTTTGATACTATAGAACCTAGTGCAGGTGTAACAAGTCAGTGCAAACCCGCGAACTGCCGAGTCCTTCTATTTGCCGGAAACGTCGCTAAAGAAGCAATAAATCGGGCCATCGACTCCACGGATACACGTAGGTAAATGTTCGCAGAACTTTGAACTCACAGCGACGGTGTAGTGAAACGAAGATAGTCGGGCGAGGAAGAAAGTACATACACGCGGGGAAAGACGCCATTCTCTCGATTACTCGGTGCGTCAACGTGACATTTAATCTCGCGCAAGAGCTATTGACATTTCGATGGCCGACCTACCGGGGTATCTGGTATTTGCGTTTCCGGCGTGCATGCCGCGCTCGAGAGGATCGTCCCGGCAGAACGAACGCGCACAATGAATCGCGTGAATCACTTCCGAGTATTTAATTATTCAGTTCACGTGTTGGCAAACAGAACCGGCCGGTTTACAGCAATCTCCGTGATCGTTTTTCACCAGTATTGTCGAGGCAGAGGGGATTTGTCCGTTCGTAGTTATCAATTGGCCGGGTCTGGTTACGCGTGTTATTGTTCGATTTCATGCTCGGTGGGAAATTATGCTCGGTTGAAATATGCTACCACGGTTGCAGCGTCGCGTTGCAACCACGATTCTTCGTCCTCGAGTTTATCTCACCGGAAAGAATCGGCGTAATTGCTCGGCCAAGTTTTCACCTTCTTCGGTTCAGTCCGCCTGAACTTGATGTTGAAATGTTTAATGTAGCGGCTAAGTAGGGAAACTGAATTGAAAAGGCCAGACAGGCCAGACGCCGCCTTTGGTGTTTGCTGTTGGGTACCGCGTAGACATTGCAGAAGATTTTCAAAAGAAAATATAGCGAAGTTTCTTCTTTCCGAACCCCTACGTATTATTCACGCACGTAATACTTTGCTGGTAACAAATAGCTTATATTATTACAAATATTATTATTGTGTGAATTTAAGTATCGAGTTGGTCGAGAAGTTTCGTCTTTTGACAGCCGATTTATATTGTTACATTCTATCTGTTAGACGTTTAATTAGATTCGATGAGAATTATTTATTATGTGCTTTTTCAAAATATTGTTTGACAAATATTGTTTCCAGTTGATCGTTAAAAGCATCTACACACACTTGATAAAATCAAACGATCCAAGGTAGATAAGAACGTTATTTGGTAGACAGATACCTAGATTTCTGATACATTTTCTTCATTTCTATTTAATTATATGAAATATAATATCAAAAATCCGTTTGTTACAATATCCGACGATCCATTATATATCCAGACATTCTTGTCTCCCTATTAGTTCGGATATGTAGGGCTCAGCTGTACTTTGTCCTTTGTCTGGCTCGTTTGATCTTTAGAAACGTCCCGGTAGTAAATAAAAATGTCATTCGTCTGTCGAGACACGAGCGAAAATCACGATGAAACGGGGTAGAAACGAGCTCCTTTTTCCGGCCATCTTCCAGCACCCGTCATGCCAAACTTTTCATCGGCGGAGGAACGTGCACGCGTAGCTACAGGTTCCCGATTAATCGGAGCGTCGAGCAAATACTCCCCCGGGTGCTCTTTCGTTCTCCGTCGAGTGTTCCGCGCCGCGATCGAGTATAAAACGGCGGGTTTCACGAGCTTCGAACCTCCGCTTCTGCCGCGTTGGTTTCATTTCTCACGCCACCGGTTGTCCTCGTTTTTCGTTTCCAAGTAGTCTAGACCCAGCGGCGGTAGGAATATTCTCGCGAATCTCGAATTAACGGGGGAAAAATCGCGGTCTCCTACTCGTAAATCATCGCTGAACCTGGTAGATTCGTGATTTTCGACGTTACGATTACAGAATAGACTGTGAAAATTTCATAAGACGTCAGCCCGAGTCACGCTCGTAGCCGTGAGATTTAAAAGATGTTTAAGCGCTAGATCTTGTGATTAAGTTTTGTGCGATTGGAATTCCCAAAGGAATTTCATTTGCTAGCTCGCGTCGGTACTTTCCGCATCAAAGGTTCATTAATTCTTGATTGGATTCCCTTGGTTCCATTCGTTCCTTGTTTCGTGCGCTCAGAAACATTTCTTTCGACGAACTGACAACGACGTATTGACGAAGTTTTGATCTTCGGATCCAGTGGAGCGAGAAGGGAATTATACGCATCGCGTTGATCCGTGAATAATAATACATTTCCATTGGACGCTACGACAGCTCGTACTTTTATAGACTTTACACGCGCAACACTAAATCGTTCTTCATCCATCCTCGATCATGTATCATTCGTAATTCTATCACACTCAAGTTTACAGTTTCTTGATATGTCATAATTTTATCTAACGCACTCTTGCTATTACAAAATTACATTGTTTCTAAATTAAAAGATGAAATTCAAAATTCTTCGACCATCAACGAAAAAGAAAGCGTCTCCTTCCTTTTAAATTCAAGCTGTCTCGGTCGAAAGAACTTTTATTTACTATATCCCAATACTCGCCATCTATTCATTGTATGGGTTCGTGAGAAATTAGCTAAAAAGCAATGGTTAATAGGCATCGTTCGTGTTCGTTTTTGTCAGACGTTGTCTTGCCACGGATTCCTGCTTCTTTCTACGCCAATGAACGACGAAACACATCCGCAAAGTGGCTGGCTCGGACCAAGGGGAGAGTTTGCAGGCAAACTTCTTTGCAATTAAGCCGATTACGCTGGGACACCGATTGACTAGATAAAGCTCGGTGTCGAACTTTTTCTCCTATTGTCTCCAGGAGCTGATTGTTACGGAAACGATCACTTTCCTCTTTGCTTTTAATACGACCGAAACGATCTCGCTTTTTCTTTCATTCTTCCTTACAGCCTCGCTTTTGATGTTTAATCCACTTAGGTTACTGTCTGATTCGATATGTTATATTATATACAGGATATTCCAGAGTTGACGACACTTAGATTTCGTTAGTATAGTCTATGGTTGTAGTGAAACAAAGAACGCCATGTATACGTAGATCATTAGATAAATTCACGTATAATCGATAAGTGCTCAAATTCGATTTTCTCGACGATGAACTCTCCAATAGAATTTTATTATTCTCGATTTTCCTCTTATTCGGAACCGGATAGATTCCCTCTAACCACGAATGTACCATGAATTTAGGGCCACGGTGAATATAATTTGTACGCGTATTACCGATCCTCCGTCTTCCTTTATATCCGATAATTTGTCGCTCACGTTATGAAACGCATGCACGCAGTCACGCACGATCCTTTCATGACCTTCCATTGTCAGTAGTAATTTAATTGATACCTTGTGCGCGATTTCTTTCAGTCGTACGCTTCATTCACCGTGTCCATACGTTGAAGGCGTATCCAAGTAGCCGGCTGCTCGCTCGCGCGAGTGCAACACGCACCTTCGTCTTCCGTGCCTTTCATTAGCGGTGAAAAGCATCCGCCGTCGACGCTACAGAGGATTCTGCAATTACTCTTAGACGGTAAGTGCTCGGTGCAATAACGAGTACTTATCCCATATATACGCGTGTAAAGACCCACGGAGAAAGCAAAGTTCAGAGGAGCTGCTTTGAAGCGGCGTCGCTCGTCGACGACGGCAAAGGAAAAATACCACGACAATTCTTCGCTTTGACGAGTTCTCCCGTGGTCGATTCTCTCTCTCTTTCTCTCTCTCTCTCTCGTAAGACTCGCGCCGGTGAAAGTGGTCTGTCTTCCGAAAATGTTGAATCATACGGATCGCGAGCCACCATCCTGCCTCGAGACTGCTTCCTTTCCTTCGTTTTTCACTAGTTCGCCTTCCGTTTGATCAGCCACGGCTTTTTGTGGGTTTCGCGCGCGGGGAAAAACAACATGGTATACGTTTGTGCTCCAATTACAGAGGATTCCTCTTCATTACTTAACGAGGCAGTTAATCAGCGAAATGAAACAACCCTGTACTCTCTGGCCTATTATACCAGACACACATCGTAGCTCTTGACATGATTTCTATCTTTAACTTTTTAAATACTGAATTACCCTAGCCTTATTGATTTCCTACCATGTTTACTCTATACGCTTCAGAGTTGTTCAAGCGTTGCATCTACTAGGTAGAAATATTTTTTACAGTCGTTACGGTAGAACAGCATATAGCGGTATAGCGATAAGTAGTCGTGGTTCTAGGAAGCATGAAACTCAAATAATCCATCTCAGTATATTACAGTATAGTGTGGAAGATTAATTATGGTAGTAAATACAAAACTATAACGTAGTTTGTGTAATTAAATATGATATCTGTGATTAGTGGTAGGAAATTATAGTATCTTGGAGAATTTAAAAGAAGTAGTGTCTATAAATTTTTAACACATTTGATTCAGTGGAAATAGTATATTCCATCGTACATAGTAAAAGTAGCATTTCAACGTAACTGGCTCTGTAAGGTACCAAGACATAAAAAGTTAAAAAACTTGATTGTAAAATAAATATTATTCGGTAGGGAAAGAGGTAGTCAAAGACGTACAAAGGGGTACAAAGACATCCATGTTCAAGGAATACAATTTAATCGCGAAGTATAATTAAAAAACGAGAAGGCTGTGCCGGTAAGGCGAGTATTCGTAGGTAGAAAGGTAGTAGAAACGAAGAATTAAAGGAGGAAGTTGGAACAGGTTATCGGGTAAGCGGTTTTTACGGTCAGAGATCCTTTCTTTCGGATGGTATTCAGAAAGAATGGTAATTAAGCGGGGTTTCGCGGCCTTTATAAACCTTGTAGACCGACTCATAAGCACCATTCTAGTTAGGTCAAAAGTTTTGATTTCATTCCGTGCATCAAGAGGGACTGGAAATGTCAACAGTCCTCTTGCTTTCATCTAGATCGATCAAATATCTTTTTTATAATGGAAATTATTATAACCTATTATTAAAGTATTTTACACATTATTCGATTTCATACGCGGTATCTACTCTATCGATTTACGAATATATTCGATTTTATTCGTTACGGGTCTCAATATCACTCCCGTTGAAGCTTGAATTACGGATCGCCTGCCTGTCTGACTACGAACGTCTATTACCACTAACGCGCCGACCGCGAATATATTGTATAACATGCGCTCATAATTGCCATCATAATTATTATCTCGTTCCGAAATAATATTAAACGATATGTGTTCTTTTGAATTAAATATACTTTTAAACCATTAACTATGCCATATCTATAACTATTCACCATATAACTATTAACCAATGCAGGAAAATAAAACAAAAGCGAGAAATAATTCATGGGCGACGAATGTTTGAGGGGTTGATAAACGAAGAGCGAGATTCAAGCGTTTGAGAGAAACATCGAGCGAATGGAACAGCTCGATGAGCTTCGAACTTAGGGAAATGGAAACCTACTGTGCGAGATTACGAGGCGAGACGAACTCAAAGGCCATGGAAATCTCGCGAATGGAAAGAACCGTTCTCGAACTTCTGCCCTACTCCTTTTCGGTCGTGCGAAAGAGATGGGAGAACGTGAAGTTTTCCATGAAAGTTCACTGGAAAGGGGGGCTATGAAATCCATAAACTCGCGATTCTTCGTGACACGTGTTCGAGAAACGTTTGGTATCCCGTTATTATCGTGCAAGGAAAGAGGGAAAGAATTCGCCGAGGTGTTTGTTCTTCGGCTGTACAGTAGGAAGGGAAACAGAAGTGATACTAGTCTCCCGAAGTTCATCGAACAAAAGAAACGGGCGGCAAAGAAACAGTCACCGTAAAACTACTGTAATTGAAAGAGTTCCTCCTGGTAATTATTTGAGGAAACTTTCCAGAGATCGTGGAAAAAAGAAAAGCCCGTGAACTTTGTCGCTATGCGGACACTTTAGTCGATTTGTATTAATAACAAGTACGAATCTGAAATGAATTCTTATGAAATTAACAGATCCTCCTGGCGGAAGCAATCACAACCCGATCAACTTTTAGTTCAATTTCTAGTTCGATTCGATCAATTTCTATTAATTTCTGATAACTTAGTAACCTAACGATTATGAATAATAAACTTGTTAAATAATAAAGCTTCTGCATATTGTACGACATCTACAGACGCTTTGATCTTTTTATAGTATATTCACCTTGAAAGGGAAATTTTAAATCATCCTACGACAGCTTTGATTGAGACAAGGATTTCTTGTTTAAATTCTATGCCACGGGTTGGAAGGGCTGCTGCAATACGAACGCAGCTTCGCATTCCAGTTATTTCAATAAACTGACTGCAACAAACTAACATGATAAAATTGTATTCTGACTAAATTACGTTATATCAAAAAGGGGCAATTGTCCGCGTATTATTGCCAGTTCATACCCCAGAAAGCAATGAACAATCTTCTATTCTGGTACAAGAGATCTTATAAAATCTATAGATCGAGAAACACTCGAGAGCATCATCGCAATTTTCCCGTACATTGAACGACAATGATTTCGCTTGCGATAATATTATATTAAACTGTACTCGAGACATTTATCGAGGATGATCAATCCTCGAACGTTCATCAAGGAGATCGTGGATTTTCTAGTGTTCCCGGAAGCCTCGTACGCGGTTATCTATGTAACTACTTGCCGGGAAGTGGAGCGTGTGCCGGATATACAAAGTTTGACGTTCGCGGATGCGCTAATGGCTCGGCTGAAACGAGTCCCTCCCGCGATGATAACGCCGCGCCACTTCGCTTCGCCTCGCGCCGGATCATATCTCGCTGAAGGATCTCTCACGATACGACACTTAGCGCACCTTAAGCAACTCTACGCGCTTGGAAACCCGTCGCGAAAGCTGCGCCCGCGTACCTTCCGGAAACAACCGGAAACTGCGAAACGACTGTTGATTCCTCAACGAGATTCAATTACGAGCCACGCGGTAACGAGTTTCTTCTTGTTCGTCTGAACGCTTTTTTATTTCTTGATCTTAATTTTCTTCGGACTAAGGGATGACAATTGAAATAGTAGAAGGAAGTAACTCCACGTTCCTGTAATTTGAATGATTCAACGAAAGTCAATTCTAAAGCAATCAAAATCAAATCTTTTTTTTTCTAACGTGCTATAAATTCATAATCGACAAATGTTTGTGGCGATAAACTTTGAATAAACACGTTTGAACATGAAACGCTTTAAGCGCCAACGTAAAACTACAAATCGATACCACCGGTGAGCCAGATTGGGTAAAATGTTCGAATTCTAATTGATGGACTTAGGATGGTGAAAAAATAACGAACGCTAATGGTTGTTCAGCGATTGTTTACCGATACTGTGCTTTATTCCATGTAACTTCGTTAATACCGTGAATGCTATTTGGAAACTTGCAACTATGTTCTATCTACAATTCTATTCAAACTCCCTAACTATACTATTCCGAATATTGATTTGAAACTTTCTGTGTTGTGTAGGTACTGTGCTTCTACGATTCTATTCGCAACTCTATTTAATCTCAAGCGTCGAATGTTTTTGAGACCTCGTATTTTAAGCCCGCGAAAATCTTTCACGGTATCTTAGAGCTCTTTACGACACAGTAAAGGAAATACAGGGGGACTCCAAGACCGCGGTCATTTCCTTGGAATTTTCGAGTCGTCCCTTCGACGTTAATTAAGCAAGCGACGTCTCTTCGTCTCGAAAATAGCCAGACAGCAGTAACATCTGCAGCTACCATTATCGTTTAATATTACAACGAGCGTAGAGTTCTTGTTGCGGTTGTCGAACAATCTGGCCGGGGTGTGCGCACGGAAATCACTTTCACGAATGTGTGTGTGGCAATTTACTGATGTAGTCCGGAATATGGTTGATACTCTTGCAAGTTACTTCTCGCTCGTCCGAGGAAATAGAAGTAAAAGACTCCCGAGATCTCGAAGGATTTGATAAAAAAGACCAGGGCACATCTTAGACATCCGTCCCAGGATGCTTTCCCGAGTATTTGATTTTCATTGTTTCCAGTGTGTTTCCAATTCGGAATTTCTGTAGCGTACCGTTGTATCGCGGCTCCCGGCGTAGCCCTCTGGTTTTCTATCGATTCAACTTCAAAGGGCAAACACGAGGGACGTGGCTAAAGGATAACGGCAAGGATTCGTTCGTAAGCTCCCTTCCTTCCTCCTGCTGCAGAATCTATTTCCTACCTTTCTTTATGGGAAGCACTTTCGAGTCCAGAACCATAAAGGTTGAACACCGTATGATATTCGTAGGATTCTGAACACATCTGGACAATGTATCCCTGGTAACGTCTGCGGTGCACCTACGCTCAATTGTTCTCCTTCCAATATCGCCACAATCTCTACGTGGAAGTGCCGTTTTTGCGGCGGACATTCTATGCCATCGTATCGAGAACGATGTCCAAACATGTTATCCAACCTACGATATCGGCTCTTTATTCCTCGCTTACCATACGTTTAACAAATCATCACGATCGAATTTTACATACTACGTTTCATGTTATCGGTAGATTTTCAATCCATTTATTTAACTCTTAACTGGCATCGATGCATCATTGGTCATTTTAAATAGATTCGATGGTAAACTATATCGGCAAAAGCGACTAAAACATTAACAAGTCCAAGGTAAACGAAACACTAGCTTCACACGTACATTACTTTCCTTCGTCAACATTCATGGCCTCATAGCAGACTCTATTCTACGTTTCTCTGCTCTCGCCAACATTGAAATTTCAATACCTCGGCGCAGCCATGCCATTATCGCATTCTCAACAGTTAAAACATAAGATTAAAACACGTAGAAATAACAATTAAACTCTACCAACCAAATTAACGTTCCTCCGCAACTCTAGCTTTCTCCGTAGCTCAAAATGTTACCCAAAGCAATGTGCGGTCGTCGGCTAGCATCGTGTCGGACAATTCCCGAGAAACATCCGGGGAAACCTGCGCAAACGATTCAAAGCGGTCGGAGGTTGGGCTCACTTTCGGGCAAACGACCCGTTGTTAGCACAAACTACCCCCGAAACACCTCCATGCGCGTCTTGATTCAGTCCTGGCCAGATCCTGGGTCGCTTGCGAGCGACCAGATAAGAGGAATTAAATAGATAACAGGTGTATCGTTGGTGGGGTCGAGAGAATTCCTGGAAAGTCGATGCAGCTCCTCTGCCATCGGCCGATTGCCAATCCGGCCATTGATTTCTGGCCTCGCGACAATTACAGTTCATTAGGCGACGGTTTCAATCGAAGCCGCTCAGGCTATCCCCACTCTCCCTTCGATCGCAATTTAACTTCGCTGGCCGTGTCTTCTTGAGTGGCGCGCATTGCGATTTGCATCTCAAGGAAAGTTTCCCCAGAAGCACTTAACCAACGTCCGTGGTTCTCGCCTTTGGATCGGCACGGGGGAGGGTGGTAGGAAAGGATGGACCAGCTCCCGCATACTTTCGCTCCGTTCGACGAATATAAATCACGAGAATCCGAAATTTCGGCCTGATCGACCGGACTGTAGAAACTCTGACGGGCTTTTCTGCCTTTAATAACTTGCTAAGTGGACCAGCCAGACGGAGAAAAGGCCGATCCCTTCGCCGGGCTTTATTGCGTCGTTGAATCCGACCCAGTGAGACTCGATACTTTGCATAAAGCCGCTTTTTAGAAGCTCGGTTGCTTTCGATGCGACGCTCGGATAAGACACCGATATACTTTCTACTATAAAAATGCTATTGCAGTAACTATATACTGTCCAGTTATGGAGTTACTATTTATATACACGACTAGGCGGTAGCTATAAAAAAGTGAAAAATCAGTTTCTTTGTGTTTCAAATGATTATGGATATCATTCAGCGTTGACTTACAAGTTAGTGCAGAATTGCACTTGAGTATAATATTTTATTGAGGAAATCAGTAATGTACTATTCACTGCCTTTAGATAAAATGTAGTAAATGGCAATGAAAATGGCAATAACTTTATATTATTATTAACCTTGTATTCCGATATATTATCATTTAAACTGATAACGCAATCATGATGTGGATGTAAAGTAAGTTGTAAAAAGAGATGACGTGAGAAAGGTTGGGGGATGCATTATAGTAAGAATAACGCAGATGAAACTTTCGAAAAGGCAAAGCCCGGCTAACTGACGGATAAAATACAAAATATTTAAAGGAAGAACCATATATTCGATCCTCTGTAATTTATACTTCGCAGTAAGATTAAATTAGTTTTGATTTTTATAGACACTTCTCAAAGTAGATCTCGACGGAATTGTATTAATTGAAATCAGGTTACAAATTAACGTCATCATTTTAAGTTGTCAAGCAACTCTAAATAAAATCGAGTACATGGGATAACTCAAATATCCTAAAATAGATGGCAAAAGTAAGTGACGTTTGATGTCTAACTCTTTCTTCTTTTAATCGATGTAACGAGAATAACGAGAACAACGAGAATAATATTGCTAAATAGTGGATGAGATCTAAATTAATTGAGACACCGAGAAGACACAGACAGTTATCCATAGTGCGCCTCGTCCCATCGTGTTTGAACTGTCAATAGAAAGTTTGCGTTCATTGCACGGGTCTACTGGAATCAATTGAACAAACCGATTCTATTGGCAGCGTTGACGGTGAAAACGGTTCTCCACTGTATCGAGTTGTTCCCATTAATTTCTAGCTTTTCCCCGGCCGTTTCAATTGGTCTTATACGAAGCCAAATCCAGATCGCGGATCGCGGCGTAAAATTGAACTGATTTTGAAGCAGAAGTGGTTTCGATCATCGATGCAAAATGCATCTGGACTCCGTGTCTTCCTTTCCTTTTATTCGCCGTAATAGTCAAACTATTATTTGACGAAAGTAGAATGCGCTTTCAAAATACGTATAATAGGAGATTACGGAAGCATCAATATTTGTGTTCCATTGTATTTGTTGCACGATTTCGTATAACGTGTAAATAGACGGGCAGTTTGTTCGGCATTCGATCATGGAGAATTTTCCACGAATATTACTATACGAAATCGTATTCCCTTTGTGCGCAAAATTTAGGGCAAAATAGGATGAAATTATACAATTTGCCTGATAAATCGTCTTTAGTTACGAACAATCTTGTGAGCGTTCTACACTTGATCCTCTTAGCAGTCAAATTTATTTTGTCTGAAGTTCTCAATTCCATTAGTCAAGTACGCAATTAATATTCAGCATGCCAGAAAACATTTCATTTTCATGAATTTATTTATTACGGAAAAACAGTAAAAATAATGGCCAATTTCAAGGTAAATTTTGAAAAATATTGTACGCATTTTTCTCGGAGAAGTCATGCATCTTAGAATCGAGGATTCAGCGTTCCATTTCATCGATCCGTCACGATGACAGCGCGATAAAGACACATTGGCGGAAGAGAGCGTCGCTGAAGAGGCCAGTTCATAAACCGATCTTCGGTTTACAGCGTTCCTCCTGTTCGATTGCTCGTCCTACCAACTTCTATCTCTTCTCTTTCTCTACCGAAGGAGACGAAGCAATGTCTTCGTTCGTTCGTCACCGATTCTTTTTCCTTCCGAAGATATCGCTATAGTTGTAGCTTGTCACCGGCTCTCTACGTGACGAGCATCCAATTCACCGCCTCTACCTCCACTTCTAGCCGACAGCCTCTATTCTCCAGTTTGAAACCGAAGCTCCTGAATCGGCACGATGCGGCGCTCATCCAAACTCCTTCGTGAACCTGCCATTGGATACGAAGCTGAAGAGAAAGAAAAAAAAAACTGGAGAGTTGCTCGTCTCTCGCGATTAATCCGAGATCGGCTTCCGGAAGTTTCCGTTGAACTGAGTTCGAGAGGAAGCGAGAACAATACGAGCCGATCAGGTGCCGGAAGAAGATTTTTGTTTTCCTTTTAATTAGCTCCGGCAGAAGGAAATCGACACCGACGGACACGCGTTTTAATTGAGAAAGTTTCGTTCATTTACTGGGCTGAGACCTCGGGATTACTGGGAATACGGTGTAACGCGAATGGCCGAGGAATCTCTGAGAAGGGGACGACGTTCCTATTAGAATCGGGAATAGATTTTCTCGGGGAAACTTTATTTCTTTAAAAAAATGATGGAAGGTTTCGGTATTGCGAGCATTTTATTTGTGACTTTTATTATACCATGAGCTTTATTACTTAGATACGTGGTTAATATTTAACACGCTCCTCTAGTTCGCCCTAATCTTTAAGCACTCGGATCATGCTATTTACCATCCTATCTGTGCCATCGAAACTCGATCATTCTCTATAAAAGATCGTCTAAACTTCTCCCTCCTATAATTAAAGAAATCTACAGCTCCTGCGTTGTAATAATATGTAGAAGATCAACAATATTTCAAGGTATGCTATTAATAACCTACCGAAGAGGAAATTGATCTCTGTGTAGACAATAAACATCGATCTTGTGGCTACAGCTGTTGGGGGGCCGATAAAGCGAGGCGACTTATTCCATAATTTCAATCTTAAACAAAAAGTTCATTATGGACAAAGTCTTAGGAAGTCAGTTAAGAATCGTGAGTACACACCAGGAACTTAATAACGTTTGGGCGGAAAAAGGAGCAACGTTTAAGGATTGCGTGAATAATTTATCAAGCTGACGGTCCATTAAACGAAGCAAAAAGGAAAAGGAAAAAAGAAAGAAAATCGGTTGAATATTGATTAATGCCGGTCGAAAGCTGCACACGTTCGACATTATCAGCGACGATATTGAATGCAAAGTAGCTGAATATTTTCGGGCGTCGTAGCATCGTCATCGGAGCAAGTGATGGCAGCAAAAGGCGATGCAAACTCTTTGATGAAATACGTAACGTGCAATCTCCCCGAAAAGCAGCCTTTGACAGGCGTTTAGTGTCACTCGGCGCAATACGCTGTGATATTGATTCAATTCTCGTCTCGGACCCTTTCATCCGCTTGCTAATTTCGCGCCGCCGGATTACACAAGACGAGCGAGCCTCGGCGTTCTTTGAAACCAAATATCTTGCTTGCCAGAAACTGTGCCCCCCATTGAACGGAAAGCGTCGTGAAAGAACCGTTTTTCGCGTCGAATGAAATACTCGATAGACCTCTGGCTTCCTCTCGGTTCATGTAAAGCGTGTTGCTTTGTCATAAAAAGTCGTTCAATCTCGCTAGTCTCTAGCGATACGCCGTAGATTTCACGGCAGAACGGAAAAAGAATGATTTATTTTACGAATTTACTGCGAATTGAGAATCTTTCCGAATAAGATAAAATAACGACCTGAATAAATTTCCAGGTTATTATTATTTGAATCGTCTTATTAAAATCGCATTGTAAATTGATCATTCATGATGTAGTAGACGTGTAAGCTCTTTTCTAGACAGCTCCCGAATTTATTCATCGCTTCATAGAAAGAGCATCATGAAAAATTAATGGATTAATATATGGCAACGAATTTTAGCGACCTGGATTATATTCCGTTTTAATAGGTAGCAAGAAGTCCGATTAATAAACTGTCGATCGTGGAAAAAAGAAATAATTGTCGCTAGCCATTAGACAGCTGAGTTTAACTAGGTGGTCTTTCTCTAGTGTTGCGTTACAAACTAAAGAAAGAACCAATAGACGTTTAATTTTATTAAGAAAATTCTGCCTAATTAATATATAATACAATCACGTGGACGAATAAAAGTTTCTACGTAAAATAAATAGCGGTAGAGCGTTAAGACCGCGTCGAAAACCAGTCGATTTAATTGGAGCAGGGAATTCGCACATCTGGAGTTAATGAAAGTTTCAACTCCGGAATATCGATTATATATACATCTATATTCGTTCACAAAGTACTAGGATTTTTAGACCGAGTCGATCTCGTGGCATTTGCCCCCGGAGGATTCGACGTGTCTGAAAATAATTCAACTTATATTTTTGATAGCTTAATAAAAACGTTCCTCTTAAATTTTCCGGATCGCCGACGAATAGTTCTTTTTACAGCCGTGTCTTATGCTTCATTTACACAGATCTAACTCGGTTCCTCCTTTCTTCTTATTTACATACTATTTCTTATGCCTCTGTCAGAGTACTTTCCTCCACCTTTTTCTTTTTCGTCTTTGTGTCGCATCTTCTTTGTGTCCGTTCTATTTTATCCGTGGATGAAAAATTTAATAGAACAGACTTTTGAACAAATAATAGCCAACAGTGATATGTATATGATTTCTCGGAACCTGGTATTACAATGCGAAAGGAAATAATGTATTGGTTCTTAAACATTATTTTTAAATTAACATTTTCAACCATCACTTAAGGATTTATATTTTCGTTATTATTAACGCAACCTACTCTTTTAATTCTTCTTTCGGAACTAACCAGTTTTCATAGCGTTACGGACCTTTTATCTCTTCCTTCCAATAGTAGGTCGCGTCATAATGCATCATAGCTATCTCTTAACGACGTCATCGTATCTCCAAATTTATCAAAATTCGCCTCTTGCCAAAATTAGATAATTCGATTTAAAATTAGTTGCACCGTAACACAGGTTACGGAATTCTTATCGTGGATTTCCACAAAGTGGAGCACCGTAAATTGGGCATGCGCGCCACAATGTCTCCGTACCATTTCCCGTATTCGTCGCTGATATAGGATTTATGGTATACGAGCATCTCCTCCAGAGAACAATACCGCACCCTTTGTCCCAACTTTTCTTGGCACGCGAGTTCCCAAGGTAATTGAAACGAAGGGAATTTACAGTACAAAGGAATTGATTTAGCGACGACTTATTGAAAACACCGTCCCAGAATTCGAGAAAGAAAATTTGCCTTTCGTTCAACGGAAACGTTTAATATTTACAGGGGAAATGCCCTGTGCAGAGACGAGTCGAACGAGCAATATCGCGGGACATCATAAGCAACCTGACTTCGTTTTATTTCTGTTTCTTTCGTACGTTCAAGTGCATACGTAATTCCTCGATGCACACGGCATATTTTGCTCTTTTATTTGAAAACGCAGTTTCGTTTCGGCTCGTGCCCGTTTCCGTTTCATTCGCGAGAGGCAAACTAGGTCTTTCGAATTTACACAAACAAGACAGCATACCTACTCTTTTCAGGATCGTTTAATATATTCGGAGATAGAAATGCGAAAAATATCTGGGCCGTGTAATAAAATGTGTACTTTCTTTCGTCTTACCTCTATGGGACATTGAATTACAAAATTTCGGGGCTGTGGTAGCAATTTAGTTCGATCGTTTCTATTCGATTTGCAAACAAGAAGGAACACGAACAATCGGCAAACACCTCGCCCGATCTAGACAGAAGTTATCCGAGGCCACGAGTGACGTTGTTCTGGCATTTTAATTAATCTCGCAAATCCTTTCATTAAAAATTTCTTTCGTACGCTCCAATTACTGCCCGCAAGAAGTTCTAAATTTTAAGCTTCTGAAATTCTACGCTCTCCGCCGGGCGTTACGCTATCCCAAATTTCAGACGTTATTTAAGAGGCTAGCCATTTCCTGCAGCGAATTTTAAAAAGGCTCCACACACTCTCTGGCACAATTGGATCAAAGTTCCCTTGGTCCCTATATTTCGCTTCTCCACGAATCCCAGGCCAATTTCTCGAAGACACGGCAGTGTCCCATTGGCAAATTTAAATCCTACAGGTTACACGCTTTCGGCAAATTATCAATATTCATATCTCGCCATTTAGGGATATAACGAAGCACTCGGTCAATTCTACGGTCCGACTCTCGACGACTTGAAGATCCATTCATTGGCTTTGACATGGCTCGAGTAGACAGAGAGAAAAAGTGAGAGAGATTTTTCAGGCATTGAAAAACAGCCGGCATACGATCGTTGGCCATCGGACGCGGATTTTTATTTTCGCGGCCGTCAGCCGTCCACGGAACAATGGCGCTTCCTTCCCTGTCTTTGCCGCGCTCGCTTTCCAGACGAAGGGTTCACCGGGATTTATTTCTGGCCCTGGTTAGATCGCGCGCAAAAACTTGGACGTACAGATATCCTGACGGCGTACGGAACCGCAAACTTTGACGGAACTTTTTCCAACGTCCTTTCCCCTCACTCACTCTTCTGTCTCTGCGGGTTCTCTGTCCCTTCGGAACATTGTGCACGGCTATTAAGCGCTCGAGCGACAGGTGAATGTTATAAATCCTCTCGTCTTTCGTTCACGGCCGGCGCGGAGTTGATAAATGTCTCTTCGTGAACGAAAAGACGTTATCTTCTTTCGTTGTGGAAACTACGAGAATCGGATACCAGACACCTTGCTCCTATCCGACTTCTATGAATTATTTTCGTGGGTGAAAAATGTTATTCACGTGAAAGAGTATGATACTAAATATTGCATTTTCTATGTAATATGCAAAGCGAAGCATACGATGGCTAACAGGACGTTTCTTTTCAAAATTCTTCCAATATCGGTGTTTTTCTTTGAATTTAAACGAGTTTGAAAGCAATTCGTGCTTCTGAAACTTTAGAACGGCAAAAGATTTGTCGATCTTTATCTGTAATTTCTTTCATGCCTCGACGAGGACAGGAAATATTAAATACAGCTCTGGATAAGGTGAAATAAGAGGGGATGCGAGATAAGTAGGAAAATTGGCTTTTCAATATATCCTCGTGGGATTTCCTAATGTCATCGAGTATTGGCGAATAATTTAATTGTTTGAGAATGTGATTAGAATAGCAAAATTGGGATTGCTGAGAATTAAGTAAAATGAGCGTATATTCCAATACCTACAAATAAAACAATCGTAAAACATTCTATTAAAGTCCTTAGAAGAAAGCCAAGAATGGGAAAATTTCATCAACATTTTTTATTAAATATGATAAACAGGGTAATTTGTCAAATTTCTTACTATTATTCGAGGATATTTATTGGTTCTAGTAACTTGCAACTTATGACTTGTAAAACGTCACTAAAATAGCATTAATTCGATTGTGAAAGCGGATGCAGCTATCGACCAAATTTTTTGCTCGTTAATTATTTACTTATTGATCATTAAGAATTTAACACGCGTCATATCGGTAAAGATGGAGCAAGAAGAGAGGTTTTCCTAGTTCTATGAACCTTCTATCGAGCTGTGGACGCGAGATTTCCACATACGGCGGGAACGACACCGGATTTTCGTGATGTTCCTTAATTTTCATTGCCCATTCCGGGCTGTTCGAGACCGTTTTTGAATCGATACGTCGTGCTTGGGAACAATACATAAATAATCGGTGAAACGCGATCCCGGTACTATGCAGGGCCGCGCGCACGGAGAGGCACGGAAAAGAGGGAAAGAACAGTCGATGCACGACAATAAACTTGCACGATGGCCCGTCTACCACGGTAAAAAGGGAAAAGAATGAAAAGAGTAAAATTAATGTCCATGACATGTATATCGCTGCTTCTGTGTCTTTCGAAGTTGGTTCCTTGTATGCGCGACACACGTATCCTGCGAGTATGCAGACCTTTTTCAATCAAGTAATAAAACGGGAGGAACGAATTGGAGGAGATATTTCTTCGAACGACGTAGAAATCGTTATTTCGCGAAATTTGCTTCCGTTCCACTTACAACGTACGATCCGAATGGGAAAGAGCCTGCCGTATGGCAATCGTTGAATGATTATTGATCGTACCGCATGAATTACGTTTTTCAGGTACTGTGCTGATAAGAATGAAATTTTGTAAAAATATTCTTCCTCGGAGGCAATAGGTACACACTGTCGGTGATAGGCACTAGAACACCTATTTGAAATCCCTAACAAATATTGTTCTGTGTTGAATAATTGTCTAGGTAGATTGGAAAATGTTCGTTTTAGCTTTTTCTAGATCTACCTTTCTAGCAATTTTCACGAAACTTTTTCCAGATATTCTTAGGAAGAATCACACGAATATTCTGATTATTCACGATTGCCAAATAACGAATTGTGGTATTCTATTATACATTTTCTTAACATTGAATACACATGACTAGTAACAGACTTCTTCTTGAATATGCTCGTTGATCGACGACGGGACAAAGTTTAACGGATGGTATTAACTCGTCAAGTTTAAACTTGGAAAAAAAACGACATTTAACCAACCTAACACTCGTGAATGGAAGTATAAATTTGACGTATGAATTTTCTAAAAAGAGAAAGCAAGATTCAATGGAATACATTCGATCGTTTGACTCGATGAAAGGAAGGAACTGCCAAAGACAGAGTAACTGAACGCGAAATACAATCCTTATCCCTGGTTTCACAGAAACGAGACCTCTCGTCTTAGAAGCCTTTCAAGGATCAAGGGGATAAATTAGGATACGTATCTTTTAGAACAGAGAAGGATATCAAGCGCATTTACCACTACAGACATTGCTGTTCATCCTCTATATTCTAGACTGTTGTTAATCCGTGAAACAATAGCTGCTGAAATTCCTCCTGCTTTCCAATACAGGCTGCACATAATTCGCTTCCTTGCGTCCAGTTTTTAACGAATCGCTCGTTTAGTGTTTTTGAGAAATATACTCGAGAGAATCAATTTTTCATCAAAGTTTTATTATCGATGGAAGTCTTATACGCTCCCAGGAACATTCCCCCATGGTTTTATTATCCCTTATGCCGAAGGCAAATCGTCCATACTGCCATAAATTTCATTGTTTCTAGGGGCAGAGATTGCGAAACGCTGCTATCATAAATCCACTGAACCCATGAAAAGAACCTGCTGACAGTGACAAGAGTCATCCGTCTTCTGCAGTGACATATCACGAAGTTTCGCTCTTTATTCGTGTTATCGGATCGTAAACACACGGCACGTCCCTTAACTTGATCTAGCAATTTATTTAGAAAGCTTATCGCTAAATCTGATACATTTCTACCCTAATACTCGATTACACCGTTTCTGGCACATATGTTGCGTCGATTCAATTTTTTAGTTCAAACTACCGTCACAAATTGTTACATTTCGGTTCTTTCGTATTTCGTCGAAATAATTTCCGGTGGCAGTGGAGCATCGAACAGTTTTGGAATAGACATTGCTGCGCTAGAAACTCGTTTCCATTCGAAACCTGGTCAGATTATGGGACAAGCATCTTTCCGACAAGCTAACAGTTTCAACAATAAAGGTTATAAACAAATTGCGAATAACCAAGGTTCGTAGTCGCATTTCAGCGAAACTATCACACTTTCTGGAAATTCTCGCGCTGCGATGATCGATTAATCTTCGGTGCAATTCAAGCAGGTTTAATCCGCTCTTATTGTACGTGTCTCGCGAAGCATCGGTGCACCGAGCTTCTGATATGACAGAACAGACGTAGAAAAGGCGAGATTCGAAGAAGCAGATAATTCATGAAAGAATTATACGTGAAACTTTCTATTTGTAGCAGCGGCAAGTAGTGGCAGGGTAAGAATTAGGCAGGAGAAAATATTGTCTAAGAGGTGTGTTCCGCGAAAACTGTATGGCTTCGACTAGATTTCCCCGGGGTGAGCTTGATAAGCTTTTCCGAAAGTTGAACGTCACAGCATAAGTCTTGACCGCTTACGCAAAGAGCTCACCGGAATTTTCGGCAGAAGTTTTAACACGCGATCGACGCGCAATTGAAAGAGATCTCTCGATCGAAAGTCCGTCAAACGAAACCATTCTGCCACCGAAACGAAAAACGGTTCGATTGTTCCCCGTCGCGGTTCGCTGAACGCTTTCCGCGCTCATCTTAATCCGATTACAGAAGTGTGCATGGAAAATATTTCGGCCGCCTGCGTCCTCCGTAAATAATGCAATTTCGCGGAGCGATTCATCACGCCGTGAAACCAATAAACCACCAGCTAATTCCCAGCGTTAATTACTCTTTGTCCTCTTTCTTCTTTTTTCGTTGGACAGTCCTTTTTCTGTTTGCTCATACTCCCACGTCTACCGCTCTCTCTCTCTCTCTCTGTCTCTCTCTCTCTCTCTCTCTCTATCGAGCTTCAATCATGGAGCACCGAATCGAATCTCTGCCGCTGAACGATGCCCCCCGGCCAATTTCCTAATATTCTCCTCGCGAAAGATATAAGGAGTTTCAACTTTTTCCGAATCGTCGTTTCATGCGATGTAACTGCTCGAACATTATCCCTAATAAGTCGACTTTCCCTGAGACTCGCGATAGATTGAGATACATCAACGGTTAATTAACACTTCATTTGTGCAAAACGTAATACCGTATTTAGGCACTTTTCCTCCGACGATATTGTTTAAGCCAGTCACGTTGTTGAATATTTGTTGATCCATAAAACTTATCTGATTTTAGTGGATCTGAAAACTTTAATAAAACGTGGGTCACTGACGATAGTCAATGAATTAAGAATATTTACATTTCTCGGAATAATCTCGTTTATCTCATCTCATAAATGAATTTCGGAGATAAATGATATTTTCGAGAATTGAATATTAATCGTGTGATTACGTAACGAAACTTAGGGACGAATAAGGAGTGGTTTCTGAAAGAAATCTAAATAACATTCGCAATCCGCGCTGTAAAGATTCTGGATAAAATGGACGATGTATAGAAAGCTGGGTGATAAAGTAATGAAACATATTTCTGACATTCGATTGACACGTAGAATACGAACGCATCGAATATGCGCGAAAGCTTTCCTGGATTTGCTGGGATTAACGGTGGGTGGGGAGTGGGAGATGGAGGACAGGAAAATTCTAACGGATCAGCGAAGGTCGACAACTTTCATCTTCCAACTAATTTTCAGGCGCTTATCGAGCTCTTTAGCTTGGCAGAAAATAACAGACCTTTAATCCCTGCGGCACAAAGACTTCGATCGTTGAACGCTTTGAACGTGGAACGTTGATTGCATTCGTTGAACTTCCGCACATATCCGTTTACAGCTTACACGGTACAAATACTTAGGGTAGGATAAACCTTTGCAACGACACGTGAGGGATATAGGTAACGACAAAATATTCCTTCTACGATAACTTTTATACTTGGAACCTTGACGTTTTAATACTCCTTCCGATCCATACCCTTTAATTATCGAAGAATTACGTTAAAATTTATTCGCCAAACTTTTCTTCTATAGAATAATTTATTCTTCGATAATATTGGAATTCGCATATAACCATAATTCAGCTAACAGACTTGATCGACGCGTAAACAAAATTAAAGGGAAGATATTCATCGTCTAATCCAGTGCTTAAAATTAGACGAACTCCAAGGGGATTAACATTGAGATCCGCTTGGCGGAAATCGGGGAAGGTCGTAGCCGGGTTGCCATGGCGAAGCGTGCAGCGTGTAGTATGGCCAGCAGGCTCAGTCTTCCAGTAATATTTGATGTACGGGATCGTGGGTGTACGGTTGCCATATTTCTGCCGACTTTGCGAACCGTTTTAGTTTTTCGTGCTGGTTGGAAGCCTTCCAGTAACAGGACGCGGCGAGAGAACACTCCCGCTCCCGTTAAAATATACTTCGGTTCAATATGTGTGAAAACGTACGGCTGGCCCGTATGTTGCTACGTGCTCTGCTGAGGCCATTCTACGCACACATACGTACACACATACCCACACACGCGATACAAGTATTCATCTGTATACCGAACCTGTATATAAGCACGATCGTGGTCAGGAGGTTGCGCTCGCGAGCACAAGCACACATATTTGTCCACGTAGTGACCTCATGCGAGGATACGTGACGTTAAGTCCCTGCCAAAACTTGTTTCCTCGTACTTTTCGTGGCACTGGCCTGCTACCTTGCTAAACACTTTTCCCCATAGCGCTCCATCGACTTCCATCCACCCCATGAGGGTGGGGGGGGAGGTTAAGTTCATTTGGAGACCGACGCCGAAGACTCGAGAGCAACTTCCTTTCTTAATGCCTCTGAAATTTGTTTCTCGTTTTTTGCTACTCGCCACTAGTCCGGTTGCCTGGACCCTCTACCAGAGACCGTATTATGGAACCCTTCCAATTGCTGCTGTTCGCGTTTGTCTTTTTTCCTACTCGGGCCTGGCCAAGGGAAAGTTTCCTCCGCGGTATTAGGTGTTTCGCATCGAGATGGAGGTTGGACGATCGCTTTACGTAAGCTCCAACCATCCTCTTCTTTAAGAGGGAGTAATAGTAACAACGATAAAGATTCATTCGGGAGGAACAATTTCACATTCGATATGTTATCAACCAATTGCACGTCCAAATTTTCAAGAATATTGTTGATCGTTACTACTATAATATTCAAGACGTTAAAATATCGATCGTCATGACTATACATTTATCTACAGGATATTGTAATTTTCCAAATAAGTTTCATTTTCACTTTGGAGAAGATCTGTCTTGAACTATTGAACAAATATTAATATTAAACAGAGGGAGAACGTTTCAATGAAGATTTATTTTTTTCTAATCACTCTAACAAGGGATCACCATAAATTTGTCACTAATCGGTGTTTTGTTAATGGAGCTTGAGTAATACTATTTACCGCTCAATCCAAGGAATCGTTAACGCAAAACATGGTCGAGGGTAATAAGTTAAGCAACAAGATATCCTCGGTGTCGCTCGGCATTTACATCGTCGATCTGCATATCGCGTTAGCATCAAAGGCACGTCTTGCGTACGTCTGCCGAGTCCCCGCGAGCTTATCACCGGCTAATAACGGCCGGCCCATTATCATCGGCTCTTTCCTCTCTCGTCAAGTTACAGCCCCTCGAGTTCCCTTCGATTTTCTCGTGTTTCGTGGCAGTTAGCGGCAACTGGCTTCCGCAACAGGCACGGACAGAGTAATCGTGCCGCAGGCCTCGTTTTTCTCGAGTCACCAGCCATCGATCCGAGCTCTGCAACCCCGAGTACGTTCAATCCTGTCAGGATCGTGCATCGTCGATGAGGACAACCACGTCACAGATCCACCATCGGAGGATTGGTCGTCGCGATGTTCCACCAACAGTCTGCTATTCACTCCCACCATAGATAACTCTTCAGGAATTTATTGAGACGCATTGCACGGACAAACATTTCCAGCTGTTTGCTTCGCATTGTTGCGTCGTTACCGACGACAAAAGGATTTTCACTTGCCTCTATCCTCGTCGTTCTTTTAGAAAATCAATCACCATCCGTTTAGATTCGATAGACAATTTTATTTTGACTCACGTTGAGCAAGAAACTTTCAGAGTGAATAAACGCCAAGCTGTGGAAAGTTTTCACTTTCAAATATTGAAAGTGTCGCAAATTAATTCCGGTATTGGATCTGCGTCTCGGGAAGGTTGCCACGAAGATGTAATTAATAGCAAACATTTACTTCCAACGATAGATTCAGTTTTTTAAAATATATCATTGAGAAGGATCGCGCTGGTAGCAGTTGGAAACACTTTGATTCCTTACTAAGTTTGTTTGATTGGTAAACTCCGAGGGAAAAGTACACCGGCAAACATAAAGAGAAAAAGTCGTCGCGGACGAGTGTATCCCAATACGCGCGTATATCAAGCACCTTCTAAAACATACGTACAGCATTCGTAACCAAAGTTTCGACTGGTAAGGACTGGTCAGACGTCGTTATTTCATCCTGTAAACTATAATCTTATCTATTATCTTGTAAGCTAGAATTCCGTCGTCAGCGAACCGACGTGTGACGTGATAAACAGTGAAATATATCGTGTACATATATTGAAAGATCGATGGCCGTCGTTTTTTACAGGGATTTATAACTTCCACTCATCGGAAAGAAAGTTTGTTCTAACTAACTATGCCAATATTAATATCTCCAGTTGTAATTATCACAATTCAGCAACGTGTGCATATTAGTTTATTCGTGGTAGTTATTTTGTTATTTTGTGAAATTACTTTATGTCATTGGTCAATTATTCTCCCTTGTTAGATCCAAAGTGAACGATATTCCTACGTTCTTCCGTTGTTACACCAAAACAAAGAACAGTGTCTCGTAATTCACAAGTTTAACTGTTCGTCGAAAAGTTACATTTTTAATTTCAAGATATCAAAGTTCAGCTGACTCGCATAATCCTACCTATCGTACTTATGAAAAGGCGTGTACACGTAGATATGTAAAATAAAACGTACACGTGGGTTCGAATGCTGCTCGAGAAAGCAGAAATTTCATGGGTATAGTCGATTGGTTTGCTGGAGTATGGCGGAATGCAGGCTGCATTTATTATGGGTACACGTTTCGGACGGTAGTTCGACTCGTTGGGAAACGAGAGCAGGCAAGAAGCAGCAGCGTCTAGCCTTAAACTTACGAAGCCAGGAGGTGGCCTGGTTCCACACGGAGGCATCTTTGCGCGCGGCACGTTCCCGAACGTTCACTGCCACCCCTCTCGTTTTCCAGGTACCGCGCGCCGCACCGAGGAGAGCTCCAATTGTCTATCGGAATTTGATAATGGTTCGTCGCGGTCATGTAAAATTCATGAGGCGACTCCATCGCTGTAACGACCAAATATCCCCGCGGCTTACGCGGCTGAACTTGAGCTTTGTCGTTCGACTATCGCGTCGTGTGGGTGCTTTCGATCGTTCGTATATCGATGGATTTAAGTTTGAAACCATCCTCCTCGTTATCAGTCCTGGTAGATAGAACGTAGTCGTTGATTCTGCTTCGAATTTGGTTTGACCGTTGATCAATCGCTATTTCGCTTTAATAGATTGTCACGTCGTGTTTAATCGATAGCGATGTTAATGAGGAAGCGATGTGTGGTTGCTACAGATGGATGGAGGAAACCATCGTGACTGTGAACAGAGATGGGACCGGCTGTGGTCGAGGGATCGGTCGAACACCGGGGCTTTAGCCTCTGAAACGGTGTCGTTTGCGGTCGTCTCGGTTGATAGAGACAAAGTTTCGCTCGTTGGGGAAATATTGTTGCCTTTATATCAGAGGAAACTGTTACCTTTATTCGGCTCGAATCTATATACCGGGAATTTCCAAAAGGGGAGACTACGGTGTAGACGAGCGAGCTTTGTCGCTTGAATATGTCGAGGGGTATGTTGAATTATACGGAGAGAAGTACACACGAGCGAGCACATCCGCGATGAATAAAAATTAATGCGACACATTTGTATATATTATATTTATTTAGACAAAGTAATGAAAAAGTGGTTCAGGATTTTTAGGGTAAGTAGTATTGGAATATTTATTAATAAAGTAGTATTTTCAACGTTATAAACGATTCCTTATTTTCTGTCTAAAGCTAGCTTCCTCAATCCCTTAATTTAAATCTGTACTATATCGTTCGCGATGTTTTACAAATACGAATCATTTTAGAAAATACGTAATGAAATAGTGGTAATACTGTGAGAAGTTGCTGAAGAAATAGTCCGTTCTGTACATTAATTTTTATTTTCTTTTATCTTTTTATATGTCATTTTAGATATCGCTCTAAAATTAAGAATCTCTTTCTTAATTTTAAATTCATCAACCTCTCCCTTCTAGAATTCGGTGAAATTACCTTTTTATGGATCATCTCATACGTTATTTAAAAATTATAAATTTTCTTTACAATTTATCTTTTCTAGAATTTAATGAAATATGAATCTTTAAAAATTAGAAAAACAAATTATTTTGTCATTACGCGGGAGAAAAATCACTCGTCCGCAACAACCCTTAATGTACTTCGCTTCGTAGAAACTACTTTGGCCTCCTATATCCCAAACACACTACTCCTGAAGCTGATTTTACAATTTCCTTACGCCTCGATAACAGTTTATTCGAAGGACGTCGAATCGCCTTCATACGACAGAAACCAAGATACTCCGGACTTTCGAACATAGTTTCCCGATTATCTTAACAATCTGAGGATCATAGTTTTTTAGCAGATCAACTTGTCACGGGAAATCTCGTTTTATTAGACGATTGACCCAAATGTCGATTAAGGTCCTTCTTCGATCGTTGGAGATTGAACGAGCGAGAAAAGTTTTCGAGGAAAGGAGTTCGATCGACGTCTTATTCCGCGTTATTGCATCGGTATCTCGAAAGTTATAAGAGGAAAAGTTTGTCATTTTGCTTGCATTTTCTTTTATCTTCGTCTATTTTCTCTTTCACCGCTCTCTTCTCTTTCTTCACTTACGTATTCATTCTTGATAAATTAATTTCATTCCCAAATAAAATTTATGAAATTTTTCTTTAAATATGCACGAAACGAAGTTAGTAGGAAATACACGCGGTACGGATGGAAATATAAGGAAGGAAATATTGAATAAATGAAAAATTTCGCGAGACATACATACATGATGAAGTGTGATTCGTTCGAAGCGATCGTTGAATACGAATGTTTACGCTTGCGATTTTATTCCGATGGATTATCAGTTGTACAATATTCAACACAACATGATAGCCATGTATCGTTAATAAGATTGTATAAATTTGATCGAAATCCGCATACGACGTACCACGCGCGCAGTCTCTTTCGCGTTTTACGCCGTGTCACAATGCGAAACGACGAATTAATCTTTTTTTATGAATAAAAATCAGCCGGCTCGATAATTTTTGTATCTGCCGGACGGTGTAATCTGCTTTCCCTTCGTCGAACGGTAATTCCAATATTCGCAACGGCGTCACGCGTATAAAGTCGAGCGTATATTACTCGTTCGGAATAGCAACAGCTACTTTATAACATGCAAATGTAAATGTTCAAACTTGAAAAACGTCACGTTGTGTATCTACGGGAGGACGGTTTCTCATAAGACAGAAAAATTCCCACTTTGCCTGGGTGCACGTTTCGCTCGTAGCTTGAAAAAATTTCATAAGTAGCAGGTCGTCAGCTACGCGAAATTCAATTATCTTCCGCCGGAAGCCTTTTGCTCCGGATGCTTTATTTCTTTCCTTAATTACCAGCCACGTGCGTGGCATGGCATATAATGGAACCAGCGCGCAATAGAGGTGTACCCTGTTCACGGCACGGAAGGTATCCCGATTGTTGTGCCGCCGCTAGTGGAAGAAGCCTCGAAAACCACGCCCGGCTTCTCCTCGCTACCTAGAAGAAGCCGACCAGAATCGAAGCCGCCGGAAGGACGAAAATGCAGCTCGAAGCGAGAGAGGATCAGGAAACGCGGGGAAATTGCGGCCAGCCAGAGGAGAAACCAAGAGGAGGCTACACCCCGTGGTGTTAGCAACCTGGAAATAGTGGGAATACCAATGTGCAAAGCAGCGGGGAACCGGAACATCGGTCTCGAAGACGAGGGCAAGACGTTGTACAGGCATTCGAGACACGTAGGAAGTCGAAGCAATAGTCCGCTGCCAACGAAACGAGGAATTTGACCGGCGCCCAAGTCGTCCCGCGACAGGGTGCATTCTTCTTCTTGCCGCAGCGATATCTCGCCCATTCTATTCGTCCTTTGATCGCTCACCTGTGGATCGTCGCTGTTCCGGTTATCCTGTGAAATATTCGTTCCAGGCTTTGCCACCACGCATCGTTCACAGAATAAATTACAACACAGGTATCTCGTTAAAAATGATCGATAAAATTGCCTCAAAATTTCAGTGGAACAGGCGCTCCGTTCGAATACACAAAGCGCTAAAGAGTAAATCGAATGACACACGATTGGATGGAAAGTTACACGCGAGCGGCGTCGATCGTGCTCGTATCCCCGCGAAATTCAGTCGCACACCGATCCCAGGCATCGAAGGTCTCGTTTACAGGATCGGTATAAGTAATACTGGAACCATTTGCATCGTGTTGCGCGTATCGGTCCGCGATGCAATTAGCGCTTCATCGAGGCATCGCAATCCATTGTACACGGATTGTTCGAATCGAATCTACGCGGCCGGAAGGGCGCCGGGGGTAGCGCAAATGGAGAGGACGCGGTGTTACGCTTCGATTGATCGATGGACGGCCAAGTGGCCGAAGGGTTTCGCGCACATTTTAAATTGCCTGCATTATCGGAAGGGGGATGGTTGGCACTCGAGTGCGTTTACACAGCGGCTGGTCCGCGATACGATTAATCAGGTTACTTGTCGCTTTTTTTTTCATCGGGGACCGACCGCGTAGCAAATGGACTTTGAACGACACGGAATTAAAGTCTCGTAAAAGCGTCGCAACCAGCGTGCGGTGCTGCTCGAATCCGCGTAGAATCTAGGAGAACGCGGATGGTTGATTTACACAACACGGCCAATAAAATAGGTGAGCGTGCATCGAGACACGGGGTTTCCAATTTACACGTGGTCGAACTATCCGTATCAGACCGCATTTAAATGACATCGTTCGAGAGCATAATGCGATTAATGTGACGTACAGTATCGTTATTATTGCCGTGCTAATTACACAAATCATATTTGTTTGGCGCAACCGTTACTTCATCGTCTATGGCGCAATTTGTCGTACGGTTCGTATGAATGCAGCTCGGCACATCGATCCGCGATCCTGTTCCACAGCAACCGGAAATCGAGCTCGTCCATTGTTTAGAATAATGATTTCAATACAATAAAATGCGATAATAAATACCGCGATGCCATTGAAATTGCGGACATCCCGTTCTTGGCTGACCAACACTCGATTTATACTATTTAATCCTCTCGCGGAGACCAACCAACGAATTAATCAACAGTATCATGACGCGTTTCGATCGCTCGTATTATCGAAACCATCCTCGCCGACGAAGCCACACACAGGAACAATACTCCCGAGGATATTACTTGAATTCTGTGTTTCGCTATCGCGACGCCATACCGGCGGATCTATACAGTGTGAAAACCGATTTCAGCCGCCCAAAACGGATCATCCCAGTCTGGAAACAAAGGTTACCACCTCTGTCATCCGATCATGAGGAGCATTACTGTACTTCGAGGACACCGGTTACATGAGAGGGAAATACGCGTCCATTAATCCCGCATAATTGTTGCCTTGTGTCCGCGTGTGTGCGCCAGTCAGATATCGCGATCGGCCAGAGTTTGCCCTTTGAAACGTCCGCTCGAGCGAGTGCAAAGGGAGCCGTTCTCGTCTCTCCAGCAAAGTCCACCTTCGACGGATAAGACCACTGTTTTCGGCGCGTGCCGAATATCACCGGACCGTTCACTGATCCACCCGTAATCAGTGTTGCAATTCTCTCTGCTAGCAACTCGGAGAAGTTCCTCGAGGATTACAAGCATAGCACGAGATTAGAGATACCGTGCAAGATATATTGGTTACGTCATAAGTCTTGGATATAGACGGTGGAACACGCGAATTCCTAATTTTGAGAAAATTCGGTTTGATTAAAGGGAAGATATAAGAATATAAGAGTCGAAGATTGTTTCCAGGAAAATTAAAGACTTTCGGATATTTGCCTTTCTCAGTCGTGAAGAGTTTATCGATCTTGCGCGATCTTTGTTGAAAAATGGAGAAGGCGAGATTTCTAACCCATTAAAATTCTAGTTCTGTGTGGAAGTTTCGTGATATCAGAATAATTCGTAGATCGTCTCGAAATATACAAATTATTTTTACGATTCGAAGAGAAATAATTGATCATAGTGTTAGTTTCTTGAACTTCGTAGAATTGTAGAATTTGATACTAGGAAGAAGAAATAGCGGTGAAAAAGATAGTGAAAAAAGTCCTTGGAATAGTGGTGTTTCATGGTCTCGATGTTAAAAGAAGTAGAATCAATAATGTAAATGGGCTAAGATAAATCGCAAACGAAATGTTAGCGCAATGTTGTTTACTCTTAATGGGCAAAGTAGCAATTTGGGCGAAGTTCGACGATTCTCGTTATCCGACCTTAGTGCCCAACAAATTAAATCGAATTCGAGACATACGGACCGACGTCGTAAATCAGCAGGAAATTTATCACTCGCGAGTCGAAGAATTTAGGCCGGCAGTAACGTCCCGAACAGAAGGGACAACGGTAATGGGAATTTTATGTAGGAATCCGACGATGTTTACAGTATCCTTAATTAAGCCGCGCCGCAACAGTAAGAGGAATTGCTCGATTTATCGCGCGGGTGAAAAGTTTCTACGATAGTGTAATAGCACTGCGGGCTAGTTAAACACCGAGAATACTCTTAATTTAATCTTTTTGTGCATCAAACTTCGCGCTACCGGCTTTATAAAGATTCAACGAGGTTAAGATTGTTATTAACGATCCTCTGCTAGTAATTGACCTGCTGTCGACACTGATTAATGTCCTTCGTTGGCAACTCTTCGATATTCGAGGAACGAGGTGAGATGAATCTGATCGGTCCGGATTAAATTCCGATGATTTCCGTATTACACTGAAATTGGCTTATCCAATTGGACCGAACGAGAATCGATTTGCTATTTTACGATCGCTTCGTTACATTCTTTTCTCTTTTTTGACGCCGGTATTTCCTTCGTCAGTTGCGAAATTACTCGATATACGTCATGACATGATCAAATACATAAACGTTTACTACGACAAGTGTTTAAATATTTCAACGAGCCAGCGTGTTTTGCTCGAATTAGAAACATGACATTTTGTGGCAACGTTTCGATCGAAAAAACAGCGATAACTCCAAGAATGGTAAGACGGGGAAGTTTTTAAGAAAAATTCAAGAGCAAGAAAGCTTAAAGGCGGTTGAAATTCGTTAGATCCCGTGTCGAGTAAAACGTTTGGGAGAATTCTGACGTGTCACGGCGAGGAGTAGCTCGCCAAGCATAGTAGGTGGCGTGAAAGGCATACCGTCTGATCAAATCCAAGACACCATTCTCCGTAATGGACTCGGCGAAGGAAATAGAAAAGAAACGGAGGAGAGGGAGACCTCGAGTCGATTCGACTCCGTGTGGAGATCGTGTGAAAATAAAGGATCACCGATTGCGTTTACGGCGGGCAAAGAAGTGGAGAGAGACCGTGTAATTTTTCGATACCAATCGCACAGCTACGTGGAAACGGTCATACGTGTCAGTGGCCGACGATGGATGCGAATGAGGTTAGCCTTTGCAATTCAATTTGAAGGGTAATTCCAAGAGCGCCGGCAGCAGTCACTTAGATGAAAGGATCGTATTCGCCCTTCTTCATTCTTGACACGCCGTCGAACGAGCCGCTTCCTCGGAAAAGCTCGTCGTTTCATCGAGATCGGCGCACACGCGACGCGTCGGGACAAATGTTTGTTTCATGTAATCAACAGCGAACTTTTACGTGAGAGTATGTGGAACGAGGCAAACGGAGGCCAGCAGAGGCAAGCAGAGGAATTTATCGAACAGAGGGAAAGATGGAATTGCAACCCGAACTATTGATATTTCCCTATTTTCATTCGGCGGTTTCGTGATTGTATCGGACGCTTCGAATTTAATTTTAGAATTTCAACGTTATTTCTGTGGACAGAGGAAAATATTCGCTGGAAATAAGCCTGCCTCTGATGAATCTCACTGATCGATGCAATTATTACGTTTGAAAATGATATGTAGTATAATTTTAATTTACAGCAAATTGCGAAGATAGCACGTTTGCAAGAAATTAACGTACGTGCTCGATAAGCATTAAAAATAATACAGAGTGGCGATTTATTAAAACGTTTCACCTAGGGCTAAAAATCGTTTCTAAAATTCAGCATAATTGCGAAGGGTAATGTGTCAACTTAATACTATCCGAAAGAAGAAGAACTAGTAAAAATATTTTTTGCACCGATATTTCTTCGAAACTTGAGGGTATTATATAGATTCACCTTATCTAGGAGAGCAGATTCAAGCGCGACGAATCATAATGCGATTACTAACACACAGGATACGTATGAATCATTTCAGTTATATTATAATTACGAACGTCGTGGCTGCACTTGGTTCGCGAGTAGCGTAATCCACCTTCATTACAGGTGCACCCGATAATTGCAACGTTAAAATTATTACGCGTTCGCGCGACGCATAGTGACATCAACACGCTTCAGGCAAGACTATTGCTGATCGATGATACTAACCGGCACTTAATTGACAGCATTATTAAATGTCATGCACAGGGAATTGGATTTAAATGCACTTATACGATTCAGATCGTATCACATCCGTTACAGTTTCGGAGATCTGTACGTATTAAACAAATATTAAGTTAAATTTAAGTAAAAATTTGAAAAAAATTGTATTTTTATAAAATCCACTTTCGCCAAATTCGATTACGAACAATTTTCGGGCGATCTTCGTTCGAAAATATACTGTTCAACTAGAAAAAATTACGTTCAAACTTAATAAAGATGGAAAAGTGACTGCTACGTGATGAAATTCATAACGTAACTTAATCCTCTTTTAGCTCCACATACACGGTACAGAACGTTGACTGTAAAAAGCCTTACAAACTTTCTAAATAAGCCAGTACGCAGTTGTAATAAAGCGAATATTACTCTCACATGAATTTTCAAACGGAGCAACACACGTTCGTCTAATTCGTACAAACAAAATTGAAATATAATTATTCGTAAAAAGCGTGTAAGCAGGAAGAAGGCTAGAACTGTTACTCGTACAGTCTGTGTCTGTTTTGTTGCGCTCGATGAAAATACGCAAGCATAATCTCGTCGGTATATACGGTATCTCACTTTGAATCGCGGAGTATAACCACATCAGTGCACTGTGAGCGGGGCTTCTAAAGCTCGGTTTCAATACGGAATTCACTAAGCGTTGCCTCTGTTTAAATCTGCTTAAATTTCCGTCTGGATTATCAGATCAAAGGTAACCCTACATCTCCGTTGACTTCGACCCACTCTCGACGCCTTCGTTGTTATTCCATACTTTCATTAACGATTTTCTTCGTATAGCTCTGGCTCCGTATTTCCTCGCGTCAAAGGACCCGATAGAATAATTGTCATTCCCTCTCCCTCTCTCTTTCTCTCACTTTCTCCCTCCTTCGAGATTATTTCATCAAATGCGTAAAATAAACTGGGGTCCTCTGATGCAGCGATTTGAGAGACTGTGGAGAAGCCGATAGTTTGGTCCAGGGTAAAACGTGGGGTGAAAGGTTCGCTTTTCCCATCGCATCGGGAGGAAAAGATCACTTTTACGATCACGGAAGTAATTTGGTCGGTGGTCGCTGGCAAACGTCCGACAACAAAAGACGGTTTCCAATGAAATATCGGGCCGGTAGCCGCCGGAAAATACCTTCGAAAATTGTGCACGCGGCAGACCGAACCGGGACGGTGGTATAATTAGCCGGCAGGAAAACTTTCACTGCTAGAAATCTAATCTAGAGCGCGGACGAGACCTGGTAGAAACAAAAACCACCAATTTAGATGAAAACCGCTGAAAGAGCAGCCCTGCCGACCTAGCCTCCGCTTTGCCCCTTTTCTCCTTGAGTAACGCGAGAACCGTGTGTATTATGCGGATGAAGCCTCGGAGGAAGAGAACCTAGACGAATGGAAGGTTTTGTACCAGTTCAAGGTATACGCAGCTTTTTTCACCATTCGTTCGTTCCACCGTGAAACTGTTATTTCGTATTCCGAATTTTTCATGTAATTTTTGTCTCGCGGCTATCATCGCTTGTCCTCTACCTCGTTCTTGAAAAAAAAAAGCTTTTCTGTTCTATTACTGAAAAAATATGCACGGAGATACAATATCCGCGGTAACTCGTTAACCGAATTACTCGACAATTGGAAGCTCCTATGATCGCGGAATTAAACGTTGTAAAGACAGATCAGGCACTTGGAAGTCCGAATACGATGTAATTCGTTTATAATAAAAATAGGAAATCTTTAAATGAAGATATTCTAATGTTAATTCATTTTTTCACATTTTAATCTTGAAAAGATCCCAGCTTTAGAGACCGATGGTTAACATCTCATACAAAATTCAAATTTCTAAGGTAATTGAAACGATACGCGAAAAAGATGGGGAGTCCCAAAACAATTGAAATAAATCGTCCCACCAATTAGTAGATTGATACCTTGTCCCAAACTTTCCAAAAGTTCCACTTTTTAAAAAACTACTGATTAATAACCTGTACGAATTTTTTCTTAAAAATTTCTTAAGGACCAATCACCTCTAGGCTATTTCAGTCGAAACTCGAAAAAAAATACGTATTCGATAAACATTTCGAGCGAATTTCTCGTTCGCGAGCAACAGTTCGTAGTAGGGGGAGAACAGGCAAAAGACGACATCTTGCAGTTGCGGCACTTCCAGTCTCACCCTCTTCCGGTTTCTCGATCCTCCGGCGCGGCTCACTTTCCGTTTCTCGCTTCCTTCGTTTCCGTTCTCTTAAAAATTATCCCCTATTCCTTTCCTGTTTCATCCGCAGTTTGCCACCGGTCTACTCGCTTTAATTAGGAGCAAGCCTGGCTCGTAATCGCGTCCCTGTACTCGCGTGCACCGATGTTTTTCGTTTTACCACACACACAAGGGAAGAGAAGGCCGGTGCTCGCCTTGGTAATTTCGTTCACGGCGAAATGATGCGTGCGAGTTGTCGCAAATTGCCGGAGGCAAGCTGAAAATTGCAAGGGGAAAGGCAACATGCGCTTTAACGCACCACCCCGCGGACTCTCAACCCTCTTCGTCGCTTTCCGCCGGTTTTTCCACCAGTCGATTAATTATGGTAATTGCGTGAACGCGTCCACCTAATGTTACGATGATTGTATGGGCCAGTGGTTGTCTGTTCGGACGGAATTAGGAAACGAGAAATTTTTACCGAAGTTTAATGAGTTTAACTGCGGAAAGTGTAGAGACGAATGTAGATTTAGTGGCTATAAAATGTATTAGCACAGCATTTATTACAGCAGTTTCGTACTAATTTTCTATGAATTACGACGTTCTTATTATACGATTAGGTAATAACTCAATTAGATATTGTTCCAGGGAGTAACTTGTAGCAACTTGTATTACATAGTGATATGTATTCGTCCCGTTTTTTCTGTTTAAATAATATAAAAGGTGGATGAAAGTTTATGTTACGCGCAAGTAAATAATTTTTGCAGGTATTTTAAAACATGGAATTTTTTAACGATATGCAGATCGAAAGATGTGGTCAACGTACTATATATTATCCTGATTTTACGGTAAAGCCGATTACTAAATTGTAAATTATCTTCTCCTGGAAACATTTAAAAATTATCCGCTTTCTCCTCTCCTCTCGATACGCTCTTTGAAACTTTTCCATAAAATACGTCAACTTCGAGACTTTAAGTGGATATTATTTATGCTAGTTTTTAATCAAGAATGAGCGAGATTTCTGGACTTTGTTTCCGAGGAAAGGATTGGATCGCGGAAAGTGAAAGATGAAACGTCACAGAAATTTAATCGTTCCGAGAACGAAATAACACACCGGAGAAAAATTTTATGATTCCTTTTTGCCCGAGAATCCCGCGGCTTTCCTGGAGAATTCCTTACGTGCTCCGGGCAGTTGGAGACTTAACGGAGGTTGCAGTTTCTCTGAAAATCCGTGAAATTGAGCGATCGGTCGGATTAAACTCATCAGAGGGCTTGACAGCCGTGCTTTCCAACGTGGAAAAGATTTCCATTGGATCAGTGTTGCACGTGGCTGCGGAAACTACATGAAAAACAATTTATCATAGTCTCGGAATAGAAGTCGAGAAGAAGGAAACTTCTCATGACTGCTCTCGTGTTCCACAACGTTACACACAATCGTGCGGAATCTTCGTACCTACGCAAGTCCTTCTATATGCGGGGACGTCGAACCAACTTCCAGCTAAGAAAACGTTACACGAGAAGGAACGAAACGAACACAAAAGGTCCTCGAACGGGCCGTTTGATAAATCGCGTTACCAGCGAAATTATTCGACCGGTACGCGTCCCCACGGGCGGTCTTACGATTTTTTCGCTGTTACGGAACAAATCGGTTTCGTTGACATGACAAATACCCTCGGGAGGAATATTAATTAAGCGTAAATATCAGCGATGCTCGTCGACACTCTGTTTCTTTCGGTAAATTTATCCTCGACGCGTTGTTCTACGTATATACTTCGAACACAAAGGTCTGGTATATTCTTAATTAAGGAATAATCTCATCCTGTTGTTCCGATATAATCCCAGTCTTGCAAATAGGTTTCCAACCCCGGTATATCAGCTCCATTTCCTCTCTCGTATTTCCGGAATATAAAGGCACACCGTCCAGAAAATGTGTAACTAATTAAACGTAATTTTCAAGTAGGACGCGTGATTCGACTAATTTTACGGGCTACTTACGACAAGAGAGTATAGATACGACGGCTCATTGTTGAAAGATCCGGCGATTCGAGTTGTTAAATTTGTGCCGAGGTGAAGACACGGCTTTAAATTTACATTTTGAGAAATCTCTGTCGCGCGAAACGGAAGCCAAACGGCGGAGCACGTCGGCTAACTTTTCCACCACAGTGACAGCCCCGACGTTTGAATCCCAGAAAATCCTGTGTAAACCCACCAGACTGCCTTTCCCTGAAGAACTCTAATACCCGAAAGGCGGCGAACTGCTAAACTGACTGTATACTATAATGAACCTCGCTAGACTTACGGCTGGCTTCAATTCAGATTACCTTTCCCGACCGCCCGGCCGCGCGCCCGTGATACAATATCAAACTACCAACGTAAATGCATGGTTATTAAACCTAGCTGACTCTTAATTGGCCGGCAACGGAATTTTAACGAATTTTCCAGGATTTTCGTCTCGACCTCTTGAAAAGTGCCGACGTTCGAGACTTATCTCGAGAGCAAGAAAACGGTTCTTCGATTAAATAGTTTCGTAACGAGGGATCTTTTTTCGCTCGTATTTCCTGTACAAATAAACATCGTGTAATGCAATCTATTCGTAAAAAGAAAAGAGTATAAAGAGATGTTCGACTTCTGACGTACGAACTCACACATTGAGTCTATCGTCGGAATTATTATCGAACATTACGTATAGGATGTAACAGTAATACGAGGTACGGATTTGGTGTACTTCTTCTCTCGATCCAGAAATCCTTTCCAAATCGTTATATTTTCAAACAGAGCTACGAAAACATCATGCACACCCACGCAATGATTTTCCACTCCCTCCCTTCAACGGAAGCTATATCATCGACCGCCGAACGCAGGCGGCCTTCAACAGTCTCCGTCGCGCAACCGAGCGGTAAACGAAAACTCGAATAAAATTCGTATTCGCGTTTCACGCGTAAACGTGCCCTTAATGCAACGTATTACACGCGCACGCATCAAGATTACGTATGAATTTGAGCGATCATCGAGATGAACTAAGGAAGATATTTCGTTGGAAAGTCGAATGGTATGCGGTCGTTGCGTGAGACCACGAACAACGAGGATACGACAGCAAAACAAGTAACGTGGTTCCATTTACTGGCCATTCGGAGAACGGTGTCCAGGGTGTCGTTGCTACTTAGTCGTTCTCGTCCCTGCTCGCTACCTTTCGACTGCGCAAAGCAATTGCGCGCTGTAAGCACCAGTCGCGTGGTCGAACTCTCAAGTTAGTCGTCGCCACGGGCACGGATCGCGAGATACTCTTATTGCCAGGTCACCGAGTTCCGATTCCGCCGATTTCACCGATTGTATCGACAACGAGGCGATTGTTCGCGCGCTCAGGACGGTGTGCTAAATGTGGTGACCATGTGGTGACCATGTGGTGCGGGTTTTTTTGCTCGATTTTCTTGTTTCGTTCGGACGATGATCGGTAGCTTGGGATGAATCGAGGGTGTAAGAAGGATTTCTTCCTGTAGTGTAAGATCTACGCTTCGATTAACGTGAGTACACTTAGAGAGAATATATAGAGAAATATATTATCGCAGAAGCGAAGAAGACTTGGAATGAAAGACACGTCATGTGCTTTGGCGAGAAACTCGATAATTCGTATCGATTCAATTTCCCAGCTAAGACAATATTTAACGAGAACTCCGGTTTATTCTTCGGCGAAGTGTGTCTGTTAGAAATTCCACGGAGGATAGTCGTACGAGTAGATTCAATTTACGTAACAAAAGAGTGTTACGAGTTTCTAAAGCGATTTTCTAATGGGAATTGCCCGGTCCCTTTCATCTTCATTCTTTGCCACGATCGTTCTTCCTTGTGTGTCTTGTTCGCGTGCAGATACTTGCCGAAAAGACGAACGAATTGTTTGTAATCTTTCTTTGCCTCCGAGTTTCAAAGCCGTGCTAACGTTCGCCGATGCAGCGAATTAAATATATTTAAGTTGCATTTAAACAAACTTATATAATTCTAAACATAAGACGATAGGAATGGATGAAATTAAGGATAGGATAGGACAAAGAAAGGGAATTAAGCATATAGACGTTGTATTTTGACGAATATATAATTCCAAATACAGAATTATAGGGAGAACAGGGGGTGGAGAAGGAGATAAGGAGATTCCGAAATTCGACCAGTTCAAGAGACATTGTTCGTCGACATGCGTTTGACATGGTTTCACCGTGTCCTCTATAACCCGTTCCATACTGTCAGCTCGTGTTAACCCCTCGAGAACGTCCTGTGTAACGTCGTCGCGCTGTCGCTAGGGATTCGAGGATATATGTAGTGAGATGTGTAATGGAAACGCGGCCGGAGAAAACGCGGAGGCAGGTGGAGAAAAGAGGCTGACGTGTATAGGCAGGAGATGATGGAAAGAGGGCGATTGATGGGTTGGCAAGAATGGGATAAAAAGAGAATCGTTTGGGACAGGACGAATGAACGAATGAATAGTGGATGAGGGTTTGAATAAGTTACCGAATTAGCGGATGAGCGAGTAGCTACGCTTTATAGCGAGTTGGGAAACGAATGAACATGATGGTATGAATAGAGGTTTCAGCTAACGAGTAGTACGCGAAAAACGAATAATAGTACTGAATAAAACAAAAAACAAAAAAAAAAAAGAAAATAAGAATAAAAAAAGAAGATGTGGAAGCATGTGTGTAGAGAGAACGGGCATGAATGGATTTGCGTAAATCGAGAAATACAAATCGAGAAACGTCGGATAACTATATGCGAGTATAAATAAGGACAAAAAGGGGAAATGGACGAAAAAAGAAAGAAAATCAATAATACGAGCTGAATGAAACGAGGAACAAAAGAGTTAGCGGGCGTACGAATGGGAGACAGAGAGGCAAGACTAGATAGAGGAGTCTCATTCTAGTATTGACAATACCTATTAACAGGAATACTCCGGTTCCGCATCCAAATTGCGAAACTTTCGACGAATCGCTTTGTCTTCGTCCAGTGGCTCGTGATCAACGTGTACCTATATGGGACAGCGTGCAATTTCGAAAACAATCATCGGATTTAGCATTGCTCTTGGACGATGCCGTATATTACGTCCATTATTTTTTGCTGGATAATCGATGACGATAATCCAAGCACGTTGTTCTCCGAAATTTCGCTTCATTGGAAGCAATTTTGTCAATAACGAAAGTAATTAGAACTTCTCGCCCGCCGTGACGTTTCCCTCGTTACATTTAATATTCCAATTTGCGAGGTAGGAGGAGAGGGGCGGTTGATTGAAACAGTTCCCGAACTAGCCAATCATGCATCGTTGAAGATTTTCTTCCGACGATCGATTAATCGATTCACCCTCATAGAATGATCGCGTACGGTGTCTTAATACGACCGCGGGAAACCAAATGTCCGAGAAATTGATTTCCCTGTTTAAAGAGCGCCGCGAAGTAAAATATTAACTTGCAATCTGAACTGTTTGACGAATAAAATTGTAATCCAACGATCGAAATTGCAAGAACTCGAATCTCGCTGTCTAAATTACTACAAACGAAGGGCGAGTATACTATCCTTTTTAAATATTCATGTATAATGACGATATTTCGTGTCGCGACAGTAATTTAGAGAATCATGGTGTGTCGCGTAAAATTTCTTCGTTCACGAATGAATTGCCATTTTAAAAATAAATATTTCTACGATTACAAGTGTCGGAGAGTTTGCTGATAATTGTTTAAAGATTGAAAATGTTAGCAACAGAGTGCTGATGAAGGAGAAAGAACAGGAAGCCTGATAATGACAATAAGTACAGTAAATGCGTATAAAAATACCTTATACTGACTTGACTTTACGAAATGTTAACTTTCTCTTTGTGCAGTACCTCCATTAAGCTCGCAGATCAAAAAGCTGTCCTTCCATTTAATAGATCGCGTGTTAAATCTCTGGGTATATCAGCGTGTTCGAACAAGAAGAAGAAGAAGAAAATAGCAGAAGAAAAGTAATTTCTTCGTGAAATCTCTCCGCGTAGAAACAGAATCCATCGAATATATAAGTAGACGCGATCTATTCTTGACACAGTTCGTTAACTCGACACTCGTTAAGTCAGCCTGCATTCTAACGAAGTAATTACTCGAACCAGGAGCTATTTCTTGAGTGTTGGCTGCATCGTCTGCCACGGAGTGGCGTCATTAAAAACCGTATACCGATTCCTCGTTATTTAAGGGCCTTAACAAGCGAAAATCGCGACACGTTCGACGTATTGAGTTCGACATAGACGAGGGGAAATATTCCACGATCGGAAGTGTTACGGGTTGAGAAACGCGTTATCGATATAATTGGAAGCGCGACGCGGAATCGGGAGCCACTTTGACGCGACAATTATCGGCGGTGGAAACGAGCGAAAAAGTTGCTTGAATTCACGCTCTCGCTCCAGTGTTTCTCTTTTTCCTTTTTTCTTTTTTAATTCCATAAAACACGACTCGCCAGGCAGCATGAATTTTCGTAACTGGAAACTATGGGAACTGCGAACTAGGAAAAGTTAAGCTCGCTCGAACAAACTTTCAAGAGGCCGTAAACGCCGACGACAGATATGATACGGTTGTAACACTGTCAAAGAATTTTCCAGATATTCTCTTACGCCGGGTCATCCGGTGAACTTACATAGAATTCGAATTTCAAATCGATGATTCGTACACAGTCCTGATCTGGCGTCTCATGAATTTATTCAACCGCTATCTTATAACACCGGGTTTCTTGGAAACAGAGAAATTTCACTTTTTGACAAGTAAGCTGGCTCTGGTTTCTTATCGTGTAAATGGTTCTTAGATTCCTCGGTTTCCTCATGGATTTTCGAGTAAACTGTTCATGTATGCTTAAGAGCATCTATAAAATACGTGAGTGTCTTAAAATCAATGGTTACTATTGTAGTGGTAAAGAAATACGGCGAAAGTACAACAAGTAGCAGTTACCCAGCGGAGCAAAAGTTTTATCGAGGAAAATGGACGATCCGTGGGCGCGACCGTGCAGTATGCAAAGCACCGTCGATCGAGTTACTATATGTAACTTTGTTCTTCCTTAGTAAGTCATTATTCGGTTATAACACAAGATATGTCCATTGAAAGCTTCAGTTCCTTTGTCTACATTTAGCAAAAAGTATGTCATTTATTTGTACGATGATTCGCATGAAATTGACTGTGAATTTATACTCTTTCGCTTGAAATAAAGTTCCAAGTTTTTCAATACTATCTGTACAATGGAACAATGAACACGAGTGAAAGTCGAGTGATCTTCCTTTATGATATTACATTCAATTATTTTATGGCCAAAGACGTATATGATATTATAATACATATTGGTTTTGAAAAGAGATGTACCAGTAAATGCAATCTATCGCTGGGCTTTCAAATTTCTGTAAAAAACGATAATCTTATAAAATCTAAAACAACGATATTTTTCGAAAATAGTATTGTGATACGTGGAATCTAGGTGGCAAGGCGTGTCGATCTCGATTCAACTTAACTGAACTTACTTCGATGAAAGATAGAAGCATAATTATTTTAACCAAAAAAGCATACGATTTATAAGTTACAGTGTTTTATCTTGGAATAATTTTTCTTTGCCATTCGTGTTTCATACAGCGTTTTAATCTCTTCTTTGTTTCTCGATCCACGTCTTTCGATTTTCAACATATGGATTCTTCTTTTCAAAATCGTCCGCTCGTCCCTCGTGAATACGTCAAGCATCTAGAGTGCGCAGTTGTCGGGAAGATTTCTTTTCCATCGCGGTGTTCCGATTTCCATCAGAGCTATCGACATCGGCGCGACGCCACTTTGCAGCACCATGAATAATAGACGCAGAACTATTCTCGCGCGTGACTGCGAAAATAAAAGAAGAAGCGAAAGGAAAAAGATCCGACGTTGTGTCTTCGATGAGGCGTCTGAGGAATCTCGGTGAATTTCTGGAAATACGTGTCGTTCTTGCTATTTTTTCCCCCCTTTCTCTTCGTTTCTTTTGCTCGCGAGAAGACACGCAATTCGATTCACGACATCGCGAATCGTTTGCGAGAGAAAAGATAAAAATAAAAAGATCGCGAAGAAAAAATCGAGGAGGTTAACGTACTCGAACGACGATTGAGAGTAGAGTCCTGGCGATGGATTGCCTGCAGGATTTCTGGTTGGACTGTCGGCTGGGGCGTGATAGCGTAGCACGGAAATGGGAAAACTTTTAAGGCGTCTCGAAACACAAAGTGCTACTTGAATTCCGTGCGGCTTACGCAGCAGGTGAACGCGCTCTTTTCAGCCGCCATTTCGATTGGTAATCCCTCGATCGAACTGCACGAAACTCAAACGAAATGGCTGACTGAAGAAATCGTGCGTCAGGTGCTTCATCGAGACGGCCGAGTTGATTTTTTTTGGATAGAATACAGATGAAACGTGATAGAATTCTTTTTCTTTTCGCATCGTGAAGAGGTATTTCCATTTGGAGATATGTAAAAGGCGGCTTTTAAGATGAAAAATTAATAGCTAAGTCGTATACCAATAAACTTAGAATTTTTGTATATAAATGGAAATATAAAGGAAATAGGAGGAGTGTCAATTTTAACGAATCCTTGAGTTTAATTCATTACTAGTTATGTCGCATAGATTTGAGTAAAAATTTTCTGAATTTTCCAGTACTTATAAGAAGTCAAGATGCACATGCGTACCTTCTATTTCTCACGGTTTAACATATTGCATATTACTTAACACCATAAAAGTTGAAAACACAGATACAGAATAAAATAACGAATCAAATGTTCTTTAGGAGTATATAGTGCGAGTTTTATGTAATTATTGTTATTACTACATAGGTCGTTACACGTTTCCTGTTATCTTCGTTGATTCACATTGTTGTATTCGTAACTACGCATAAGTTACCTAAGATTTTTATGAAAATAGGCCATATGTAGTAACTTGGTCTTCTTTAATTCATCCGTTCTACTCGAGCTACAGGTACCTACCTACCACGAAGTTTCTTCGTTGGTTATCGATACACGAACAGTTTGGCCTCGGTGATCTTGTTAATCTGCCAAACCTCGTTGTCCCGATTTTTGCAAAGCAAATGTATCGGTAGAAATTTCCGCGGCGTATTTATCGAAGTCACGACGCAACCGTAAGTATCAATATATGAATAATGGAAGCCGAATGATCCATATTGAGATGCATGAATAATGGAGAGGAATGTAACTCGATTAAAAATTTAAAGCCGCGGATCAGGGGCGAGAAGTTTGGATAACAAGCGGTAAACGAAAGAATACACGATGAGAAGGAAGTCGATCAATAATTAACGAGCACACCTTCGACGGCTCTTAACGTACATTCACATCTCTCTAGTGCCCTCGTGCGTCTCGATGGCGCCAAGCAAGTGTAGACACAGACGCTTAGATATCTACGTACTCTAGATTGAATCGCGTGCTTGTTGAAGACAATCTTGAACGAGAATGATAAAATAATAAAAATCATTAGTTGTTATTCTGTTAACTACACTCGTTATCAGAAGTATTATTTTTGAAAACAACTCTCGCTAGCATTCGTGCTATCTTCGGTTTCGATATATAATATCTCGCAATATGCGAAGGAATCGATCGAGATTGCTAAATGAGCCTGCCTGAAGCCAATAGACTTCTTAACTTCAATTTTTATTCGTTTCTCAGTTTTATAACATAAGCGTTGCAAGGAGATGGCATAAATAATAGCGGATTGCAAGATCAATCTAACAAATACTGTTTGCATCCTCGACACTTCCTTCTACTTTTCAGTTTATGAAGACGATCAACGTGGCTTCTGAGTAGCTCGAACGATCTAATTAGGGTCAGTGGCAAATTCAAATTTAAGCATAAGCAAAGAACAAAAGGGTCTTTCTAGAACCTTTAAGAAGAATAGGCGAGTCTCCGCGGTATGAAACGGTCGTGTGACAAATAGGAAGTCGGTGAAAGCCACCGACGAGTTGTTGGCGATTGGATGAAAATGTACTCTAAAAATATCGATTCTGCGGCTGACTGAAAGGAAACCTAGAAAAGGAGAAAGAGATGAAGGAAGAGAGAGAGAGAGAGAAGGAAAAGGAAAGGGAGAGAGAGAAGGCACCCGTAGCGGCGGAAAAGTTTTCACGAGCTAGCCGTTTCATTACCTTTCACCGAGGTACAAGCAGGAGCACGAGTACGAAGACATTATTACGCGCGTATTTTAACGAACGTGTACTGCACAGGTTACAGAGTGTGGCCAACTCATTGGTGGTGAATTCAGTTCGCGAGAGAGGGAATCAAAGGCCTCCTCCCACTTGCGAGCTTCTCTCGTCCTCCCTGTTCTCTTATTTTGCCTCTTCGCTGGTTGCCCTCCGCCCATTCCGTCTGTAACATCGCCAAGTGATCCTCGCCAACTCACTCAAGCTTCTAACGCGTGATTTGTTACCGGTACTTTTTCGCCTCGACCTGTTTTTCAGTTATGCGCTTTTAAATCGGCGCGGACCAGTTCCCAGCGACGCGTAAAATTTGGTAGCGATCGTCTGATCGGGAAAAACTTGTAATTTCCTTCGTTATTTGCGTATAAACATTATCTGGATAGAGTAATGCGTAGGAAGAATTTTCTTCCTTTAAAGATTTCTGCTTTGAATTTCATGACGTTTCTGAGGGTACGTACTCGCGGGTCAACTTTCGTATAAAGGTGATTCCACGTGAAAAAAATAATTACAGTTACTCAAATATTTTGGCGCATGTTGCGAACGATGTTAGTCTGTATAACGTCAAATGACATTTTCGTAGTTAGACAGCCGTTCAAAACACCGTGCGACACGCTGCTACAATTGCGATCTTTGTGGAATTCGTTCGGTTCGAACCCCTTCCAGCCAGATCGTTTCTCGCTCGTATGTCGGGAATCCATCGATCGGAACGAAATTCGCGCGAATCTAGACATCAAAGGAAATTCGGAAGAGATATAGAAATAGAAAGTTTTATTCGATCGTACGCTGAAACGCTGGATAGATGGAATTTCGGGGTCGTTTTGTTTGAGCGCCGTTTTTCGAGCCACTCGGTTTCCACCGTTTCCGACAAATTTTTTACCCTATCCTCTCTTTCCGGCTGTTTTCTTTTTTTTTTCCTCTACCTCTCGCCGCTCGAACAATACGAACGAAATTGTTAATAGGTTCGGTGGCCGACGGTTAAACCTGAATCGAACGTCACTGGCAATTTCGCGGCTCCGCGCTGTTATCCGACGAATTCGATTTCAAACGATTCACGACCGACAATGTTTCGAAAAACCTACTTTCGATTTTTTCCGTCATTTTCTTCTATTTTTGTAGTTCGGAAACCATGCGTTTCCAATCAAATTCTGGCGTCCCTTGCCAGCGGCCTAGCATTCTGTCGTTCCTTCCTATCGTAAAGGGTCGCCAGGTCTGTAGTTGTAGTTTATGTTTTTTCACAGACCGTAGTCTTGGTGTTTTTCCAAACTTTGCATTCTTTCGATATTGCGACTCGTAATTGATGGTGACAACTATTTTTTAATACTGGAGAAAATGGAAAAGTTCGATAGGTCGTTTTAATGGAAATTAAGAATCTAGTGCCGGGTAAATTTAGTGCTATACTACGCGTTTCAATTTGCGTAACATGCGTGTAATACTAAACGAATCGTGTACACACTTGCGTACTAACACTAAACATGCCAAGATCAAAAATAAACGTGTATAAGCTCGGCAATCGTAAAAAGGGAAACAATTACTTATAGGCAAGCAAGATGCTTCATGAAGAAAGTATCTGTAGCATGAAAAATGCACGACTAAATAAGTTCCTAAATGATACCTCGATATGTATTGAGAATACACACGTTCTTCCTCATGATGCAAACGTCATATAACCTCGTATACGTCTTCCGTACGATAGAACGTGGAACAATTTCCTTCTCGCGTGTATTCCAAGTTCAATTTCTACCCTGTTCGACTTCACGCTTGACATGGAACTCGTAACAGAGAGCGTATATTTTGTACTTCGATGCGTGTGCTTCCACAAGAAAGTTTTGATGAGTCTAGAAATGGAACGTTAGAATTCCTGCTATTATGACGAAGTCTTTAAAAACAGTAGAATGTACGACAAAGGCAGTTTTCTTTACGATTTAACATCTAAGAAGCTCTGCGACGTAAAGAAACATATCATTGATCGTCTTCTAATAATACTGCGTAAAATCAAGATGAAAAATGTTCAGAGCTATTCAAAGGTAAAAAGAAACTTTCATTACTCCCTTGCAGTATACTTAGGCAAATCATCTTCGGTGTGTCTGTAGACCAAAAAGCGTCTACGTGTTCCACGAGATACACCGTAAGAGTAAAATTATGCGACGTGTAGCGATTCTGATTGGTAAAGGAAATGTGTGTGGGCCGAGTTGCGAGTGATTCGAATTTACATCAGAGTGACTACAAAATGAGCGTCGGTGAGACCGAACCGCGGCTGCAAAAGATTGAACCCTGACGAGAAATAAAAAGCATCTAGTAAGTGAGCAGGGGTTGAATCGCGGTGTGTGTGCTTTTTACACACGTAAATAGCGGCCTGTGCTTGAGTCGCGCTTCATCTCTGGCGACCGGCGTGCATTGTTTTGCAGGCAGAGAAAAATGGTTTATGCTCGACGGTAAAACGCCGCCACGCTTGCCCCCGTTGAACGACACACTTTTTCGTCTGAATTATGCACGTCCACGCGGCAGACACGGCGACGAAATCCGACACCCTTTTACAAGGATCGAATGCACGCGATATAAAATCGTTCCGTGCGAGACCATTCTCGCGGCTCGCATCATTTGCACCGCGCGTCACAGTTACGATCAAATGGATCGCTTGTTCCTCAATTTACATCTCTTATCGTCTCAGATCTAGATACACGTAAAAATATACACGAGCTTGATTTATTCTTGAAAGAACCTAGTCGACCACATTGCGAACAAGAATTTAATTTGTTAAATAATAATGCGTTTTGCTACTCAGAAGCGAAATTCATAACATAATGGGATCGTTAAATGGAAATTAACTGGTTCCACGAAACAAACTTTTGTCACGAGATCTACGAGTTCATCGTTTAATTAAATCATAGTTCTTCCCTTGTATAAGCACGAATACATTCGTAGCAGTTATGTAACGAACGATATACTACGATTATAATATAACGAATGATTTCCTAAAAATAATTGAAATCCATCAATAAGAAATTAAAGACGCTAGGGTATTCTCTTACTTTTCTTTTACTTTTCTGTAAAAAGACAAGCATAAACAGGGGCCGTTTTTGTCGTGAAACTACCAATTACTATCTTTGAACATGATCGATTCTTCTTGAATTATTATCAAAATTATGAAACGGTGACAATGTCTATGGGCAAGAGTAAATATTTTTGGACGCCGAATAAGTCGCAGAAACGGTGTTTTCGTTTGACGCGTTATTTATAGCAGGCGGCACAATCTTGCAAGAGATTATTCATCCGGATGCAACGTGCAAACGGCGGGATTGAATCTTCAGTTCCATTTTCATTATGACAGGAAAACTTGCGCTCGAAACGAAACTGTATTCTGCTGAAATTTCACCGGATGAACGGTTACTCGCTAATTCTTAGGAGAGAAGATTGTCGAGCGTTTACGCAATGAAAATTCTTGGAGTAATTGGCTTGTGTACTCGGCTCCGGGAGAACGTAATTCCCACGATTGTCCTATCTTCTCGGAGACAGAAACACGACTTACAATTTTGACGCGCTTTCAGCCTCGTAATTCTTGAAAAACTGACACCGTATATCAGTGTTATGTAAAAGATATCGTTGCGGCGCTAGCGGTAACTTTTCATCGTTTAAAGATCGTTCCTCGTCGTTGGCCGTGATCCAGATTGCTCCTTAAGCGAGACGTTTCTTACGACGAAACTGCCCATCGAGACCAAAGTGGCCCTCTTGATTTTGCGTGAAATGTTTGCCCAACTCGATCGACCGTGTCATCCCACATGTAGCCATTGTTTGAGCAATCAACGTGTCCCGTAACACTAGAAGTAGATTAGAGCAGAAGCATCTTCCACAATCTCATTGGCATAGAACACGTTAACTTTCCAGCGAAATTTTCTACCATTTTATCTCACTAAAAATGACATCTTACGGGTCGTGTCCTATAAATGGACAGCTGACTATAAATGGGTAGCCTAGACGAACGGTTGAAAGATATGTTTTCAAATGACTTTGCTCTTTCCGAAATTAATACCAGAATCGCGATACCGGCGTATTAAACGAGTATCTTCGTTCGAAGCAACGTTATAAGGTAATTAACCTTAATTAAATCAAGTCTTTCAAACGAAAACCTGAACGTCGTAAACACCGCGTTAGATCTGGTTATTTCCCTCTAACGTCGTATGCTTCGAGTAAAACGTTTTAGCTAGTGTCTGTAGGGTTAATGAACATCGAAGCCATTTTCTTTAAACGAAGCAATCATTACATCCCATAAGAACCCTTTGGTTTCATTCAAGAATCACCGTCAGATTCCCCGATGAGCCATTGGAGGGTGTTCGTGTAACATAAAGACGATGATGTCGCTTTTCGTTCCCTGATCCGGAAAAGCGTGGCGTCGGGACGCTCGATCAGAAACTCGATCGCGCGTGTCGACGGGCGTTTGTCAACTCGCGGAAGCGTCCCGATTTGCGCTCTCCCGTCGGTTTAAAGCGGACCTAGTGACAGGACCATCATCGACGCGGTTCGCTTTACAAAGATAGATCGAGAACGCCATAGCTACCCGAGGGGATGATCGACGATCGGAACGATGTCCCTGTATATCCTCGACCAAGTTTCTCTGACGTATATCGCGCGTAGAGTCCACCAGGGAAAAACGAGATCAAGCAGAGAAACGGGGACGAGAATCCTGATTCTGAATGACGGATGCTCGCCTTAAACGGGGCAACGATTCGCGTATCACTCTTTTCGCGCGAATAATGGTTGTCTCGATACGTCCAACAACGGTTGACGAATGTTCGTTCAAGTCTCTCGGCGGAAACAAAGCATTGAAAGGGTCTGTTCGAGCGACCCTCCGGGTTAACTCGATGCTTTGCCAGATACCGTTCTTTGTGAGAGGAACGAAAGCGTAGTCGCCGCTGATTGCGTCATTGTTTTCCGCGACTAGCTACGGAGTTATCGAAATCGTCGCTATTTTTTGACCATCGGCGCCCTTTTGTCCGCGGATCGGTCAATTCTTTCCCAAACTTTCCTAGCGGACGCTGAAAAAAATTACAGGTGTTTCACGATATTCACGATTTTACGCACTTTGTCGATGCTTTCGACGGAATTTTGTGTTGAAGGTTTCGACTACCTCTTGTCGCGCGACTCGTAATCTCTCGAATGCCTCGTTGCTTTACGCGTATTGTACTTTGCGCGATTTTCATCAGAATCGAGAGACAGAATCGAGATCTATAGTACGTACAACATTTTTAATTGCGTATTATACATATATTTAATATTATAATTAATATTAAATATATTATATATATATATATATATATATATATATATATATATATTTGTTCGATAGATTCGCGTAAGACATGAGAATTAAACTGAGACTATTTTCCGAAACTTCGAACACGAAACTGTGTGCAGCCGTGCGTCGTTCGATCAATGGGAAACCGGCGCTTGATCGGATCTGCTCGTTGCCCTCTGGGAAGTTAATTGGAATTCTTGCAATGCGAGAGAGTGTCAATTTCTTGGTAGTGTTCACGAAAGCTAAATCGTCGTCGTTTCGTCCGAATTCACTCCAGCAATTCAGCGGGTTCAACTCTTTAAGTGGTCACCAAGCTGTTTAAAGAGCTTGCCAATTTCCGGCCGGTTGTACCTCAACGTGCGACCGCGGAAGTTATCGCGTTACACAGCCGGAACAAAGAGCTTCGAAGTAAACCGTAGAACAAGTTTAACTAACTAACCGCGTCGGTACAGTCGAGTAAAATATCTCTTATCTAGCTATATGACTTTAATCGGCCATATCTTCTACATAACTTTTTATTTTTTAACAGCGGTCGCTGCCATAGCTCGAACCTCTTATCGTAGTCGATTTAGGCACACAAAACCTAATTAACCATATTTTCTACATACTTTCTAACACATAGTGCATACAATGACTACGGAAACTAACCGGACATATTCTTGCTTTCCAACGAAGCGCTTTTGTATCGGACTCTACGTTTCATTTTTATGGTACCAAATTTCTGTGATCGTGTAAACGTACTATCACGTGATACTTGGATTGGTGTAATTAAGCATAATGGATACAGCGGTGTGCAATTACTTTTTGTAGCGATTGTACATGGTCTTTAATTATGCAGGATAACCTACGAAACACAGAGGTATAGTTATTGGGTTTTCCTTTGGGATACCGTGTATGTTGATTTTTAGATGCGATGCTTTATCTTACTCTCGAGGATTGTTAATAATTCTTCCTTGTATCCCGACGAGACGCGAAAATTATGAAATTAACGCGCGATCCTTAGGGATAAAGGTTGTTCGAGCTAAGAGATTCACTTTCAAGTTCTTTGAAAATCTAGTTTCATGTAAGATTCAACTCGCCCCGTCTCATTTTGTATGCCTTTTAGCAAATTTCCGCGAGAATTTCAGGTACAAGATGATTAGATTTCATGTTTCATCGGATTTGCTGCAACTTTCTTCCCAGAGTAAGATTTACCTTCGATATCTGAAACTTCCACCGCCCCCCCCCCTCGTTCTTTCTTTAGTTTCGAATTTTCTTCCCTTAGAAAAACCATCAACGACACGCGCCTCACTTCATCCGTAGAAAACGAATCCAAGAAAATTCGCTACCGTTGCAAATTCACAGCCAAAGGGAAAATCTCTCTCGCGATATTCGCTGAGACTTTCATTTTTTACACTCTCTGCTGATATTATATTTTGCCCTTCGAAATTTGTTTTTTTTTGTTTTATTGCTGTGAACTATAGAGTATACTATAAGGTCGCAGAATTCATTTCAATATTTCAACGAAAGGATCCGAAATGATAAAATTGGAACGAACCACTGTCTCTATGTCCGTGATATCTAGCGGTGGAAATTGACAGAGCCGATTTGACAGACTACATGAAAATTTCATTATCGACTAAAAGTGTCATATTTATAAATCAAGGCAGAGCGTGATGAAGTAAAGAATTAAATTTCCATTATTCGCGTCTCAATTTAGGTCTTCGACCACGGGAAAGATTCAAATTGTATAATTACTGAATGTCCGGTAGAATATTAGCGGGGCCACAAATTTTAATTTTCAAAATCAAAAACACGGAATGAAAAGCTAACGTGATAAAGGATTTTATTTGCACTGTATCCGGGAGGGTGGAAAAATGAAAAGAAATTAAACCGTGTGGAAAGCAGAATAAAATAAAAATTGAGTATATTAAAACCACAAAAGTACGACGAAATGCAACGCAACGCAGTATTACGCAACGAAATTATAACGCAATGCGATACCAGACAACGAAATACAACACAATGAAATACGATGCAGCTTGGACGTGCATTTCCCCTGCAATATCTTAATATCCGTGGATTTTTTCTCTTCTTCCCTATTCTACAATCTCTTTTGTCTTAATAAAATTTAACCATTTTCCCTTCTTCCCAAGGTGATACAGATATTTCCAAAAGATATTCGATCGCCCCAAATTTTCGTTAATCGTCGTTGCTTCTTATCTTAATCTCAAGCACTCGCTCCGTCCATCCGCACCTCTATCGCTTAAAATTCAATCACACCGTTATACAAACAATTGGCCAAAATTCTCCTTTGCCCAGAGATTTTGGTCTACTACCAGGCTGTACTTTTAATTTCGAACATTCGCGTATCCACTTAGCCAAAGATTCTCCAACGAAAGAAGCAAACACTGCTCGACAGACACAATGACCGAGGCTGGCAGCAGCGTAAAGCGGAAGTTGGCGAGTTAACGGCGGAGTACTCGCGCAGCGCGATTAGAATACTCGAGAATATTGCGTATAAGCCGAGTGAAAATGCTTGCAACTGAAGATATGCATCACCGGAGTCGGCTTGGAGTGCGTACTCCATCGGTCTGAAAGCAGGCGCTGCTGCGAGAGCCTCTTGACGGAAGGTAGAGCGGTCCTTCGAAAGTTTCGCGAGCACGTAGTCGACGCGCTCGCGTGCTTCCGCGCCTCGCCTCTCGCTTCCGTCGTGAATTTTCCTCGCGGCTGATCTCCCTGGAGATTTCTCCGGTCATCTGTATCCGGTTCATTCGTAAAAAGCGACACCCCGTCACTGACTGGAATAACTACGCGGAATTCGTGCTTGCATAAGAGCGACGAGCGAACGCTCAGCTGATGAGCAACGCCACGTAAAACTTCGCTTCCGGAGATCGTAAACCGCCCCGTAAATCGTCCCTTACTTCGCTTCAACCGCGACAACTCAACAAATTTTCTCGTGGGATTGAACGAGAATTCTGCGAACCCCGGCGGCGCTATAAAAATGGCTCGAGTTCTGCCGGATGCTATTCGATTTCGAATTTTCGCGTCTTCCTGCGGAATTTATACACGTATGCAGATTCCAGCGGTTGCACGGTTACAGGGGGAATTTTTTCGTTCGATGCGATAACGCGAATACTTGGGATATATTTCCGGAATCTTCCTAGACATATACTATGCAGTGTGGGGAATTCGAAATCATTCCTTAAAGGTAGTTCCGTCTGGCCAGGCAAGAAGCATGCCACTTTCTCTTCGGTCTATCGACCACCGTTGACCATTCAACCGCGATAAAATGACCAGTTACTCGCGTGGCAAACCGCATGGTTGTTATTTACGAGAGCCATTAAGAAGCATCCGACGCGACGGTGGGTGAATGAAGGGTCAGCCAGTGTACCGGCGACAAGAAATTGAATCGTTCTTCGAAGGAAGCTCGTTCGTGACCATAATCGTCCCCTCGGCTTCGATCGGAACAAATAGAATACACAAAACACGAAACGTTTTCGACGGACCAGAGTTTCCTCCCGTGGAAATACCTGGAAACTTCTCATTCACGAATTCGAACGAACCTCCTTCCAGATGGTGAAAGATGTAATTTACAGTTAGCACTCGGAGCCAAAATGAACGTCAGCAGTTTGTCTACGAATCTACTCCTCGCGGAACTTGTAAAAGTGGATTCTACTTTTCGTCGACGCCCCTCAATTATAACTCTGAAACATGTTTTCCGGAACGATAGTAAGACACAAAGATCGCATGTTTGCCCCTCTTTCTACCGTATCATTTCTACCCTGAATGATTTAACACTGCCTCGTCTTTTTTTTTTCTTGACAAGTGAGACGATAAACGAATCGTTGCACTGCAAAGGAACGTGTGTTTTAAAACAACGAACACGTCGGTTCTCGTACGAATTCGATCGCGTATAAAGATCACGGGATCTGATAAGACCGTTTTTGTTGACGCTTTTATCGTTTTTAAATTTTGGAGTATTTATTTCGTTCATGAAAAATCGTACGAAAAGTTGTCGTGTTGTTGAGCCGCAGTCTTGATACGAATTCGAGCTCATAATAAAGAAACAAAGTATACAACGAAAGCCATTAATTTTAAAACGAACGTTTCGTTTATTCTTCCATAAGGACGAAACCGTTGGTTGAACTATCTAGGGGAATAAGATTGCGCAACGTATAATTTCTCCGATCGATACGAACAGTGATACGAAAGTATACAATTTGTGGATAAAAGATATAAGAGTACTTTCGTCGGTGATTGAACGGATAACCGAGGATGATAGATGAACTTAAAAATTAGATTTTTCTATTTTCTGAAAAAGCAAAAATAGACGTGGAATCCGGCGGCTGATCCATGTAATCCATCGGTGTTATTACCAGGCTGCAAATAGACTGGCTTAGCGTAGGTTAGTCTGCGATACACTGGCAGTAGTAGTGGTCGTTATAAATCAGCCTTGACGAGCGGGGATCGATTTCCTCGTATATAAGATACAAGAAAAATCGGTTACTACGTTCTCCAGTTTCGGTTATCGATTCAATTCATCGCGTAAGAGTTCTATTTTCATCATCGCGATAAGAAATTTTAATCTTACCAGACGGAATTACCGAAACTTGGGAGCAATTACGACGCATCCGAGAATATGACAAATTGTCCCACTTCGAGTTCGGCCAATAGCTTATAGTTCTCTGCTATAACTCCATTAATAAACCAGATTAGAAGATTACAAGTTTAACTCTCTGGTAGTACGCCGATTTGATACCGGGCTTCACGCAGAATGTGAAATTTATGGACGAAAGCATAAACCAAAGTGTTCGATCAAAGGAACGCTAAACGGGGAAGCTGCGAACCGGTGACGAGAAAAGGTGGAATGTTTCGTTCGTGTATACGTCGTGTACTGTACGACGAACGAACGTGCGCTCGGAAACGAGGAGAATAAAAAGTATACGAGTCGATATAAATGTACAAAGTTAACCCCGCGTTCCCGTAGGACAGAATCACACCAAGCAATCGCAACGGACATTTTCCGCGCGACAGGCCGCTCGACGGGCCGCGCGACATTAATTATCGAGTAATGCAGTGTGACACATTAGCGCGTAAAGGGGGAAATTATAGGCATAAAACGGTAGGGACAAAAGCGACGAAAGGGACAAAGGGACAGCCACCAAATATTTTCCAAGTTGGGAAACTCTCTGATGGACCAGATACAGCCGAACGACATGACGGTTTTAATGAAACCCGATGATCCACTTCCGGTTCAACGATTTCGCGGTGAACGTTGAATAAATATCCAACAAAACGAGAATGTCTGCGTTTCCCACTCTTCCTCTCTCTCTCTCTCTCTCTCTCCCCCTCCCTTGTCTCCCTTTGTCTTTCTGTCTCATTTCCTCTCCTTCTGTTCGGAAAAACAAACGAGGCGAAAGAGACGGCTGTTGTGGAGACAAATATTATAATTCATTCACCATGAAATACCGTGTGCAATGGCGCGTTCGTCAAACCATTTCCGTTAATGAGTCACGTGATGTTATCAGGCAGGGGGTGGTCACGTGTCGTGTGATTTTATCAGGCTCAAAGTGCCTTCCCAGAATTAGAGCGATCCCAGATAATTAAATGGATACGACCAGTGCCATGACGAGTTTCGTATCTTTGAAGTTAGGTTAATGAGCATGTCTATGCAATTTTGTTTAGTAAAGCTTGACCATAAGGCGATTTAACTTATCAGCCGGATTGTCGATATAATACTCTCTTTATTTAACGACCGCATAGTTCCCCAGATATCGTTTTATGTTCTAATAAAACAGCCAGAACTTCCGAAAAGTCGAAACATTTGCCAAAATGCGAATGTCTGTACAAATTCATAGTTTTATGGATTGAGACTTGTTTCACGCATTGAATGTTATAACGAGTACTAAATATACCTTTCATGGCGAGAATGATCGACTCAGTTCACGGTCTAATGTTACTCTCAGAAACTCCATTGAAAAGAAGAAAAAGCGGAGTTACTAATGTGCGTCGAGATACTTTGCAAAACACACCACAGGTTTTATAACATTTTACTACTCCCACGTGCTCTACCGATACTCGAATTAAACGTTGTCAAACGCATCGGCATACTTCATCGCGAACGTAAAAGTTTGATTACCTGTAACGGCAGGTGTGTCAGATTGTTCTACAAAGATAATCTGCCGATAGAAGGCTTAACGGGTCCGTTTAATGTTTCATAAAACGGTAAACGGTGCGCTCGGTGCAAAGATGCGGAGGAAGATACGTTTCAACGCGATCGTGCGTATCGAGTTCGTAACGACGAACGTTAACAATGTTTCGTCCTCTTAAATCGCGAGTGTCAAGCGTTAAATTAGATAATGCGGAATCCCGTGCGCGCTCCCATCGAAACGACGCGACAATGATTCCAATTGTCCCTTTAAATCGATGACAATCGCGGTGATATCGCGCTCGTACGGATACGTAGGATCGCAGAAAATACAATTGGAACGAACCTATCCACCACGCATCGACAGGGTATTATTATTCTAGTAACAAGCGACGCCGAGCAAACGCGTCGTCCACCGATCGGGAACGAGAGGCGGCTGGTTGGAAATAGTAGGCGGCAGTGGCGCATAAATACATCGATAACCCGCAAAACTCACCGCGTTGCAATTTGACCGGAACGCTATATCGGTATGGCGCAGTTGTCAGATGCAGAACGTTTAATCGAGGCACGCGAATGCGCTCCCGATGATCGATAAGTTATCGATACTGTGTTCGACTTTTTTTCATCCGGTACTACAGAAGGGATTCGTCGGTCCCTGAAGAAATTTCAGGAAAGTAGGTCTGTAAAGATTTCAGGTCAGACGAAATTTACGACAGAACGAGATTCCTATTTCTATGAGATAAATGATAGTTCTTTTCTTTTTTTCTTGATTATCTGGATATCAACTATCAAGTGGTAGGCGACGTATGTAGCTGTGATTCGACAAACAGCACGCATTTTTAACTTCTTCCTTTTTCATCTTTTTCTCGCCTCAATACCAAATATCGTGTCATAAGTCTCATCATTTCCGCGCCAAGCTAGCTGCTTTTATAACCAGACTTTCCACAGTACTGCACGCGACGTTCGTACCGATGAGCGGTCAGTAAAATTGACAGCCAGCTGAAAGAAAATGCAGACCATCATTTTTGCAAGCAGAAGAAATACAAAAATACGTTTGGGCTTTGCGACGGACATGTAGCCAGTAGCAATTTCTTCAGAAGTACGTTTGAACCTGTCAAAAGCTAGAAAGATCGCTTGCAGTTTTCGTAATTTCATTACGTATGTAATGCGATTAATATTCGGCTCTCGAAAAAGCGGACGATCTACTTCGATAAATTCACTTATCGATGTATATTTTCAATATATTGAGTCGATCGATGAAGCGACTTCCGAACGACTCGTTTATTATTATAATTTCCACCGAAGAAGGTAACATACTAATCCAAAACATATTCGTCATGCGAAAGCTCGGTACAGGTCCAATACACGCACCGATGTATATTTTTTTCCATTCTCTGTAGGCGTGACGTTCGATCGCGAAGGCATGTCGTTCACCCTCGCGGCACTTTCTTTATTGCGATACAATTTCACCTTATCTTGATCGATTGCTTCCTTCCATTATGCGCGTGTGCATGTGAGCTATGAAATACGTTTTCCTGAGAAACGCGGTTAGCCGAGCGAGTTATAGGCGCATTCCGGCGCGATTACGAGCAAGCGCAAACGACCGCCGCGTTACATCGAAATCGGCGCCGCTCTTCCGACCGAACTACGTCGAACGCGTGTGCATAAACACAGCAGAAATTACAGGTGCGCGCGATCCGATTCGAGACTCGAATGCAACGCACGCGCCGACGCGCGATAAAACGTCGACAGGATTTCCTTCGATTCCGCGACGCTTGTCGCTTTATTCCGACTTCGCCATTCAACCTACGACCTCCACCTTATGTATAGTAGTTGCTCGATTTCCAGCTTTCACGTACGTTTCTTTCCACTTTATTTTTATCAAACGATCTCTCTCGATCAAATACAATCGAATGCCACGTGGGAGGAATATGATAAGTCTGTTTTTGCTCTTTTTTTTCTAATTCCTTTTAGTTTTTGTTTTCTTACCTTCGTGTCGCTCTATGTTTAAAAAGAAGTAGTTCGATATAAAATAATTGCCGGAGAGGACATCCTGATAGATTCGACGTTCTGTAAGAAACGAGCAACGCTACCGACAGTCTGTAAGTGTTCGAAAAACTGGCAAGAACAAACATTAGACTCGAAAGACAAATGAGAAAGTGGCAACGTATCGAATTTTAACATTGCTCTTCTATTATGAAAGACGAGAAACGGGGCACACTATATCTTTCATCCGTGTTCTTCAATTTTTCAAACCATCTCATACCCGATAAAATCTTTAATTGTGAAGTGAACACAGAAGTACAATTTTGTTTTTGTCCCACCTTGAAACGACATTTTCTCCGCCACTAGCTCTCGACAGAGATTAATTTAGATTCGGGTGAAATATCGTTGAGCAAAATACGATGGCAGAACAGTATGATTCAAGCAGCTGCGTTCAAAAAAACGTTGAAGAATCCTCGTCTTTTTCTTTCGTTTCTTGTTTAACAAGGGCCCCGGTTGGATATCGTGATAATTTAATACTGCGAGCACCGAGACGAGAATAAATAAATCAACGTGTGAGCGAATTTCGTCGGGAATTTCCCGCGGCAACAAAACCGTTCTAATAGCCGACGCATGGTCACGTAGCCAAAACGTACTGCCTTATCACTGCCACCATGCTCCGCGGTTTACCGCGCTTTATTTAAAAGGGTTAGCAGAAATTTTTGCCGAATACAAAATTTTACGCGGCATTTATAACACCGTCCGTGAGATTGCCACCTCTTTTAACTCTTTCTCCCTCTATCTTCCATCTTCTTCCGTTTTATTCTGCGCCATTCAAGATAGTAATGAAACAGTTTTATATCTGTACTGAGTACTGAGATTTTTCCAAATTTAATAAAGTTGTAACATCTAGATGGAGGGACAAATAGATCCGTGAGAAATGTATGTGTCTGATAAATAACCTCGACGAATACTCTCGAACTTTAGCAATATGATCATGATAGCCGTATATCATTTATACAACGGTAAAATTTTCTATACAAATATAAAAATATACTTTCTATCATCTATTTTCATATCCGAGTAAATAAAGCTAAAAATGGCTGAAATGGTTAAATATGTCTATGCAGTTCATGCTAGTCACGATCTCTTCAAATAGCCAAAATCGATCCGTCCTTCGCGAAGTACAAAGTTCAAACATCACGCAAACTGTTTCTAATATGCGGAATACGCTAATAAACGATTCGATCGCACTGTTGAAGAATAATTTTAGAATGGAACCGATTCAGGGACGGTAATTACCAAAATCTTCACACAGAACGAAGAGCGTTTCAACAGCCGGAGCGACGCAAGGCTTTCAGAGATTAATGTTAGATTTACAAAGTGATGAATTCCGTGTAAATTTCCCAAGAGGTGTATGACCCAGTTTAACCAAAACTTTCATCAGATGGTTCACTCCGCAACGATAACGATTTTATGTGATCTAATTGTCGAGGAATTGAAGAACGATTCGTGGGACGAATTTGTTAATTGAGTCCCAGGTGTTGCACAGTCGTAATTAATGGATCAAAAGTAATTATAAACCGCATCGGAGTTAAGATCCGTGCGTATGAGAAGGTTAAAGATACATCCAAAATGTTGCACGTGTCCCATCGAGTAAATTGTTGAATTTTATTCGTTTTACCAAGCTTAACGATTCAAATAGATCGTACGTTAAATAATATCTATAAATAATTATGCTGTACTCGTATGAAGCTTGTTGAAAAAATAACAAATAAATATAAAAGAGTTTCGTATTGTTTGTGTAAATATAAATAAAAATGTTTCATGCGAAAATAGTAGAAACAACGGCATAACAGGTTTTTTGTTATTATGAAATGCACAATACAATTTGAAATATGTTTTATAAGAATAAAAGGTAATTGTAGAATTATTACATATCTAGAATTTCTCTTTAATAGTAAATAAAATCTGACTTAACACATACCCTTGTCGCAGCTCCTCCCCCCTCGTCCAGAATTTCCTCGTTACCTCATCTCCTACCTCCGTCACATTATTTGTTCCTTCATAGATTTTTCTTTTTAATGGCACAAATATACTTTTATAGACAAATATTCTTCGAATTTAATCTCATAACGCTATTGAAGTATTACTATATTTCTCCGTGTTTTCTGTCATATTTTATGAAATCAATTATGACGCTTAATCGAATTATTTCGTCCATAAAAGTATATAAAAATTTATAAACATGCACTGCCTTTCGAATCAGATTATGAGAGGAACGGTAAACATAAAATTCTTACAATTTGCAAAGTTCATTCTGACACGTAGCAGTTTCAGGAATTACTTAACCAACTCCTGCACAGACCTGGACGATAATTTTTTGACAAATTTTCGGTGCAACGAGATTTGGAGCAGAACAACGGCGCACAATCGTTACGTCATTGTAAAGGAGCGAATAACGTGGCTCTAACTAGTTTACTAAATTAACTAGTTTGCAGTAATTAGTTAGTTTGCATTGTATTCTCTAATACATTATCCAGTAATTAAGCGTTTCACGGTTGGCGGATTCTTTTTGCCAATAAATTCTTTACTCTCAAAACAGAGCTGGCTTTCGAATCGTATTTCGGTAACGTGTAATGTCACCTGGAACTCTGCACGATGGAACATTTGTCCCGATAACACAATGAAATTCCTTATTCGAACGCCGGCAAAATTAATTATCATGTCAGTTTAATACGGAAGAATTGTATTTGCGTCTGATTCGTCATGCGTTCGAACAAAGGGATAAATTTCATTTCTAAATGCATAAAACCGGTTTATCGTTCTTTGTTCCATTTTATTATGTCGTATCGAAAAGAGAAAAAGAAGAGAAGGATGTAGCACAACGATATGCACGAGCATTCGATCCACGCGTTCTAGCGATTCCTACGGCAACGATAACGATAAAGAATCAAGTTACCTCGGCAGGAATAATGATCGGTCGAGTACACGTGTGTCACGTTAGTCGTGGTTCTTGTGGTCATTCGTTGCGCAGTGAAATAACACGGTCACCGGACGATCGTAAATCGAGCGCGTAACCTGGGACAATAATCAGAAGTCGAAGCATGTTATTAGGTGTGTTGAAATGGGGTCGCGGCCGTGTTCGCCTTATCGCATTAATTGGCAAATCGAATCCTCTTTGCAAGCTAATTACGTTCGACCAAATCGCCACGCGACACGATGCACGTCCTTTTTCACCCAGCTACAATCGTAATATATGTTTACGAGTTCGCTAGCTCGTATTCTACTCCACGAAATCCTAGGATTTCACGGCGTTAAATTGTACGAGCTTCGTGGCGACTGATACTCGACCCAAGTTTTCAGGTCAGTAAAGTTTTTCCAAAGAAATTTGTCCGAATTGTTGACCGCTTGAAATGGAATTCACGATGGCTCATAAATTTGTATTAGGTTGTCCCAAAAGTTTCTTTCGTCTTGTAAGGAAACAATGGATGCGCCGCATTCTCTGTTTTATATCATTTTTATCGAATTTATCGAATCATTTTTATATGATCATAATAATAGAAATAGAACAAAATGGATCGCAGATGATTCGATGAAATAGTATAAAACGAAAAGAGGTTGTGCATCTATTATTCCCTTACAAAAGGAAAGAAACTTTCGGGACAACCTAATATTTAGGATTCATGTAGCAGCGTTGGTAATGATAGTTGACATAATTTGTTCCAATGTTCTCCCGCAGACCCTGAACACGTGAATTTTTCTTTGGTTCGAGACATAAAGAAAATGACGAAATTCTTTTTGTAACGTAAAATATAGAGTAACAGATTCATTCGTTTTTTTTTAAAGTGAAATTATTGTTCCTGCTCGGAGGTTCACATTTTAGATAGGTTGACACAGAGGAAGTAAAATTCTAAAGGAACTTGAAGACCGGCGATTTAGACTTTCAGCGAAGGATAAAGAATGCGAACGATTGTTCGGAACAGATTCCGCTACAATGGATCCCGGATATTGTTCGATTCGCTTGAACATCTGGTTCGCGAGCTTTCGTTGGAAAGCGCGGTCTCTGTTTCGGCTCTGGCAATCCGCCGGACACGAAAGTACAATTGATTTCCAGGGCTCGTACCAGCCACCGTGTGCACTTGACAGCTTCGGAGTTTTCGTTTATTTTGGAAATTTAACGCCACGCGGTTACACAGGGGTTGCTCGGTTTCTGGCCTTACACCTTTTCGCGGTAACTGTCGAAGGTTGATTCGAGATCGTGTTAAACGCCATGGCTAGCCGTCACTTCCGTTCAGAAGGAAGCACGGCCAACTTCCGTTCAGGCGAGCTTCTCTTCGCTAATCGAAGGAAGATAAGAGCAGATAAACTCCACACCGCTGTTCGAAAATGTTGCCTGGTTTGTTCCATCTTGTACAGGGTGTCGCGAAATATATTTATAGCATCGATGTAAAACATCGAAATCATAATGAAAGTTCATATGCAAGAAGATAGATTTAATTATCAAGTTATAAGGAATTTAATTTAGTAGTGGTTGAAATCAACGAATTAGCCGACGAACCTAATTATTTCACTTACGCTTCGTATTTCTTATTCTAAGATCCACAGATCGAAACGAAGTATAGAAAGTAATGATCCTAGAAACACTCGTTTCGAAATGTAGCTTAGAATTTGCACTTACTTTCTCATCTTCCTCGTGTACTTACGTAACGAAATTGAAAAAACAATAAAAAAAATCGAATCGATCAGTTTGGTCGATTGAAATTGTCGACAACTTAAAGAAATAAACCTTACATGGTATCTTGGTATATGAACATTTTTCATCCTGTCTATTCTTATAAATGTCTCTCACATGCTTTGTGACAGCCTGTACGTTTTGTTTGTATAAAATCTCTTCGAGTGAATTTTCTCGAAATATTTAAACGCCGCTGTACCGAGAGATGTCTTAGTAAGAAACACGTTAGATGGAGAAAAATCGAAGCCGTGCCCCTTTAAATTTCACCAACTCACTTTTTGCACGGAGAAGGACGCAAGTTTACTAGGTTCTGGCTCATAACCTGGAACCAGTTTGCGAAAATAACAGAGCGCAGTATTAAATGCGCGTTTCGTTCCCTCGACGAACAACCTCGTGGGTTTCTTGCAAATCCCGCGAACGCTTTATCGAGGGAAGAAGTTTTAAAGGATCCGGCGAGTGGCGAAATCGTAACGCGAAAGTATTAAACGGCTGACATTCCGCTCCTAATACGCTATCTAAATGCTGATTCTTTCAAAGGTTCATTATTTGCTGTAATTCTTCGCTTAAATTGTGCTTAGAGGAGAAGTTGGATCCTACCCAAGCCGCGGGACACCACTTATCTTCGGTTCGCCTCGTTCCCGGGTGAACCACGGTCTCGAGTGGACGAAGGAGAAAGGTATGGGTGCTCGAGACCATGTGAGGATAGCGGGCAATCAGTATCACTGACTTCTGATTAAGGTTTCCCAGTTGAAAATTCCGGGGAAAGAATATCAGTGTATTTGCGGAGAAAATACACTACGGTTCGCGGTTTCGACACGTTGTGCAATTCTGTAAAGAGGTTGATATTTTTACTGTATTTTCAACGTTATTATAGAATAAAGCTTCTTTGCTGTTTTTTACCTATCGTAAATTGAATTAAATGGTCTACGTTTAAATATGAAAAAATAAGGGAGAAATTTCGAAATAATTTCTGGCTATTCACTATACCAGGATCTCTTGTATATTTAGTTCGGACAAATCTCTATTTATATTCTATTATACATTCAACAAATGTTATTCTTAATTGGCCGTCGAATACGGTAATGGAAGAGAAACGTTTGGAAATTTTCAATACAGAAGATTTCGTCTGTAAGGGAAACGATGTGAGACAGAAAGGTGTCTGACTATTGTTGAGACATTCTACTGGGATATCGATCCAGTGACGGAAAGAATTCTGGCGAAAATTCGGGCGAAAGTTTTCTCGGTTCGTTCACGTTCGTAAGGAACGGCAGAGAAAATTATGCAATCGTCGCGAGCAAACACGATGATTGATTGAAACTGCATCGGTAAATACGAAAGGGGCGCAACGCGAAAAACGTGAGAAATCAAATTCTGCCGAATGGAAAAGTGGGGTAAATTTTTGTCACTTTTTTCACAGGTATTCTCAGGGGTATCGTACAAGTGCCAATAATTGTATTTACTGGTTACCGAATAGAAGTAGAGCAACGATCGCGAGTAATTAAAACGAGAATTAATCGAAACGTCAGGTACGCCGACCTGCTATTGATCACGATGACGATACCGTTTATCGGTTACGGAACGGAAACAAAGCGAGTCGCGATCAAGCTCCAAAGCTAGATTAAATTGTTCTACAAATGCCACTCTTTATTTTGCCCTCTCGTAATTTCACGTGTCCTGTTGCTCTTAAATCTTTCAAACATTCGAAAATACCTTTTATCATCCGCTGACGTTTAATCCATCTTTTCGTATTTAAGAAATTTACGCGGATATTTATGCAAATTAACATTTTCATGATGGGGGTTATTTATTACATATTAGAACGAGTATTTTATTTTTAATATTTCATATATTTCTGTATCGTACGTGCATTTTTGGGTCTTTAAGTTTCTCGTAAATGCACTAATATCAGCGGACTAGTTATAATACTCAACTATCGTGATTCTATCGGTGAAATTCAAAGCAATCTGAAAAAAGAAATATATATAAATTACGAGACACTAATATATATTTCGCAGAGATTATAAAATTATTTAAACGGTCCATTATGTTAATAAACCTCAGAATTCGGTGGCGCCGTGCGTGATAATCGCGAAAAAAGGCGAGGAACGCGAATACCGTTATCAATCGCCGGCGCGAGTTTTCTCGCGGTATTAGCTTCGTGCGACTTTTAACGATTTGCATTCCTCGGCGCGCTGGCAAATTCCTCTAGTCGACTTGGAAACGAAGTTTAACTTGCCTGAAATGAAAATTAATGCCCGTTGAACATCGCGTTCGCCCTTCAGTTATAAAACGCGCGTCCAGTTCCGGCTGATAAAACGGCGCGGCTATTTCGCTAACCAAACTTTGTTCTCATTAAATATTTTTTCCCTGACAATCGCCGTGAATCTACATTTCACAAAGCAACATCAACCACTGACAATGCGAAATCTAAATCAGTTCAAAGGGCCAACGTACCGAGTCTCTCGATAACCGCAGCGTGGATGTGAAACTTTCGCAGATGTCAGATTGTACAAATCTGGAGCACAGGATTTCTATTAATATACAAGAAGAATTGGATTGCCAGAAATCCATAATTAATCCATAACAGCAAAAAATTCAATGAGACACATATCAATTTCTATGTACATATAAATACATATGAATACATACAAATTTCAATGTACCTGGCAAGATTGTACGCTGTGTGTATGAAGTCTAGTAACGCGCAACTCGATCGATAAAACGATGGAACTCCGTGAGAAACGAAAGGTTGAAAAAATCATATGGGAATTCAGAGTGATAGAGTTTAAGAGAATCGAATGCACCTGATTTTTGTTATTTTATTCTATATTCAATAAGCGAAAACCTGCCAACAAGCCGATATTCCTACAACAGTTGCCAGAAGTTGGTCCGAAATCGAGTTTCTCTATTATACCGAAATCTCTCTGGAGAGATACGTGCACAATAGGTTTTCCATGACCACCTTCTAGTTGGAACGTGTTAAATGCTGATCGCTGGACACGATACCCACCTTGGACACGTTGTATCAAGAGCCTTTGATATTAAGCGAGGAGAACTTAGCAAGTTATTAAAGCCCGTTTAATTTATCGCCCTTTCGGCTATCGAATTTCGTCACCGGTGACGAGTGACGTCAATTTTCAGATATTATCATGATACTAAACGCCGCGTTACTTAGCGTTCCTTATCAAGACTAGGACGAAAGGCGTTAGATAATAACGTGTAACATCGATGCCGAACGAGGAGCCATTTGCAGGGAAATGAAATATGCAACGACGAATCGAAACGTACACGAGCGTTGAAACGCTTATCGCTAGTAGCTTTGGTACGTCACGTATTCGACAACAATGAAACAAGTAGCTTAAGAGGTTGGAAGCTCCGTTCCCATTATTATAGGATAAACGAGCAATCTGCTTACTGTTCAAGGTAGCTTCCTGATGCAACGAGACGACGAATGGTTTATGAACTATTCCACGAATGAATTTCTTCCTTTCGTTTATTGTCGTATTCGCGTTATTAACTAGCTAATTAGTTAATTACTATGCACCAACAAGATTCACCAAGCATACCGTGTAACGTGTATTAGTATAAAGGAATAACGTTTATTTCAACGTATGTTTTATTCCAACGTTTCTTTTGATCTCAATCGTTACGAACTTACTTTGTATCAATTTTAATTCGAATGTTAATTGCTCGCAATAACAACGAGAGCTTGTTGCCCTCCACCCTTCTATACTTGTTAATGTTTTAACGGTAAGAAGCATTTGCTTAATTGCCAACCAGGCCAACCGATTGAATATTAATAAGGCTCCATTCAAAGCTATTATTTTATCACTCTGCCACAGTGTGTAGTAATTGTCATATAGCAAACGTATCGTTACGAGCACCAAGTAAATTTCACGTAAAAGTTCAATCTTGATTGAAATTCAGAGCACATATGTAACGCGTTTTAAAAACTGTTTGGATTGTGAACTTGTCATTTTTTATTATTGTTATCATATATATAATGTTATGTAACATGTTGATAACTTGAAACTTAGGTTGTTAACAGCGACTTTTTTTCTTAAGAAAGGGTTCACGAAACAAGTAGTCACTGTTTCGTCGAATTCTCTAAGAATATACGTGTATCAAGTAATTATACAGGGTGTGGCCCTCATTTAGAAGCACGCTGCAGATAACTTTTCTACGCGAAAAATAAGTTGGAAATGCAGGGAAAAATTTTTTTCGTTTGACGCTTCGCTGTAGGGAGAATCGAATTAAAACATATTTAATCTACGGTTAGTCCGATAGACGTGTACTCGACGAATTTTCAAACTCAATTTTCTCGAAAACGAGGCTCGGTGAAAAAAAAAAGCAATTGTCCTAACAATATATTCTCCTTTTTATATATATATATGAAAAAAGGAACGGTACGTTAACTCTCAGAGAAGCTGAATTTTCGCGAGCAGTACTCCATTTAGAATGCACATTCTTGCATTTGCTCTAGGCAAGGAGCCGCTGGTAAAACCAACAGGGGTAAAACCGCGTCACATTGTCCCGAGCGAAATCACAAACCCGTATATTTCATCATACTTATTTCTAACGTCGCTGCATCCACGATGAGCGGACTGATATCGCGTTTTCATGAGAGTCCAAGCGGGTCCTGGTTGTGCACGCTTGTCTAAAAGTCGCGAAGCTCGAGCGGAAACGAGATAAGCCAACGCTCCGGCAAATAGAAGGTTCGTCGATGCCTCGAACGGCAAGAGGAGACAGGATTTTCGTCATTTATAATACCGCAGCGTCGTTGGGAAACGTATTCGTACGGAGATCTCGATCCGGAGCTTCTCGTGCGAACGATCTCTCTCGAATAACGATCAACGCTGCTCTTTCGACACGACGCGATATGCATTTCGATCAGCGTGTATTTTGAAACGCGGATCGACGTCGCGTTCTCTGGAATGAAGAAAAGCAACGGATTTCGCTGTATGGAAATCGCATCGTCACGATGCTCCTATCCATTCTCGAGTTCTCGCAACTCGAGTTTTCACTCGCCCCGATAGCGTTTCTTGTTGGTTTCCGGTAAAATCTAGATTTAACTTGGCGTCTAAGGTTTCGATGAAACGTTCGCTGGCGTCATCAGATGTCTCGATACTCGAACACACATCGATCGAGTTTTATAAACTGCGAAGCAGAAAATACGATGATATTGCGAGGATTAGATATCTGTTTTCATTCGTCTTGGAACTTGCCATTATTCGTGTCGTCTTCTTGCAAACAAAATGAACTCGCGGGAGCAAGAAATCGAGAAGAGTGAATAAAAGTTGGAGTTGATCAGCTTAATTTCTGAGAAATTCCGGCTTACGCTGAAGTTTACGGCCAATTCACTGTAATAATCGTATAAGAGTGAGAGATACGATCGTTCTTTTAAATGCGAGGGAAGTCTATAGAGCGAGAAAGTAACGAGCACTTCTGCATCGGAGACCCGTTCTAAATTAATTTTTCCTGGAAAAATGCTGCCAAGTTTCATTGTTTCGTTCCACCTCCAGCCGATATCAATCACTTTACGAATACACTAGCCTGTCGTATACCAGAGACTTTTCTTATCCGCGAAATTAGAACTGCGGAGGATCATAAATTACTCGACAACGTAGTTTGGCCTGGCAGCCACCGATTCTTCTTCCTGTTTATCTCCTTATTTCTTATACTATAACCGTCGTTTTCAAAACACGCGATAGATTTCAAATGCCAAACCTCTGGCAAATCTATCGAGTATGTTTTTTCTTTATTTTTTCGAATCAAATTCGATTTTATCTACGTTTCTTCGGTCTCGCTGACAAAGCATGTGAATATCAGATTGCTGCGGAATGCCAGGGCGCGGTAACAAAGTAAATCTCCGCCAAAAATTCGTGCACCAAGTCGATGTTTACAATAGGCTGCTGCACCATGACGCATGTACTATTAACGAGTTAGCCCGCGTCCAAGTTTCCGCGAAATCGTGTTTATCCAGTATCGCCAGCAACTTCTCTCCGGCCAGAATTGTGCACAGGCTCGTTTGTATTCGCGGACACGAAAAAATAGAGGCGCGAGTACGCTGCAGGGCGTGCTACTTTCGCGGCATTCACTCGACCTGATCGATACGTCGGAGGCCGTGACACTTGCCGTGCCGTGCAAAACCTCCCGCCGAGAATCGTTTCGCGTTTGCCCTCAGGCACGCTGTTGGTGCTCTTTAAAGCGTTTCCCAGCCATCCGAAAGTTTCACGAATTAAAATTTGATCGTTTTCGTTTTTATTCTTAGTTGCTATTGAGCCTACAATTGAGAAGTTGAAAAGGTAAACGATGCAATTGTCAGAAGCAAAGATTTTCAATGGATAAGTCGCGTTCCTATTACTTTTAGCCTTGCCATTTGAATAGTTTCGAATTTTCGGCTTTCGCCACGTTCATAAACCTATAAAAAGAATAAGTAGTTGAATTTACTTATTTATCTACACTCTGGCAGAAACGTTTGGAGCGTGTTAGGATTTCAGATACTTGTTAATGGTAACTTAAATATATTATTTATTTACCCTGGGAAAGGGTAGCGAGTTTTACTTATAATTATTAATTCGTCATTAATTTGTACATTTTGTTCGAATTGAGATATTATTAGTATGCGACGATGATATTCGTATATCAGATACACGAATAATTGATAGTATGGAAATATATAGTATAGATAGTACAGTATAGAATAAACTCTACCATTCCAACCATTTTCATTCGTAATGTTATTTTTTTACGAGCACATGTCAAAATGGGGACAGGTGCGGTGGATTGCGGTTGAAAATGCGGCTGCACGCAACAAACGTGCGATCGCGGTCGCTCTTCTTGTCTGGCTATAATAATTAAATAGTGAGAATGACGGGAGGTGCGAATGGGCGCGATCGTGCGAAATAAATTGATCAGTCGATGGCTGAATTCTCGCGGAGATTAACAAGGTTACCCAAGTCCGTCGATTAAACCTAATTTGCGATAAAACAGGCTCGTCCACCAATAATTTTACGTGCTCCTATGCACCGACAGAATTGCCACATTGCTCGTGGAAAATTTGCCTCGAGGACACAAACCGAATTTTCGTCCCTTCCGTGAAACGATCTGATGAAAGATTAGGGGAGTCTTTTAATTTTCAACTTTGCACGTACTGATAAAATACGGAAACGATATATGCGAAGCTTGTTTTATACAAACATTGCGTGACATCAAGGCTAAACTGTAAGCCTGGCTATATAATTATTATAATACATCTATAACTGAGTCTGCTATGTAATTTTCAAGTAGCGTTAGTTTCATAGTCTGGATCGCGGTAAATTCCCAAGTGTGTCTATACTTAGCATTAGCAGTTAGTCGTTATTCGATAAGGCAACCTACACACTCGTCCATAAGTATCATATACATTAATTTTGTACGAGATGTTGGTAATTGTGTGAAATTATCAAGGGGACGATTAATGGAGTAAAATTTTGTATTCAAGCGAGATAACGATCCAAAAAATTTGTAAAAACTATTTGAGAAAGTCATAACGAAGAGTTACGAACATTAAAAGTTAAGAATTAGGCGTCGTTTCCGGCAATTCTCTGATCTAAACCGCACCGAACAAATTATAGGAAGATATAAACCTAAAGCAGTAGATGACAAATCCAAAATATAACAACCAGCACTTTTGAAACCAATATTTTTCACGTTAATATTCCTCGAGAAAACTCCATAACTAAACTTACTGGAAGAACGATTTCGATAATGCGCGATTAGTCGAAAAGACGTTGGATTTCGGACAAAAAAGAAAATAAAAAGAAGAAGAAGAAGAAAGCACGATTCATCGAGTCTTTCTTCTACGATCTTCCATTCTTAAAAGCTTTATCAACTTCCTAATAATATTTCAAGTTTATCTCGTTCTCTGTAAGCGACCTAACACTTACAGCCGAGGAGTAACGTGTTTCTTCTAACCCGCATACATCCAAAACTTCCATTTAATCTCTCGCATACACGCGCAAATAGGGCGCGACTCGCAGACGCTCGAATTCCGCGCCAATTAATTCCAAGCATCCAGAGGGTCTCGGGGAACATGGTCCGATACGAGGCAACAAAACAAACCGGGGAACATTTACGAGCACGTACACCAGCTGCGAACTGGCAAAAGACACGCGGACGTTCCAGGCTCCATTAAATACCGCGAACAGGTCGTAAACTTGAATACGGCCTTTTCATCTTGCTTGCACGGCCGCGACGAAAAGAGGGTGGCAGGTGCCGTTCCAATGCTTTCTTCGCCTCCCAGTCGCCCCTTCAGTTTACAGATAAGGTTCAGAAGCCGCTTGTCATCGGCATTGTCGAGATATTTTTCCGACGTCATCTGCCATAAGATACGAACCAACAATGTCGTTCCACTCTTATCGTCCTGTGTCGCCTTAGGAGTTGCTCTCCCGCGGAATCCCTTAGCCGTGGATGTCCCATTTTCTGTTCCAAATGCCCATGAAATTTAGTGCGATATTCGATATCGAGTAGTCTTTAAAAATCTGATAGTAGTGGAAGCATTATCGAGTAACCTCTTGGAAAAAATATTAACATGTACAGGGCGCGTAGTAAAATCGAACAGCGGATGATTCTTTATGTCGAAGTAAATGGAAAATGTAAAAGAAATTATTTTTTAAAGGCTCGTGTTTGAGATAGTGGATAAGTTGATCGGCAGTTGGTGTGGTATGCGTTTTTGACGTGCTTTCGAACACGAGATTTATATTTTGATTGCCGACCGTTTGCAAAAATTTCCCATCACATTTCCAGTTATACGCGATTTTCATCGTGCCTTGATAAATGCTCGCGAATTTCTTCCAGTAGATCGCATCCGACACAATAATTTCGCCGTCTGTCGATATCCGACGATGATCAAAGACGAGACTGCGGTTTGCAAATCGTCGATTCAAAGGAGCCGAAGACAATCGCCGAGCCACGGCTCAGCTCGAGATAAATTCGTAAACATATACGCGCGGATCTCATGGTTTCGAGTTCGACGCGAATCGCGTGACAAACTTACCTGAGATTCACTTCGTCGCTGGCTAAGTCGGAATTAAAGTGCGGTTAGTCTTTGCTGGAGCTAATATATGTCACCGAGCTTGCCGATATTCGACTACTTTAAGGAATTCTACAGATCCACCGACCCGATGCGAAGCATCGTCAAAGGAGAACTGTGTTCCTACCGGGAGATTACGATTTACGATCGTCGTGGATCTCGCTCTGGCTGACGATGGATCGGTATTTTTACTCGGTTTGCTCGAGTTGCTCAGTTTGGTTTACGTTCCATTGAAGGTGGAAGCGTTTCCAAATTTACGGTGACTGCTACAGCGAGGCTCTTTGTTACTCCCTGCTGTTGCATGTGTTCGGTGCAACGAGAGTGTCGTATCGAGATCGATCTAAACTGCTTCCGTTGGGACAGTGTTCGAGAGAAAGAGGTTTTTTGATCAAACAGACAAAATTTTACGTTATTTCGCGGGCACGAGAAGCGAATTTTATTCTCCGTCTCGCGTTGTGTAACAACAATACAAGAGATTGTAAGCGATATTTGTTCCGTTTACACGGAAAGAAAGTGTTTCATCGTCGTAGAAACTGGCTTGATAGGTTTCAAAGACGGAATTGCGATCTTGAGGATCAGCCATTTATAACGATCTTTAGTAGATCATGTAGTGATCCGCTACATGAAACAGGCAGTTTGTTGATACAATAGATGCTTAAATTCTACCGTCCATTGATATATATGTACAAAGAAGTAAGAATGGAACAAAGCTAAAAAGAACAGGAACGATATCTAAATAAGAGAGAAGTGAACGACACGAACTTATTGGACGAGCTAATATATTTATGTAAAAAAAAAAAGAGACAAAATTTGAAAGAGCGTTTCATTAGATGTTTTCCGCGAGAAAGCGTTTCGATAGAGACAGCATCGCGTTTGATCGACCGTTTCTCCCCAGTGCGTATGTTTCAATAGTTAAAGGTAGTACGCGAGTGTCGCATTGCAGTGCTCTCATCCCTAAAATTGGAACTTGTATGTAGCCAGAACGACACGGTAGACGCAGTGGGCTGCCATTGTAAGGCGATGTCGTGATAATTTATCGCATTTCGAGCGCAAAATCAATTCGTTTCCCAGGCGAAATAGCTCATCACTGGTTTGAACCATGGGAGAAACCATACGGGCCGAGATTCAATAACGAAAATGATCTCGCGATTATCCGGCTGGGGGCAATTATGAAAAGTAAATTCGAGGCTCGCCATGGTTTATTCGAGCAGGAACTTTAAGGGGAACAAATAACGTTTTAACGAGACGTTTAGCACGTGTTCTTTGGAAGGGAATACCATTCGAGAAGCAGAAATTACACCTCTGTGAAAATGAAAACGTATTCATTCGTGGCAGGAGAAACGCCGAAGAGTCTAGAATTAGAGCACGAAGAAAGAAAGAAATGGCACGGGCACGGGCACGAGAAAAAATATTAATTAAGAATAGAAATTATATAATTTCTATTATCCCGTATCTCTTACTTCCATCTTTCATCGCCTTTCGCAGCTTGGCATTAAGGAACCAGGACAAATCGAAAGATAGTCCTCGTCCATCAATCTTCATTTTATATCGATCAATCGTCTCGTTAATACGTAACTGAAAGCAAGGAACGGCCGAAGCCGATATAATAAATAGGTCTGTCGGTGACGCGATTTTTCTTCCATGATATTGAATAATCGATGTTCAACAGCGTTTGGAATAATCTTTCATCAAGCAGAAAAGCGTTGTTCCCTTTTGTTCTTTTAAACGAGGGGGTTTGCCTCCCGTGTGCACCGCAAACCGAATGGAGAAGAGGTTCGCGTGATTCACAAACGAAGCCAATTACACGACTTAGCACGTAGATTTGCATGGTTGCTTCGTTCGGCGAACGGCCGAATGTGAATTTTCGGTGGCGCAGAAAAATTATCTTGTCTTTCCATCAGAGTTCAACTAGACGAGGATAAATATCTGGTTCTATTGATTGTTTAGAGGAAACCACAAAAGAGCTTGTTTAAGCGTTTCGAGGCAGAGCTTTCGCCTTCTCGACTTCTTTTTGGATAGTTGATGTCTGAGTAGCTGTAGGTTCGAAGTCGCTAAAAACTTGGAGATAAAGTTGCTCCGACGAAACAAGTTCCTTTGAACCAATATTTCTCGATGGCGATCGGTGTTTGATTGGACGATTTTCTATCAAACTTGCAGTAGCTTTTCTGACTCGCATTGTTCTCTCCGTATCGAAAACGAGTGCGATAAATATCGTAACTGCTGTAACTTGTCGGCGAATTTGGGACGGTTTGTAAAACGTTCAAGCACGGTTTATGGCATCGAGACGGTGCCAGGCCAGGATGGAAGCTTTTCTCGTGAAAGCTTACGCGTTTGTTAAGCAGGAAATCTAACCCCTGTTAGATCTTCGGGAGAAAGTGTTTGACGCGTACATTTACAATTGCGGCGTTTTCTGATGTAAGAGCCCATAAGACGAAATGACGAATCGAGTAAATTGTTTTAGAACTTTCGGAAGATAATTTAAAGATAATTTAAAATATCTTTCAATCACTGAGTGACGCATTAAGATTGCTATTTATAAAATAGTTTTACAGCTTTCGAAACATTCTGTTCTTTTTATATTAACAGAACGAATCAAAATCTCATAATAATTTAATTATCTAATTGAAAAATACATTATACAAGGTATATATATATTTAACATAGACTTATAGGACTTTCTCAGGTAAAACTTAATTATTTATTAATAATGCGAGTATTCTCCTTTGATTCCCTTATAAAATATATCGTTTCCTCTCTGGCTCATTTCTGTACATCAACTATTCGTTCCTCCTTTTGAAAGTGTCGATGTCAGTGGCGGTTAACGATGATACGTTGTAATTTTGGAAATTTCAATTAACGTGACGGATTCGAAACATCCGCATGGTGGTGAACGTCATTATATAGTATAGAAAGTAATTAATATTGATCCAGCGAATATTGCCAGACTTAAACTAAGTTGATAGTAATTCACTAGACAAACAAATTATTCATATAAGCTCTGTAATATTCCGATAACGATCTGCATATTGTTCAAATTTCCAAACTAATCCAATATAGATATCGATTTTCCTTGGTATAACTTTTTCCTGCTGCAAGCTTGCACATGCATAGTAATTTGCTAATAATTATCACTGACACTTTTAAGTCGATAAATTGGGACGTGAAATTCATGCGTAGGATATATATTCGAGTTATATGCAACGAAACTATTTACATAGTAGTCTGGAGTATTGTACATGAAACGCAACATTGTTGGTGCTTCAAAGTTAAAAAAGAAAGGATAATAGACCCTATCGTTCTTACAATTTGCCAGGATTGAGAAAAACGAGACGCATTTGCATACTTCCTGCTCGATTAAAAATAATTTTGCTCGTACTCTACTGCTACTAAAATGCTGAAAAACGTACTTCGACAAATTCGAGAAAACTCCTTTCAAGTCTCTGATGCGACTCGACTGTTCGAGTAAGAGGATTTGCAAGAGTGAATTTTCGTATTTGTAGAATTTCGCATTTCTTAAACGCAACTTGTAGTTCGTCTACGACAGCAAGAAGTCTCGTTGAGAGTAAATCCGTCTGCAAATCCGCACTTGGATGAATGAAGCGACTTAATCCGACTCGCGAAAACGCGGCACGACGTTCGCTACTTTGTAAACATGTCGTTGCACCGTCCTCACAAAAGTTGCACAGCCGACGCGAGCAAAGCGTTAGCGAAATCGAAACGGCAGTAAAGTTTTTAGCGTGGTCGAAGGCTAGGGGTTTCCTTTTCGTTTCGAACGTTCCCGGTTTATTTTCAACAAGAACGCGACTTGTGCAGCTGCTCGTAACGGGACATAACGCGGAATGTACTAGCGGATGTGTAACAGGACGAAAATACACGGCGTCAAAAGACGTGCTCGAAAGTTCGTGAGCTCGACGTCCTCTTTATTACTGCCGCGAATCTCGTCGGAGCGAATGAAACTACAGTGCTTTACAAGAGCGTTTAAATTTCGAAATATTCAGACTCGATAATACAACGAATAACCTATCTTTTAAATCTGACGATCTCTGCAAAAGATATACTTGCACTAAATATCTTAGAGTTTCCAAACTTTGGCGTTAAATCCATGACAGTTGGACCTCGTTGCGGTGATAGTGAAATTTTAAAATACTTGGCATGATACGCAGAACATATACAGAAAGGGTTTCTACAAGCGTTTCTACAGCAGTTTCCAAAAACGGTATATATAGATTCTCTCCATAGGCAGTGTAGCAGAAAACATCGAAGTGAAATGCCTAGACGTCGATTAACGCGTTTAATTTCTACTGGAGGCACGAAGCAATTAATTCTTCATCTACTTTCATGAGCTAGCATCCTCTCTCACGGCCGTAATTGAAATTCGATGGTTTATTAAAGGCCAGCTCGAGCACCCAGCTACGATGCTGGAATTTTTATTAGCAACGTTAGCGCATACGTTTGCTACTGAAAACCGCGGATCATAATACCCTGGAATACTCCAACGTCGCACCATAAAAAAATTCATAATCTCACGTTCCGGTATTTCGAAGGATATTTTCGAAAGTATCGCGTGGCTGCGGGAGGACGTCGTAAGGACGCGGCTGAAACGAATCATTCCGTGAAAAGTTTTCTAAGGGCGCGGATCCCGGGGATGTAAATTAATTTCATCGCTTGCGCTTTTCGCTCTTTCCACCGACGAACTTGCCCCGTTTATTTGGAAATTTTCTGCCCGTAAATCACGAGAACGGGGAAATTAAGAATGTTTTTTGCGAGATCGTTTTTGCATCATCGACGAGAGCCTTCGCTATAACGATAATCGCCGAGCCTGTAATATTCCCGCCTACAGAATCTTCGCTCGCAGCGAGAAATCGAACACCAATTACGGGCTCAGTTTGCTTATTAATTTTCACGCGGACGAATCTGGTGTCGCAACAAATAAGGGATAAATTGGCGGAACATTAATTAATATTCATAGGTAACGCGGAACGCGGGCTCGAAATTACTGGCACGGATCTTCAATCCATTCGATTGTTTACGTGTAATGGCCGGCGCAACAATTACGTCAGGGATATCTTCCACTCGGCGATCGCGCGCGCTGGTCTTCGAATAATGCTGCGAGCAATTAATTTTTTCCTTCCCCATTGTCTCCACCTCTGCTTCGAAGAGTATCATTATCCGTGCCGTCTTTTCTCCGCTACTCGGAATGGAATATGCTTTCTTCCACTCAAACCGGCCTCCTTCTACGGACAGTTCCATGGTGAAAAGCAATTTTTCGCCATTAGACGTCCCGTTTGACATGTGGGGAGCGGCAGGAAAAGGACATTTCCTTCTGAATTTCAATCCTTCTGTCAGTTCTTCCGTCTAGTTTTTACTCCGTCGAATGTCCAACCGCCGTTTCATCAGCAGAGTCATTTGATACTCCGATTTCACTAGCCGTCTTCCTCGTAATTCGATCAAGATTGTTTGATAACGAGAGCTGACCATCGTCATGGAAAAAGAATCCACAAGACTCGAGAAAAGTAGATGCGCGTGTATCTTCGGTCGAATCTCAGTAGTACATATCGACGATATATCATACGAGTATAAAAAAGTTTCAATTTCACGAATATTTCTCGCCTCGAGCAAACATAATGGATCGCTATATTTTCCAGGGGAATTGTCCCCTCGACAGCTTGAAATTTCTGTTTCGTAAAATCATCCTTTATTCCCTGGGCACACACGGTTGAAAATATCTTTCGCGCCCATGAATTATTACGACCGAATGCGTACACTCTATGATCGATTCCCAGTTTCTTCCTCGCATTTTCCAATCAACGTACTGTTCCATATTTTTCAAGGAGTTATCCCCTCCCCCCTCTCTCAAAGTGCCACGATTTTACGAGCGTTCATTTTCTGGCCCAAATAACCGGAACATTCCGATTCCTGCATATTCACAGACGATTTCCTTGAAATTACCCACTCCGCGAATTTATAGTTACACGAAATTTCTCCTTCGGTTAAACGACCCTTTTATCCGCCTAATCCAATCGACCGGATAATTCGAGACTCGCTACAAAGAAAAAGAAAGATATCTCGGGATATACGATCGTTCAACGTTCGTGTTGCTCGCGATTAATTCCGAAGAATCGATCGAGCTTGTAAAAATTTGTACGTACACTGATTCACGTGAGTATTTGAACGCTTATACTGGAAACATTTTACGGATGTATTATTCAAAACATTTTGACACTTCGTCTAACGAAACTTCCACTCTAGCGAAACACGACTGTCATCATTATGCTGGAAAAATTTAAAAGCTATACGAAAACGTACATAAAAGTAACAAGATATTTCGAGACTTCTGAGATCGTTCACATAATATCTACTAATAAGTAGAACGCGGATTTATGCACTTTCACGCGTCTATGAAAGCGATTAAAAAAATAGGACCTAAATAGGAACGTATTTCATCTATTAAACGTTATAATCGATGCTTCACCGCCTATTTTATGTATTTTTGCATACTGTATGTACGTACTTTGCCAATCATGCATCCTTAAATTTTCCAAAGATCCATAAATATCCGTAGTCGAACAAATTTCAAGTCACGTACCATCTAAGTAGCAAGGAAAGGCAGAATTTTTCTGAAAGACAGCAATAATCGTCGAAACCGTGTCACAAATCGTGCAACCCTTAACGATTCGTATCTAAGCACGCGTGTTTGAATCGTTCCATCCTTCGTCAAAGTTATCGTGCATCTTGTTGAAATTCGCTCCGGCAAAATCATTGGCCTCTTGTGCATCGCGTTACAATCGTGCCCGCCTGCTGTAAATCGAGGCATTCGCGGAAGAAAACAGGTTTTCCCAGGCGACGCTGGGATCCGTAGGCAACAAAGCCACGTACAGGGGCGTCGCGTAATTGTTCGGGAGAGAGCGTGGCGTCGCTTGTTCGCGCTTGATTTATTTGACTTCCGCGCTCGAACGGGAGCGCTCGGTCAGAGCACAAAGCTCTTCCAGATGAGCTCGAGCTACTTTCATTTCGATCGACGGCCTCGTTAATTTGCGATCGCGAGCTTCAACGCCCGACTATCGATATTAAAACTCCGCTGCGAACCACGACAAAAGTTATGACGTGTGAACGCCACGCCACCAATCGACGACTTTATTAATTAACTACGGTTTTCACGAGCGAATGGGCCACGCAGCCATTGTTCGACAACGTTTGATTGATTAGACGTGTCGAAGATAACTGGATTACTAAATCGCGGAATATTTACGCGTCTAATGGAATCCGACGATATCGATCGCTAATCGAATTGAAGTGTTTTTTTCAATAGGGTTTCTTTACCAGGAGTTTAAAGCGAGGGGAATAAATCGCCACAGGACTACAGACGGCGTACAGAATATTCATTGGTAATTTTGCGAGGTTTTCGAATAATTTCCGAAGCAATCAACGAGGAGCCGTTTTACAATTGGGAACCTCATCGGGGATGAAATCGTTCTCCGCTCGATATAATTTATTTGATCATTAAAGCGATTGTAGAAGTTGTCTTCCTGGCCGGTGCATTATCGTGCCGGCTGTATCGAAGGACGATAATTAATTGAGTTCGATTTTAATCTCCCGCCATAAATGGATTAGCGGTGCTTCATTTGTTACGGTAAATAAATTTTTCACCCCGCTTGTAATAAATAAACGCTCGATGCGTGAACGCGCCAGCATGAAATGCAATAACGACCGGTTGGTTGTTCGTTGCCTACTCCGCGGTGTAGAATAATACAACGGTAGACATTTTCAATTAAAAATTTCGAGATATTTACGAGCGCGAATTTTCATACGCTCGAAACTTTTCCCAAAATTCGTTAATCCCGAGAGTTTCGAATAAAATGCTACGCTGTCGACGCATCCCAGCGAAATGGGGAACGTTTGCAAGGGGGCAAGTTACGCGTACGCAATAAAAATCGTACGATTCGAAGAAATCACAAACGCGGAGCACGCAACCCTTGGGTCGTGATTGCAGCGCAAACTTCGCTCGGAGAAACTTCGTTTATCGTTAGGAGAAACATCAATACAGTTCAGACCGAGTACTTTACTCGTCCAACAGCTTTGTTTTCCATCGTCTAGCTTCGGCGAATGGTAGACGGAGAACGAAACAAAGGGGCCAATAACAATCCTTCTTAAAAGTTTGCGAGACACGAACCTGGCGTCCAGCGACACGTTCAAAGTTTTCGGGGTTACGGATGCGTGTTAATTGTCGTTCGTCTGACTGGCTTTCAACTTCGAAGCCTTCCTCAAAGAACACGAAACTCGGCTGCAAACTCACGCCAATTACCTAAAGTCTCGGTCAAAAGGTGTTTCTCTCTATAGATGACCGCGAGTCTCGTTCCATTGCGGTTCTCTGTACATTCTGGTATAATAATGAACTTTCGTCCACGCCCGTCCATCTCCTACTGGCTGAATTGCAGATATTAAACGCGACCAATTTCGCGGTTCCATGCGACTTTCGTTTTTCTCCGGCGTCTACCGAGTAGAAAATAGAATCGCAAAGAAGCGTCGCGAAAATTTTTGCCGAGAGTTGCAAGCTTTGTAGTTTCGGACGAATCGAAATCTGTCAAGGTATTATTTTCATCGAAATATTCCTCGCTTGATCGCTTTGAGTGGATTAAAAAGAATTTTATTTTTCAAGTAGAATCGAACGCTTCGTTTTATCAACGAATATAAAAGAAATCGTTTTGAAACGATCATTTTCAGTTCGGATGTATATATTCCGTATTTTGTCGCTTGAATAAAATTAAAAAGAAAAGAATTGTAATTTTGAAAAGAGCAAAGGCATCTTTGTTTTTTCCAAAGAGTAGAAAAGCAATCGTTTTGATTATTTTGGTTTAAGTCGAAAAAATAGAGTCGCTAGTTCGATTTCCAAAGAAATAATCGAACAAAGGGAACCAGCAGGAACCGATGGTTAGAGAGAGGATGAATTCTGGCTCGTACAAATGGATCGTTCCGCATCATTTACCGAATTCCATATTACACAACATAATGTCGATGCCTTGGCTGGCTATGCCACAGCGAGAGTATCGAATACTTGTCTACGCTTGAGTTACCATCCAATTTTACTGTGAGTAGAATATCGACATTATTTATCGCTATGTGATGTACTTAGAACCGATCCTTTGTGGAGTGATGGACGCCACACCATAACCATATACGATCGATCGCTAAACACCTTTGCGAATCGAATCATGTTCGACGATTAATCGTATCATTGAGAAGACGGTAATTTGTAAATTTTCGATTTCATTGATTTTACCTAAGAATTTCTATGAAATTAAAAATAATTCCTATCGCTCTAGAGACAGAATATAAAATACGTATACGTATAGAAGGTATTTTCTATTCAGAATGATTCTCTAGTTTAACTTGTAAAATTTTCTTCGTCCAAGAGGGAATATCACGTTTATATAAATTTCGCTAATAATTATTTTCGTGAATTTTAGAAATCGGAATTCATATCATATAGGATCGAACGATATTAACAAATTTCTATTACGTGGAATTAAAATTCTGATTTGTCGGAACTCTGTGTTTGATTGTGCAGTCTATGTAAACGATTTTGCGTGAAAACCGATTAATGTTTTTATAAAGAGACTCGACTGAAAGGTTCTGTTTTTGTCTCTCGAATTTGAGGGCTGTTTTCGCCCCTAAATGTGAACGAGTGCCGATAAAAAAGATACACGTGTTGAATATTTTTGGCTGCTCCATGAATCTGTTAATTTGTGTGTGACGTGTCACTCCTAGGGGATATGCCTTATAAAATATATCGAATTTTCAGCTTTCTGTATAAATATTGTTAACATTTTCTATTGGAAAATAAATCCGCGAACATTGTGCAAGCTAACAACGTCCAATGGGAAAAAAGAGTTTTCATCAAAATGGCCGGGACAACCATTCATTTTCCAGTGGTTGAACGAGTTTCGCAAAATTTTCATGTATCGTTCGATTCCCACCATTCAATAATGCAATGAAATTCCACGTTATCGTTCAATCGACTTTTTTCTGGTGCAATTTTGTTTCCCGTCTCTTTACCGCGGATCCTACAAGAGATTCACGGTTACACGTTCGCCCGAAAGTCGGCCGATTATGCTGTCTCGAGCGAATCCCCGCAGCTTCGGATATAGCGATAATCCGACGACTTAATCAGATTTTCGGTAATCGAATTATAGAGTCGCCGAGAAGGAAGATTAATCGAATGATTCATAGAAGCTGCGAGCGTTCATCGCGAACTGATTCCCCGCGTATCCGCTCTATGACCTGCTGGCTTGAGCCGTAATAATCTTCGAAATGAATTTCCGCGGAGTTTGGTTACGTCGATTCTTGCATCGGCATTAAGAATTCCGCAGGAAATTTTAGGCCACTCCTAGATTACGTATTTATCGACCAGAATTCGAGGGTACTACGACGAACAAATTTCCATTTCGTGGGAGTTTTTCGAGCGAAGGCTCGCTCCTCTTAATAACATCCCGCTGATTCGAGAGAGAAGCCACGGAGAAGTACGATCTTGCAAAACAGCGAAAACGTCGTAAACGCGATAGAATATTCATCAAATTGGGAGACGTTCTAAAAGTTTCGCACGTTTTTTCGTCGTAATTATCGAGAGGAAGAAACTCAAATTGCGAAGAAGTAATACGTCCATAGTTGCACGGAGTCGCTTTCGTATTACGGAAACAGGACGAGCCACACGATAGCGTTTAACCGACTGTAAACCCTCGAAGTGTAATGTCTATCCGAAAGATAACAACGATCTTTCGAGGTTTTCGTTTGGGTTAGGTTAACCAACCGTTGGCCTCGCGCCAGAAACAAGAAAGCGCCAGGAAAGAATTTACTTCGATTTAAACTCTTGGCATATTTTATATCCACCGGCAACTATTTTCAATCGTGGAATACTTAATGGCGGGCTAGTTAATTGTTCGTCGTTCTATTTCTATCGTTTGCTCGAACGAGTTTCGTTCCGAGGCTTATTTTTATCATTGCCCGATGTTGCTGCTATCCCCTAGTATACGTGATTTAGAATTCACCGGCGGGCCAGACTGGTACACGGGCAAACAACGCCAAGTAAGGGCTTGTTCGGCGCTTTTTAACGCGTATGAATACTTATAACGAAGCACGAAATTGCTGTGTTCGCACGTGACGCTTCCCCCAGGTTCAACAAGGGGTTTCCGAAGTTGCGCGATTTTGCATAACTCTGTTAAGCAAATGACCAGAATAATAACTCGCTGCCAGGCATATGTGACAGTCGCGGGGGTGAGCGCGAGAAGGGGCGAACCAAACGAAACTCGGTTTCGCAGTTTACACGGTGATAGCGGAATAATTGTGGCCGGATGAACGTCTACGTGCAACTTTCCTACCGTAGCCCTCATCCGCTACCTCCCTACCCCGCCTCTTCCTCACCTATGAAACTGCTTTACGAATCGCTAGTAATCGAACGAGCTGAGCGAGTTGCGTGCAAGCGAGTCGCGAGGGCTTGTTTGAACTATCAATCGGCCAGCTGGCGTTCCCCAGTTATGCAACAAGATCAATTTGTCTGTGACGAGAAGAGCAGTTAGAGACAGCGACGTAAAGGGGATTTAACAATTTTAATAATTGTTACTTTCTCTCGCGATATGTTTAAGCACTTCGTAAGCTACTTCACTTAGAACCTGGTTACTAAATTACGAGGCACTTGACGCGTTTGTTATCACCTATGTTTTACATAAAATGGATCTTCAGTTAGCAAAGCAGGGCTTCAGACCAGCGAAAATTACGGAGTGGAGAGGCGTAAGGGTGGCTAGTTAGTAGAATTATTTAATTTCTGGTAGTAATTAGATTCCGAGCTACTTGACGTTGGGCGTCTTTTGTGATATGTATTTTTATTTTTACCGTTATATTCAATTTCTCCAAAAATTTCAGAATATTCAGAATCTGACGCCAGCTCTAAATTCGTCAATTTAGAGACACAATTTATGGATATCATATTCGATTTTTGTGAGCAAAAAAACTCTGAACGATAGACGTATGCTGTCAGTGCGTCGAAGGAAATCGATCGAATGTGCTTTATTGGGAAGTTGTTGATAACAAATGAAGAGAGCTCCTAAAGGCGCTGTTTGCTCGGAGAGCGACTGTGACTGAACGCCTATAGGTGCTGTTCGCAGGGAAAGGGTTAAAACGGCGTACACAGGGGTGGTGGAATTTATAGACAGCCACGAGGCAAGCGAGATCCTCGACGTGTAAAAGCATGGAAAATGAGTGAAATGCGCGAACCATGAAAGATGTTAGAGATACGGAAGTGCAAAAAAATATGGTAAGGACGTGGAGTTTTTACGAGGTGTTTGGAAGCGTGGAAAGTGCAACGAGAATGTATGTAGCGCGTCTAGTCGTGGAGATGTGCCGAGGAATGCGAAGTAACGCGAACAAGTATGGAAAGCGTGAAACCGTGATAAACGTTACACAAGCGTACAAAATGGAGAAGATTTTTGGAAATTCGGGTTTGGTCGAGAGATAAGTACAAAGCCGGTACTTGTTGCGAATATTATACGCGTGCGAAAAAGTCGATCAATGGATTGCGTCGCGTTTATTAAAATTTGTTTATGAAATTCAATTAATCGGAATAACGACGACTGTAAAGCAGTCGTGAGACGAGCGCCTCCGCACCCTCCACGGTTTTAAAATTCATCTCGCGAAATGTTTATCGAAGCGAGAAACGTTTCAAGTGCGCAAATTAATAAAGCATGTTGTCGATGAAACGGCGCACACTTTACGATTTCCTCCGGTCCCATTGATATCTAGAAATTATTTTAAATTATCAACTGACATCGATCACGCTACAGTACAAACAGATCGGCAGGAATAAAAAAACACCGTCTACTTTGTCGTATTTATATAATGTTCTGAGTAACTCTCCCTGTTTATAGAGTTCGATAAATATTGATGGATCGCTCGTGCAATTCTCCTTTGGAAACGTCGAATATTGTACAACCTGCACAGTGAACGGGTCAATAAAATAAACCATTGACTTGTACTATTTGCCAACGGCGTTTTAAAATTGCAACGCTCCGAACCAATTATATCGCGGAAAGTGACCAAACTATTTTCTACGTGCTCTGTTACGCCACAGTTTCCATCGTCAATGGAAATGTTTGATCCATTCTATCGACCTATATAGGGATTCAAATAGAAACACGCAAAAAGATTGCTGTTTTAATTTCCGCCTACGAAAATTTTACTTCCAAATCCAGCGATAGTTATCCTATAACTGAATGAATTCCTTGATACCATGGATATACAGAATATTTCGTTCACATTGAATTTTCTGCTTGTACTAGTTGAACTTCCTGTTTCAATTTATATCATTTTCTCTAAAACAATATGTGAAAAAATGTCGGTGATATTGGAATGACTTTCACGACGTGGGTAGAGAACTGTTTCGCCTACTAAATATCATAACGCGTACTGTTTTTTGAATATTTTGTATATTTTTCCGTATTATGCGTATTCTGTGAATTTCTGTAGCTTCGAGTTTCCCATAAATGCGTAAAACTCTATAATTCAATCGTTGGATCTCTTATTCGTTTACCTTAGGTGCAGAGATAATTTAGGCGATCGGTCTAGCAGCGCGGATAATTTGGGCGATTAATTCAAGTTAGACACTTTATTATATATTCGACGATATAAAAGGCCGAAGCTGATTTTTCCACGGTTTAAATTTTCATTAAACTAGAACGAAACATCAGCACGAGTGGAGGCATAAATATTGATTAATTTGCAACCTCGTGAACGAAGTTGCAACATTCATCCAGTTTAATCACGACAGTATTGAAGTTCGCAGAGTAGGTATTATTGCTGCTTTTGCGAGTTTTCGTTGGCCAGTTTTCAAAGACAGTATGGCGCCAGAAAACTCGGCGAAACTTTCGATGCTTGATCAGAAAGAAAACTTTTTATCGTGCATGGCTGGCGAATAACTTAAGAGGAAGAAATATCGTTGGAGTGGGAATTCCTGTGGATGACGAGTGATACAGAACCGAACGAATGTTTATGCCAAAGTACGGTTTTCGAGCGAAAAGCGATTTGGAGAGTGCTAGAGTATATTTGGATGCATGATGCCACGTGGAAAGGCTGCGCGTGACAAGAATATTTATTGTGCGTATGAAATTTTAAGAACTAAGAAAATTCTGTTTGAGTCGTTGAAGAATCGAAAGGAGCACTTGGAAATCCAAATTGATAGTATCTCTAGGACAGAGATAGTTTCTCTTCTTAACCGATAGTAACAATTATTATTGTTTCGTTCTTATCTCAACGTTAACAATAGAGCTAATGAGCCAGTCAAAATGCTTATTATCAAATTTTTATGTCGTGCATTTTTATCTTGTTGCTTTAATTTCAATTCATCGTGTATCGTACATTTAGCCACATATTAAAGGTCGATAGTTGCACTGCTAAATATAGATACGTTTGTTTTATTTCATTTCTAACGAGTAATCTGCTTGTAATCTAACGTCCCTACAATACCTGCAGACATATCGAACACGACGAATTATCTTTGGTATTGTCCAAGGAAGGAGCTGTTCGTCTTCAATTTACGGAAAACTCGATTCCATGCTTAGTGAAACGCGTTAAATGTACGCGTTTGAAAATCATGGAAATTAGAAGCAAGTCAAACAGAGGAGCAACTTCAAATCAAGTGGCATGCTACATACTTCTCTGCTATCTACAGAGGAGTCTTTGATGCGTTTCCCGCGACAAGTAGAAACGTGCGATTTCTCCGTGGAAAATCCGGTCGATATGCATCGTTCGTTCACCGTAATCTAGCTGCTGCTACGACTTCCAGAAGTTACTAGGAAGGGGATTTCTCGTCATCGGGACAGATTCTAAGTTACAACTCCGTTTAATTGCTCGATTCCTTAGACTACGATTATAAGTCCTATCCGCGATCCTTCGCCCCGAAACTTTCTTCCAGATTTGAAACGGAGAATGCGTATCGTCGTTTCCATCGTTTTATTCTCTTTTTCTTCTTTATTCCTTTCTTTTCATAATTCGTTGCCGGAGATCTCCAGGCTCGGAATTCAATCTAATTAAGCATTCGTATTTTAACGAATTCGAGATTTAACGCATCGTTGCAACACAATGACTCAAGTGAAGCGAGAATCAAGCGAAAAGTTTTCTTCGCTGTTTTGTCGGGAATATCGACGTAACAATGATCATCCGAGCATTTTCTTTGCGATATCCAGTTCTAATATCCGACTATTTTATCGTTCTACTTTCGATATTCTGGTATCGTACTGTTCAACTATTTTGCTGCTTCGCTGTTTTAATATCCTAAAATGTTCATATTCTGGTATCCTGGAACCTCACACTTCTACGCTTTTAAACGTTTTAAACTTCTGAAATTGCAAAATTGTTTAGTTCCGAAATTCTAAGATTCCGTTGTCCCGTCTGATCTGTTAACGCATAAATAATTTTAACACATTGAAAACAATATGCAAACATTTAACAATCGTCATTCCCTTTCCTGATATTCGGCGGTAATTAAATTTTGCTCCTATTAACGCTCACTAAAGCATCCTAAAGGAGAACAGATGAAATCATCGTACAATGCAACGAAGCTACGAAAGAAACATTAACCTTTGGCGTTACACTTTGTTTGAACGTTTAATTAATGACGCTTTCCGCTCATTCTCTGAATCGTTCTTCTCTCTGAACAAAGAAGCTGCAAACGAAGACGAACATCTTCAGCTTGACAATTACTGCATTATGCACAGCCGACGAACAAGGGAAAGACGAATACGCACCTTTCAACTTGTTTCGTCTTCCAACACGAATAATTTTAAGTTTCGTAGCAAACAATTTCAATAGCCGATTGGTTCGTGAAATCGATTAAACATCGTTCGCATAGGACGAACATTTGCACATTCCTGGATTATTTTCACGTTTAAACACCTCAGGCAATATTCGGACTGTTAAATGTTTGATTAAATTCTTCATTCGTGAACTGCGGCAAATGTGACAGAAACAGAGAATCATCGACGCTCTATAGTTAACTCAAAGGCAGCGTCGTTAACCACATACGTTTTCAGTTTACAGATTACACACGGCAGTCTACTTTCTAATACAGAGACGATCGCGCAAATAGCGAAATATTTGCCAGATAAAATTTCTCTAATTTCTTTATATCTCTTGCTTTTCGTATGAGAACAACTCTCAAACCCGATGATATCTTGACAACGAACCGTATACTTCTGGAATTTTCTTTTTATTACATTTGGTTATACGGTTCCTTTGAGAAACATTTACATCGAAAATATACGATTTTTCGAAAGTATTGCTTATCACGTTGAAGACAATAAGTGCACCATACCTCACACGACGCAACTAACAAAATCTCAAAATGTTCCTTATAGCACAATAATATATTCATAGAAGGGTTCCGCAAGCGTTTTAATGCTTCCATCAACTACCGTACTTTAAAGTTGAAATCGTTGGTTGGAAACCATCACCCTCTGTTAGAGGGTAGAATACTCACGAGCGTGGAATCAGCCTGATCATCGATTCAGGAAAACAACCCTCGCGCCGATACAATTAGTTATCGGTGAAGTAGGCGGCATAAAGGGTAGGAAGCGTGGATGCGCGAAGGGAAGGCTGAATTCCAACCAGGCGTTTCTTATCCGATGAACAGTCCCGATGGAGTGTGAAGTCGCTTGTTCGCAGACGCGTCGAGTCGTCCCTTCCTGGTCGTTCGCACTTTAACGAACCGAGACCTGGTATTACGAGCGTGGAAAGTCCAGGTAGTGTGCATGCAGCGGTGCAGGTAGGTATGCGTCAGAGCTTGGCCTACATGTCGAGGTCGGGCCGCTCATTATAGCAACCCCTTTTGTCGCCGTAGCTGGGCGGTCTGCCTATATCATTGCGCCGCGGCAAGTACAATGTACACGTTTCTAATGTGGGTTCGTCCCACTTTTTCCCCGGTCTGGGCCAAATATCCACACGCGAAACATTCCGGGATATTTGTTGACCGACACTTGCCGCTCCTGACGAAGATGCTATATCGCACTGCATCTTTGACATCATCTTCCACGCATCTCATCTTCTTCCGCGTTTCTTGCTCCTCGCTCTTAAAGACTTCCTACGTTGATTGGTAGACAGGTCTTAAGGATACCACGAAATCGATTTCATTGGTAGATAAGATAGACGCAGTTATATTTACGCCGCTGAGAATAATCAGAGGATCGTTTTCTGTGTCACCTTTGTAGTTTTACATTATCTCTTTGTATCCGTACATTTTTAATTATAATTCTACTTTGTCTTCATGCTACTTTTTAATTCCTAGCGAAAGTAGCGCAAAATCGATCTGGACTTCCATCTTTTGAATATTTTCACGTCGAACTTTATGCAGAAGTTATAAATGTTTAAGCTACGAATCTACTTATGCACTTTTGAATAACCGCGGCAGCATTATGACTGCCTACGTATAGGGCGAGAGTCAACCTTTATTGCGATATCATACAAACGACACGTCGATTTGTATCAATCCAATTAACGTTGCCAGTTTAACAACGTTTAGTAAAAACTTTTCCAGTTTAGTAAATGTTTCGCTAGGAATACGAATGATTTCGAAAATCAACCACTTAATGTTGTAAGCAGCGTTTCATCCGCGCTTCGTACGTGTTCGTAGATAGCATTGAAAAATATCCAGGAGAATAAGAGGAACAGATACGGATGATCGTTCGTGCGATGGAATACGCGGCTAAATGATGCGCGATATTTTATTCATACGGTAAGGAAAACGATAAAGAAGATTGGAGACGTCGATCGCTCCTCGTGTGACGTATCTATGAAAATTCAATAGCCACCAGAGGGGAGGAAGACGCTTCGCGTTTTCCTCGCGTGCTTTTTCAACACGCGGAACACGTAAGGTAATAACACGTCGCGATTTCAAACGATACACAGACGGAGGCGGCACCTCTCCTCGCGCAGATTTCTCTCTATGCTGTAACTTGGTTACACGCTGAAGAGACGCTGCTTCGTGTTACGCGCTTTTGTTCCATACGGACCGCGGAAATTTCGTGACGACCGCCCTCGTTGTCGTTCGACGATCGATCGTCGGGTAGGCTGCCTTGTTGCGAAACAACGAAACCACCGATTCCCCGTCCTCTTCTCGCTCGTGCGCCGCTTTTCATCGTGGGATCGTTCGGCGAGTCGTTCTGCGTGCCGGGAGATTGTCCATTCAGCGTAGCGGAGGTACTCTTGTTGTTATTTATTTTTTTAACGAAGTAAATTTCTAAGGAAACGCTTCTTACTTTTTAAAATTAAGGGATTAATATCGTTGGGTTGGTGGAAAAGTGGTGCAATCGGGGAAAGCGAATTATTCCGGGATAGTTGAAGTAGGAAATTATTGATTAATTATTTAACAATGAAAGCTATCTTTCTTCTTTTGCAATTGTTGGATTTTATTATTTTCGAAATAGGGTTCAAATGGAGAAAGTCCGAAGTGGAAAATTACTCATTAATCAATTATCTATTGTGTTTTCCCCACTCTTTGGGTTTCAATGATCATCCAGGAAGAGTTGAACGATAGTTTTTGCGAATTGTACCATTCTTCTTTATCAAGGTAAGGTAATCCTGATACTTTTATTCTTGTAAGTAGAGTTCGTTTTTAGACTATATTCGCATAGATATTTCGAATCTGGCGATTTTGGAGACGTGTCTCGCTCTTCTGCCAAATTCAAAAATTAATCAATAAAATACTATTAACCAAACTTTCCTGCGTACATTTATCCTTTCTTTATTTACATTCTAGATTTATTTATTTGCATCCCTCGGTTAAATAGTCTGCTTTTAACGTTCTAAGTACGGTTGAACGCGTAGGGGTAATTTTGGAGGATTAGGATCAACAAATGTATCTCACCTCCGATGCACCAGCACATCGAGGGTGAAACTAAGGAAAATAGGGGCTCGGAGTTAGGGAGAGTTTCATAGTCGAGTTGCCTTGGGAGAAAACTCAAACCGCGTTGCGAACTAAAGTTCGACGTTTTCTCTTTCCTTTCTTTTTTTACCGTGCTACGAGCTTGAAAGAGACTATAATTAACGCCAGTCGATAACTGGTATATGAATATATCGCACGCATTACACGGACGAAGCCTACTTACGCGGAAAATCGCATTATATTTATCGAATCGATCGGATCTTGCTATTACGCCTCTTACATAAATATTAAAACAGCAACCAACGTGCACACGATAAGTAAATGTATCGACCATTTCGTCACTTGGCAGATAACGATCGGGCAAATTACTTGTCTGATAAGATATTTTCGTCGACGATTTGTATACCGGCCCATAATTTAATGTAAGCTGGATCAGATAACACGCTCACATTCGTAGAATCTCAGAAATCTTCGTTAAAATCTCTCAGACGAATTAATCTTCGATGAAATTTAATAACAGAGCGATACTTGCTAAAAGTATACATATTTTATCGCGCTGCACCAGATCCTATATTGATGTAAGCTAATATTGTAAATAACAATTAACTAACAACTAGCGTATTCTTTAGACGTTCGATCCTCCTCTAATTCCTGATCCAGAATGACCTAATTTAATTCATCCTCTCGCGGCCATTGCTTTCTCTTCCTAGATTGGAAAACCGGACGACCGTTGAAAGTGCTTGAAGCTTCGCGTTTTCTTACAGTTGTAACCATAAAAATGTATAATTGCAACGGCGGTTATTTCCTCGCCAGTTACTTTCTTTCCGCGTTCCAGGCATTTCCAGAAGCAGGGAATATTTGCTAACATAGATTCTCCATTAAACGGTCGAGAACAGATTTTATTTAATCGCAAACATGAGAATTTCCATTATTTTCTCGATAGCCATATTCTTCGATTGGAAGAAAGTAACGTCGCTTGGAAAGCAATGGGAATAGTGATATTTTACGGCAGGATGTTTTCGCGTGGCAACGAAAGGCACGTGGTCGCTGTAACAACGCGAACACTGTCAGGGGAGAACGCGAAATGATTGGAGCGAGTGTCGTTCAATTTGCTGTATACGTTCGAAAAAGATAAACTCGAGTTGGACGGTGCAGCTAAGAATCAGTTACCATGTGGAAAAGTGGAGGTTCGTTGAGCGGACGAAGCCGCGACTCGCAATAATGCGAATTCTGTTCAGCGTGCGTGGATCAGGATCGACGAAGGATAATCGAAAACGTTGATAATCGAATAAAAATAAAATCAAACGTGATACGAAAATTATCGTGATTAAACGTCGGAACGAGCACGATCGAGATCACGATACGACGAATACTTTTTGCTGGCCAAACTTTTTAAATACGCGAGATAATATCGTTTACCATGGGACTTATACAAAGGTTTGACCCAAATTATCATTCGACCATGCCGAGCGATTACCGAATCATTATTCCACCGCTCAACAAATTCAAGCCCGCACACTTGAAAAGTTCCACTTCGCTCCACCCTCTTGCAAAAGAGGGCCGTCGAGCACTCGCCTACTTTACCCTCGTTACGCTTTAATATCACGTACAATTTCGCCCCGCCGTTTCGAAACACCGAAAACAGCTTAGCTTAGATCGTGATTAGACAACTGCGTCCTGATAGAACGGAGGTTTCTCGTCTGTCTCCGGTGTAAACTAAATATCATCCCCTGCGTCGACAGACGAGAACGTGTAATGGATACGTGTAACTTTCATCGCGGATTAATTCTAATGAAAATATGAGCCAGGGACCGAGATTAGTGCGGCACGGGCTACAAATCACTTCAAACCGCTTTGAGAGGGGTACGTGGTCGGTACGCTGCCGAGTGGTCTCAAACACGCTGGAGAGTCGTTCAAATTAATTTAAACCTTAAACCCGTCGTTCGTGAAAAGCGGAGCCACCGAAACGTTGCACACCGTCTTTTTGCGCGGCAACTTTCCCCTGCTGTGTTTTTCGATCTAGTTGCAACGCCGAGACCACGGGGGGGGGGTAGGGGGATGAAAAATGAGAGAAACACGAGCACGAGAATTAATTTTGTCGTGGACGCGGAGCATGAATTTACCAGAGCATTAGCTCTTAATGCGACCACGGGGCGCAATTGCGTTTCTGCGACAAAGAGGGACGATATCGTTATTTTCGAAAGGGCGCGTAGAGCTTCGGGCGTTCGACGCAGTCAGTCAGTTTTCGTCGTCGTGAGTTTTAAGAAGAGAAAGCGAAAACGTTTAAATTACGCCTCTCTTGGTACACTGCATTGTGAGCTAAACGCTCGTTCCTCTTAGAGTTGGGCATACTTCGAAGCAGTCGTAAATATTAGGACACTTGCTCGTTACATTTATTGAAAAATTCTAGAAGATTTTATGTATAGGAGTCTTTCAGAAATATTCGAATACTTTCGTGCGGACCAGCGTATATAATTTACGATACGACCTTTCGTAAACCTTTGAACGTTTCCGTCTACGTGATAAAGTGACCAGTTACCGGTCAAATGTAAAAACAACAGCAGATAAGACTCCTAGAAACTCGACGTATTCTTACGATCTTTTCACACCGAGTGGTTTCCATCGGAGTAAACGAGAATCGGGATTCCGATGGCTGTTCGTGGTTCGAAAAGATCCCCGTTTCGTCCACTAATTTTCGCGCGGGTTTCTTAAAACACGCGTTACCCATCTGCCTCTATTCAGCATCGATCCTCTTTATGGATAACGAGTCACGTTCGACGCTGCCGCAGCCTCGGTTCACACACGACGCTTTCCGAAGCGGCGAGATCGGCTTACGTGTCGTAACTTTGAAGCAGTTTAGTATCGCAAACCGCCGGATAGGTGGATAGCTTGTACATGGAGGAAAGACGTCACAGGACGTACACGGACGAAGACACGTTCGGTTCCGGCGATGGAAACTTTTCACCAGAGAAACTATTACCCTTTGAATACAAAGTGTATCGGAGGGTAGCTTAAAACCAGGGAAAACGTCGCGCTTTCTAACACGCTGCCAAATTTCGACCAAGTTTCGTATTCGTCAAACTGGGAGACACGAGATTCTTGTTGCTCGATTAATCGCTGCCAAACGCTATTTCCCTCTAGTCAAATCCGATACTATTCTTTAAAGAACTACTTTAAGCGCGAGATAAATTTACGTTAAACGTAGATTTTCTTAAACTTACCATTTCTAGTAAGCGCATAAACGTATACGATATACATATGACGCGACGTTCGAAAACAAATCAACGCTTCAAGCCCTATTTATTCGTGTCCTAGCCTTTTATAGACAAACGCTCGAAGTTTTACACGGGTCTGCTGTGAAGCCACAGAAATGGCAATGCAAATGGATGGAACGAAATCATAGAGTATAAAAAGAAATAGCGTCGCGAGGTAAATGAAGCTTCGCAACGCAAGTAACGAGAATTCTCGTCGACGTCGTTCAAGCAACTTTAATTTCGTCATTAGCAGGCTCGCGATTCCGCCCCTCGCTCCACCGTGAGAATCGTACGAGTTTCAACGAACCCGAACGTAATGAGTTCCATAGAACCCTTCAGAATCGAGTCGAACGGGGTTGAAAATAAGTGGTCCGAAGGGGGTCTCGGTTCATTTCATTACCGGTAATTGAAAAGTATCGTGATTTGGTGTTTCTCGATGATCTCGCGAGCCTATAATTGGATGTTTCGTAGAACAAGCTCCGGGGAAAAAAAGTTTAGCGCGGGTAGGCTAATATTGGCATCGCTAAATTATAACGATAGAGGTCGGTGAACTCGGGAAGCTTTATATACTGTTGTTAAAATATTTCGTATACATGGGTCGCAGCCACATTTTCGTCCAAATAGAGAAAAATAACAAATAACAAATAAAACTGTATTTTATTACAATGGACTCTAATTTTCTGTTTTTCAATCAGTCATACTCATACGTACATCAGTCATACATCGTCGAACCAATGGTTTGCGAAAATATTGGTTTCGAACTTTACCGACCTAATCATGAATATCGGGTCTCGTTGTAACGGCAAGGAAATTCCAAAACTTTTTACATAATAGTATAATACACGTAACATTATCACAAAACATTTCTCCAAGTGTTGGAATACATTTGTAAGTTACTTTAACTTACTACTACTTACCAATTTATTCGTATATTCTCTGAATCGTTGCCCGACCTCTATCGATACTTTAATACAAATATTCGTTGCAAAAAGTATAGCGAAAAACTTGGCTCAGCAGTAGATAAATCCCAATATTAAAGTTTTAGTTACGCGAGGCTGGAATCGCCAGGCTCCAGCTTCATTCCAGCCCGATTCCACCGACAAACGAGGAAAAAGAGTCGACCGAGATTTTCGTCATCAAAGGGTGGAATAATGAAAGTACAGAGCCAGCACGCGTCGATCCGATGTAGCTACGATCAGAAGGTCCACCCTTTCCCTCCGCCCCCTCATTCGCAACACGAACAATTTCTCTTTCTCCGTGTTTCCGTGCATTTTATTTTATTCCAGCGTTCCTCCGCCCCCACGGAAAATCGCTTTTCCGGCCACTCGCGCCCATAAAACCGAAAGCGTGTTGCGCCTGGGTTTCAACTCCCATGGGACGAGGTTTGCGCGGCCATTTTGATCCCACCAATTGTCTAAATCCTCGCGCATTGTTTGCGAAGCTTTGTACCGTTTCGCGAAACCTCTCGCTGTCTGTCAATCTCCCTCCCTTCAGCCCTTCCCAGTTTTCGTTCAACCCGCAACTTTCGTCCCCTTTCCCGTGCGTGTCCTTTTTTATGGTCCGCAGTGTCGATTCGCAGTTCTCGTTGTCTCGCGACGCGGCCAAAACGATGCGGCGAAAGAGAAAGGCGGCAAACAAGGGGCGAATCGTTGACTAACGAGGGAGAAATTGAAACAAAGAAAGAAAAAACGAAACGAGAGAGAGGGAAAAAATGGGTAGCGGTATTTCGGACAATTTCGCGGCCGGATAATCACGTTTCGCATGTTCTTTGTTACAACTAGCGTTCCTCTTATCCTTGCACTCCGCAACCTTCGCCTCAAAAACCTTCCAGCGTTGCGGGTTCGTGGAATATCTTGAAACCACTGGTGGATAAGTTTATACGTTCGAGCGATTATAGAGGTCGGAATATATGGGGCAGTTTCTCGAGGGTTGGTACGGCCGAAATGAGAAAATACGTCGACAAGAATAATTCCGATATCGAGGATATTAGCCGGTTGATACTTTTCAGACACGTTTGTTTCGATTTAATCGAGATATATTAGTCAGGTTTAATTTCAATGGTTGGTTAAAGCTGAAAATTAGTTGGAGGAGTAAGTTTTCGGCGTTTGTCCGAAACAGGATCGATATGGCTCTGCATACTAATTAAGGATCGGAAGATGGATGCGTGGAAACGCCGAAGAATAATTAATCACGGCTCGGTACGCCGGAAGTTTCCGTTTAATGACGAATTTGCCAATTCATGAACGCATTCCGGCTTAATTCGTTGTTTCTAATTACCGCGTCTATTCACCGCGTCTATCTTAATATCGATCGATAATTAATAAACGTTCTATTTGCATTCGATTGACAGTGCATGATCTGCGCCTAGGAAGATAGAACAACAGTAGGCGTTTCGGTGATACGTTGTCCAATCAGTTTGTCCGTATTTAGACGCTCGTGTCACCGTGTTAAAATACTCTTGCAGGATATAAGATCGGTCGTGAATTTTTCCCGACTCTCGGTATATCACGCGAACCACGTTGACTCATTTGAGATTGATCTCTAACCGAAAGACAACCCCAGTAATATTTCCAAGTCTCTGTTTCTTACGCGATCTTATTTCTTCGACTATTTTCCCCGGTACTAATTAATAGCGCGCATGACATAAATTCCCTCGCATAACGAATATAGCGCGGCGTCGTTAACGAATCACAGGGGAGAAACGTAGCAAGTACGGTTTTATTGATTTTCTGATTTCGATTAAACAAGAGGATTCTAATACGATACAAAAGATAAAACTAGCCTGTTAAAAGTAGTTGATATGTTGACGAATTGACGAATCTGCAGCAGCCAATTAAATGAATATCAAGTTGGTAATAAAAATCAAAATCACCACGAATGGACTTGTTATATTTCCGACTGTTGTCTTCGTTTATGAACACAAGCTCGTTAAATCGATCGAACTGTCTTGAGCCTGTTGTCTTGGCAAGTGAATCGTGATTTCGCGCGTTTCGAGGGAAATCTTGATTCAGCGTCACGGACACGAGGCAACGAGCACCAATTTGTTACAGAACCGCCTACTATAATGATCGATAGCGATTAGGCGCACCGATCGGAACGAGCATTCTGGTCGCTGCCGATGAACGCTGTACCAGCAGAAGGGCAACACCGCTCATCTTGTCGAGTGCAACGCACCAGCGACCCGTGTATACTTATACGAACATCGGCCTCCGCATGATTGATGACGCTTCCCTCGGTGCCCTATCGACGATGCGGCTGCAACCACTCCGCATTATTATTGCGAACCACTTTGGGACCATCGTACGGTGCATACGGTCGCCTTGGGAAATTGGGACCATGCTGAACGGCTCTCAAGTGGCTCGCATTCCTACGATCCCGTCATGTTTTAGAATAAATTCCCTCCTGTTGAGTATAGTCAACATTAAGAAATTCTTAAGAGTCGAATTTAAAGGATGTCGGAAAGTCGCGTGGAACACGATCGATACTGGACATTAAAACGACGAAAAGAAGGAAACTCGTTGACGAAAGTATCGTTTGAGGCTTGGTTTTCGAGTAATGAACAATTTAAGTAGTGCGAGTCAATGAATCAGCCAGCAGGCCTCTCTGTCTCGCTCACGCGACGTATGTTTCACTGTACCTTGCGAGGAAAATGATTGAACGTGGCTGATTCATTGACCTGCTCTATTACCAGATTAAGAATCGACTCAATTAATATTCCCGCATATTTTGCGATATTTTGTATAGAAAGAAAGATGGTTGAAAAATTCGTGTGATATTTCAAAATTGTAATTATGGAAACGTTACGGATGTAATATGGCGAGATACGGAGTAACGTTTCCACGAGTAAGGGGTTCGAAAGGGCTCGAAGGAAGTTATGATCGTGCACTCGCGAACATTATCGTCGACGATTCCCCTGCGTACTCGTTTCACGGCACGGTTCGCGAAATTGTGTTACCAGTTCCACTGCATCCTGAAGAGGACTTATGGTTCGACGTAATATCTTCAGTTCGGGGGGATCAGGCAAGCATCGTTAAACATACTGGGCCCAATAACTCGTCGTACGATGAGTATTAGCACGAAATGAGAATCGCATACCTTCGAGAGGACGTAATACGCCTGAACGACAATCCCTCCATTCATGTTCGCGCTCAGAGATTAATCAAACTTTAACGTTCGATGAGAAATTCTTAATATGCTAATTCGTCTAACTGTTCATAATTTTAGGAATACCAGATGGTTGATTGCTTGACGACTCTCGTAAGCTTGGAAAATCTCTTCGAAAATTTCCAGATATCAAACGTAACGACAGTTACAACAATCTTAAAAAAACAATAGACGTGTTTGTGCCTGTGATAAATACTAAGAATTGCAAGGATTCGCATAATTTTTAAATAAGACGAAAAAGTTTCTGGTTACTCCTGCGTCGTTTATTTCAACCTGAATGTAAGAATTATTATTGACGACCAATTTTAAAATCACCATCGTCTCTACCAACGTGAAAATTCCCATCCAAGCTCTGAAATGTTTATCTTTGGTCCGTAGCAACTTCCCGAGTTAACGATCATTTAAATAAGAAGATCCTACACAGTAAAATCCACTCGGTCGTCGGCGCTCCCTAAACAATTCTATTTGTTAGATCTTACGAGGTTTTCGTGACGCCTGGAGGTACATGGAGGAACCGCCGAAAGTAAAATAAATTCAAGGTATACGGAAGGCAGCCGGAGGAAGCCGAGGTTATTTTTTTCCCAAGCCGGTGTCAAGTAATCAGGTGTAGCTGGCGGAATAATTTGAGATTGGCCAAAGTCTACGAATGTTTCCCCGCGGAGGCTGGAACGGCGGATTTACTCTCCGACTAACTATTCTACCGGAACTAGACTCCACTTCCGAGCTATCTATCCAAGTTGACCGTCGGACCTTAATTTAGATTCGCACGGATTAACTTCAATCTCTCTTCTCTGTTATTTTCTCTTTCGACGCACTTTTTCCCCCTTTCCCATCTACTCCACACTTGAAGATAACGCGACACAAACGTCGGATATTTTCCCTTCTACGATTTTGCCTGTTCCTTTTATTTTGTTAGATTCGAAACGGTCGAGTGGGCGTGCAATTGCTACTGGAAATCGAAATACCTTGCATTAGATTGAAACGTTATACTTGGAAAAATCTTTCGACCGTGTATATCGTATGGAAGTCGATGTTCTGTTGGGAAATCGAGAAGGTCAAACGGCAAACTACGCACACGAGCATCGGAAGTTGAATATTCACAATGCAAATGAAAAACGTATTCCTGTTTACTCTACTTTGTGTATACCGCTTTAATTTAGTTTACCATTATATTTACGTCAGATCTAGAAACTAAAATAGATTAATCCATAAGAAAGCCTGCCGAAGATAATAAACATTGAATTGCATTATTCTCTAATTTATTTCCTTTATATCGTAAATATCTAAAAATAACAAAAAAAACGATCTTAAAGCTCTTAAACAGTAATCTGCATCGTTCAACATTTAAATCTCTCGGTCGATTTTTATCTGTCTCTTCTCGTGGAAATTGCCGATAGAAAAGCACGCTATTTAAAAGGACGAAGGATTAAAAAGATCCTACGATACAATCCGAATCTTTAACCATCTCTTTCGACCGTGCGCAAAAACAGAATACGAAAGAGGAACACGTTCCGGTTTGATGCGAAAAAATCGTAGCTGGGTGAAAAGGCGGGATCGATCATGCAAATTGGTTAATTAACTCGGGCAATGGTCGCGTGCGTTTCGTCCTGTAAATGGTCGCGTTGATGATAACAGTCATTCGCTGTAAGTTTTATCGCTTTGTCGATAACGAAATGATTCGGTACATCGAACGAGTGTACTTTTTATGGAGGAATCCTGTTGAATGCCTTCCTTCGCTACTCGAACGGTTTCCGCAATTAATCAAGGGAGAATGAGCCCATTAAAGTGGCTAATAAAGTGGCTTGCAAATTTCCTAGGACGCGGTAGTTTTAAACGGCGTTGTTCCATGTCGAATGTTTCTTCGATCTATATCGTATTTCGTGCAGTACCGAATCTCCTCGTGGCTCGAACTAAATCTGAACGATGGTAATTTAGCAAGTTATACCATCTTTCTGCGATAAAATCTCGAATACCTACGGATATAGTAACGAACTTCGATGAAAGTTCCCCCTATATATATAGTAATAGATAACGATGAAACGTGATTCGAGATTAATAAATGGAACGGACTTCGTAAGACAATTCGTTAACGATTCAATCCGAATGCCGAGTTTCGTGGTGCCAGGTGACTAGAGAATATTCCTGGATTATAAAGAGGTTTAGCTGCGTTGTGTAATCGAACAGCGCGCGCTATACCGCCATTCGCGTCGAGTCACGCAGAACGTTACAAGTTGTTTGAGTTTAACAGTGGTCAATTTCCACGGAAATTTCATATTCTATTAACCCGTCGAATCAGAATTTCAGCCGGTACCGCTCCGTCAAAGACATCAAACAAGTTCGCACGTCCATTTCGCAAGTTATTGCCAATTTTCAATTTCTAGCGAAACTACGTTACGCGAATCAATGAAATCATTGGGTATTTCGCCGTATTTTTGGCAACACCGATTCGGTGCATAGAATCCATTTCAAACAAAAGCATGCCCGTGGAAACACAGAGTAGTTTACATGGAAGACAGTCGTAAATTAACAAAGCTACCAAATGTAATTATCGGTAACGGCTGCGCGATCTTCATATTCAAAATGGCCACCATCTATGAGACAAGTACAAAGTCACGAAAGATTATACCGAACGACGAAAGTTCGCGCCTGTTGTTCTACCTATCCTTCGTTCGATCCTCGCGTTGCCTAACAACGTTGCGTTAACTATATTTGCCGTATCAATTAATTAATTCGTCGTTAAACGCGCGACGAAAACAGAGCTCTTACACGATAAACTAATAAAAGTTCGCTAAACAAAGTTTCCTCAAACTGTAACGCCCTTGGACCGCTCGAATTCCTAACGAAATATCCAAAACTGATATTCTTCGAATCAGAAACTTGCTCGACGCATTTGCATTCGACGCGCCATAGAAGTAGTTGGAGTGCACGTTCTGCAAACTCCGGACTAATTTCTGTTTGGTACTTTTAAGAACCGCTTGCTCCATAGTTCGGTTAACTGATTAATAATCAACAGCTATGTTTAGAATGCCGCAGGCTGGCTCTATTTATACTTTACCATCGAATAAACTCGACACGCAAGTCGAAACTCGTCCACTTTGTACAAGCGGGTACCACGATCCTCTTAAACTTCTTCTATTTTCGAGAAAATGCCGCAGTTTAGAGTTTTAGAGCATAGACTATAGACCGTTTACGGAACAATCTCACCGAGGAAGTTTGCGAATATCCAGCCACGCCGAGGGAACAAATTAACGAACCAGAATCTGGCACGTGAGCTTTGGGAATGCGTCGATCTTCTTGATTTTCTACCGGTTCATCGGATCGTATGTTTGCCAAGCGGCCGGCGTGTGCGCCTTGTACATCGAGATCGAACGCCAAAAGACCGGCTTGGAAATGGTATTAAAGAGCCTGAGGCGTCGGGTGGAAAGTCGCGTACACAGAAGCGGCGCCGCTCGAATCAGCTACGAAACCATCGTAGAAACGCTCTACTGGACGCAGAGAGCTCCGGTATTTATGGAGACGTTGCAATCAAGCTATCGTCGACGTGGCGACGATTACTTCGACCGAGGTCGACGAGATTTCTCGTCTGCCCCGCGGACATTTCGTGAATTAAACGCGCGTTCGTCTTTAGGCTCAATGGAGACTGACCCATATACGGGATCACGCACGGATTCCTGGTTGTTGGAGAGTTCTGTTCGAAAAGAAACGAATCCGGTGTGGTTAATGGAATGCGTTGTGAAAGGTTCGATCGTACGGTCGATACGAATCACGGTGACTCAAAAATATGCAAAACTTTGTACGCTAGAACTCGATTTATCTGGTACTCGTTAGGGGCAAACAGTTTACGTAATCGAAGTTGCCGTGATAGAGACTCGTCGATATTGTCCGCTATCTATTTTATTATTTTTCGTTTATATAACAGGAGCTCGTATTCAGATAAGTAAGTTCGCAAGTTCAGTTAGTCGAACGTTAACTAAAATTTCGTTCCAATAAATAGAGTTCCACTGTAGAAACTTTGTATGAATACATTATGCGTGTTACACATCTCCAAATGGGAAACGTACATCGTGATTATATTAGTAAAATTTCGAACCAATCTAAAAGTGAACGTGAAAGTTAGAAAGTGTCTGAGTGGAAATTTATACTTGCATTAAATATCTTGTAGCTTGTACGTACATTTTCAAATTTATTCCAAACTTTACCGATATAATAATGATAGTCGTGTTTCGTCGCAGTACCCAATTTTAAGGGATGCTCCATATAACACGCATAATAGGTATAGAAATGTTCGAGTACATTCCGTAAGTCATTCTATATAGAATACGTTTCATGGAATATATTATTTTTCTTCTAGATATAATTACAGATTACAGGCAGGGACCTTATTTCTTTCCTTTCCGTTATATTTTCAATTATAAATTTTATATTTGTACGACACGCACAGAAACCGTAGTTCATGGCAATAAATATCAAAAACGTTCGTTTAAAGGCCACTTCGTGTATACGAAACAATAAAATATATTGTGTATAAGCGAGACGGTACGCTTTTTTTTCTTGTTTATTCATTGCCCATTTGCGTCCGCAATTTATATACATTCGAAACAAAACTGCCTTTTAAAAAAATCCTATAAATAACCAATGTGCGATGAAGCGGCGTAAAACAGAAGCTGCGAGAAACAATCGGCCAAGAATATACAAAAATATTGCATACGCGCTGGGAAGCAACGAATTGCACCAAAGATTGAAGCTACCTCGAACAGAGGAAACCAGACGAATAACACGAAAGAAAGGCGTGTAACCAACGATCCTAATTTCGTATGCCTCGCTATGCACGCGCATATCTTGAAAACTAGAAGAAAGGAAAGATTAAAGTATGCGAAGACTGACGAGAAAAATGAAATAAACTACAGAAAGGATTTGTCGAATCAGAGATCAGATTTTTGGAACGTCCTTGTAATTTGTTATGAAATGGCCTGCAGATTTCTTTGACACCGTTCGTAACGTTACTCTTGATGGAATGTAAACTTCTAATCAGCAGCGTCACAGAGATGACGCAGAGGGCGAGATTCTCGTGTAAATCCTTTGCCGATAATCACTGAAATTCCTCAAGTAAATAGAACCTGGACCAGGGTTTCTGGCAACTGGGCGTCTTGCCAAAGCCTCGCCACCAACGCAAATCTTTCAGTGGCGTGAATTGGCCAGGCACACGAGACACGAAAACATCCGTGAATACGGTGAATCTGAGTCCGTGAATCCGAATAATTCCAGGCTATCGATGTTCTGGATTATCCTTCGATTGAAACCAAATATGCCAAATCGACGATGAAGGTATTAAGTACTGTTCTAGCTCGATGGCTCTTCATTATGCGCGAATTTCGTTGAAGTCTGCACGTTTCACTTTTAATTTCGCTGTTAAAAACTTTAATTTTTCTCGCCTTTTAACTGTTACTATTTTAACTAATCTTTCTTTTCATTGCTCTCTCTCTCTCTCTCTCTGTTCTTAATTGCTGGAATAGAATCTAGAATAATTAATTTCATTGTATTATATCGAGACTACTATATTATTAGGGTAAAGGAATAGATACCTCATTTGCGTTGATTGAAATTACTCTTTTTCGTACGATTAATCTAGAATTTTACCATATCATGACTGTTATACGCAAGTGTAGGGGGTAAATAGGGATTTCGCAGAGAAGCTTCGCAGTCGTAACGGTTGATCCATAGAAGGATCGTTAGTGACTCGCAAGGGACCTATCCAGCGAATGATGAAAATTCAGCAGATGAGTTGTGCTATTCACCTGTGAAGGAAAGGTTGCTAGACTGTTTCCTCCGTTTGTATACTTCTTCTTAAAGAAGGATCCTGGATAATTTTGAGATTCATCTACTTCGACGTCCAAGTTTATTCTAAAATACCCAGAAACTTCATTGATAGCCCATGATATATCTGAGATTTTTCTATATTCCAAGCATTATGTACACTTTAGCGCTTGTAAATCTCGCATAAATGAATAATAATCCACAATGTACTGTCATCTCATCAGAGTAAAAGATAGTCGGGATTAGGCAACCAACGAAGAAGTACCCTAACCTCAAATATCGTTTTCCCTTGCCAATAGAGACCTAAGGAGCTCTGAAAGGTCGCTGTACGATTGCGAACCTCGTAGGATAGTTGGAAGAAAATTGAAACGTCATGTTGAGCAGTCAGAACCGGCACAAAATAGAAACAAAGAGGATCGCGAAAGGGTGTTGCGTCTTTCAAGTATCTCGAAGCTGCATGTTTTCAAGATGGAACCATGCTCGGTTGATATGGCCGAGCATGTATCGACGGAAGAGGAAAATGCCGAGACCCGCACGAGGAATGTTTCATGAAACAGGCGAAATTGCACGCCTCATGTAGCTTGAAGACGGAAGCGATACAAGGAAAAAAGAAAACGGAAACAGCTTGAAAGGTTAACTTTCCCGTACATTTTGATTCCGACTACGTTTCGATGCTGGAAACGATATTGGATGATGCACACGGAAAAGTGAATTACTTTTATAGCGTGTATTATAGCCGGGCCATGGCTTTTCTTTTAGCAAGAGTACCCTCGTGCGTTGGTATTTGCTCCTCGCGTCCCGTAAATACCGTTCCAGGCATCCCGAAAGAGTTACGCGGCAGCCTGAAGCCAGTTTCACCTCGTACGAGCACGAATTGCTACGAACCTGATTTTAGCTTCCTTCTCCTAACTCTAGTCGTGTAATTTTCGAAATAGGAGACAACATAGTTCAATTCGTTTCGTACCACGAAAGTCGTTCATTCTCGGGACCGAAACTTTAGATGCAAGATGACCAAAATTTTTTTCTTATTTGGTTTCCCAGTTAAACACGTGCTTTTGTAAACAAAGATCGTTCAGGTGGCATTCAAAAATCAGAGAATGTGATTGCGCGAATATTTTCGCGAGACTGTGAAGCGTTGTTCGACTTGTGAAGCGAAACTATCGAATAGATTCAAGAAGACACCGTGTACATACAACTACGAGCAAACCTGTTACGCGTTAATTCTATGAAACTTGCGGGTTTTCCTATTACGTATAGCGTGTTATATGCGTAGCTCGTGAATATTTTAGCCCGATTCTGTTCGAGTCCGTTCGTTTCGCGACGTCTTGGTATTATACCAATTATCAAAGTTATTGCATGTAAATATAATTTGCCACCATTTTCGGTAATGAAGACGTATAAGGTAATCGAGAGAAAGCACTCTCCGTTGATGTAACCGATGTATCAAAACTTTGACAATCCGTTGGTACCGCAATACCAGAGTGAATCCACAAATGGGTTCTTTTAAGGACAATTCCAAAGATAGACTTTTTGTGCGATACTTTTCCAAAGTCTAAACGCAAGAATTTTCTTTTAAGAAATAGACATCTCTGGTATACAAAATATCATATAAAAAATAATGACTGAAACGTTCGGCAAACTGTGCTAATATATGATAAACGTCCGAAGCCAACACACGCGTACATCCTCGAGAGAAGATATATAGAGAGCTTCTTAGACCCATGCGGTTTCCTAGACAAAGAGGTTCGGTCGATGGTGAACTACACGTCCAATTGGTCACATCTTGGTGGCACGATGACAAGCATACCGGCAAGCTGTAGTTACCTTGAAGCAAATCCATTCTGTTAAACGGAGAGATCTCTTGTATTCGGATTACAAAAACTTTAATCGGTTTACCGAACAGGCCAGGTAAACTGATGGTAGATAATTGAAATCCACGCGGAAAGCTAGGGGCCTCCGGAGATTGCCATTAATTAGAGCCATAGATCACTCGAAGTGGTTTGTGACAACCGGCCAGATCCTCGACCCTCTCACACGCTAACCTGTTCCCTGGCTCGTCTTTACCGTGACGCTGCTTATGCAACCAGTATCTCCAGTCCGCGTTTACGCCATTCCGACCACCACCGATAGCGTATCTGCCAGGATTGCATAACCTATACGCGATATCGTCTGCAGTGAATCTCGAACTAGAGGCTGGGTCGATCATAGAACCTCTATGACAAATCACCAAATCAACGATCGACCGACTTGTACATTACCTTGGCAGTCTCCACAAACAAGATCATCGAAACTATGGGAGTGAAGATTATCCCCGATGAATCAATTTTATATTCACGACTATGAAAATCTCCATGACACTTGGCAATTACAGAGAAGACCAGGGGCAATCTCTGTAATGGTGCTGCGGAACATGGTAAACGATTGTTAGAGGACATTCGTCATTAGCGCTGCGCCATTCGACGTAATAGTCTGACCAGCGGGCCGAGAAGCCCGATACCGTATGTCTTCCTTCAACCAAAACGAACCGCTCCCGCGAATTACTACGTCCGGGCCAGATATCGACAACTATTATCCGTATCAATGGGAGTTGCCGGAGATTTTCCTATTCATAGGTCAACCCTCTAATCGATACCGTGAATTCATACAGCTCGGTCTAGTATACGTTAATCCCTCTGACGTTTGAGATTGGTGTTGAGAGACACGAGCATTCGTTCGTTGATCGAATGACGTCTGAAAGGGTCGAGTATCTTTGACACGTCGCATTATCAAACATACCTTTGATCAACGTACACCGCGCGCTCGTGACAAGCAATTTGTGCACCGTACGATCAGATCTGATCACTTTCATACTTAGAGTTTCTGCAGGAAATATGTATTCCGAGGCATTTTTACCAGACTGGAAATTTGTTATCAAAGTTTCTTCGCTACGAGCTGGAAAGTTTGCCGTGCCGATTGTCGCTGAAACAGTTTCCTCGTTGTTTCTCGTCGGCCGCTATCGGTAGACTACTTTTTCACTGGCGAGCGTGGAAAGGTGTCAGGGAAAAAGTTGGCAAAACAGAGAGCGAGGCTGATACGGCTGAAGTTGCGTCGCTCGCGATTACCAGGGATATCAAAAGATGCCAGGACTCTGAATTCAAGATGAATCTTATATAAAAATCGTGAAGATGTTGCTAGGTGTTCCGAACATTAGAGAAGTTCTTTCAGCTGTGGGTAGAGCGTATCAGAAAATCTCAGTACATTCATCAGCCACTGCAAATAGAAAGGAAAGTACAGAATGCAGGAAGGTGACATAAGACGAGAAAGCGCGGTTGGGGATGGAAAGAGCGATAAGAATGGAGGCGAAGCGGGGTTTATTTCACCTGGAGCAGGATATACAAATAGAAAGAAGAGCGGGGAGTAAAAGAGCAAAGGGGAACAGAGAAAAAGCCCCAAGGGGAGGGGGTGGGAGTTGCGAATAAAGAAACGAAGGGGACAATAGACAGAGAAATGGAGGATTATAGAAGAAAGTACGAAGAACGTAGACACCGAGAACGAAGCATTCAGGATGATCCTCCTGTTTCTCAATTTTCTCTGTGGAAACAGAGGATGGAACAGGTCAAACGTGGAAACGGAAACACGAGAAACGAAACGAAAAGAAGAAGAGGAGGAAACGATCGTGAAGATACAATACAGAGGATGCAGGGAGACAAAGTCGAGTTGATATTTACAGAGAGTAAAGTGAGAGGCAGGAGAAATCGGCGAAAGGATCGTGGAAGGTCGATGTTGAGAAAAAAAATAAAAGAAATTGAAAGTAGAGACAAAAGAAAGAGGAGGAAAGAATGGAGGAAGAGGAAGAGGTCACGGAAGAGAAGATGGTGTCTCGAGTAGCGGCGGCCCTATGGAAAAGCTTTTTTCATTAAAGTACAGAAAATCTTTTTAAGGGATATAAAAGACCGACTCACGGAATTCCTTTGGTCGACCCGAGTCGAGACAGTGAAATTGCCGGCGCGATTCGAGGGAAGGAAGCGACTTGATAAAGGGAGAAACAAAGCCGAGCGAACGGTCAGAGGTGGGAAGGGGTATAGCGTGAAGTGGCGACGACCGATGAGGGTAGAAGCTAGATGGTAAGTGGGCAGAAAGGAGAAATAAGAGCGAAGTTTCATCGTGCCGGCGAAATTCTGTGATTATGTCATTCACGGTCGATCGCTGCCACGAAAGTCAGCACCGAAGCGTTTCGCTCTCAGAACATCCTGCAACGTGTTCGTCTTTGCGTAATTTCGACCCGTTGCATGTCCAATTATATCCCTTCGGTTTCCTCACTGGCTAAATGTCCTTAGAAATACTTTGCATTATTTGTTGTTCGGCGTGAATTAAAAATTATCATAAAGAAACACCGAAGTATTTGAACATTTGTAAAATACATTACACAGAACATTTTGAAATTTCATTAGCGCAATAACGAGACACGAGTATCATAATTATATTGGTAAAATTTGAAACGAATCTAAATATATATATATATATTTTTTTTATGCAAATATACTGCAGATATAATTGTGATCACATCGTTACAGTACTGATGGAGTTTAAAAAGAATTCGTATAACGCACGTAATGTATTCTTACAAATTGTCTGTAGTGGTAATTGTTCGAATACTTCCGCCGACCACTGTAGTTTGGTTCCTCTCGTTAAATTTTATCGATAAGCTTTTTGCAGCGATATTTTCTATAATTCTCTACGTTTTTCACTAAACGTTTACCCGCCGTAAGCCTCTTTTTACGTCGCGTTTTATCGCATTCCGTTGCAAATTTCCAACGTCTGCCCGTGTTTCGCGCGCATTAGGTCGCGGGACGACAGCGAGTCTCAGTTACCAGAAATTCGTCTCGACGCCTGCTGTCGTTCATCGACGTTCCCCGTGAAACCTCGAATTTGTACTTCGTGTAAGGAATGGCTGCTCCTCTTTAATTTTATTTCCAAAGTTCCTGCAATGACGAAGACTACCCTACTGCTGCGAGGAACTCTACTGGTCGTACAATAGGTCGTACAATAGATCGTACAATAGATCGTACAATAGATCGTACAACAGACCGTATAATAGATCGTACACGATCTATTTTTGAAATCTCGAATATTTGAATATCGTGGAACGAAAAGGACGAATGAAAGATGAATAGGATGAATCAGTGAACATGGAATGAATCAGTCAGTCAGGTCTAAGGAGATGAATAAGATAAGAAAGGAGATCGAGTGCCTCGTAATTCGTAGCTAAGGTATTCTCAGCTTCACTACAATCGTTATCACCGATTCGTCTCTTAAACAGCTCGTGATTACGACTTGCTTGGAACTCCGCCTGAAAAGGTGAACGTTTGAGATACTTTGAAACGTCTATGCTTTCATTTCGCCGACTAATCAAAGTTTGGTGGAAATTACGATCCCGACAAGTAGCTCGAGGAACCTAACGACAAATCTATTTCCGCTAAAAATTTACCGCAAATCCTTTCGCCCTGATTTATTTATTACGCTTTTATTAAGCTATAAAATGGTCTTGATTAACGGGTCACGACTCGATAGTGTTTAAAATTATTACATCAGAACCAAAATGTCGAAGCAGGAAGCTTAAATATAAAAATAAATATCAATTAATTATAGTTCATTCATTCTGAGAAATAATTACCTGTATCTAGAAATGGAACCCCAGAGAAGATCTATATACATATATATATATATATATATATATATGATTGGTAATTCGGCGATTTGCATAGTTACAAATTCTAATTGTAGAACGACAAGGTACAAAGTAGTCGTTGAACGTTGAATGTTAAGAAATCGCGCGGCGAAGAGGGACAAGGATTAAAATTTATTAATTGGAAAAACGAAGAATTATCAACTATGTTAATAATTCTAAATAGAAACTTTTTATAATAGCATATCGCAAAGTAAAAGGCTGAGACAATTAAAATTCTCGATGCGTCCACGGCGCAAAGCAGCTTAAAACTCGTCGACTCGATCCACGGATAGTGAAAAACTATTGATTGGCGACTGCACGGAATATGCACGGGTCTGTCACGGGAGCCATAAATCTCGATGGTCACGGTTAAAGGGTGTCTGGATTTAATTAATAGCGTCTCGCCCGGCAATCGGGGTAACGACGTAATTTGACGAGGTAATCGATATCGATGCAATACGCGTCAACGGAAACAGCATAATTCGCCGCGTCGGAAGCTGCGTTTTATCGATACTTCCCTCGTCTTCCGACCCCTCGTCCCGACCTATCGACAGCCGCGAAAGATGTATTGACTGGCACGAAACGAAACGAACAATGGATCGCCGTTCCGATCCGAAGCTCTGGTTTCTTTGTTGCGCGCGACGTACGAGGTTAAAAATTAATAAAATGGGGAAAAAATTCACAAAGGGGAGACGGGACGGTTATAAAGGAGCGGATTGGTAAAGAGAGACGATGTACCGAAAAAAGAAAGTCTCGAATTGCATTCTCTTACAGCGGATTTCCACGGGCATCTTAACGTTTCAATTTCCTCGCATAAAAGCGACTAAGGATCCCTCTTCTCTCCGAGACCGCATTTTCTTCAAAGCCATCGCGTCGAACGTGCTGTTCGATTCCCAAGAATCGCGGAGGAGAGGCATTCGCGAGCACGCGCACGGATCGCGAGACATCGAGACGAGATTTCCCTTTTTCCGGAGTGCGAGAAGGATCGCGAGGGTCGAGCCAGGCGACGCGTCACGACGTCTAGAAATTGAATCGTCCAGATGGAAATTCGCGTTCGTATGGGTAGTCCTTTCAGTCGACGTATCCTGGCCCCGTGGCCTTGTGTCCGTACCAACCTATATCGTTTTCCATACACAAGTGCCACGAAAGTTGTAGGAGTCCGATGAATACCATTCGAATCGCAAAGCTTCTGGACATCGAAAATGGGATCTGACGGATGACGGATTGAGCGAGTTTCAACCATGTTCCGAGGCAACGATCCAGATCTGTCCTTCTCTATTATATTTATCGAGCGTCCTTAGAATCGACAGCCGGTGTCCTTTCGTCGGTTTTCTCTAATTTCGTACTTACCGTTGTTAATGAAACAAAAATACGCATATAGATGAAAAAATTAGAACGGAAGGTTCTCGAAGCCATATCACTCTGATTCGTTTGATAAATGTTAATTGCCATCGGTGCGAGCAAATAATTTGCAGAAACATTTAGAAAAGCACAGAGTGTCTAGCCTGAAGAGGAGGTCGAGCATGTTGGAATTTGGCGTGCAGACAGTCTGGCTGCAGGATCGTGGGGATTTACAAAGCGTAAAAATAGTGTAAATAGCGTACAGAGACGCGAAGTACAAAAAATGCAGAGGCGAGGGCATTTCGTGAATAGCTGTGCAAACGAGGAGTTAGCAAGATTCAGAGCTGTTTAGACGGGCTTTGGAATGGAATATATTTTTATGGGAACCGGCACTCTTCGGTTCTTTCGCAGAAATTTAAAACCGGTTGGTGGCGGCATCCTCCGAAACTAACGTGCGTATACGTATAGCAGAGACGCAGCGTCGTTCGAAACACGTATTTCGATGGCGTCTCTAAGGAATGTGTAACAAACGTGTGTATGAAAGCGGCGCGGGAAAATCAATCGGAAATACCATGATCACGAAGTGTGAATATCGATAATATTCATAAAGCGTTCGAATTTCGTGTGCTAGCGAAGTGGCAAATTGTTATATTAAATATCATACTGTTCTCAATTTAATTATATCTCGCCACATGGTCCTGACACAGGTAACGATTGATATAGTTTTTGTAGCGATTTATTTATCCTAATACATAGTATCTTAAAATGGTGAATCCATGTTTTAACGGAATGAACTTTTATACGTGTTTATGTGTAATCTCTATACACGATTTATAATAATATGAATTGAATTCGAACAAATATTCGCCGTTTAATTATAACAACTGTGCCATAGTTCTTGCGAAAGACACGTCTTATTTACCATCTTCGGCAACCAAACCACAGAATGGTTTTCTTTCTTTCCGAGAAATAAACGTTGGCGCATGCCCAGAAACGTGACAGGGCGGCACGGAGCAAAAAGGCACGTGAACCGCGTAACTTTCGTGACACGTGTCACGCAACACGTTAGGAATCTCGAGCAAAAATTCATTTAACAGTACAGTTTTATACGGTGATTCGCGCGTTTTAAGCATTTCGCCGCGGCTTTCGAGAACTGGGCTAAGATATTCGGAGAACGAACGACCCTCCAAGTTTTTTTACCGAGTCCTGGTTCGCGTTAAAGACGCAGATCGCACTGGCGAGATATCGAGGCCGTGTCGTAAAAATTACTCCGTTCCTATTAGTTATCTAAATGCGATCTTTACGAACGGTAAACGCTTTTTAAGGATCACGGCAGAAATAAGCCGTGGAAAAATCTTGGGATCCAGAACGTTTTAGAGTCGATTGAAATGGCAGTAGGATTTAATTTACCGTGGGAATTGAATTCCGAGAGAGAGAGAGAGAGAGAGAGAGAGGGAGAGAGAGAGAGAGATGTTACGATGTTAACGGCGATTACCTTGTTTTTATGACGAGGGATACAGTCTGGAAGTTTGCTCGTTACGTTAATTATAAGCAAAAGCGGGGCGGACAGAGAGCTGGATTAAGGCCTGCAGTGGAAAAATATGAAGCATAAGAGAAGACAACGCGATGACGGGTGTAAGTGGGCACTCTTAGCGAGCACTGCGTCCCGAGATAATATTGAAGCAAAACTAGAAAAATTGCTTTATGTCGACAATCGAAGTAGAATGCAAATTAGAAGTAATTGTCGAGTACTTCCATATACACTGGCGGCCAAGAGTTTGCGATACGTGCCCCATAGAAATACAGAATTTAATCTTTGCACAATTTTCTTTCTCGTCATGGTATTTAGAAACGCAAGAAACTTTGGCAACAATGAAACAGGCTCGAGAAACGTCACTTCCGAATTCTGTCGCGTTAAAAAATCTTTTCATATCGACAACATCGACGGATAACTCGATATAGGTATACAGATGATTACAAATTTGTTAGAAAGCGAAACGTTCTTTGTTGCGTTCGCGAATGCTTAAATGGCTAAAGACCACTACCATTCTTCACGTACGAGCGAATCGTCGTTATCTACGACCGGAAAGAACATGTAGTCATAATTGCTTCCTGTAATGCACCGAAAGCACCGAGGGAGACGTCGAGTTTCCCCGGTCTCCGTGCAAAAGCAATCGTAGATTCTCCTACATCACGCACCCAGTGTTCGGAATGCAATCTTACCGAGGTACACGCTTGAGAAGATCGTATCAAGTTTTCTGAATAATTTCGCACTTAACGCGGGGGCCGTGAAATTTCGAGCTTTCCATAGAGGCGAGTAACGTTAGGGCAGTTTGCGATATGGAAAAATAGTATCACGAGAGCAATCGATGCGGTGAAATAAGGTTGGAATAGTTTCCTGTTATTCGAAGCATCGTCTCAGAGCAGGTTCTTCGCGGAAACGTAGAGTCTGATGAGTTCGGAAAAGAAATGGAATGGAGGAAAGTTCAAGAAAAATTATATCATAGAAATTTAATGCAAAATGAAATTCTATCGTTGTAGAACGATGTTTTAATTTAAATTAAACGTGTGCTTTTGTATGTTGGCAGAATGATATATAATATTAACGAAAAAGAACACATTTCCATTCGCAGAGGTATAATTGTAAGGAAGACGTAATAATCTCCGTGGCTCAGTGAATAAAGCATTTGTTCCGAGTTCGTTAAGGGAAAAGAAGAGTTCCACTTTCTCGCGAAATTCCATCGGAATAACTACTACTCGCTATTAAATCGATTGAAATTATATTGTATTAGGTTGACGCGCGCACGAAACGTCGTTTATTCGAACGAAACTCTAACAGCGTGTCGTTTCTTTAAAAGACCGATCGAAACTACCTCTGTTATTCGTAAGAATCCTCAATTGCCGCAATTAAAAAATTCATGGAACGAAAGTACATTTCTGCTGATTTTCTTCTTCTTTGATCTTTGAAAATTTCGAACGCTACGTAAACCTGTGTTCAGCTTCGAAATCAGATGGAAGGATAATTTTGATACTGGCAACGTACTGTTCTCAGTTCTACCACCGTTGTAGGTCGTACGGTTTGTGGTCATACGCGCTGTCCGACGTTAGAGCGATATAATGGCAGAATAGACGCAAGAATGACCTAATCCAGTGACACGCGATCACACATATTCACGCACGCAGTACATTGTATAACGTAAGATGTCGGTCAACCTTGCACCTAAGCCTGCATCAGAATAGAGAGACACGTAGGCGCACGGAACGCGTCTTACATCGTCACGCGTACCGAGTTCACGTACGTGTGTGCAATTTGGCGCGTGTGTGCAATTTGGTGCGTGTGTGCATGGAAGGCATATATGCATATATCAAAGACCAGCGTGGAGCTCAGTCGACCAACCAACCACGTAGCAATGCATCAAGCCTGGTAATTTATAGCGGGGCGATTAACCCCTTCGCGTTTGCCGCCTCTCCCTTCCCCGGAGAAGATCTGAAAGTCAGATCTGCTGGCTTACTCCCTAATATACACGCGTCAAGATATACTTGACAAGCCCCATGACGAATCCTTCGATACATTGCAACTGTTCGAGTTTATTCTTCCATACTTGCTTCGATTTTGTAAATAGTTTCACATGGAGTATGATCGTCACGTCATAGAAGGGATTTCTTCTCTTAAAAGACGTGGGTTCTGACATCGAGGCTATCGTATTTATCAAAGCGATCAGGTTTCAGGTTCGTTGCTTTTGCAATTACTAAAAATATTCAGCTGCTTGCAGTAATTATTACTGGAATAGAAAGTTACCGTGTACTCGTGATATTGAATCGAGCACTTTCAGGATCGTGTTCTCCTTAAGCTCGCGAGAGAAATTACTTTTTATTAATTATCAAACTCCGCTAAATACAACGTTGACTTTTATCGCGACAGAAATACGGTTATATGCTTACTGCGTACCAAGATACAATGTACTTGAATACATTTAAATACATTCAGAGATCGATAAAATTTCGCAAGCAAATCGTGAAAATAGCTCGAGCGGAAGAGTCCATCGGATATTTTCATTCTATGGTCGGTATGGAACGATAATAGCGTATTTTTAAATAAACTATGAACATCATGCAAATCGACATTTACCGACGAACAGATTAGGGAAGAAATTGCAGCTCTAAAGCGTGAAATCACGACGGTAATTATATCTTCGATTTTACGATTTTAGCCAAGCATTTCGATCGAATGGGAAATAAGGGGCAGTAAAATCGACTTTCTATGTCGATAAAGTTCGTCGTAGTGGTAAACCGACTCTGTTAAGCGTGAAATAATTCGTTCCAAGTGTGCGAAGCGTTCGATCTCAAAAATTTCTTTGATAAATCAAACGCGCATACGTTTACGTTAATTTTCTCTCTGTGTCGCGAGTACGCAGTCGCTTTCTATGAATATTGATTATCGTTATTGTTATATTCATACCGATGGGAAGCGAATGCGTTACCGAAAAGCGGCTTCGCGGATGATCGCGTTCTTCGCTCTCCCGATGACAATGCGAAGCCGTGCTTTGCGAAGTCAATCTTGCTACAGCTTCGTCGAAAATCGCTTCTTAGGAAGCTAATACTCTTTTACACGTCATAGTTTCCACTACGATAATTATTCAGAATAAGCCGCGCCTCGTCCATTTGGATGATCTCCAAAATATGTTTTCAGTGGCAAGATTTTTAGCGACATTTCGCTGTACACTTACGTTGTATGTATGTATCATTAACTCGCGAAAGTATTTGTGAACCGTCGCCACAAACAATTTCTACGAACGTATCGTCCGTATCAAATAAAACATCGAACAATCAGATCGATAACTCAGACTTCGGACATCGCGTCTAACCGTGATCCGAAAGAACAAAACGTCTTACAACGCGCGCTTCTGATACCTAGATTGGCACGTTTGCTTTCCCTCGTGACTCGTGACCCTGCGTTTGCCTGGTCGCTGTTGTCCCTAAGCGAGATACGAAATTTTACGAGGGAACGTCCGCGTCCCGGTTCCGTTGCGAGAGCCGGGGTTGCGTTACCGGATGTCGTGGCACGACTCAGCCGCGATAAGGATACGCGCATGTTTGCCTTGTTACGTTGAGCGTTGGTGGCTTTACGTGAGACATCATCCCGAGCTACGTGCATCCTGAATGGAGAACGGAACGCACGCCGGTCGGATGCGAAATTCGCAGATGAAAATTATATTCGAGTCACCGATATGTTTCCTCCGCGAGTACATTAGCCAACTCTCTTCTTTTTTCATCCCCCGTTCGTCCTGACAAATCATCTCCGCTTTGTCGCGTTTCCTTTTTTTCCACTCTGGGGAATTTCATTTGCTCCGGCGGAAGAAACGGATTGGATGCTCCCTTTCGCCGTAGATAAATGGTTCTTAATGCGTCACCTTCCACGTTCGCGATGGGCTACCGGCGAATTTAAAAAATGGATCCGTTCCCAAAGAGGCTTGATTAAAGCCTGATTAAAACATCCGTTCGTCTAGTAAAGCGATTCATTGTTGGAAGGAATTGGCGGATAATTTTCCAGCCTTTTCGTAAACAGAAACCACGATAATTAGTCTAAATAAGGACGGTTCTTGGATTTCTACGGCCTTGAAATATGGTATCAAGCTCGATATTCTAAGTAATTTTTTAACTATACGTATGACCAGGCTTTACATTTCCGACACAATCCCCAAAAAAGCTTCGCTTAGATTTGGGTTAAGATTAGGCTACGTTGTAGCGTTGGCGGCCCAAGTTTCACGTAACGCGGTCTAAATTTAACTCGTTATTGATGATAATCGACTATAACGCAAATGATCGATTGTGACTTATCGTGTTTTTCGCCTGCCATCTCCACGTTTTTTTCAAACTTGTGTGTACAATCTGTAGACCTTATTACATTGGTCGAAGAACAGCTCGTCACAGAAGGGTTTAGGAAACAGAAAAACAGATTGAATCGAAAATGACCAAACGCAGCACAGACAAATAGTTGGTGTAATCTGTGTTCGAGCGAGAGTCAAAGGAAGCTTTTCATTAAATATCTGCGATCGCTGAATAAACTCGGAGCATCGATAAACGGGCCAGTTGATACGTTATCAAGCCGGATGGTCCGTTGCAAAGCAGGTTCTGAAAGAAGTGCCGCCTCATAGAGCCAGTCGCTTCTTGCGACCGGTTTCCTTTCACCAGCCACGGACGTGCATACAGCGAGGCTCATATATTTTCATTTGACACAGTTCTTCGCGCGATATCAAGTAATGGAAGTTCTTCCGCGATGGGCTTTCTAGCGCATCTGCCTAAACGATGCCGCTCGAGGACCAACAACGAGCTAGCGATATTCACTGAAAACGAGGGCCGCGTATATGCAGCCATCGAAGTTCTTCACAGTGTATCGGTGGAAAACAATACGTGCTGCATTGTTTCGGGCACGTGGCTCCCCTGCTGAGTGCCAGCAATTTTTTAAATAATAGAAATGTCAGAGTACCTGAGCTTAGATATTTTCTAAATGACGAAACGAGTATTATGTCGTGATTTTGAGCGAATACGGGGCAAACGATTCGCGTTGAAGATTTGTGCGAAGCGATAGTAAATTAAGTAATCAGTAAGTGGTAAAATAATACGTGTGGCGTTTATATCGAGATACTGATAGAGATCGAGAATTGATCGGCAGAGTACGTGCATTGATTTGGATGCAGGTTGCAACGTGAAAATTTGCCGACAAAGATACAGCTCGTGCGAAGAAACTACTCGCTGGCGTTATCGATTTCGACCGCCTTCGAGTTACGAATATATTTTTACTCTCCGTAATTCAATCGAGGAACGTTGAATAATTTACGTGCCATCTCCAACTTTCGATTATCGGCGAATCTCGACGGATGCTGGACGCGAGACGAAAAATTCGAAACGCTCGCACTCCACTCGGAATTTTTTATTCGGAGGTCGCGTTGACATCTTTGCAGTTTCAGTCGAGAGTCATCTAATAAAGCGTGCGGGCCGTAAAAGCGGGGACAGAGCGAACGAAGTTGGACGAATATTCGTACGCGATATCGTATTCTTTTTCATCGTTGCGATTTCAAATACGCTGCTGGCCTCCCAAAACTGGAAGTTTGGTTGACTCGTTTACCGGCAGCGAAAGTTTTCGCTCGCGTCTGCAAAAGTATTCGCCACAGAACGGGACGAAAAGGCTCGGCTACTGTCCGCTGGGATTTGATTTTCCAGCATGGCAGCGCGGTCAGGCTAAATTCGTGGCCGGCATTTTCAAGAAGTTGTCGAATCCCCTCGACATTCGGCCGTCAGTTCTCTCTTTCTTGGATGTTTCCTCTCCGAAACGAACAATCCAGTAACTCCGCTTTCTTCCGTTTTTCTAACCTAGTTGGCTTTCGAGACCTTTGATCTGTCGCTGCTCCGTTCGATATACATCTTTTATTTCTTCCAGTTAAGGAACTTCGATTGTTCAAAAAGATAGTTTAACTTGGTACAGTGAATAACTAACAGTTGCACGACACGCAGATACGTAGATTCCTACAACGAGCGACTCTTACCAATATTCGAACACTATTAAAAGTACGATGAAAATTTAACAGGCTCTATCGTTATTTACGTGTTATTCTCTACGTCGTTCATACGTCACGTGGAATTCGTTGTAATATATATATATATATATAATATAATACAATATAATATAATATAATATAATATAATACATATATATATATATATATATATATATATATATATATATATATATATATATATACATACATACATATATATATATATATATATATGGTTAATATAAATCAAAAATTCCTTCCTCGTTGAATCGGTTATTCGGTAACAACGACGTCCCGATTGAATTTGCAGGGCTTTCGCTCGCTTCTCGGCTATAAAACCTATACCATTACAGATCTCTTGAAGAACACTTGCAGAATACACGGTACATTTGCTCGTCCCGTCGCGTCGCAGCCAAGAAACACAATGTCGACAACCATTCTTTTCCCTCTGAGCGTCTTCAGCTTCTCCGGATTCGGAGATTGCACTTTTCGGACGAGAATCGCCGCGAGCGAGCGCGGAATAAAGCGACTCACGATATGCAGAACTTCACGGTGAATCTCGAGAAAATATCGGACGCGCGTGGTACGGCGCGATTACCATCGGCAGAGGGAAAGCTTCTCTAGCTTTCGAGTATAAGCTCGTGTAGCAGCTGGTTCATTTAATTCGCCCGATGCTTTTGTTCTCTACCGTACACGGTGTAATTCAATTATTGCCCCGACTGGTACTTCGATTCAGCTGATGGGAGCAATAAGCCGAGTCGTTCGTTTACTTAATTCTTCTCTTCCACCGATACCATCGGTGTAATTCCGCGATTGCCTGTGGTTGCTTCTAAGCTCGCCGCTTTGTGTCATACGGTTGCTCGATCGATGGTCGTTCCTTTTTTTCAATTAATATCGCTATTGATAGCCTGTATAACAATATTATTTATTATTCTCGGCGAATGAAGCTCGAAGTGACGTTTTTTTTTTTTTTTTTTTATAAAAATAGTTCAGTGTTGGCCTCGTTCGACGGTTAATTAAGTCGAAGCCTGTAAATGAGAGCCATACTGATTTATATTTTTAGTTTGTAAAACAGGAAAACGACGGTGCGAATATGTATGTATCAGCTACACGCCTGGTATCGTGCGTTATTTATGCTTGTGTTTTCGAACGACTACGTGTTTTATATTATAGAAAATGACAAATATGCTTCGATGGATTTATCGGTAAAACGGTGCCTACGGCTTATCGACAGAAGTTCAAAAGATTATTTTGAATAAACACGGTGCTTGGCTCTCGGTAGCAGCCGGCACGAAACACCCTAATTGCCGGCTACATGGTCATAATCGTTCCTTCGATCGTATCCTTCTAGTAATTTTTCTCGTTAGACTCACAAGATATTAAATTATTCTCCCATCGCGTGCACCTTACCATTTGCTTATTTTTAGCATTTTCAAATTCGAAAGTAAAAAAGATAGATCCGAAGAAAAGCCAAGGATCTCTGAATTCGCGTGTCTCGCTACGAATGTCAGTAAAATTTCCAACTGTTTTTAACGCATACACAGCGTACTACTATCGCGATGCATTATATATTCGCTAAGCAATGAACGAGCAACCAATCGAAAACGCGAACGACGAGGCAGCTTGCCACCGGATTACGGAAACAAGTTCCCAGGCAAAGTGCCTTGAACGTGGAACGTTTGAGAGTCACGAACGAAGAAGACCTTCTGTGCTTTTTCCGCGCGGCTTTCCACGATTCTGTAAATATAATAGGAATAAAACGCCAGAGGGTCGAGGGATCGAGGGTGGAAATAAGACCGTCGATGCAATTTCAAGGGTGGTCGTACACGTGTCCTTGACGTTGTACCAGAGATTCGCGAGCGCCTCGGGTCTAGCCAACATTTCGTCTCGATCCTTCATGCATATCCACGAGAGAGGCCGGCTTGCGTCGGATGCCAGATGCAAATGCGTATGCAATGGCCGTGCATGCGTGTGTACGTATGTTATCGGCGTCCAGATTTCGGTCGTTTACCGGCCCCGTTCTGTATATCCGCCCGGTGGAACGCATTATATATGATCCGACTACCGAGTACGCGTTAGATTGTTGCGATGACGTATGCGCGAACCTGTCGCGTATCCTTGACATCGATGCCACCGAAAGCGCTGGCGGCGAACTTCCGAGAATATCGCGCCTTTCGCCTTTCGCCTTTCACCCTGTATCTTTAATTTTGAAGCGAATGCTTTTTCAAGAGGAAAGCGTCTACGAGGATGGTATTGAAGATTCTCGTGTTTGCCGCGGTAAATTTAGAATTTAGGACTGTGGAACGTACTTATACTTGGACCTTTCGGAATTCTGGTAGCGTTAGGGGCTAAAAGGTTCGACATTAAGAAATTGGATTTTATAGCACGTTGATGCGATGAAGTAAAGTTTAATAGTTGGCTGAGATAAAATGGATTAAAGTGTACAGTTTCTTGCGAGTTGAAATCAAATTTCGGGTTTCTTGTGTTAGGCAACTTGATCCTGCGGTTTCCTGCGTTACGACCATTTATTTCCAGGCTTTTCGCGTATCAGCGTACAGTCGATTGTTTGGGAAGACTTAGGGAGTTCGTTCGAAGTCTCCTTAACGCGTTTCCAGATGTTTCGGACAAATTATCGATTTATTTAGTTGCGAACGAACTCGGGCATATTCCAACATTTATACCGTGTTCTACTATATAGAACATCGAAATTCTTCCAAAGGAATATTTTAGAGGCATGTGGTAAACAGTCCGTCTGATATAAGGTTGCAAATTAAAAAAAAAGAATTCACCTGTTTGACAATGCACTAGATTAATTTGGTGAATCATTGTGCGAGGAAATATTTCTTCGAGTTTCAAACACGAAGAACATAATTCGGACGTGTAGTTCACACGATAACGTTATTGATAACGGCGTCGTTATAATCGAGCTTCATCAAGGTGTCTACTGACAAACTAATATCCATCATACGTTGTCAAAGTAGTGCGACGTGCTGCGAGACTTCACGGAACAAGGTTCATTTGAGATACAATTAGGAAGGATTAAATTGATCAAGCAATCTCATCTTCAAAATATCGTCACGCCTCTGAGTTTTCCTTCAAACGCTGAAAATCTGGATGAAATTAAATCGATGTCGTTGCCGCTATATTTCGACGCTCCAACGCTACAATGGAATTTAACGATGTAATATAATCTCGGAACGATTTCAGATAGAAAACGAAAACGTATCCGATCATTTGCAACAATCGAACTGAAAAATTGTAATCTTCGAAATGTTTTCCTAAATTCGTTCATTCCGAGGTATTATGCAAATAAAATATCGAGCTTGGCCGTACTCGATATATCGAACGATACGCATGGCGAAACGGGAACGCAAATAGAAAAACTACCTCGACCAAAAATATCCATCTATTCCCGAATTTGGAGTTGTAGCGAATTTAAACTGTCGCTTTTACTATTTTATATTCGTTCTTCCTGTCGTCCTCTTTTTCAAAGATATTTTTTCACGCGTTTTTGTATCCTCCCAATTGCCGCATCATTTTGCTAAATGTGATTTAGCGTAAAAATTTTCACCGCACTTTTATGCGAATGTGGAAACCTTCGTGTCTAACAAATAGTGGCTATAAAAGAGAGGAAGAGAAATATACAGGAAGTTAAATGGAACGATAAAATACAATTCTCGCCAGGTATCGAGGTTATCGTCATTCCCTATATATATATATTTTTTTTTTTCTTTTTTGCTACATCGCGAATCGTTCCGCGAGTTTACCTTATGTCGCGGCAATTTATTCGTAAAATGTCGCCGTGTCTGCTGAAAGCATGCTAAATTAAACACGAATCTTCAGGCAGATCGAGTCGTGGAATTCACCGTTAGCTAAATTTCCCAAGTGTTTTCGACGCAGTTATTCCCCGAATCCGTTGCCGTTACGACGAAATTTCGCGAGGGCAATCCGTGTTTCCCGATATTTGGCGCATTAAAATTAAACTTCAACCAGGGATACAAGCCTACCGCGTTTAATGTACTTTATCGGCGCACATTCCCATGGAAAGTAAGGAAACTCGAAGAAGTTTCGTTGAGGAAGTTGCGCGCGGCGTTGGCAAACGAAATTTCACGGACGCCAAATCGGTAAATTTATACTTATAGACGATAAAACGAAGGAGAGAATGGAAGAAACGAAACTGAGAAAGAAAGAATCGATGAGAAAATTAAAATCGTTTCGTCGTGTGGGTGTAGAGATAATTAAGCTACGTGGAGATTTAAGTAGAAGCTTTGGGGACGCGAGAAGACACGAACGTAAACGATTCACCTGTTTGTTAAGGATTAAGGTGTTCCAGTCCCGTAGCATCTTACGTAATGAGGCGACGATTAAACCCTGCTGTTTCTATCCACATCGTAAGAATTCACTCGTTTACGACGTTAATTAGGCGAATGAAAATTTCAACAAAGCTATTCAATCTGCTTTCATCTAACAGATAGTCCACGTATCTTCCGTTCTTTAGAGTACGATTCGCTATATCTGGCTAATGTTTTGCACTTTCTCGTTAGAGGAGAACTCAGCTTGGAATGGAACAGTTTACGCTTCGAAGGTACGAACGATCGAAGGTCGAACAGTGTCGCGCAAAGGCATAACGATAAAATAACAATGCCGTAAATATTTATCGTTCACCGTGAGCAAATAAATACGACCAACGGCCATTTCATATCCAATAATCCTCAAATATTGATTAAACGGCGAGGCGCGTCAATTTTACATGGCAATGGTGCTAAATTGATTAGCTTTAAACAACGGAGCCAGCTGCGACGAGTTAACGAAAAACTGCACGCGACGCCAGCATAAACGACGAACAGCGTGACATTTTTTTCAATACAGCCATCGGGCCATGGCAATTCCAATACGGAAGGAGCACAAGTTGGCGTAGTTCTCGTACGAAGAAGGGAAGGAAAACGAGAGGAGGAGAATGAAAGAGGCAACTAGCTTGAATCAACTTTTAAACGAGTCTCGCTGCGCGATCCAGGTCCGGCGGTGGAACTAATCAAGAGAAGGCGGCCTGGAGATTGCCTTAAAACCCGTGCTCTCCAGTTACAAATCCTTCTTAGGCTGGTTGTTTCACGCCTTGAGAAACAACCGCCAGCGGAGCGGTGCTACGGTAATCGATATAAGCCATAGGATTATCGCAAAGTTCTGCAGAGCGCATTCATTGGCCGGTGAATAGCGAGATGCGAGCAGCTGTTTGATCATGATCCCGATGTGGCCGTGTATTTACCGCTTTCAGGTTGTTTTTTCCGTGGCTTTCAGAGATACGCTGCTTTGAACCCTGAAGCCTGGCAAAGATACGGCGCATCGGCAATGGCTGCACCGCCAGTTCCAACACGCCGCTGCAATCGAACGCCTCCGATGAGAGAGCCGATCCTTTCCATTTTCTTCTGTACTCTCTGTGCTTGTCACATCGAATGCATCCACGCGAGGCTCGCGGACTCGCTCGTCCAATGTTTTGCTCGTAATTAACCAGTATATCGAACGTTTGATCAGTTCGCGAAGCGCTTGCTAATATTTCAACTGTTAATACCTCTCGATGACGAAGTACTTGATCGTGTTAACGTTTTACAATACCGCGAATCATTTCCTAATAGATGTAAACTTTGTGATTTTTCTACTTGCAGTCGGGCTTGCTCTGCTCGTGATTAATTCCAGCGTCGAACGTTTGATTTTACCCTACAATCTCTCTGTTACCTCTGCAAGTAATTTATCACCATCGGCTATTAATACCACTCGCTGGCATCGTACTTTATCGTTCGAGTATCGATAGCAGCGTTAACTTAACGATAAGGAACAGGGAATCGCTCGTTAAGAGATCCGGAGTATAGTTGGCAATTTTTCTTCGAACGGAGTTTGCACAGCCGATGAGAACAGTTTACAGTTCGAACAGTGGAAAAAAGTGAATTTTGATCGACGTGCAGGCTACGTGCGCTTTTTCTCCTCCAACTTTTCCACGTGAAATGATTTCGTTTTTGCGCGTCTACGCTGGCCCGTTTAACACCCAATTTGCTACTTCGCTAAGTTCGGTCGAGCTTCCGCTTCTACGATCAAATAGAACATCCTTATGTTTTTCCTCGTTCTACAGTTTCGGTGTGCGTACGAGTAGAATGTCCCCCTTCGTAGTCAGTCATCCCGACGAGCCGGGCCGACTCCACATTCCGATAGAAATTTTTCTTTCTTCGTTGCGGCGCTAATTTTGAAACGTCTCGTACAGAACGCGTAATACGCGCGTAAAAAATTTCTACAGGCGTCCGAACATTTTTATGAACGATTGTAAATCAAGGCATTAGTCGGTCGTAATCCGCGGTATTTCTCGCAATGGCAGATTTGAAACAGAAGGGGCCGAGTAAACGGCAGGGAACACTAAAACTCTCCTTTCCTCGAATTCCGCGATCGTAAATCACTCGGAGGGTCGCGTCGCGCGCCGTTACCTCGCGTCGCCGATTCGTATTCCACGATATATTTTCGATCTCCGGTCGGCCACCTCTCGCGATCCCCAAGGATCCCCATTAATTGTGTCGGCGTGTGCGTGCAGCCAGGCCACGAGCTAGCTCTCGCGTCACGGCCATTTGTCACGCGGCGATCATCGAGCCGCTCGAAATCAAGGCGTCAAACCGCGTGGCTCTTCTTCTGCCCCGCGACGGAAGTCTGGCAAAACGAACGCGTCCGCTCGCAAATCGCCGCGATTTATGGTCCGGGTTACGTTTCCTGAAAAACTGCTTCACACGCGATCATTTCGTGTAACTGTTTCGCCGCGAGTTTCTATCTATCTGTCGTTCTATCTTGCTGCTACCAAATGATTTTATCATGCCCTGCGTCCCATAGCCGAGTCGAACGATGTTTTGCGAAAACGTAGAAAGGATTAGGATATTGAAACTTCCGGGAATTTGAACATCAGTCACGCGCATATACAGTCACTTTGGCATATTTTCACTATTATCTTTTCGTTATCTGGATCTTTAGTTTTGTATATTCTTTCTAAAATCTACGTTCTGTAAGTTCTGTTTGCATATATGAGCTTGAATCTACTTACCACGATCTTTTGTAAAGTCCTTTGTCTCCCTATATCCTCTGCATCCGACGATGACAGTGCAGCGAAGACTCGACATTTCACTGAAACGGAATGAAAAACGGAATATTATAAAATAGAGCGAACGCGAAAATACAAATTTTGAGATTTGTTGATCTTTAAATCGCGGGTGTACGCCTGTTATAATCGAAAGAACGTCGTATAATAGTTATTTCGATCGAATGAAAGATACAACGCGATAAACGGCCGAATAATATGAAACGCGTGAACAGTAATCAACATTCAGTTCTTTCAGAAATTCGAGACCTTCGGACTTTCGGAAATACGAGATACGCCGATCGTCGAAAAAATCACACACGGGACGTTAGAATTCTATTCCAAGGAATTTCTAAATTTCACGCGCCCCGAATATCTTCTTCGATGAACGAAAGATGAGTAGACGATGCGACGGTGTAAGTCACCAAAGTATCCAAAACTGTAATCTAATCGATGCTAGGTCTAAGACCTCGCCTTCTCCGTCATCGAACTTGACGTATCGTCGATACTTTATCGATTCTACGAAACTCTCCGGTAGAAGCAGTCTCCTAGCTACAGACTTCGGTCGATGTAACGTACGTACGAACAAAAGCCGATCGTTCGAAATGCACGATATACGATCGGGAAAAAAAGCGATTTGCGAGGAACAATCGCGATTGAAACGTCAGTGTGATGCGCGCACGGCCTCTCATCTTGACGAACGACGCTGTAATGTCGATGTTAATCGACAGACACCGCGTATTCGCATGATAAAAGTTCGTGTATACGTCGGATCGATGAATCGATGTATCATAATAATTGCACGCAGAATATTTCACGATCTTTTCCATTGATAATAAAACAACGCGGTTTTGAGGCTGCTTGTTTTGTCGGGTCGTTCATATTGTTCTGTCGCGTCTCTCTCGACGAATGGCATTTATCCTGATTTCGATCGCGCCACGGCGAGATTCGCGCGTAAAAATGTTGTTACTCGGCCGTTTTATCGTCCTGAAATTCTGGTTTAACGCGGAAATGAGGCTGGGTCCGCGATCGCCAATAACTTGAGAGAATTTTACAGGCTCCTGTGCAACGTAGTGCTCTGTGTATCGGTTCTCGTCCGTGTTGGAAATAACGTCTCCTATATGCGACGAATATTTTCGTTAATTTCTGATTCGATCATATCCGTTGCGGTGCAATGTAGAAATAGTAAAACGAAAAGCTTCCGGATACGAGCGACGGTTTCCATGGATTAATTGTAAAATATTCAAGTATACTTGCACGATGCGTATTATAGAAAAACAAGGATATGAAAGGAAGACGACTTCTAATTTTTCTGGTTTAAAAGTCTTCTTCGTCGCGAATCGTGACGTTTCTTCGAAGTTTCATCGGATATTGGAATAATTGAATTCGACGTCAAATATGGAATTTTCTAAATAGAACATCCTGCAGTTTATGAACGTTTCATTTTCAAGCAGATGTTTGTCGCTATTAAGCGACGAAGCGATTCAAAACGTCAGACGCGCAACGAAACGCTTCAAGAGAACGAGGTAGCAACTAAGACGAGAATAATTGAAACGTAGAGGAAATAAAATCAGAATAGAACGTATCTTAGCTTGGTAGAGCTCAGGCAGGAATGTACAGTCGCTATTAACTCGAGTTCGTGTCTTCTCACGGTTAACTCGAGCCTTCGTGATATCGAAGACACGCGGCGTTCTTTCGTCTCCGGGAAATTCAAAAAAGGTTAGTAATTGCATAATCGTGATTCTCTATAATTTCGCGTTATCGTGTGGCTGATCGCGTCTAATAGTCGCTATTAATGGCACGGATTGGCCCGATAGTCGATCGAACAAAGTCAGAAACTTTCGGCAAAAGTTCGAACCTCTTCGATCGATACGACTGGTGGTGCGTGAGTTAACGCGTAGCGACTGAAACGCGTTAAACAGCTGAAAATGGCACAGATCGGATGATAAGTTGGCTCGATCGACCATCCAGTGGAAGAAAAGCGTCGAGGAGCCGTGGAATAACAAAGGGGCTGACTGACGCCAGACAGACAGGCAAATATTCTTCCGTGAGAGACTTCAAAGTAATGGGAATTGCGAGTTGAACGGGACCGGTGCATCAGACAGGCTAGTTTCTATTCTACGACTTCCTGTTCCGCTCAACTGTTTCCTCTCTGCCTCAACGTGGTTAATTCGATGGAGATGTAGTCGAAAGAACCTTTGCACTGGATAGTTTTCCGGCTCGTTGTGCGGCGATCAGAAGCCAACACAGATTCCAACAGGGCGTAAACTTTTTGCTCGGTGGATAAATTATCGGCATCCGGATTTCAATGCGCCGCAGTGTCGATCGTGTGACTTTAATTAAACTCCGCTTGCAATAATTTGCATGCTACTTAATGTCGGGGTGTGAATTCAATGCAATCTGCCGCGTTCACTTGTCGTAGGGCAAGTTTCAATGGAGTGTCTATAGCCCACACTTACGGTAATAGAAGCTGCTGCACTCAGCATCGTCGCAGCATCGTTGAAATTTCGCGAAACTAGATTTCAAGCAGCCGCGAGATCAAAGTGTCATTAAGTCAATTCGATCGCGAGGGGGAAACACGCACGAGGAGCCTCGACAAATCCCACGGCGATGCCAGATAATGATCTGAATGATAATGCACGCTGCCAAAGCTTCTCGGAGAAACTTAAATCCAACCTAACCCGTATCTAACTCGAACTTAACCTCCTCCTGCCTAATTTAGAAACTGCTCCGAGCACCCGAGCACCTTTCACATTCCCGATGAAAAAATCACGAGAACGCGGTGAAAGCATGTCTTTAGGACGTCGGAATTGCAAGAAAGGAAGTACGTGACTCGACTGTCTTTCTTCCTCTGCGCGGCTCGGTTCGAAGGTACTCAACGTCCTACAAAATGGTCGATAAAAAACGAGCAACGTTGGAAAATTTACATTGAATACTCCCTCTCCCTCTCTCTTTCTCTCTCTCTCTCTCTTTTTCCTTCTGCAGGAACAGTCCAGTAGCGAAGTTTAGTCGTCGACGGCGGATCGAACCGAAAAGTTTTTCCAGTAGACTCAAAACACGAGTGTGACTCTAACGTCCAGCGGTGCTGGTCTCGGAGAAAACAGAGGGCTGACGCGAAGAGTGGCGAGCAACAAGGGAAAGGGTTGTTCCGGCGAGCGATTCTACCATGCAGTCAGCCAACTACCCCGCCATCCAGCCGGTCGGCCAACCACGCAGTAGGGAGAATCAGCGACGAGTCAGGCGGCCAACCGAGCGACCGACCGTGCGCCAGTCTAGCGTGGGCGCACGTCGCGGCAACACGTGCACCCTCACATCGTCGATTTCTCGCTGCTCCGTTCTCCGTCTGTCGGTTCGTTACGTCGAGATCGAGATTTAACCGGGAGGAGTATCAAATTTCCATCGTTTGCGATCTCTTCCTTGTCTCCTTTTTTTTTTTTCTTTTTTTCTTTGTTAGACGATCACGACTCGATCGATCCAGTGGATGGTGTTGTGATTAATCTACGTGTGTACGCGAGTTTGCTCCGACCAAACGAGGATCACTCAGGAGGTAATGGTTCCATTCGATGAAGTATCTCGATACTATTCGCGTTTCGCAGTATAAACGTGATTTGATTGAGTCAAGGAAGGTATTGAGTCAAAGAAACCCGACACGTGCTGTGCAACTAATATAATTCGTACTGCGCGGGAATAGAATGCAGCTAGTAGACGTTGTTTCGATCCAGGGGCGAGTTTATCAAAGAATCATGGCGAACGCTGCGCCTTGTCGTTTTGGTAGGAGATGCGTGTCGCGAAGGAAATACGCGAATCCGCGTTGCGGTAGCCGATTGGAAAAACCGACTCGCGTGACACATTGTCGCGGTTTTCGGTTCGACTTGGTTCGCGTTGGATCTCGATGAAAGGGGGGAAGGAGCGACGCGGCGCGACGTAACATCCTGTTTGCGGTATCGTGACGCGTTTCAATTCGCGATTTTCTTCCCTTCTTTTCTTCTTTCTACTCTTTAAAGAGGATGTAACGCTATAGTTGGAATTTCGCGTTGTTTCGCTTTTGTGACAAGTTTCATGCTCTTGCTTTACGACTCACTCGGTGCTAAAGGCCTTTCACGAGTGTAACCGAGATCTGAAAGAAAATAGCACGAAGCGCAGAAAGCAAAGCGACCCGCGATTCGACGAAATGGTTGAGTCGTACTACTTGCCACCGCGGTTCTTCTATGTTTGAGCGTACTCGTGCCTGCTTTTTCAAACTTTTTCCACCCACGCTCGACTGTACGCTATACGTGCACGAGCATTCCGCGAGTATAACCCAGAAATCAATTCGGTATCGCTATTACACGTAACGTCTGATGCCAACGTATTCGCCCATGCTCGACCCGTACTACTTAACTGGCCTAATTTCCAATCCGTCCCCGTTAGAATTATAGTTTTAGTCGACTGGCCGTAGAAAATTCATCGTCATTTTATCCTTTCTTTAAGAGTTAATGGCGCACGTCAGGAAGCGATCCGATCGTTCCGATCGATCGAAGTTTAATCGCTCGCTAACCGTTCCATGTTTCTTTTTCAGTCTCTCCGTTTTCAACAGAAAATAATTACATCGCGTGATCGGCTCTTATTAAACACAGCTAGGCAACAGAAATATTCCGAGTAGTACCTTGGATTCGTTACACCCTCGATATCGGCACAGTTTCGTGACCGTGTTGCCCGCGAGTTTCCTCGACTCCGTAGTTTTTCCTCATCTGGATGTTGCTTTCTAGGATTCCTGGAACTTTTCTTGGCGTTTATCGGCCACAGAAAGCGATTCGTCTCTCCTCGAAGAATTATTTCGATGGCTGTCACGCCGTGCCTGGCACCGTTGTTATCGAACCGCACGCAAAAACGCAATTCTCGTGACAACAGACTGGTCCTTTCTTCCATTCGTTCTTTCGATTCGAACCGACTATCGACTGACTGGCCCAGCTAAGCCCGAGCAATTAGAAATATCGGTTGGTCCGAGCGGCGTCCCCAGCCGCTCGATAGAAGGGAACGAAGGTGAGTCTCGTCCGATACCAAAAAGTTGACGTCGCAATTCCATCGACGACGTTTTTTGCTCGTTCTCCGTTACAGTCGATACGTCTATTGGCCGTTTGCTTTCATTTTCGATTCCCCCCTCGAGATTAGAAACACAAATCACTGCACCCTTCGCGCGCTGCTCTATCGCGATGAAAACGGGGGTAGGTATTTTCCACGATCAAAACATTGGCCCCGTCTCGTGAAAGAAAAATGCGCGGAACGTCACTTTGAATAAAGTTTGATGAAGTTCGTAGAAACCTCTGGATATTCTCTTCCCCGCAGGATCTTGCGAGAATATCAGGCGGACGTTGCTTTAGCCGAGCTTGTTTTCGCCGTAGCTTGATTTAGAAAACAGCCTCGCGTAATTTTTATAAATTACCACGCGAATCCAACGTTTTACGTATTTCGTGCGCGTTGATATTCGCTTCGAAGGGCCTGGCGATCTTTAACAGCCTGCTGTTTCGTTTCTCCATTTGGTAATTACAGCGAGGCGAATTTAGATTTTATAACAAAGAGCGTGCTAAAAATATATCCAACCGAAGAACTTAGCAGCGATCTCGCTTCCTTTTGGGAATAGATGGGGACAGATATAGATATATATATATAGCGAGGGACGCGTCGCCGGTAAGTCTGCTTCAAAAGTAGAGTAATGAAATATCTTTATCAACGCTTGTTACACTCGGTGTGTCATGTTTCGCGTGATTCATGGCACAGAGCGCGTTATTGATTCGGTCGCTCCCGCAATTCATGAATCGTTCGCTCGAAGAAGTTTCGACGGAATGTTTGTAAAAACATGGTTAATTATTAAACTTTCGCGAACCTGGCGTGTCGTCGTCCAGTCTCTTAGTCAGAACTCGAAGCAGCTGGTTTCCCACGATGCGTTTATACGTGTTCTTTCGACGTCGGTCATTTCCAAATATTCGAACCAGTGAAACTCGATACGGTCATGAAGCTGTTCGGAAAATTGCAGCAAATTCGTTTTCAATTTCTGCTCCATCAAATATTTCCAGTTGTGTCAAAGTAATCGAAACATTCGAATAGTTACGGAATAATGGATCGACGGTTGACGCGAGAGAGATCAGATTTCTTCTCCGTGCTTCTTGGTTCGGAATTATTCATGGAAAGAAAAGGAGGATCGTAACGACGCCGCCGTAAAATAGAGTCGAAGTTACGCAGGCAGAAAGAGAGAATTACAAACATAGATCAAATAATACGACAGAATTTTATTTCGTAGCAAATTAATGATATTACAGCGATTTACAGCCGTCTCGGTGATCGTATCTTAAAATATTATAACAAGTTTAGTTCTCGCCGTGTTCCGCGCGGTAATAAAAGCAAACCGTACACCGTTAATCGACGAAGATCGTAAAAACGCGGCTGTAGTAGGAAATTTCATTTTAACCTTTCGTAACGAGTAATTTTCGCCTGGGAACGCGCGTTTCTTTCGATGAAAACTCTCGATGCGTGAAACGTGAATTTTTCGCGATATCGCCTCCGCGATAACAATAAATTTCTTGCGTCGTTTATTTCTCGCCGCCTCTACCGACCTGTACGAACAAGTGCATTCACGCGAAATTTTTTAACAAATTATCATTTCGTCCAATGACGCTATCTTTCGAAGTGATCAAAGGAATTGTATCTCTCTCTCTCTCTCTTTCTTTTGTGTGCGTAAAATCAATAGAAAAGTGGGAACAAAGGTAACGAAAAGAATTTGCCACGTTAATGAACAAACAATTCAGTATAATGGTAATTACGATTACAAATTAATCATCGACATTTGTTGCAAATATGAAACGCCGCTGTTTAAACGACAATGATTTACTCGCCAATTATAAATATTCAAACGTTTTGCTGTGGACCCCATTAATTCACGTAGAATGTTCCGCATATATTATTACACGAACGAGACGCCATTGAGCTCTCGTTCCATTTCCTTATACGAGAGGTGCGTTACTTTTTCAAGATTTACACTTCATTCGACGTTATAGAATCTCGCGTCGGCTACTCTTACGTAACTTCACCATCTGAATGTCACGTTCTATCGGATTCCGTCAAACTAAAACCACTAAAATTCACCTCCATAATAGATGAGCTACGTTCTCCGTTGTTATGCAAAAAAATACGTGGAAAAGTCACTCGTCGTTCTACGTAAAAGAAAAGAAAGGTACCGAAACAAAGCGAAACAAGCGTGATTAGTTCACAAGATATTTGAAACAGGCGACCTGGATGGATGAAGACACTCGAACGTAAAATAAGAAAGTTTACGACGACGTAAAATGCCGAAACGTGTTTTATTAGGTAAACTGATGCGTTTCGCGAGACAATGCACATGAATGCATCGGATGCACGCGTGCACGTTGATAAATGCCTCGAAGCAAAAACGAAGAGGCATCGTGGAACAAAGGAGTCCGGCTCGGCGAACCTCGAAATTAATGTTCATCGAAGAAACGTAATCGAACGTGGTTGGTATCGGTAAAGGAATTACAGGCTCGCAAAGGCGAGGAGGGAGAGGAGAATTCTGTGCCGAGGTTGTGTAACCAGATCAAATGCTACGAGTCTCGATGGAGCCATTCAAGCTTAGGTTTGCTCCTGTATCGTGTGCACAGAGGCATGAAACAGCGGATTTGTCGTGTACACGTCTTGGCCACGGCAATGGATCCTAACTTTTCATGGTTAATTGGAAAAATAACCCTTTGACAGATACGAAAATAAAGGGCGTGGAGGAAGAGCGTGCTTGAGACATCGACGAATCCTTTTCGATGCGCGTTGCTGACTTTCTATCGATAAAAGAGTGCTCCGCCATCGAGGGAAAATTCCACGGTGTTTCCACGACGATGCAACAAAGGCAAACATCCAAGAATGCGTCGCTACGGTTTCCTTAGTATATTTCATCGAGTTCGTTTGCCAAGAAAGAAGAGAGATAACAAATATCGAGCGGAAAGAAAGTTTTCCAGCCTCCCTATCAGCGATTCCCCGAAAAAGGGAGGAATTTATTTTCTCATTTAACGAATGTTGCGACGATAAATTCAAATTGAGCAATGTCTAATGCGACAAGGGCGAGCGGTAACTACATGATGAACAGACGCGTGGTGAAACGAATGAAAAAAAGAAATAAAGAAGGGAAGAAGGGAAGGAGAAAGAAAAGGACAAAAGAAAAAAATAGAGAAGAAAAGGAGATAGGAATAATTCTGGTCTAGTATCGATTGCCAATTTAAATGATAATCCCACGAAAGACGGCGATCCTGTTCCCAGCGCCGTCCGCGCTCGATTTCGATGATAATACCGGCCGGAAAAGCGGCCTCGCCGTTTCCAGACGAAAGCGAGAACGTTCCATTCGTTATGTCAACGACTTCAAAGAAATCGATCCCTGTTTTTATATTATTCCAACCGTGTGCAAAATTTCACGAGAAATTTCCGAATCGTCGGACAACAAGCATCGTTGCGAAACTCCCGTTTCTTAATTTCTACCAAGCTATAGAACCGCCTTCTTTCTTGAGAAAGAGATCGCGAACGAGGGAAATTTTCAATGGAACGCCATCGATTCTCCGAAGCATTGTTTTCCCTGCAGTCGAAATTATAAGGAGCTCGCCGAGTGTAGACACGTAGCAGAAGGATAGCCGTGGTGGTAAAGCTACGAGACAAATAGAGTGGCGCGGTGAAAAACGTCATGGTGAATTCCGTCCACTGACAATCGAGCCATTACTCGTGGACGGTACGAGAAATTCGTTAAACCGTGCTCCATTCCGTTTCTGGCCGGCATAAAGGCTTCGCTTTGAGCAATTCGTTCCTGTTTACAGAAAGGGCTATCACGTTGCGACGAAAATCTCAGACGCGAGAATTTGCACGAGGGTCGCGAGTAAATAGGTTTACTCGTTGGTCTCTACTTTTGCGCGCAACTTAAAATGGCGGCCCATCGTCGCGTCTCCGCGAAGAATTTCTTAATTACGCCACTAAGACGGTTCTTTTCAGCGAACCGCTCGTTTCCAGATTATTATTCATCGCGATGTTGGTTGACGGGCATTAGCGATAATATCGAGGGGACAGGGCATTATCCCGTTAAAAGGGTCGTACCATTGCGATCGTTTCTTTTCCACTCGGATACGCCCGCGCGTACGCGAACGCGAAATTGATTCAAAGGGAGGAAAAAGAATTGTTTCTCTTATAACCCTGGGTTTCTTCTATCGGCGACGATTTAGACGCGGAAACGCTGAGTGTCTTGTTGGAAAGAACAACGGCGATGTTTATCGCGGTAGCGCGAAACGAGTTTCGTATCGGAGAGACGATATATCTTTTACTTTCGACTTAACCTTTGACACGTTCGCCACTGGAATTTTTCATCGGGCTAGCCGCGACGATTCTTGAACGTTTACCTTTTACTTGATTTTAGAGCCGATCGTTATCTCACGGTTTTGGGCAACGCGCGTCGCTAACCCAACGACTTATTTAGCTGTAAGCCACGAATTGACCGGTCGTGTAAATCCTTGCGTATGACCCAGATACCGAATCCTTGGTTATTGCGCGTAGATATCTACGAGATCGTACGATTCAACGTGTGTATCTGTTTCGTATCGGTTAACAGAATATTCGTAATTATGAAATGATAATTGTAATGATGCGGATCGTAGGATTGCTAAATCGCCAAATATCTTTGTAAGAAATTCTATAATAAGTTTCTGTCGGTAGTGGAAATTGCTAAGACACGAAGTTAAGCTGGTTCGGTAATGTAATTCAACTGAATATTCAGAGAAATACGAATTTGCATGAACGTTCGTAATCTACCGATGCTTTACGTTATAATTGATATTCATAGGAACGTGATCGGATGGGCGAGAAATTTTTTCGATAACGCGACGGGACGCAAAATATTCAGCAGCGTTGCTCCGAATGACGCGGCACGACAAAGGCGTTGGTTGCTTCGTTCGACGTCAGATATCGATGCGATATTGTCGATACAGCTGTCAGGGCAGCCGACATCGATATAACGGCCCGGGGCTGTCGCGAAGAATTCGAAATCGTTAAATCGGGCTCTATTTCCGTAATCGAAGGATAGCTGAAAAAATCGCTGACTAAACATAAAATCCCATTGGAGTCATTCTATATGGACAAAGCGAGCTATGCGGAAAGGGTGTGACTTTCATGAGTGTAGGATAGTTATTAGGGGCAGGTAGTTTTAGTTGCCCTAGTTACTTGCTCCGTGAACACGATGGGATTTTAATGTCGACCGAGTTTCTAACTAACTGATTAATTCGCTCCTTCGCGGCCAGTTCCATCTGCTTTATTCACTGTCAAAGACCAATTTCTAACGTCAAGGACGGATCTTTCGCCGACTTGTTCTACTCGTGGTTGATCGTGATTGGTCGTTGGAGCCAGGAATGCGTCTACCGACTAATATCTCGAAAGACTTGCGATTGTAACGAAATGATAATTCTCTGTTGTATTTCGTTTACTGTACAAATTCCATCAAGCTGTAAGAAAATTAACTTGGAGAGATAAATCGACTTATTACGCAACTATGATTTTCAACCACTCACGTAGTAACTAAGGCTGCCTGTGTTCCAAAAGAAACAACGTTTCTAACTTCCTAGTTGAGAATTTTGTTGAACGTGGAAATCTTAGGTGATTTGAAAACTCGCTGAAACATAGAAAAAGATACGAGATACACAGGGCCAAAATTTTTAACAGACTCCGCAAAACGAAAATTCCTTTTGTTGGATATTTTTCGGCCGAACGATCAGTCGTTTCGGTCAGGATCAAGGGAAATAACAAGACAGTATAAAATTAATGCAAGACAAGAGGTTGAAACGTGCGATCGATGACACTCGGAGAAACTCATAAAACAGAATGCTCGCGCGCACTCGACTTCTCGCGATTCACGTCGGCCCTGCGATTTTACAACAATTTTCATCCACTTTTACATTTTTGCACTCGATTGCTACAAACTGCGCAACTCCGAGCCAACCGGCATCGGATACTGGTATTAAAAAAGAGGAAAAACCCATTGAAATTGATTGACGTGATTCGCGGCGGACGAGATAGAAGAGACATGCCGTTTCGATAATATTTTAATACCACGCCGAGAGAGACGTAACTTCGCAGCAGGATACGAAAAAATTATTGAAAATCGATGGAACGGCTTCGAGTTACAGCCTCTGCTTTCTAACGATTCGATCGAGTACGTGCCTCTCGTGTTGTGTTCGCGTACGTGTTTCCCATTTTATGTATGGGGGAATCACAACGATCTCGAAGCGCCATAGAAAGCAACGTGACACCGTTACGACGCGCCGTTAAAAAGTAGCTCTCGATAAAACCCTTGTCGTTGCACGCGATTATTAATTACCGTCGCATCATCCGATCGAGCAACGAGAATTCAATTATACGAAAGAATAGCGACTGTATTACAAAGAAAGGTGGAAAAAATTCACCAAATCGATGAACAGGTTTTACGTGCACCGTTGTCCGACCCAATTCCCTCGAAATCGTATTAATTAACGAAATCTTCGAAATGACCACCGCCGCCGGAAGGATTCAGTTACTTTGCCCTCGAGAAACTTCCACGGAGATCCACTTTCAAATTGATTTAATGCGCTTTGACGAAATACCCTGCGAGAAGTAAATAAATGAATCGAAATTTCTATTCGAAAGACGCTCGTAGTGGAAGCAAGGGTAACGCAACGTTATATGGCGGCTGGGTTATAAAAGTTAGAGAAATTTCCACGCATTAACATATTATAACTTTGGACCAAGCCCCAGAGACATTGTGCGCGAGAATCGCGAATTCCTTTTAACGGCGTCCCGCCGCTAAGCTCCTAAATTCGTTTTGAAATTCCCGGTCGGAGAAAAGAAAATATCGGGTTTGACATATATTCGGGGGTAACTGGAGATTAAAATGTACTTTGAATAGGCGAGAAAAGAATTTCAGCATTGTTATACGACGCTTAAACGGTCCCGGTGTGAGACACTGAAGAATGGAGTCGGATAGAACCTGCGAGACTTATCCTGAAGAAATACGAGGTAATCTAAATTATTTAACATGGCGGAAAGATTAAAACGATTACGTATCCGCAGGAATGCTTGATGGTAGCCCGCGTCCTACACACGTATTGCTCCAAGCAACGTACCTATTCAGCTTCGTTAACGCGTTCATTAAATTTAATGTACTATGAACGCGACGTGGCGAAGCGTGCTAAGAGCGATCTAAAAATAACGAACGCGTTCCAAAAGAGAGCTTCCACCTCGATTTACGCTACGAAATCGCGTTACACTGAGTCATGGATCGATGATTCTGTTCGTACTTTGACGTTTAAAGGACGAATCCCGGTACACAGATGTTAATTAGCGCGATTACCCAGCACTGAAAATTGCTGATCAACGACTGATTTAAAACACGCTGGTACGACGAACAGCTGGCTCGCAGATGGTTGGCGGCTTTAACAAGACGGTGCAGCCAACTTGGCCCGAAGTAGACCAAAATAGGATCGAAGCACGGTCGTTTTACGATACCAGTTAGAATCGACGAGCACACGGAAAGCCACGTGATCCAACGTGGTGGCATCTTCTCCACCTGGAAAGCACACCTTTGGGGTCGTACGCCGTCAAGTATTCATGGCAATCTGGAGAATCTCGCAGGGCTCTAGCCAACTATATTCAGAACTAATCTAGCAAGCTCGTAGGCTGTTGCATTTCCCAGCGAATAACTCTTGCATCGAATTAAGGGTGGAAAAGAGGAAGACAAAGGGGCCGGAATAGAGAAACGAGAAATTGAGCCAAGGGGAGAAAAAGGAAAATGGACGAACGGAGACTCGAGAAGACAGAGGCGGCACAGGTGCGACGATAATGACAAAGGTAAACGCATAGATTGCTTCGCTTTCCATTAAATCACCGAGGCAGGATATGCTGCTGGCTTGAACGCGCGCCCGACCACCCGTTTAATGTGTACACCCACACGAACGCACGAGCTGCAACGTGGTCGCAGTTAACCGTATTCCGCGGCGACGATACAACGTGCTCGATTAACTTCGAACGTCGGGTTCCTTGGAAGAATTTGTCAACGAAGAAAACGAGCCAGACGATCCCGGAATTTTAAGCGTGCAACATGTTGCAAGGTGTCGAGTTAGCTGTTAAGTGATATATTATCGGCCATACATGTATGCACGCTTTCAAACTATTGGAAATATATGAAATGCTTGTACAATTGAATTCAATTGGAACTCCTATGATACGATTAACGATAAGAGTTAAAAACGACGATAATATAGAAAATATGAGAAGAATATCGATCTTTAAAAGTATCGATCGACTTGCAGCGAATGTGCAAATACGGTAGTAGAATACACTCCGGTAAGTAATTACCAAATACTATTACGGACGATAGTATACGTTTCCATGTTGTGGGTGCAGGAAAGCGGAGAATAAAATAGATATCTGGGACGATATAATCGCCACTGCATTTATGGTGAAATAGGAGTAATTGTTAATTTAGACCTGCAGTGGATTGCCATCCGTATGTGACAAATGTGGCCAAATTGATAAACGAGATAGGGCAACAGGATGGCAAAGTGAGTAGAGTGGTTGCGAAGCAACCTGCATCGATCTCGGGCGCTTGGTGCAAAAAAGTTTCAACCGCTTTTCCTCGCCAGTGTAAATGCGATTTTGGAAACGCGAGTTCTGATAAAACAGAAACAACAAGAAAAAGAGGTTATTGAAAATTTTCCATAAAAAGATACGAAGCTTTTTAAAAAAGCGAAAAAGAGAAAGCTTTGACATTGTAAATCTTTCGAGAACGCCGAGTCAAGAAAAAAATGCGTAAACTTTGTGGACACGAGTGAATACTGATGAATGCATAGAAATATATTCCAACCTAAACTCCACCGCGTCGATGAAAAACGTTGGCAAAAAATCATAAAAACAAGAAAGCAATTTTGAAACTTTACAATATATCGAAAAATATAAAATATATCCAATCCAATACGTTACATACAAAAAACGTAGAAGAAGTAAAGAAGAAAAATAGGTCGAATAAAAAAATGTTACGGATTTTCCAAACGCGCGGTCGGTCAGGGATTGTAAAAATTTGACACTATGGAAAGGAAATTAAATGAAAAAATCATGTTCGATGTTCGCGTCACTTGGCGATAACGAGCACGTTCGGCTTCGTTATTTATGTATTCGTCCACGTACCGGTTGTCGACAGGCTTCGCTTGAATTTAAAAAGTAACGACGTCCTCAACGAGAAAACTAATTTGATTTTCGTTGTCCACGCACGTTTCCAACGATGACGGCGCGAAAAACGATCGGGTTCCATCGAATTTTAATAAAAGTTTGTTAAATCGCCGTTTAATATCGATTTACAGGCTTTCATATCCTTCGGCACCGTCTGCAGCTAAAAAACTACAGATTTCCCGTATTGTTTTTCCATGCCGTGCCGTACCGTCTGAAATGATTTGCACGTTCCCGGCCGCGCACAGGCGTCGGTTGAACGCGCAAATTGGAAAACGACAAACGGTGCGGCACCCCGATATGCATAAATCACGGTCAAATTCAATAAGCGAACTCATTGTTCCGTCAACACTTAGCTGCTTCGAATTGTTTGGTGTTTTCTGTCTGGGATATTTCCACCCGTGTCTCGTACGCGTAGAGAACGGTGTGTAAGAATCGGGTAACTCGCGAATGGTCTGCTTTGGTAGAAGCGTAATTCTTGAGTCGTGTCAGCGAAAGGTTAGTCGACGACCGAAGGAGAGGATTGTTTCAGCCAATAAAAGGTAGAAAGCTTCTTTTCGTGTCGAGTTCCCGGCTTTTAATAAGTTATTACAGCCGGCCTTGCTGCGGAATATTCTCGAAGCTCGGTGCTTATATTTTTCCCTCTTTCGAGCCGGAAGACCATAAAAATCGCAAGTCAGGCACAATCTCTCGGCGAGTCGTATATTCGCGGCTCTGTTCGTCGTTCCGACGACAATCCGCCGGGGAAACAGGCGAAAGGCAGGGAACTATAATACGAATTCCCATTGTAAATCCGGCCAAGATCCTTTGGAAGACGAGTAGGGCTTGCTCCGGGTAGGGGATGAAAGACAGTCGAAAGACCTGCTCACCTCTTTCGCGCCGTCTATCGAGAATGAAGTCGAGAATAATAAAGAAAGAGAGGAAAAAAAATGAAGAAGAAGAAGAAGGAGTAGAAAAGAAAAAGACGCGGTCTGTGGAAAGATGGAGAGAAGTAAAAAACGAAGGAGAGAAAGGAAAACGGCGGAATCACAGATTTAATAAAGGCTGCTTGGAAGCGCGCTAAGCGAAAACCGATTTCATTATAATGTACCCCTACCAAGATCCATCTATTCCTCACGGATGCTGACTGCCGTTAGATTTTGCCTCCCCCGTTCTGCTGTTTCTGCCTCCAAGGCCTTACCTCGTCACCTATCGGTTTCTTCGTCTCTCTTTAATTTCGTGCCTCGCAAAAAACCGGGAAAAATCATGCGAATACGGTTGCACGGTTACTTGGCCAGGCTCGATCCAGCGTTCGACCAACCTCCGAAACCAATACCTTCTCCTGTAGCTCATCCGCCGATAATTAAGAAAGTTTTCTCGAGGCCACGATTTTTCGGAAAGTTAGCGACAATGGTGGCAAGCGTAAATATACAGGGTGCGGCAAATATCGTTCGCTGCACGTGAACAATCCGTGCACAAAAGAAACTTACAACTTGAAACAAAGTTCTTGCTTTTCTTCTTGGTGAAGTTCTTTCTTTCTCTCTCTTTCTCTCTCTCTCTCCCTCTCTCCGCTTCGAAGCTTTTATCGTATACGTGTTCTTTCCTGCGTTATGATTTTCATGATTTTCACGGTGTAAACTATCGAAAATAACGGGCTCGACGTTACGGAAATTCGCAAATCAAAATATCATTTATCAACACCGAGCGGGCGATTTATTCGCGCCGCGGCCGAACCGTGTCGTGAAATCGCGTACAATAAAAACATAGTTTGCAACGGTGATAGTTTTGGTCGCATCGCGTCCTGTTTTCGAAAATGTTCCGCTAGAATTGTAATTCCCTCTAGCCGGTTCGCCATCGAGCTGTTTGAACGTACATTTTGCATATTCATGCGATGATCGTAGAAATTGCACCGGTCGTCCGGGAAATTCTGTAATAGATGAAGCTGCTAGCCAAACGCCAAGCTGTCCGCAGGATAACGACGCAGTTTCGTTCCTTCCAACATTTCCGACCGTTTTCTTATGGGACTCTGCTTATCTATTCTGATTTAGAAGATTGCAAACGACTCGATTTTATATTCTAACGATTTACCCGATGCACGTTTTCATGCTTAGGCTCGACCCCTACAAATACGCATCACGAATTTTATGACATCCTGCGTATATATAACAAGCGTTATAAATTTCTTTTCATTGATAATCGTTGAACGATAATTCTATATATTGGCGAACTAACCGGCCAGATATTTGGTCTTATAAAAGCTGGTTAAGCGAAAGTACATATACCGTACGTGAGAAACGGTGTGCACGAAATTGACTTTACGATTTCTCGTATCGTAGTTATGCAAATATTCTTTCTGAACGCCGCGTCGCGCGGTTAAGCGTTGTAAAAGTCAACGAAAATATCGATCTCTGGCAAATATTGAAATCGCAGTCCTTGCGCCTACATGCATAATTCAGCACGACAAATTATAGACCGTCGGTATTTCCGATATGGTATCGTAATGCGGATAAGATTTAAGAAACACTGCCTGCCGAATTATAATATCAATGGTATCTCAAACATTTTTCCCAAACTTCCGAACCATCGCCTATCCATTTGCATAATTTCCTCTCTGCCTGTGACGAAGCGAGCCACATTTTCTTGCCTGTCCGACGCCTCAGCCTTTCAAAACGTAGGTATATCCCAGAACTGGAACGCTTAAACCGCAATGAGGATTAGTCAGGAATGAACAGGATAACGTTACTACCTGAGTTGCTAGAATTACATACTGCCTAAATCCTGGCGTCCGTGTATTTCGCGCACGTTAAACCGGAACTTACAAGACAAGTTAAACACCGCGAATCCACCAACTTCCGATGGAAGTCAGAGAACGGAAAGAAACCTGTGGATCTACCAGTGGATCACGCAGATTCGCGGATCTACGTGAGCCGGATGACTACAAGCTCTTGCTTCGTCATATCGGGCGAAACGCGTGACAAATTAGACATTACTGGACTTAAATTGTGAATAATATTTCGATTGTATCGTTCATTCGAAATTTCTCTATATTAATCGCAAAATTCCTGCAAATTCATGTTTTTCCATTATAGCGAAAGTTCCAGACGTCGCTGTATATTTCGTATACATATTTCATATACATATTTCATATACGTACTTCATACACTTCTCCGTGTTATCTGCACTCTGTGCATTTTACGCCTTGAAATCTCCCGTAAGCACACAAGTACACAAGTGTCCGCAGTCTATTAATCACAGTGTTTTAAAATCAAATTAAACTTTGGTTTAACGAACGTAGTGGTAAAACGAATCGTAAAGCAAGATTGATCGCTCTCGCAATTCGTATGCCCTCGTTTCCCCTTAACGTAAATCCTAAATATCTACAAGCTGTCTTTAAATTCTTCCGAGTCATTGCTCTTTACATAACCACGTACACCACCCGATTTGTATAGAGCGACGTTAGTTCTATTTGCGTCTTAATGAGAGTCTCGCTCAGGGCCAGAGCCACCGCGTGAAAGTCGAATAGTCGACAATGTGTGTAGGAGGACACGTCGGTCGACGGCCGACAAGTTCGTCCGGTCTCGCGAAAATAGCCATCCGGCGAAAAAGCCGGGAGGAACAGCCGTCGGTCGACTAGGTCGGGTTAATCCAATCAGAAACTAATTTTACGCTCGCCGAGTCGGTTATTATCGGCCGTGTTCCTCGTCTACGAACCTAAACGACTCTCGTTGCTCGTCGCGCCAGCTGGAATCGAGCTGAACCTCGACGGTCGGCGAAACACTGGATCGTAAGAGGCAGGCAAATGAGATTTGACGGATGTCCCGGCGTGCAAGAGCTACTCCGTCGCATTAGTACCGGCTGTCTGGCTGTCAGAGGGGCAAGAGGCGTGGTAATTAGTCGACAGGAACTTTGACGTCTCTAGACGGATCGCGGCGTTGCCGGCGCGCGCTCTCTTTGGGCCGGTTTACGTGCGCGTACGACTGAGCTACTCGCGTTTCATGGGAAACAGGAGATGCAGGCAGATCACAAGGGTCCTTCGTGTTCGCGTTTTCAACCAGTCGTTCAACGAAATCTGACGGAAAACGACATGCCCGGCGCCTATCGTCGCCCCTGTAAAAAAACGCGAGTGTTCTCGCTCGGTTGACCGGCGAACGAGCTTTGAAATCGTCGAGGACAATTAGCGATTCTTTAAATACCATTTTTTTCTTTCTCTATTTTTTCTTTCTTTCTTTGTTGGTTTGGCCCATTTCTAACCGTTTGATCGACGGGAGCGAGTTAACTTGCTAATCGAACTCACGATCTTCGGGATATAATATTCGCGTCAACCGGATTGCAAATATATTTCGTTAAACGAAGATGATCCTTAAACGATTGAGAAGATAAATGCCTATAAATTTCTATTGCTGCGCTATTTCGTCGTAACAACGTTTATAAACGGAAGACCGAAAGGACGATGCTTCGTCGAGCTTTTAGCCGAAAAATGCACTTCATCGTGCACATCAGGGTGTAAACTGCGTCGTAATTCGACGGTTCGTAAAGTTAATTGAGCCGTCGGTTAGTTATCTTTTAGTTGCTCGTTAAAGGACTTCCAGTCTCGTTCGACGCGAGTGGGACTCATCGGTGATTAAACAGAACCAAACGAGTTAATGAATAAAGAACGACTCTCGGCAGTTTGTCACCCTGCACTTCGTTGACCTAAATGTTAAGATGCTAACACTTCCGCGATCAGATATATTTCAGATGGCACTTGTGGCGTCCGCTTAGCACGATGATTAATGATCGTCCCGTTAACTCGGGAAAAATTTTCCGATGGCTGAGTCGAATCAGATACACTACGAAATCGCTCGCACATTCTGTTCTTAACAGGATGGTTCGTAAATTAATAACGTATCGAGGATCAGCCGACGTTTATTGCTTGCCGCGTCATCCTCGAGTCACACACAAAGACATCGCGAACAATCGGATAACAGAATATTCGTATAATAGAGGTTCGGATACTGTACTATAATTCCTTAGGTAATTTTGGAATTAATATTTTCTAGGAATATGTTGAAAGGTGTGCCGGTCGTGTTTCGGATTATCGATTAGTGCTGTAACACGCAAACCACTGGCGTGTGATTAAACGAGAGACGAATTTATCAAGCTCAAGAACATTTTCCGCGATTTCGTCCTCGGCGTGTTTGTATAATGACTTCATTTCGATAAAACTTGCGTTAAGAGGCTTTGCAGGTAATTAAGCACCCCGTCTCGAATATTTAGATGTATCTTTACACGGATCTTTTCAGCGATGGCCAGCGTTAAAGCGAATTACTCACTCAATTCGGTCACTCTGGAATATTACGATTTCGGAATAGATAACGATAAAAGGATGAAGAGGAGATTACGCTGTAACTTGTTCGTGTATTCGTCGCGTTCGAGATGCGCGCCGACAAAACGCTTGATCTTTTGTCCGATATCGCCATCTCGACGATCGCAACCCTCCGTGGAATTTTCCAGACTTATACGTGTAAAATATCCAGTCGTTGACGTTGAATTTTCGTACGCCTCGTAGAGACATCAGTTTTATTGAAATAACACGTTATAAAATATCGTTGCAGAGCGTTTGTTTTACGCAGAGACGACTGAACGTAACTTCGTTATTATTACTGCGTTTTTCAATATTGGGCATTTATATACAGATGTACGTACCGTATTTAGCGCTGCAACAGCTAACTAGTGCGCGCTTATAAACGCTATACGAAGAACGCGCGAGAAGAATGTTTCCAGCGTGAAGAAAAATTTTTATATTTTGCGAGGTGTATAAAGAATCGCTGGTTGTAAGTTCTGTAATCTTGCCCGTCATGATATAAAGTCGAGAAATTTTTTAAATACACACCTCGTACGCGTTTTACTTTATATCGCGGCAGTTGACCGGCGGCGCGCAATTATTTAATCGATACGCGTATTTAGACGACTCCCGAGATACGAGCAAGCCCATTTTTTCAAACATCCTAAAGATGTAAATTTGATAAATTACAGCAGCAATCTGCGATGTCTCGTGTAATTCACGGAGACTGTATCGTCCGAAGTAATTATTAAAGCATGCGTCTGCGAGAGAAATGACGTAGATACTTACTCTATCTCGTCTAACACGATCTCCTTCGTAATATTTCAGTAAAATTAAGGAAAAATCTTTGCCTTGGCGAGTCAAGCTTCGAGTCACCTAATCAAGTCGAAGTAAAGAACATTTCTTATAAAACTTCCAGCCGTTCGGTAGTCATGTGTTCCATTGAAATATACAAATTTCGTCGCATCATTTGCACAGCAAAGAGAAAATTTCAAATCTAATTTTCAAAGGATTAATATTTTTTAGATAGAAACGTCCTCGGGAAAAGATTCGAGGCGATGCCGTAATTATCCTTCGTTAAAAGTTGGCGAAGAAACAATTTCCAACCTTCTTCTTCTCGGGGACAATTCTTTATCGCGCAAGAACCACCGCGTTTCGAGGACGGTCGACAGAAAGAACAAAAATTAGTCGAGCAGTAATTGCTTTTTGCAAAAACTTTAACAACTTCCCGGCTTAGGAGAGTAGTCTGAGAGCAACCGACGCGCTCCAAGAATTTCGAAAATCTCGAAAATTGCTTTCGAGAGATATCGTTTGGATTTCACGCGGTTCGTGTTCATGGTTTTCGCGCGTAAGCCGCCGCGCAACCGTTTTTCCCGATGCGAGATAGCCGAAAAATACGTGCCGGAAAATTGGGTCGTTCGTGTTGATCCTCGTAAACGACGAGTTCACGGATCTCATATAAGATCGCTCTAGTAATTTTCGGTACACGGTATTTGATCGAGAATGAGTCGAGGCAACGTTTCCACCGGTGACGAATAATACCGAATGATATAATAATTGGCGTGAATAATCGAGAATAGGTTAGTAACGTTTCAGGTAAATAACCGGTGTTAATAATTAAGAGCACGAAGCCGACGTACGTAGAATCCGAAGAGGATGCAACTCGAAATGGTTTTCTTCGTCGAAACGAAGCATCGATACAGTGCTTCGACTTCAATTAAATTTTAGTGAAATTTTTATCTTCGTTTTCACGAGGAAATCGAATTTCTGTGTTGTCAGAGTTCTTTGTTCGGATAATCCTGGCTCGGTGCTTGTGTCCCTTTTTACCTCGTATCGGATATACGCCGATCTTTTTTTCATTTTCGAGGAGAATATCGGATTTCCTAGTTAACGCTATCCAACGTTACGCGATACATCTTGCTACCTTTTATTTTTCTTTAAATCACACTCATACGTTTAATCTTCGGTTGAAGCGATTTCATTAAGTCCGGAAGAGATGCATGTAAGGTTGGAAACGGATGGATAGATTAGGAGGAAAATTGAAATACTTTTATGAAAGACAAACGTGACTTATCGTGTTTCTCTCCCCTCCCTTTAATCTTCGCTTAAAGAAATATCTTTGCATCTTATAATTACTTCGCCAAAGAAGATAAATCTGTCGTCGCTGATTCAAGGAATCAAAACTCCCTTAATCTCTAGCATTGAAACGGGCTCGGTACCCGAGCGACTCAAGTTCTTCCTCTCTTTTCTTTTTATTTTCCCTTCTTCCCTTGGCAACTGATCCGTTGCAGTGAAATACACAGTAGCGAAGTAACGGCACAGTCGGATACTGTTATCGCAAACAACGTGCAGTGAACACGACCCCTTTTGTTCACACGATTCTGCACGGAACTGCTTTGGAACAATGACATCTCAAAGGACCTTGCTGCCGGACAGTTTGTGAACTGTAATATCGCAAATGACGACGTGTACGGCGGTGAAAGAGTCACGATATCGCGCTGCGTCGTGAAGCTCGAAGCCACCATCTCCTATGAAAGGAGGATCGTTGCGTAAATAGCGAAAAATGCGCGACGCGCGTACGACGTTTCTCGCGAATCGTTTTTATATAACAATAAGACAAATAGTATTTTCCATCGTTTCTCGCCATGGTCGACGTTGTCGCTGCTCTAACGAATCCTGAAAAACTTTCTGAAGAATGACCACCGTGTTAAAAACGTTATATCTCTTCCTCGTATCTTTCGAGATCGTTTCTATCGTTATTTTATTTTGAATCGGTGTTTGCGAATAAAATCGTCCACCTTCTAACACTCCCTTCACATAGTATCGCGCTATACGGTTCACGCGTTAATATCTATTTCCTCTAAAGAGTTTAAAACAGCTATTTGTTTCTATTCCAAAGATCGAAAGAATAGATAATTATCTTTTGAATCGTTCGTTTCAATTTCTTTCCCAGGAAAGGTTAAACGAGACGTCTTTGGTATAGGAATCGAAGCTACTTAAATTTCACGATTAAGATATCGTCGTGGGATAGAATCATTTCCATAAATAAATTATGGAGCAAACGCGAGTCGACGGACGTCATACATGTATCGTAGAATCGGGTAGGTACAACGTTCGCGCTACTCGTGCAGGAGTTGCTCGAGGGTGCAAGGCTCCTTCCGATCAGCCACACCTCGATCAGCCCTAATAAGCACCATTATCAAGGCATCGTCGCTCATGTAGCAACCCCACGAAATTCGAAATCCATATTCCGCAAACACATGCAAGAAGCCTAACAGGATCGATCCAAGCCGGGATCGGTGAAACGTGACGCGAACCTCGTCGAATTAATTACACGCGACATTATCGCGTTTCACCAGCTCCCGGATTGTAGACATTTCTCACGAAGGTACAACAAAGAATCTCCAACATACTCGTCGGAAACAATCGAGTCACCCCTTTCACGGCCATCGTGTCTGCTACATATTTGATTTATCCGGAAGTTGTCGACCCCTAGGGAGACGATGGCGCGCTCGAATTGGCTGAAAAGTAAGCAGCAGGCAGCAAGCAGCCTGCAGTCATTGTTTTCCGCGTCGTGTTACCTCCGTCTCGATCCTGCTGTTTGCTCGACTCGTTTGCGCTTCGTTAACGACGATCGGCTTCCTACCGCCACCTTCCATCCATCTCTTCGCCCGCAATTTAATGGCAATTCGAGGTCCTCGATACTCTCGCTGGCCCTAGCCTCCTTTCCTCGTTTATTCGCTGATTTATTTAAGCGAGATCGATCCCGTGCCTCGTGGAAGCAACTCTGTCGACGCGATTATTGTTCTCAATTGTTCCACGATTGTTCGCCTTGGACGGAAAATCGCACAAGTATAGGAAATATTATGCGTTTTATCGACCGATAGAATTGAATCACGTAACTGCCTGTCAAAGCAATGAATATAGGAGGTATTGTAGTCGACCGAGGGTAGAGATTCGTTTAAACGTATTATGCTCGGAGATAATTCTCTCTCGATCGAGTGGCGAATATTTATGCAACGAATATACACCGACGTTCGTAAATATTGAATTTGCAGAAAGCGAGTTATCCTCGAGAGTGATTAGAAAACTACGTGTTCAAACGTTTGAAGATTACAGAAGGAACACGGTAAAGAAAATACGATAGGTTTATTTTTTGTTGATTTTAGTACCATTGCTCTGCGAGAGCAACCTTTTCGAATAAATATAAATAAATATAAATGCTTGGCAAAGAATTTCTCTTACTTCCGCTAGTCGACTATTGAATTACTTTCTCTTTATCAAAGAATTTCTCCCGCACGATGAAACATTCGCCAGCGTAACTACTTATACAACGAACCTCCGCGGAATGTCAATTTGATCGAAAAGTATGCCGGCAGTTGTGCTTGATCGATGGAATTCTGAAATTATTCAAATCATGCGAGCTACTTTATCCGGTCGGTGGTGGGGGGATCTGCCTGCTGTGGAATATTAATAATGGAATAAGCGAAATTTAATACGTAATTTCGTTACATAAACACATCTGAATTTCATGAATTACATTTCAACCGATGCATTATTCATAGGCCGCGACAGGGGGGGGCGGGAGGGAGGCCGCGTAGTAAAGTTTTTTCTATTGTCTTGACTGCGGGCGTCATATCGCGTAAATTACTTTCTATCGCGTTTATGCAAAAATCGGATCGTCGTAACGTTCGTGGGAATCGGAGAACCTTTCTGCCAGGCAAATATAGCAATCTGACCCGATAAGAGAATTCTTTCCATGCGCGAAGTTGTCACGAATAGAGGGACCGGTTCTCATCAAAGTCTAAATAGTCTGCGTAATACAATATTACGTTTTCCCTCTCGCTCTCGTTTTACGACGCTCTAAAGTATGCGGAGAAGCTGGGTTTTCAGCTCTATTAACGCGAAACGGTGAAATTCTAACAACCTGGAAATAACGTCGCGACGAAAAAAGGGCGACACCTTTCCGGAGATACGAAGCTCAAGAAAACAAGAGCAAAAGAACGGAGTTAATCGAGTTTGATTTACGACGAATCGATCGAATTTTATTCGAAGTGGTACAACGATTTCCGAATACAGCGTGCGATTGATTTTGTCTTCCCTTCGGCCGATTATTTGAAGTATCAATCGCGTAACTGAATTTGTATAATTGAACGTCCGGGATCGATAGGCGCAGGGCCGCGATTAATATTACGCGGCCGCTTCATCCATTTCCAAACAAATTTCAGCTTACTTGGCTACCTCCTGTCGCTTAGAGGAGGGAATCTTCGACAAATTAAACGAGAGGACAAGATTGGAACACGGTTTGGGAAAAAATTAAAGAAGCGTGGGGGAAAAATTGAACCGTGGAAATTCCATGTCGATCTTGATAACCGTTAACCGCTTTGAGACTGTACTGAATAAAAAATTAGTATACGATGTTAAGAACGATTCAAAATCGATGCAATGCCGATGAAGTTCCCGAAAGTTTCGTATAACGCGCATAATACATTCGTAAAAATATGTCTACAGGTGTTCGAACACATTCGACAGTCCGTGTATCTGCAAAGTACATCGATGCAGGAACCGGAAGCGGACGTAAGTCACTGACAATACGATCGAAATAGTAGAAACGTTTTAACGAGAATAGTAAACACGCAAGTACTCCCTGACCGCAAATAGTTAACTTCTCGCGCTGTAGGAATAACTAGAAGTCGGACGAATTTCGGTAATTGACGTCCCAGAAGCACAAACGAGGTGAAGGTGCATCTGACAATTCCGTGGCCTATTTACACGGCGCATAATTCGCACGCCGCGAAAGCAAGCGTCTCTCGCGAGGGGAACAAGAACCCTCGAATTCTCTCGATGCCCCTTAAACATCACTCCCATGGCGACCAATTTGGCCACGAGATAATATCGCGGGAGCGGTAGCCGGGTAATTTTGTCGGTAAATAATTACTGGATCGGTCGAAACCACGAGAATTATGAATATTCCACGTTGGGAAAATATAAACGCTGTATTCGCGCGTTTTAGAGCGGCAATTTAATAGGGAACGTATTATTCGATCCCGGGCCGCCATGCTTAGTTATTGCGTTAGGGCTGACTGTGCGTTTTCGAATCGTCAATTATTATACTCCGAGGATCGATCCAGATTATGCATCATTATATCGATGATCGGATTTCAACGGCCGATAACCCGGACTGTCACTTTCATACGTTGCCTAAAATTTTCGTCGATCTAACTTCCGCGTCAAACGATGTTTATTCGTCCCTCGTCTATCGCTTCTTTATTTCGTACTAATTGAATTAAGAGCGAAAAGGAAGTAACAACTATTTAATAGGGCAAGACTGATGTTTGATGGAAGCTGAACAAAGTGTTGCGATTCCATTCTGGGAGGCTAGCGAGATTCTCGATCCAACTTTCCGCCATTCTTGTAAACATACCTTCGGCAGAAACATAAGGATCGATAGTGGCCGGAAATTACAGACGTTTCATCGACTTGGTAGCGTGCATCCGCTGAAACACGCGGCACACTGAACAAAATGACCGAGCCAGAAACGTTGTAACCGGAGTGACCTGAATCGCAGTAGTAGACGCCAGTAACTCGCTAGAATCCGATGATCGATCAGCGAAATAATTTCGCAATTATTTCAACCTGTCCCTTACATTAATAGTCAAATATATCGCCGAATTACTAGCTATAAACGAGTTGGGTGTATAACAACCTGCTTCGGATATTAATTATATATCGCTTTGTAAACGTCACGTCATTCCCTGAGTAACGTCCTGAATTTCTAAAGCAAGATCAAACGACACTTTTCGAAATGTATGGCTGGCAATTGAAAAGATTACGCGCGAATTGATAGAGAAATCTGGTAAATTCAACAGCGACGTGTTTTCCATCGTTTCGCCCTAACGCCTGCGAATCTTTATCTCGCAAAATAAAAACTCAAGGATCACGATACTTAATAATAACGTATCGTGTATGTTATTAATTATTATCGTTGTTATCATTATCAAGTATTATGTATTACAAACGCTCTACGTTCGAAGATTCCGTAATATCGCGTGTACAGAGTCTCGATATTACTTTTCACTGTGAAAAGTTGGCACGATTCAATACGTTACTTATATTTCTCGTGAAAGTTTCAAAATAATAAAACAGAGAAATTCAATTAGCAGCCGAAGGAAATTACGCGGGGATGTTCAGTTCCTGGAAGAAGATGGCGCGTAAAGTTTTCACTGCCACTCGCGTGGCATGTCCGGTCATAAACCTTCGCCATGAAATTTGCGTACGTGCACGCGTATGAAAGTTACGCGCTCTCTATAAACTGTACTACAAGTGGCACACGTGCAGTGAACGCATTAGCTCCCGGTCCCGTCGATGAACACTTCCTGCCGATCCACCCACGAAGCTCATCCGGCGACTGCTAACTCTTGTATATACGTTCACCGTGGACCGCAGAATCAACTTCTATCCCTGACCCTTTCGCGTGAAATTGTGACAGAAGCCACGGCCCCATTTGTATCAAGTCATTCGGAAATTCTCGCTTAGATAAGGAGGAGCCTGTTTCTCTGCCGACTCGTTCCGTTCCAATTGAAAGCAATTCGCCTTGATAAACGCCCCTTCCGATTGCCTCTGATCGGGTTACGTCGGGCCAGAAATCGTTCCTCATGGAGCACGTTTAAAAAGCGCTTCTTCATTGATGAGAATTTTCAACGACAGAATAGAAACGGGAAGATAAATGAAAAATTTCCCAGCTCTACGTAATAAATAACTGGTATATTTCAAGACTCGCCTCGAGTTAGTTTTCTATAATTATAAACGAGGCTTCCTCCAGTCGGAGTTTGAATCTTTATTGTGGCTATTTAACAAAGGTAATGCTAGTAAGTTGGGATATTTTTGCACGATCGAGGAATTTCATTTCATTTAATTGTAATTTCATTTACTTGATGAGTTTCGTCGAACGAGATATTCGAAAACAGAATATTCGAAACAAAACCAGGTTTCTAGATTTGCTGAAGGGATTGCTTTTTTTTAACCATCCTGCGTCGCCTTGCAACCAACCCGTTCTCGAATTTTTATAGCTGAATCTCGGTTTAACGAACAACAGCGTGCTGAAGATTTTAAGGATATTTCTAGTAAACGATGGAAAGGAAAAATTCTACATTTCCGTAACGATCAATTTCATTTCTTAAAAAAAAAAAAAAAAAATAAGAAGTTTTTTAGCGACCTAAAAATACGATTCGTTTAAAACTTTCAAAATCTTGGTTTCTTTTTAATGATTAGTGTTAAATCAAAGTATAAATATTAAGAGAAGTAGAATCCTCTTCTGGAATCGAGAAAAAAGTAATTGGAAATGAAAAATGTGCTCCATAAGTCTAGATTCTGGTTACTCGAGTTGCTCCCAACAAATCAATTTCGCCCACTTCTTCCCGGAGCTTTCCTCCTCTTTCTCTTTTTCACTGACACCTCGATCTTCCGCCCTCGAAGAATGAAACTTCGAACAAATGAAGTCTTCGAACCTGTTACGGACCGGAGGAGTAAAGAATTTATCGTAGAAAATTCAGGTCAAAAGTCCACCGGGAAGGAATTGAACACTATCGAATTAAGGGGGTCGATAAGAATATCGGCGGAACAGTTTGCGACTCCACCCTAATGACGAGAAGCAAGTGGCTTCCGGAGAAATTGATATTTTCATTCAATTTCCTCGCACGGTTTTCCGCGTCGCGTGAAAAACATAAATATCAGTTCGTGTGTTGCTTTAATCTACGGGCGCGTTCTGAATCTGTTATATTTTCCAGTGTAACAAAGTGTCCTATCATTATTTAAAAAATATCAGAAAACGACAGGCTATAAATTCTTTGTTTAGGTAATATCGGTTTGTTCGAAAAGCTTTTACCGTTTTCGATCAGTTGAATGGTTCTGTTGTATTTTGTAAAAACTGCTTGACAAATACCGCTATCGGTTGCACTGAAACTTTCAGTCAAACGTTGCAACTGAAGAATAAAATCTGGCGTTGGTCGATAGAGAATACGCCTTCTTTCGAAAAAAATACGGGAAAGAAAGAAAAAAAAAAGAAAGACCTTTTAAAAATTCCTTCAATTTCGCTGCAGACGAATCAATGGTTGCGCTTCTAGCGGTATAAAACAATACGGTTCGTTTCTTTCACGCTGCGGCCCTCTAACTGTTACACGTTCGATTATTTCGTTGGTTATCGTTATAAAAATCAGAAAATTGTTGAAACGTACAGAAATAGAGTTGAAAAATGATGGAAAATTTGGCCAAAGCTGTCACGGACGAACAGCGCGGTTAAATAGCGATCTCGCCGAACCGGAAACTGGGCGATGACGTGCAGATCAAAGCCCCGACAATTATCAAGGAATTAGTTATAGTTAACTGAGCGGGACCACGCCTGTTTCGCGTCGCGCGCAATTTGACGGTGATTGTCATAGCCTAGCCGATCTGCGGGCTCGACACGCGCATGCAGCAGCTCGCAACAACGCTTCAACGTTGCAACGCGTTGCATGCACGCCGCATATAGATGCACGCGTTAACCTGACTGCCGATAGAACTTGTCTAACTCGCTACGCCGATGTGTTGCCGCCGTCCCGTTCCTTACGTGTACCGGCAGTTCGAATTTCGTATTGGATTCGGCGAAACAGTTGCCGCCGGTGCTTTCCATGCTCGATCCGTGTGCCCCGAGATTAACGCGAAAGCTCCGACAGGGAAACAGAATTTGTATTTGATAGGTATTGGATTTTAGCTAATCTAACGAATATTATGATAACGTGTTTTATCTATCGATTATATCTATTAGTTGGTATTAACGGAGCGCGGGTGTTTGCGGGTGAATTTACGGGAAATTTCAGATGGCAAACGTATATAAAGATATATACGTATACAAAGTAAAGTAGGTACTGTATATTTTTGTCGATATATAACAGATGCGTAGTTTCTAGATTAGATACTTAGTAATACTCGTGTTTATTAGACCGCAATGTCGTTCCTCTAAAAAATTAATTCAATGTAATTATCTTTGGGGGGAGAGGAGGGGGAAGAATGTGTCTCTACGATCGAAGATACGTAAATGCCGAAGCTTTCGAGACTCTTCTCCGTTGTTACGACAACGATGTTAAGGTTCAGTTTTCTCTAAGAGATAAACGCTATCTTTTAGTCGCGTTCGAAGAAATAAATTAAAGAATATAAATTTGTACACGCATCTGATATGAAAAAGTGTAACCGGAGGAACACGTATGTTCTTTGCGAAAAGGGTTCGTGCGACGACAGTAATTTAGTAAGAATCGTATTTTACCACGACGAGAAAGTATCTGAATTCATATGGAATTTCATGCGAGACGGTAAGAGTCATATTTCCTGATTACGAAAAACGCAGAGTCCATAATCTTTTCTTTAAAGCTAAAACAAGTATTTAGCCGAGATATCCGCAGACTATCTGGAAAATTCTGCCACCCTTAAGCAGAATTTCTAGTTGCTCCGTACGTTATCCGTTCTCTCGAAAAATTTTCCGTAATACTTGTTCATGTTTCATTACCTTTGCACGATATTTCATTCCGCAGCGGAGGAACTCGAGCAAACGAGAAAGTATCCATTATCGCGTTCTCTGTACAAGCGCGATTTGTAGCGAGAAGCTACTTAACCGGACCTCCGTATCTCGGCCGACTTTGTTGCTCGATGAACAACCGGTTTCCTTAGACCACGTCTGGACTTTCCGCTTATTCGTTCTCGTGTTCCGTGGCACATCGTCTGTAATTTCAAATGGATAAACACACCTCGAACACGCATCCATCATGGCCATCATAACCACCTTTCCTTCGGCGAGAGAAAAGAAACTAAAGAGAAAAGGAAGAGAATGGGGGGAAAGAAAAGGGAAGAAGGGGTGAAAAGTGGTTCGTACGTTTCCCATGAAGCTCGTGCAGAGTGTGGCGTGTTCTTAAAAGCAGGAACTTTCCGCCGCGGCATTGATTGGCAGCGTGTCGGAAGAAATTGTCGACAGGCGAGGACCTCGCACCCCCCGCTTTCTTTTCTCTCGCCAGCATCAACTAACACGCCGCTCCTTCCAAGGCCGCGATTACCATTTTATCGGGTCTGATTTGCGAGCACTTTACACGAACCCCGCTACTGCCACCGAACGACTGCACTTACCACCAGCCTCGTCGCTCTTTCCACGGTTTTACCCTGGGCACCAGGTGCCACGTATGCGTGCCACCCACACAACCGAGCTTCTGTCGAACTGTTCGAGCCATTCTCCGGCAAATCTTTTTTTTATTATGGACCCTACTTCTACTAAGCTCCGAGCCATATTCAGCCAAGGGTAGAGATATACGACGTCGCGAAGAAGATTAGCCTCGAAAGTGTAAAGATAGTTTAAGGGCTAGATTGATTTATACAAATCGAAGGCGTTTAACGTATTCGCCGAGAGCGGTGACGCAGATGGTCTTTCGATTCGGTTGTACGAACGATATTCTCTGGCCGCAGATATTTTCAGCTCGTGCGTTTCGAAAGTAAAGGGATAGAGAGATTTCGAAGGCAATTAACAAGGAAAACAAGGTAACGAGTAGTATGTCCAAATAAACGGCATCGCGTAAAAGAAAAATCGTTCTAACAAGAAGAACGTGTAGATACAAGCTGTGCGCGCCGTGAACGACTAGTAGTAGTATTTCAGTAGTGGTAGCCAGTGTAAGAGACGATCTTACTGGAAACGAGGATTGCGATTGAAAACGAAATTGAAACTAAGTACGGAATGAAGTTTCAGTCTTTTCGAAGATGTTCTGATTTATCGAGAAAAGAGAAGAAAGTTTACGATGACGCGGAGATCTCGCAAAATGCTAACGAACAAGACTCGATATTTAACGATTACGACATTTGTTTTATAGACAGTGTTAAGGGACGGCAAGATTTCAAAATGACCATTTCTCGAACGATAGCCATGGAGCTTTTAGAATTACACCGATTGAAATTCTCCTTTCAGCAAACAAATCTCCATGTACTTTCGCGTGATATTTTAAATTCGTCACGTTTCGGTTACCTCGCGCAACGATGATCAATAAAATCAATGTTTATGGACGCCAGCAAGTAGTTTCAGCTATCAAGATCAGCCCAGTGGAATCGACACGCGTAAAAGGGAACTACGTTTCGAAACGAGCGGAACGTTCTAGCAACGAAATCCATTGTGATCGACTTTTGAACACGTGCAAAGGATTAAGACGATCTTTGTCGAGCAGCTTACGGTACTGTGTTCTTTATTTCTCTCCTAGGGAAATGGACGTTTGATATACGCGAGATGTTACTAATTTCACATACTAAACTTTCTGGGAAAGCGGTTCGCCGAACAAGATGTTGAACGAATTAAACGTGGTTGCAGATTTTTAACGTTATCTACGTTCAGCTCTTTTATATTTAAAAAATTTCCCGATAATTCGGTTATCTGACTAGCAACTATATACGTATATCGTACGTTCTTTGATTCACCGATTCATAAACGATGATTCATATTTTTCGGAAAGCTTTCAAATTTATGAAAGGATGAACGTATTGCGCGATCGTACGTTCGAATCGCGTAAACGAATATGAAACAGCGTAATTTTATAATTGCATTCGTACTCTGTGATATCAGAATGTTTAGTGTAGGTGGAAAGATCTATCGCCGCGATATCGTTACGTATTTTTGTTCGTTGAAACGATATACACTATGGCTGTGACCAATAGAAAATCAGGTTAAACCGATACGTTGTGTGCACCGCTGGTTTGTTCGCTTTTGCTTTCATTCAAAAATAACCACGAATTAGGTGCGATTTTAAATGGATTATCCTGACGCAATTTCGGATATTGCAACAGTGGTAACGCGTGGCCGACCACTATGTTACAGATATGACTGAAAATCCGACGATCCATTCGCGACGTAATGCTTTTCGTGCATTTAATAGGGGCCGATGTTGCATTTTCACCGTGGAAACCAGCAATCGATACGTGGTCACGTGTATATTAGAAATATCGTATGTACGTGAAAGTCAGCCCGCATTTCAATTATCTCGGTTATTTGTATTACATCGTAGAACCACAGGCGTAATTGTCAAAATTTGTCATCGGGGTATAAATTTCAAACGTTATGTGATACGAGATAATATCACAGCGGAAAGATACAGGTCAAAGATATTTGCACGGAAAATTTTGATTTTCACTCATTCCAGCAATATCTATTTCAAAGATGCTGATTATCAAATTTTCAATGTTAGGTACGCTGTTAGTGTTTTCGTAGAACGTTGCGGATTCATTGTCGTTCGTTGTTAAAATCGAAAGAGTAAAAGTCACATGTTTAGATTGAATAATTCTACCATCGTACGTCTCTCTCTCTCTTGTAATTTGAATATACGAATAGAGGTTTTCTACATTTCAACAAACACGTTATCGATATTTTCTTTGGGTCTCGATGGAAAAGTTAAGGGGTCACGATCGATTGGAGGAAACAGTTTGAAATTCATTTTAATTGATAACATAGAGTGGCTGGTATTGCCGCAAACAGTGTAAGATCTCTGTACGATACTGTATCGACTATAATGAAAACGCTATCGCGGTGATCTTTCCGCTGTATTGTTTATTCAGTCGAACGACAAGCGGGCCGATACTCGTCGCGTTGTTGTTACATAAGTGGTGTGTTTGTTATCGACAACGCGGCCTGATCTCGCGTATCGCATGTGATATCGATGACTCGGTCGCTATCAACGAGCTGATCGATCAGCGAAAAAAGAGAGAGAGAGAGAGAGAAAAGAAAACTCTGCCAACGCATCCCGTTAATTCCCGTTTTTCATTCAGAGGCAAAATATTCTAACAACGTGCCGTGCGTAATTACGTTGCGATAGCTTGCGAAGAAAACCGTAAAATTTGCTGCAACGAAACACGCGGCCCAGGAATTTTGCCATTGATTCGCAAATTATAAAACATTAATTCGACCAATTTGCTCCAACGCACTCGCTATATCTGCACTCGTTGTTTTAATAGCACGCGAAATTATCGAGGTCGTACCATTGACGTTTAAGGCCATTTTAAAATTACAAAGCGTTCATTACGGTTATATAGTTAGTATTTAATATCGTTTGAAGATTGTCGAAAATTGTCGAGATTCTGTCACGGCCGGTTAATATCGCTGTTAATTAAAATTGAGCTATTATCGATTAAGGTCAGTCAAAGGTCACGAGATCGTTTTAATCGTAGACTAGATTATTACGGATACTTATAGTTAGCTGCGGACCATTCAAGAGGAATAAAAGTCGTGAAACGGTCCTTCAACGTTATTTTCCAATTTGTAATTCTATACGAAAGCAATAGTAAAATCTATAGTGGGATATATATAGATATATAAACGTAGGCCAGGCCAGATTTATCGACCATTTTAGAGAAATTGCATCGCATCGGTTTTGATGGATTAAATGCAGCACGCAAAAATTCTATAAAGCAGAGCGTTACAATTTTTCCGATCTGGGTCAGTGCTCGAGCCACTGATCCTATAATATTCTTCAAAGGAAAGCCGCTTCTCTCGGATCGATTATCAGCCCGATTGAATGTAACATGATAGCTTGGAGTGTACGATCTGTGTATCCAAGTATTTCGTCGCGATGCTGTTAAAAATTCGCGTGTTCCTCTGTACGTGTAAGTCGCGGGTGCGCACGTTCGTCGTTAACGACTTATTAAAATTTGAGCGAAACAGCAGCGGCGACAGGCGCTTACGCGATGCGAATGAAGAATTAATTGCAGAATTCTACGAATTCGTGACTTGCTTTGTCGCTTGCGCCGAAAGCTATTTGCACAAAGCTGCAAGCTTGTCTACCGTGTTTGACGTTTTCAAGAAACGATAAGGGCTTAACCCGATAACGCGTCTCAGAATACGATCGTGTTTGATTTCTCGCCAAGGTGTAAGCGAAATACGCTTCGTTAAATATTCGTTAGATCAGATTATTTGAAGAAATGTTAGTATTCCTATCGGCGAATACGTTCGCGCAACGATAGGATTAAGATCCGACGAGATTTGCAAAAAAAGGTCGTGTATGACAAATTTCTGCTCCTTTTAAATCTATGTAACTCGGTGCAACGTTGGTTCCGCGAAAAGACGCCTGAAATCGTGCTTGAGTCTCGTCAAATATCGGACCACTCGATATTTGTAATTTTCCAAACAAAGAGGAACCAATATAAAAAAAAAAGAAACGAGTTGATATTAGCGAAGGCTAGAACAAGTATGGATTAGCGCGATATAAAGAGAAGATAGGAAATGTTTATCGGTAAATCAAGTGGCGACAGAGTTTGAGAGTTTGGTGGCTCAGGTGGCGCATTATCGCGTCGATGCCTTTCAAGCTGTCGGTAAACGAGGCAAGACATCAGCTCTCAATAGAAGGTGGCTCGTAAGACGCGTGCAAACTACGAAGAACGAGGTTGGAAGAAAGAGCGGTGTTGGAAGTCTGGGCGAAAACGAGCGGCTGGCACGTGTAAACATCGAATTGTATCGGGGAATTTCAATCCGAGCAGCAGGGGTGAAGGCAATGTTTGCCGATGTCTCGAGCACAACCGCGCATCGATCTGGTTTATCGCGTATTCGATATGACGCCGTTGAATCGAATTCGATCATAAACAGAGCGTGCCGATGGAAGAAAGCTCAGTGTAAACAACGATTTAATTCGATTCTGTAATTTTCGCGGTTGGGATCGCCGGATTAATTGGGATCCCATGGCAGCGCATTCGCGTTTAATCGGAATCGTGTCGCATGACAATTGTCCGGATCGGTGGACCGAACTTTCCTGGCTGATACCTCGTCAAATTTTTCCGCGTAATATTTCCAAAGGAAATAAGAATGTTTTTTTCGTTTCCCGCGTCCGGCGGACCTCCGCTTTTAGCTTTTAGGAAAACTGAATTCGATTCGATCATCGCGTTGGATAAAAGAAATCCATCACGGGTCTTGCTCGTTTTTCGCGTATAGAAAATCGGTTGCCAAACGCAATCAACGGCGTTGAATGCGCCCGGGCCGGACCAAAAAGTCCCTGGAGAAAAACCGCACGCATGCCGCAACGAAACTGTTGTTTAAAATTAACGAGGCCGGCAGTGCGTGCTACTCGCGCAGATGGCTGCTAAACAATTATTAGCCCATTATCCCGCAGACGTTAATTGCCCCGATTAAACTATAAATTTCGGCCTGTGTAATTACGCGGGCAATTTGCAACGAGCGAGGAAGACGCAAGAAGATCCAAATTGGTCGCAATTTTTGAAATACTTCGTTTATTAGGACGGTAAGAAAGCAAATGATTCGCTGCATGAATGCCTCAAACGGGACCTCCGGAAGTAATTGATTCGACGGGGGAAACTGTGAGACATTAGCGTAACATCGCACGCGAAACAAATATCCCACGTACGTCGCTTCTAGCAATAAAACGCACCAACTACCGTGCATGGATGCAACTAGAATAATCATCCAGGTGGAATCTCATTTTTCCGAGCTACGCGACCACTGGCCCTGCAAGATGCGTAATTACCTTGTGTAATTAGCAGATAACGGAAGAGCAGCCTTGGTTTATCTCATATTTGTTGCGTACGCCATATTTTGTTACTTTAAACCTTAAATCCTATGGCATTTGATACGAACACAACGAAACTGCTTCTATTATCTTTTTCACAAGCGGTAGGAATTCAAAGCGTCACGCGCGGAGATCTTCGGTCCTGTGCATAATTATCAACGTACATTTTACGGGAATATCCGCTCTGGGAATTATGGTGTTTTAGAAAGGCGCGTAAGAGAAGAAGAGCGGCGTTTACGAATATTCCATCGCCGTCCTATTAAACTAAAACCATCCTGTGTGCACACAAACGATCTTCATTTTCTAGTCAGCTATAAGCCCTCTAAGGATCAGAAGCGTCTTCTCGGTGCACGTCGTTCGACAACCCTAATTTCCACGTTGTCACAAAGTTTCGCGACACAGCCCATTCCACATACTCCGTCCGAACTCGGCTCGCAGCCAGTCACTGCCTTAACCGATATTTAAGCGAACTTCCAACGGAATATAACGTGCAATCGGGCAAAAAGAAATCGAAGAAATAGCAGACGGCGGACGATCCGCAGGATTCGGAGTAGCTGGAGGAGCCTGGTCCGAAGGCTGGACGATCGTTTAGTCGGTCCAGTAGTGGGTGATTACCGAGAACCCTCTGGCCGGGTGGTTCGCGATAGAATCCGATTAGACGATTTAAAATCGATGAGAGACTCGACTCGTGACGGATGGAAAAGGGAACCGGGGCTGATGGAATGAGGTAAAGGGGTGGAAACGCCACGGCGTGAGACGAACGGATGGACGTGCGACCGGATGGCGGCTCGCAATTACCATTCATTACTTTGTTGGGGCCAATTGACATAACTGATTGGTATTCGGCTGCCACACCACCCTCAAAGGACCCTCCGGTCCACGGGAACGAGCTAATGCAGTTAGCCACGTCTGCGTCCAGTTACACACTCTCCGGCCTGCGTCTAGATCCGACACGTTCCCGAATTTGTCGCTGGACTCGAGTTACAATACCGTTTTTACCAAACTAACGCAAACAGCCTCGATGCTGATGGCTTTTTGAAACCACCGCAATTGGATCTGTTGTCCAGGAAAGTCCATACCGGACGTGTAACGTGAATCGAGTACGGTGATGCGTGTACGTGTTAGTAGAGGGTAGTGTACGAAGCGTGTCATGGGATGGTGGTGGTTTCCACGTGTACTATCTAGCGTAGTAATATTTAACTTAAAGACGCGACACAGTTCGAAGTCGACGAGAGTAACCGATATAATCGGGCTGCGGATTTTTACGCATTCGTGAGAAATTTTGAGGATGCGCGGGAACGCAGAATTTTACAATCGAATCTATAATCAAAGTAAATGTTACGCTGTCGTGTCCCTAGGTAAAAAGGAAAGATTATTTTGAGAACAGAACGAGGAAGGCGTGCGTCTCGTGCTTACACGGAATATTCATCGATTCGTGATTAAAGCAATGGAAATAGAAAAGGCGAAATCGTGGGCTGACTTCGTCGGAAGTTGCTCGTTCGTGTTTCGAGCGAGACAATCGGCGATGCGACGCTCAAAGAGAGACGTTTCAATGAACGGTCGTAACTTCGTTACAGAGCGTTTAAAACAAAAGTTCCTCGGCTGGAAACTCGCTGGCCCGGTCGCGTTTATGATAATTAAATGACACGCTATTAACCATAAAAGCGTCGTAGCGACAATATGGCGACTCGAAGTTACTTTACGACGTTACAACGAGCCAGAGCTGTAAAGTCTCCGACTGATAATGTTTTAACGCGATAGAGAAGTTCGTTAACTTCTCCGGAAGAATAAAGCAAACACGCCGGACCGGCGAATTAAAAACGGTACGTTTGATACTATCGTTGCCACGTTTTTCGGCTTCTCGTTTTCTTGCCACGTTCAACCGAGAACACCGCTGAATATCTTTAATTAACCGGTTAATTAGTACGCTGTACGTGCCCACATTGACTAACGTCGTGGTCACATTTTGTTTGCAAACTTGTTCAACGACATTGGAGCGCAACCAATTTGACGCGTGATTAAATGACTGGAATGCTGCCCGAAACGCTATACTATAGAGTATATACGAATTTTCAAAAATTAGCACGCGCGAACGAAAGAACGAACGAAGCGAACGACGCGTGCCAACAATTATCTATTGCACGCAACGGGCCGAAGCGTTTGAACGCGAAAGTTGGAGCGTAAAAGGAAAAAAAGTAGGCGACAGGGGAGAAATCGAATTTCACTGAAGAAAAACATTTACGCGCGGCGAAATCGTTGAAAAATCACTGAGCCGTTTTATTAGTTATCGCGCATCCGCGAGATATTCCGATTCCCCGGAGTATTTTCAACGCAGATAGAAAAAATCTGTTCTATTTGCCGGGTGAATTTAGGTCGACGATTTAGAATTCGCTTCGATCCGAATCCACCTATAAACAAAGTACTTGGAGGAAATATTTTACGTAACGAAAAAGATAAAAATAGGAGGAGAACGTTCATTGAGTACCCATTGAAAACGCGGTTGAAGCTGGTAGATTTAATTGTTCATCAGCTAACAATTCTGTTTCGAGCTGAACGTTAAATTACGGATTATAGGAAACGTTTCAAGTTAAAGTATAAAATATGACAAAAGTGACTGTGGCGGATGGCGTGGGCAAAGCGATGATTTTCCTCGTTGACTTCGCTCGTTTGTCTCGTAGATTAAAAAAGCCTGTCTATAGTAGAACCGCATATTTATCCGAATCCGTTGGGAAACAAACAGTTTGTATAATAAGAGTGCACGAATAAAATAACTGAACGAAACGAAACGAGAAAGTTTATAGTAAAACGACTGGAAAATAAAATTAACGAAAGTCGTTCGATCTGTAATAAATATCAGCACATATTGCCACGCTCGCGGCTGATAAATCGATTCTTGCGATACGTGGAGTTCTACGTAAATTCTTTTACGCGTCGCTCTTCGACGGAAACTGTTGGAAAAAAATCGAACCTATGTTTTGCAGAAATCCATCAGTTCCACGAAGCAACTGCCTGACGTATAAGAGAACAGTCTGGTAGGAATCATTAAAACTTGCCGAACCAAGCTTCCACCGCGGTGTCAAACGAAAGAAGTCCAAAGATATATCTCCGCGGAACGGTAAAGTTTCCTCTCGAGCTCGATTCTTAGCTTCCCCTCGCGTCCCTATTCGCCGACCCCAACCCCGGCCAGCACTGACTAAGCGGTATTCCCGGGGTGGTGTCGACCAGAACGGAAAGTTAACTGATAAATAGCGGCTAATACTTTAGGCACATCGGCGTCTGCTAGAATTTCGGAGCCACTTAGACCGGTTTTCCTCGGGAAGGAAGCCAGGTTTCTCCGAATTCCGCTAAAGTGTTTCCCGTTTAACGCGCTCGGTGCATCCGTCGCCCAGTTTTTGCGCCGCCGCCCTGTCAACGACGTTGAACGATCGCTTTCTCGCTCTGCGAAGAAGCTTCTTGCACCCTCGGCGGAATAGGTTTGCCAAGATGACGAGCGATCTCGATGAACGAGCCCGGATCAAGAAGAAGAATGCTACTCGCGATATCGCGATAACTAAACAAAGCTTTGATATATACGGCGGACGTTGGATCGGGCTAGTCGAAAGAGGAGAGTACTCAAAGTCAATTATAGATAAAAAGAGCGTCAGAGTGGAACATTTGATAGAAAAAACGCATGATCGCGAAAACGCGGACGATTCGCTGGTGGGATGAATGGCGTGCGATGGTGGGCGATCGAAAAGCAATCAAAAACGCGAGAACGCGAGGTCGGTTATCGTGGGCGTCGGTTGGAAAATGCGCGCCGACAGCCGTACAGCGCGTGTAATCGAAGTGGCCGGCGTGCCGGTCCGACGTAAAAATGGGAACTTTATCCGCGACGTGAATACTAATTGGCGACAGAAACGTATTCTGCCGCTGCACCGGTGGTCGCCGTCGCACTTTTCCAAAGCTCGCTTAATTCGGCCCGATGTCATTAACGTTTGTGATTCGCCGATAAATTATTCAGGATAATTGGATTCGAGCCGAGTATAAAATCCGCCGGTCAATATAGGATGACCTGCCCCCGGCCGCGATCGGGAAAACCAATACACTCGATCGACGCTCTCACGGGGGACATTTCACACGCCGGCAAACAGGGGAGAACAATCGGGATCCCTGTTCACTATTTACCGATCGAACGATAGCTTATCGCTGAATCGTGAGCAAGGCGTCCCTGAATCCTTGGAAACGCACCGGAGCACGTGCTCCTCTCCATAATCGTTCTGATGCATTCTACGCTGATTGAAAACTCCGGTTTGAAACGGCACGACGGAGTACGCGTAGTACAGAGCGACACAAAAACAATGTAATATTCAGCCTCCCGAAACTAATTTCTTTCGGCTTATCCTAACCTAAATAACGATTGCTTTTCATTGATCGATAGTAACAAAAGTCCGTCTCGCTGGATGGTTTCACGAAGATGACGTAAAACGCTGAAATTTAACGCTAGTTTTGTCGAAAAGAAGTACAATTATCGTTCGTTGTACGTACCGTGTACTATATAGTACGTCAAGTATGCAAGTGTTCGTTGTAAATTCGTTATTTTTTTTTTCTCTTTTTTTTTTGGTATTTAAAGAGCAAGGAATATCTTGAGGTTATGTGTTACGTTAACGTTCCAGGTACATCGACTCTACGAGGAAACGAGGCTCGTTCGACCAGTCAAGGATAGTCACCCCCGAATAGAATTGACGCGACGAACAGGGGTGAGTTTAACTATTTTTAGTTCGCTCGTTACGTGTTTCGATTTTATGATAATGCAGCCTCTCTTATGCTAACGAGGCAACGTTCGTCGCCCGATAACGGCGACGTCGCTCACGAAATTCGATTCTCTTCCCTAACGGATTAATTAAAGAACACGCGGAAACCTCGGTGTTCGCGTGATTCTCGCGTGACACTTGTGAAACGTACGCGACCCTTCCCCGTGCAACCTGTCCTTCTTTCTCTTTCCTTTCTTTGCGTTGCATCGCGGAACAATCCTTTGAAACGGCGGCTCGAGTTGTGCGCGAAAATTCACGGTCCGTGGAACGAAAGGAGGCAAACAGGCGTCGAAAGCAACTGCAAAGAGAGAAGGACGTCGCCGGAAGGCGCAGAGTAGGGAGCCCGGGAGGAGGACGCGAATTAATTAAGAGCCTGTGAGTTACCGCGCGGCAAATAAGATGAGACTTCTAGGATGTTCGTCGTCAAAATATTTGGTACAGATTGCTGGGCGCGCGTTGGAACGCCAGCGATGACTACGATGCGACCCAGCCGAGAATGAAATTTTGCCGGGAAGTGTTTTAATATAGCTCGCGTGCTTCCACGAAAATCGACGACTTTCTTATTCGGTACTCCGTCAACGGCTGCAGCCATTCATTTTTTGCGTCGCCCACCAGTGACGCAAACTGATTAAATTTGTCGTTAACAACGCCGTTTTCTTCGTTATACCGACGAGCAACTGTTCTCGCGACGATACGAATGCAAGCAGCATCGTAGATAACGAAAATTGGATGCTCGATGCACGTGTTAATATCAAAATAGGACAAACTTCTCGTTCAGCGTATCGGGCGGGGTCTATTGAACGAGGCATGACGCGCTTTATCGTTTATCGCGACAACCGTTCTTCAGATCCTGAGAGGGCAGAGGGAAACAAACCACCAATGATCGATCCTATCGTGGAGAAGTGACAGCTTAATTCTTATGCCGGGAGAACAAAGGCCGAGATAGATAGATAGATAGAGAGAGAGAGAGAGAGAGAGAGAAAGAGCAGAGAAGAGAAAAAGATATCTACGTCGATTCTCAACGGGATGCGAAAGCACGTTGCGAATACATACAACGTGTGTATACAAATGAAGTCGATGGTGTGCGCGAGGGCACACCTTTTCCAAGTGTCTCGGCGACGTCTGAAAGAGGAAGAGAAATAACGGGAACAAGAGACAGCAGGATAGGTTGAAGAATGTGCACTCAACGTGATTGGTGCAACGCCACGGTGGTGCACACTGGAGGCTGTCTGCATGAAAACTTGAGAATTTCCACTCGGGCACTCGTATGCGTATACGGCCTCCGACGGTATGCTGCCTCTCGCCGCCCTTCACGCCCATCCCCTCTTGCTCGCTACGTCTTTCAGAGAACGACCAAACAATGCTCTCCACTTTCTCTCTACCAACTCGACGGAATATTTCTAGGAATTCAGTCTGTTGTTACCAAGGTTGTTATCCGCGATTCACGCGACACGACTTATTCCAATGGTTTACTCTACCCTGCTAACGCCATTAACTACCTGAAAACGGTGCACTTTACGAGTCAAGGGTTCGACCGTGAGATCTGACGGAGGGCGAACGCTCAAAGGGAGAAACGGTTCGGAGATAACGATTGCCGGAAGTGAAGGAAGCTGCCTCTCAAGGAATAACCGAAAGAACTTGGGATTATGCTAGGAATTAACGGACCAAGTTGGCGAACTAATTTTCCTTCATTTTCGTCCCGCGAATTCCAGGTATCGCGGTACTTTTAATTGGTACATTACCACGAAAGATAAAATCCCTACCGTGATCGTGCCTTCCCGCGGCTCGAGAGCGCCACGATGTAATTATTCTATGAATATTCGAAAATTCATGAACGAGTTTCGCCGCGCTAAATAACCCAATCACATTAAATCCGTAAATGGACAATTAATTAACGAGCTATGGATCGACAGCCGCGATGCTTTTTCTTCGTAGCTGAGGAAATCGGGGAAAGAAAAGAGAAGAGAGAAAGTCTATTTTAACCGCGTCCGATTCTTCCATAATTTACGGCGTGGTAGATTCGACTGGAAATACTCGCCATCGGCTGCGTTTCTAATTAATTATTTTTATCGGATACCTTGATTTAGCTCGCGGTCGATTCTAAATTTATACTTTAACGACTTTTCTGCTCGTCAAGGGCTCGTCGTTTAAAATGCGGCGAAATTTGCGATTCACTGACGATACGAAACCAACGTAATTCGTCACGTTTTAAAAATGTACTCATTGATTTATTCATCGGGATGCCGCAGCAGGGAACGGATGTGCGGTAAAAAATCGCGAGGCTTGATATTGCACCAGCCAGGGGAGATCGAGCTTTTTAATCGGACGAGCGTACAACACCGACGGTGCGATCCGATAAAAATTGTAGTGCGTAATTAACCACTTTGTTTTAAACAGTCACGATCTTGTTAACAGGATTTTGCATTTAATATCCGCGTAGTTTTGCCATTTCTGCCGCAAATAATTATGGAAGTTTGCTACTTGCGATGCCGGTGGTTCGTTAAATTTTCATAAAAGCTGCAGGGAAGCGTCGGAAGTTTATTGTCTACTTGGAACCACGGTTTATCGGCGAATAATTCTACGTAGAGATGAAAAAATTGCTGGAAAAGTAACGTCGAAACAGATTTATAGAAAACTGTACAATTAAAATATTACAACCATGAAAACGAAGTAAATAAAGAATAAGGTTTATTCGAAATTGATCGTCTGTACATTAATGATATGGCACGGGTGATTCTTCAACGTTGCTAAAACCCGCAAACAAATGTTAAATCAAACATACTCGTACGTCGAACGATATATATTAGGAGTGGTATACATGACGGTGGCAGATGCGGGAACGGTTACCGAATTCGTGAAAACCAAGGTACCTGGACGAAGATAGGAATCGATATCGACAGCATGAACTACCAGGGCAAGAGGAAGTGGTAGGGAAGCTCTAGCATTTACAGTGACAGGTTCATTGCCGAAATTGAGCATAACGATTACAGTTTCGTTTCCTAGAGTGCGAGTAATGCTCAAAACCTGCTTGTCGAATACCGCAACGTTTAAGGAGCCGCGCGCGATTACCGGTCGTTTCTTTATGTTCATTAGCTGTTTGAACAGCTGGTACGGCGAGTTAGGTACTTTCTTCTGAGCTTCCAGGTTCAAGGTCTTGTAATTGGAATTCACAGGCAACCAGGTTTTCGTACTAGTGGAAAATCCGGCGCTGGTGCTATTGTTCCATTGGTACGGTGTTCTTTCTGGATCTCTGGATTTCAAGTAGTATCTGGTAGGACCAGCGTTGCAACCGGCTGGGTCGACTGTCTCGCGGTACGAGAATGGTCTGTCTACCATTCCGATTTCGTCGCCGTTGTAAACAACCGCTATGCCAGGTAGAATCATCGCCAGCTGGATAATCATATTAGCTCGCCCAGTGCCGAATCTCGAGGCCACGCGATGGTTATCGTGGTTGCCCACGACCCAATTCGCCACGCTGCCATTCGGCACGGTATTCACCCACTGCTCTATCAGATTTTTGTAGTCCATCGCGGTAGACTTGTTATTCAGGTCCATGATGAACATAAAGTTGAAGGGAACATTGGAGCCAGCGCTGTAGTATTTGATGGTTCGTTCGTGATTCGTGTATGCTTCAGTGAGAATCAGCCTAGGGTCGGATTTCGTACGGTTGGAATGGTCGTCCATCAGCTTCCTCCAGCTCCTCAGCGTGTCGTAGGTTTCGTTCTGATCTAACGTGTAAATATGCAGCAGACTGTCGTAATCTTCTTTAGGGATATCGGTCCTGTTTGCGCTCGGTTCGTCCCGGAACTTGACGTCCTCGAACATAAAATTGATGGCGTCGATGCGGAAACCATCGACCCCACGGTTCATCCAGAAAGTGAACGCATTCTTTATCTCTTGATCCAAACCTTTGTTGCGATAATTCAAATCTGGTTGGCCTGCAGCGAACTGATGCAGGTAGTATTGCTTACGGACGTTGTTCCATTGCCAAGCCGAGCCTCCGAAGTTGCTCAACCAGTTGTTTGGCGGTTGTCTGGTCCCGTTGACGATCTTGGCGTCGCGCCAGATGTAGTACTCGTCGTACGGCTTGATCTTTTGAATACTCTTCTTGAACCAGGGATGCTCGGTAGAACTGTGATTAGGCACAAAGTCCAGGATCACCTTGAGCCCGAGGGACTTGGCCTTGGCTACCAGTTTGTCGAAATCCGCTAGAGTTCCGTAAGTGGGTTCGATGTCTGTAAAGTTGGAGATGTCGTAGCCGAAATCAACTTGTGGACTCTTATAGATTGGCGATAGCCAGAGGGCCGTGGCACCGATGTCCTTAATATGCTCCAGCTTGCTGGTGATACCGTTCAAATCACCGATACCATCTCCGTTGCTGTCTTTGAAACTTCTCGGATAGATTTGGTACACGATGATATTCTTGTACCAGTTCGCGTCTATTGCCGCGCTTAGCGCGAACAATAAGAAACACGTTGCAATCGTTAGTCGAAGCATGTTGGACTGCTGAACCAAGAGGGACACGGTCGACTCTTTATAGTACGCGGCGATATTAATTATCTATTTACTTGCACATTTCGATCGCCTGAAATTGTTTTTCTTAAATCTTTTTCGTTCGATTAATAAAAGATAATACCATTTCGAGTAGCTGTCAACGATAACGATACCGAGAAGATAGTTGGACACTCGACTGTTATCACAGACCCTGTATCAATTTATTTTGCTGATTTCTGATTTTTCCTGCGGAACAAACTTTCCATATCGAAATTGTTTGCCGTGCTTTCGTACATTTGTTAAGATTTTTTCGCGCTCGATAGCTTTCTTCTATATTTCTTATCGCATATAGATTTATTATCGTGAAAAATCGAAAGCTTTTTCTACGAATAGAGTACACTGTACGGAATGTGCAACTCGCGATAAGATTCCTCGAAGTGCGGAGCCACTCGAAACACGATAAACACCTAGAACCGCACGATCTCGCGTGTTCAAGACGTTTATGCGTGCCGGTCTCGTTTCTATCGTGTCCCGGCTAATTATACGGCCAGCTACGCTCTGGCAGATCAGTTTCTTACTTTCTTTTTATCGAGACCAATTTAAGGCTCGAAATCCGTCGTGGCGAATAAAGTCGCCATTTATCAACGTCATTGCGATCTTTTCCCTTTCTTGTATCTGTAGTGAATCGATTATGAACGACGCGGAAACCCGTGATTCTTGTAAAATTTCCAATGATCCTGTTGTATTTGTCATCGTTAGCTCGATGATAACTAATTAAAGAATCTATACAAACGATGAAAACTTGTTTTTGTTGAACCGAACGATTTTTCCAGACGAAGATACGTTTTCTAAACCGCGATATCGAACAGCGATACGGGTATCTATCAAAACAGGTAATGGAAATCGCGTTGTTTCGAGCAAAAAGAGGAGTACGATTTATTAGCGAACAACGTTAGTTTCAATTTCAAATAGAGATACTCAACGAGAAGAACGCGCAACGAAGAAAGGATGACGCGACATTGCATAAAATGTAGCACGCCACAATGGATTGAAAGCTGTATGTGAAAGCTATTTCCATACATCGCATTGGAAACAGAATTTTTGTAACCGGCATCCTTGATAACAATTCTTCATAATCGAGAAGAAAAGAAAAGCAACTGAACCAGCCATCGGTATTGTTCACAGGGAAATAAAGAGTCGGACGAAAGTCAATCGAGGAATCGACAGAGTTTTATCAATTTTTTTCGCTTTTTTCGTTCTTTTTTTTTTTGGCGGTTAGAGCGCGACGTGACCTACTTTCCTTTTTGGATCCATGCAATGAATTCGAAACGATTTATCAAAATTTCAAACTTCGATAACGCTGAAATTTTCAATCGGTTTCTGGTGTGCACGCACGCCATTAGCAACGTTGGTTTGTAAAACAAACCGCGCATAAAGATAATCAACCAGAGCGCCTACCGACTGTCAATATTCATCAAATTTGAATGATATCGCTGTCCAGCTAGGGGAAAAAAGCGAGTCACAGCCTATTTTTTCACCGATCAATCCGGCCCGCGCGCCACGGATAAAGGAAACGTTTTCCGGATCGGTCGCAAAAATGTTCTCTGACACGCATTGTTTTGGTGGTACGCGGCCAACGATACACCGCTGAAATAGAACATGGTCCGCGTCGATTCCGGAACCACGGTTCAATATCCGATTTTTGTCAGAAAAGCGATCTTTTTCCATTATCAGAGATCTATATGCAAATTTTTTCCCGACAAACGCCAAAGACGAAACAGAAATGGCGAATAGTCGATACACGAGGATGCGTATTATAATTGGTAAACAAGAAAGTTTTCTTCCTTTGAGCTTAATTAATGCTTGAGATTACGATGGTTCTCTGTCGTTTAATAACGCGGATAGAACAAATTCTCGGTAATAATGGCTGAATGCAATACTTCTGCTCGTGATTTACGCTGGAAGATGCATGCCCGTAGATTCCGCAGGAAGCAAGGACTAACATGGTACTCGCGTAGAACAAAGTTTCGCCATAGCATTATTTCTGCGTGTAATTTTCTTCTTGGCTTATTGCAAACTGCATTCATTCATTGTTCATACCGGCGCCGGGGGCAATTTCACCGAAACAATGAATTATTCATACTGTAAACATTCGTTCTTCCCCCGTAGTTATCAGTCTCTTCAGTACCGTGTTCCACTTTTTTCGGACCGCGTTTTAATCGGAGTCGTTTCATTATTTACCATAGAAATAGCTATACCAAACTTTGTAGCCATTTTTCCATCCCTGCAATTAGTTCTGTAGGAAAAAATAATTGCACTAAGTAGTATTCTCCGTGGGAGCTTTGCAGTCGCGTACTGCACCGAACCTCTAAGTAGAATCGTCCGTTGATCTAACCGCAACCAGGCTCGTACGCATCAATTTTCATTTAATGCTCGTAATTCCACGATGTCCGATACGATCGTAGCTTCGAGGATATCAGTTTGAAATAAATTGTAACTAAGCTTGAACTGGGGTTGATACACGTTCCTCGACGAATCCTTACGTTCGATAGAAACATCTCGAATCGCTTGGTTCGATCGGAGCTTCGACTTCCGATCGAGTTTACGAACTTAGAAGGTAAACGCGTGAAAAAGTCAGATCACGAAACGCAGTTTGGCACGTGGAAAATAATTATGGGAACGAGTTGCAGGCGTTAGCGCGCGGTTAGCCGTAGGCTAAGTCGGGGTTTCGAGTTAATTTCCATAGATTTGTGGCACGCACGGTGAGAGGGTGTTTTTCACGATGCGCGATCGCTTCGAAAGGGCAATGCGAGACGAGGGATTAGCGCGGCTCTGTTATAACGAGGCCACGTTATGTCAGCCACCCTTGCTACGAAGGGATAGTCAAACAACCCCCTTGCAGTTTACGGCCGTAATTAACTTCCTAGGTTATTAGCCCTCGTTCGCGGTTGTAGCTCGCTACTCCATAGGACTTTGTCTCACAACTCTTTTCAGGGATAATCCTCTCCTTCTCCTTTTTGCATCCACCCTTTGCAACTCGACTTTCATTCCACGCAGACCAGCATTTTTCAATGAACGTACGCGCCGAGATTCGTCCATCGTTGTCTCAAAAATCATATAACGAAAAACTAACGCTCAATTCTATATTATATTCGTTAAAAAAAAAAAAAAAAACAGAATACATTGAAATTAAAATATACCGTTCAAACGATATTTATCCGTTATATCGTATTTATTTGTATTTATCTTTCCGTAAAGTTTTTAAAACAATAATTTACTTCTGGTCTATTTTCGCAAGCTTATTTGTATATAGACGACGTAAATAATCGTAAATTTCTTAAGCGAACGTTAAAAAATATTCGAGACACCGTCAAGTTCCTCTATTTTTCCATTGATCGAGTTGATCTGCATGGTTTCTGAGCTGGTCATTCGGTAAATCGTATAAATGAAAATTAATAACCAACTCTGTATCGGATCCGTTAGAAGAACAGAGAGACGATAGACACAAATGTAATCGATATATTTAAAATAGATCTCCTTTTTCCAAAAGCTGTACACGTATCTTTCGAATAATTTTCTATTCCTTTGGTTCATACTACAACGTATCGCGTTCGAAATTTTTCGAGGTTCGTAGAACGCGTAAAACGCGTTGTACTTTCCGATAGACATTGAACAAATTGCCGGGAACGAAAGAGAATAGCCGGAACTCGGGCACAGGGGAAAGCGTCGTTACACACGTAATGCTAAACAGTCGCGCATTCGGGACTGCAAATTAATTAACCCGCGCATGCATTATTATCGAAAGCACAACACGCGACCAGGCAATGCGATTCTAATTAAATTTTCAGTACGCAACAGTCCATCCGGTAAATCAACATAGTTGGAATACCATGAAATTAAATGAAAGCACGTTCTTCGAATAATTGTCGCGACATACGCGGGTACGCAATACGTCATCTATACCCTCTGAAAATGGAAAAATTTAATTTCGCGTTCGCGATCATTGCCCCGTTGTGTCTAGCAACGAACGTTGAAATTGGACGGTGCGAAGAAATCGCCATTCGTTATTCGCGTTACAACGACAGAAACAACGAATTATTTCGATAAACATAAAACATCGTCGCCTAAAATTTGCCCGTTTATCGCTGCAAGACATTCGTTCGAAAGACCGTCCATACGCGAATAACTCTTCTTCTCTTTCGTCTGACCACGTTGTTTCGTCAGGACCGATGCGTAGCAGCATGTATGCAGAGAGCACGAATTACGATTCATTGAAACCAGAGAGGCCAGCTCCGTGTCCGTATCTCGCGAGGGACAGTCGGTGGCCGTTGTTCTGAGATATTTCGCCGGACCGGTTCTAAGTGAGTCTGAAGCAATGTCTGGCAGCTCATTACACCGGGTCGTGCAGCGAGACAAGCCGTGAGTCGGGGCTGCGGGAGAAGCTCGTGCGAGGAAAATGAGATGGGAGCACGATGGTCGGCTACGCTGAAGGGTTTTCGTTAGCTGTGAAGAATTCGCCCGCACAAAGGCGTCTCCAGCTTAGACGTAACACTGTGCCAGGAAAGTGGCTACGGTCGGAACAACGCGCGTCCACTGTAATTCCGGAATAACGTTGGTGGCGGTTTCTCGGTAAAACTGCGAAGATTGCCAACCTTTATGCACTGCCGCGTCCCGAATCCTTCTTCGCTGCCGTATGTTTCAATTCTGCCCCTCGTTCTCCCCCGTGGATCTTTTTGCTAGCTGGCGGACGCTCGGTGTTTCGGCGAACAAACTTCGCGTACGCTGTCCCAAGTTAGACGAGAATAGGAAAAATTGCTCGGGGCTGAGGAAATTGAAATGCAAAGAGCGACGAAGGAAGGCGGTTCGAAACGATTGTAAAATTGCCGGCGTCGATCTTTCCCGACTTTTCTCCTTCGCTTTGACACCCGCCAGGCTACGACTTAATTAAGAACGATGGAAAGATAAAAGCGAATTAGATTCGATTGACAAGAATCGAACGCTTCTGCCGATGTATCTCCGTGCCGAGGAATTTTTCATGGATATTCCTTGAGCAGGAGACCCGCAATCTCGAAAAGTCCAATTTCCACAGTGGCTCGCCGGAGCGTTCAACGCGGTCCAGCGTATATATAAGTTTTGCAATTCATATTTTCGACTAAAAACTGTCTCTAAAGGCCGCGCCGCCTCTCAAATGGAAATTGCCGCGGCCAGTTTTCTAGGTACAGCTGCTGGATATAAAATTAAATACGGCCGTGATAGAATCTCGCGCGAACCAGGAATAGAAATGTCAGCGGTTCGAAAAATGAATCGGTAGGCAGCGAAAATGTTCGAACGCGAAGTCGTTCCAATAACAAAGCCGAGCAAAATTACCAAACTGTCGTTGTTTCTTTCTTTTTCGACCATTTGGGCCGTCGTCGGCGCGGCTACCGCTGCAATTCGCAGTGGTCGTACGCGCGAACCACTTTGCAAATGATGTATAGGAAAATGGCTGTGCCAATTAAAAACTGTTCGTTAACGACGAGTAAAAAGTGTATCCGTGTCAGGCCGTCGAGGAAATACACGCAGGTGACGTTTCTTTAAGGCTGAATAGTTGACGGTAAACAGTTGACGTGAAAATTGGGCGACTCTGCGAATAATAATTTGCTAGGTGTTTAGCGAAGGACGCGGAAAAAAGACTTTAAACGAGTCTATTTCACGCTAGCTCGTTAAAGCAGAAGTGGAAGACACTTTTCGCTCTTTCGTCGAAACTCGTCTCTCGCGAACGAGAGATTAAACTTGAAATTCACGGTCGAAGCGATCATTCTCAACTTTTGTCGGGTAGAAATCGTACAATCGACGCGACTGAAAAATACCTTGCAAGCGACACGGTATCTCGTCGGACGAAACGGGGAACTTTGGTCTCGACCGTCAATTTCTTTGTAGGTAAGCACGGCTAGAGAAACGTGGAAGAAACCACGGGAAGACGAAGATATTTATAAACTACCGATGAAAAATGCTGCACGATGCTCGAGGGATCGTGCAACGCAGCCTGCCGCTTATTCAAGGGGGTGGAAGTGCGTCTGAATGACGAGTACGATCGCTCCCTGCAAACGGGGTGAGACATTCTGCGAGATAAAACGTCGTTTCGTCGATCCCTGAGTCGAGTTTCGCGTCGCCGGAAGCTCGAGCGTCGCGGAGATCGTGATATATCGATTTTCCGCGACAGAATTTCGGCTGACTTGGTCGACGATCGATTGATCGGAGCTTCGTAAATAGGGGAAAATTTTATTCACCGTTTACGACGATGTTCGATGCTTGGCAACCGTTCTTCGATCGATAAACCGTTAATATCGGAGAATTTTAACGCGGCTGTATCCCTGCAATGAGCGTTATATGTACTTTCACGTTCAAAGTGCAATGCTTCGATTTCGAATATAAAAGCGACGAAAAAGAAAGAAAAAAAATTGAAATACGCAATTCTCGAATTTCTGCCGGTATTTTTATATCGGAATAAACGACACGAGAATAACGAAAGTGGAATACGAAGCCATACGCGCAGCGTATCCAACGCGATAAATTTAACCCACTTTGGCTAATGTCCAATTAAAATCAACATCGACGGTGTGTATTTAACGTGAAAATCGTCGACGGGGTGGCGATATATACCGCTTTGGAATATTATATCTTCTAGCCGTGAATAGATCACACGGGGTCCGAGAAACGCGTAATTAAGAAACTTCTTGCATTGCAGCGCCGTTATAACGCACGAAAAGTAATATCGAGGTAAAATCTTAGCGTCTACGGGCTTAGTGGCTTGTAACTCAACGTCGAAACTTTTGGCTCTTGTCGTTTTACTTGGCTTACGGTTAGCGAAATATCATATAAATCAAAACGTATCGTTCCTTCGAAAACTTTCATTCTCCCATTAAAAGGTACACCCGTGCTAAGCGATCGAAGTGGCGATAGATTCGAAGTACAGGACACGAGCGAGGGATAATAAAATCTCGTTGGCGATCGAATTTGTACTACAACGTTGAATCTACGGACCCTTCGCTTATCCAAGTTCATGCAGTTATCTTAATTCGCAGAAAATTTCCGTTCGCGATGATAATTCGCAGAGAATCTAATAAGTATTCTGCTCGTAACGTTCGAGGATCATCTGGCCTTCTACAAGCGGCCTCAAAACTTACGAAAGAGGGAAAAATACATAGGGAGGGAAAAAAAATCACGCGTTTATCCCGTATTGTGGCTCTTATTCAACTCGAAATTGCCAAATTATACGCGGTCGCCGTTTTTAGCTTAGCTGCGCCGTTTGCAGGAACGCGTAATTAAGATAATTAGTAGGAATAATCTCGGGCCTAATAGCACGACGTGCTTGACGAAGGTTAGAAAAGCAGGCTGGCCATAATTAAAACGCACCGCTTGAATCCAGGTCTACGCTGTTCACGCACTTCTGCTGCTCGAGACAAGCTCGCCTAGCAACTCGGCGAACGTTTCTCTCCCCTTTTGCTTCTATCTCGTGAAAGAGATTTTTACCGTAGTCGAACGAAACTCGTCGCGGCTGAACGTTCTCGGTAACCGGTCTTCCGTTTTCCTGCGGATCTTCCACTCGTACGTACGTCGATGTTTGCCGGTTAACCTATCGTTTCGCTCGAACGTTTCAAGGGTCGAACCTTTCGCTTCTGGATTTTCCCGATACGAGAGAATGTTATCACTCGAACGAGAAGCGCGATTCTTTCCTCGAGCGCTAACTTTGTCAGGCGATATTTAATAAAAAGAAAAACGGATCGGGTAATCTACGAGTTATCTTACACTGCAGAGATTAAGCTTTATCTGTTATAGTGTAAATATCGATCGTAAGTTTGCCGTAGAACAATAAATGTTTTTATCGATCGGATTACTTGGAAGAATCTGGAGTGAGGTTTTCCTTGTATATTTACCATCTTAGTCGAGGACTCACGGCAGACGATGATCGTTAAATGGCTAAACAATTGCTTGAAAGTACTGATAGTATGAATCGATAAATAGTGTTAGAGGCGTGTGTAAAAATGTAACCTCTTGTCTGATCGACAATAGAAAATTATCACGACGCACTCGTGTCGCTATGCGCGAAAGTATAACAAAATTCGATTTCCTTTATTTCCAAGAACAAAAATGTTGAGGTTATATTTGGATATTTGAATAGAGGAACTCGTGGATAAATTGTAAAATAGAAATACGACGATGTTACTTTTTAACTGAATCCCCGAAGCCATCGTCGCCTGTCTATCGTCTATAGCCCGCTGTGCCTCGTCATCACAAGGCGTGTTCCAAGATGGCTAACAGTGATGGAGAAAACTAAACAAATCAGATGTAGAGTTTTCTTAGAAGCGATAACCGCAAAAAACAACAAAACTGTCCGTCTAATTCTAGCACAATGGATAATTCCATTGGAAGTTGCGGATCAATAACGATCACGGAATTACGAGAACTTTCTCTCGTACAGAATCTTCGATCGAATCTTAATCGATTTCGTCATCCGATTAGCAAATTTATCGGAAGCATCGTCGAACGTAAGCTGTCAGGATCGTGACCCGATGAGCTATGATGACCGTCTGATGTCACGACCGAGCTTGCGATTACTATTGTAGCGTAAAATGGCCGGATTCCAGACTGGGCTCGCATTCCAACGGTAGGTGCGTCAAACGGAATTCACAGTCTATCCGTCAGATTGACGAACATCAAGGCAACGTTAATGCCGATTAGAGAGAACAAAGCAGTTCGGAGCAAGGGCAATTACGTCGGAACCGGCTACCGATTCTGGCCCCGGTCGGGTCGTTGGCATCGTCCTCGAAAGACGCTCGGTACTCGCGATTCGTTTGGGTAGAAGGGAAAAACCGAAAATGGTTAACGAGGCGTGCTCGATTTGAACCGTTCTACGCTATTGCAAGCTGTTGATTGCGAGGCAGCGCATACCGAGAAACGTTTGTTAACAGCCAGCCAAACGTGGATCGTTAGCAATTATACTTTTTTCCCGTCGACTCGAAATTAAAGCCTTTATTTTTGCTTCCTTGTTCGACTCTAATTTAATCTCTTTCTCCCTTCCTCTCGCTCTTGGCTCTTTCATTTGTCTCGCTTCGCTTCTAAAATGGAAGACAAATGCCAAGAGTCGATCTCGTTGCGAATATTATGGACGAAAATTATCCGAAGCAACGTAGATTAGTCGAAATCGTTTGCCTTGTATGCAACGCGCGTTCCTCGTCGGTTTTCCATAAAATCGTACAATCGTTTGCCACGCTAACGTCGTTATAGATCGGTTCTAATAAAGGAATTCGCGAGTTAGTGTTCTAATTAGACGCTATCGTCGTTGGAACGTTACTGGCAACCCGTGGCAAACGGCGACGCTTAGCCAGCCTCCAATGTACGAATCGAGATACTAACTGCAACTGTCGTCTTGTTATTACGAAAATATCTTTCACGAACACGGCATAGTTTCAAATGCTGTAATACGGAACTAAAGCGTGTACCCACGTAGTTTCTGTTTCCCCTGCCGTTTTCAACCGCCACTGGGAATACGAGCGAGTTCCAACCTCGATACTGTCATTCTCTGGTCCACATACCTCAAACACTTGTGTTTCGTTCGATTTCCACCGAGTCATGATTGCATATATAGCGCTTGGATTACACGGCAAGATCGCAGGAAATGTACGTGATAATTCCATTTTCGTACGCTTCTCTCGCTGTAATACGATCGTCTGAAAAGAAGCGTTTTTTGAAACCGAATTTATGAAAACCGAAAGAACAAAAAAAAAAAGATGACGATAAATTCGGAAGATTCCATAGAAAAAAGCAGGAATATTAAAAGGCACAAAAACACCAACTAAAAGCAAACGAAAGGTACGTTCTTCGTTTTAAAATTGCTCCCTTCTAGGAGAAAGCAGAAACGTGGTCTTCGTATCTATCGTGGATGAACTTGATACCTTAAAATGTTTAAAAAAGATACGGTTCTTTATTAGAATGGTGGAAAGCACGGCGTGTGCAAGAGGCTTCCATGAAAATCCGTTTAACCCAAATGAGTTTACGACGTAGAGAAATAAGGAGCGAGGGTTTCGTGACGGCGGAATCGTTAGATCACCACGAGGCTAACCTAATTTCGGCCTTTTAAAGGCTGCAGACGATTTGCATAAACGTTCAGACGCGGTTGAAGTTTCCGCGTGAAAGAAAATCGCGATCGATTATCCGAGCCGGGTCGTTACACGGCGATCGCTTTTTGCGGGCAAAGAGGAACGAGGGAAAATTAGTTTCGCGTGAAAAAACGAGAAAATAAGAATCCTAAGTTTCAGACTTTGCGCCACAAAGTCCTTTAGAATTCGCTGTCTCCCGCTAACAAATTTCCAACTATATTTCGTAATCGCATGATTCTAATCGATCCCACCGCAAGATATCCGTATACGTTCTCTTTTAAATATACTTTGCGATCTTGTTAATCGAATCAAAGGAAATTCGTTCGAATGTTTGAAAAACGAGCACGGTCAACGTCAAAAGCAACACGGCTGCGTTTCCTCGCAATCTTTACCAGAAGCAGGAAAAAGAGTTGGAAAAATACTCGAGGCGCTTCTGCTTGAGCTGTCTTCCTTTTCTTCGTTGATTCGTTCGTCTTCGTGAAACGTTTGAACAGAAACCTCTCGAGAGTCCGAAGTTCGGAATCGGATTCGTGGAAAAAGCTTGCCGCGCGATTTTCATTCTTCTACTCTTCCCGGCCAACGGTTTCCGAAGGCAAACTACTGTCGACGGCGGAGATCAGAGGGCTTCGCAAGATAGATAAAGTTGTGCGATCAAGAGGTAGTTGTTGTTAACACGCAAACATCCCTTTAACTCGATCCGAGCAAAGAATTGGGTGCTTTGGCGGATTTTTCTTTTTTCGACGAAGCTCCTCCGTTAACTTGGGCCGGTGGCCCGAGTAAAAACGCGAGCTTGCCAGCTTGCCGTAGCCGCGTTTCAAAAATAACAGCCGAGAATTCTGTTTAAATTGAATTTTTTTAAAAGTCTTTCCGTGTAATTAGCACCTGATTAACGAGAATTTAACACGTCGTAACTGTAGTATTTATTTTTGCGCCAAGAAAACCTACAACGATATACATAGATCACTCGCTGATGATAAGAGATAACGAGCGAAAGTTAAGAGAACCGTATTAAAAAGTTAGCACGCTGCTATATATTCTCGAGCGGCGTTCCCCGTTCGTTTTTATAGCTGGAATATCCGCTCGCCATTGTTACGAATTGATTCGCGATATTGATTAAATAGTCGGTAAACTTTGATAAATAGGGTAATACATGTTTAATACCGAGAATGAAGCGGAAATATAAATGCATGCACAATGCTTAATAAAATATGCAACGCGTTATCCATATGTTGCCGGACATATCCGATTAATCGCTACGAAATCTGCTAAATTTATGAGACAAACGTTTATTAATGAAACGTTCGATGTCAAAATTGGTAAACCAACAAATAAAACACGGGACGAGCAACGTTTTTAGAGAGAAACATTTCCAGCGATTTATTTATCTGTGTCGCGAAATATTTCGGAATTGGCATTGCGATAGGGCTATTTCGAGTAAGGCTAATTTCTCTTATCGAGTTTATATCGATCGAATTTGAAACAAATCCGAAAATGTATATAGAAACTGCAAGGCATTTACCGCGCGTATATCCATATTTCGCAAAGATCGCGAAAGTTATGTTTCTAACATATTCGCGCTAAACGTCTCTGTAACTTTTACTTTTACGTAGATTCTCCGATTTACAGGTTTGACGAACGTAATCGGAAACGGTCGTGTCTTTCCTACTAGAGAGCAAAATCTTAATAATCGATGTTTGTCCAAAAGCTTGGTATCGAAACGTATGGGCGGAGATTAGAAATCGTAAAATACGCGCGTCCATTGTGAAAAAATGCTACGAACTTTCCAAACAACCTAACGTTTCGACACTGACCATAGAAAACTTGCGCGTCTATTGTACGCGTTTCATAAAACATTTTTGAAATGGCTCTTTCGACGCTACAAAAGATAATAAACAAAAAAGAATGTAAAAGAGAGAAAAAGTATCCAAAAAAAAAGTTATTAGCTCGCAAATACAGCAGCAAAAGAAACTATGAGAAAGAATAGTTCGTCGACTACGCGGTAGAATAGAGATAAAAGAGACGGATAATATGAGAACGACGCGATACACGTGCAGCAGTCAGGTTTTCTCTCTGCGAGTCAACCACAGGCACCGAAGAAATTAATCGAATACCGCGGAAACATTAACTTAAGGAGGCAGGAGCGAGATGGCGAGGGAAGCGAGCAATGGTTTCGAGGCGGGTCCCGCGAAGCAGGCCTCCGCGTCTCCCGCAGTTTTAATGAAAACTGTCTGGGATTAATTAATTTGCGATAAAAGAGAAGAAGCCTCCCCCGTGATGAAGTGCGCTTTATACAACGGTGCGGCGTAGCCCACAGCTCGTAACGACCATTTATTGTGCAAGTTGGAGAATCCTTAATGGTTGGCGCAATTAGCGATACCGATGGTGCGTGACACTTACACGTGGCGAAATTCGGCCTTTGGTAGGCTGGTTAAAGTTCGAAAAAAAAAAAAAAAGAAAAAGAAAAGAGAAGAAAAAATAGTGGCCGATGATCGATTTAACTAGGCTTGTCCCAGTGTCTACTCGTCAAGCGGACCAGCCAGCGTCCAACGATACACGCGCGTACGGGCTCGACGGTAACAATCGATGTCGATGGGATCGATCGATCGATGGATCGCCGGCACGATAATTACGGACATTGCACGCGATGAAAATAGCAACGGAAAATAGTCGACTGCCAGGGAACAATGCTCGTTTCATTCTCGGCCCCTGATGTTTGCAGCTGGTCGACTCGATAGCGTGGCCATGAATTATTCGCAATTTTTTAGCGGTACAACTTGGCCATCGATAACGCATCGCCCACTCGATCGGCGAGCGATACAGCAGTTAATATTCCGTTGCCGTTCCCTTTTCTCGATCGAGTTAAATTGCTGAACATTACTCTTCGACTTGATCAACCAATGGCTCGTAAAGTACAATAGAGCTTTTCAATTTCTAAGCTGTACGGGATATGCGTCAACCGGCACGCGTAATTCTGAAAAGAGAAGGGTGAATTTGAATTATGCGCGGATATAAATACAGCGCGTGGCTCGGCTCAATAAACTTCTTTTCTTTATAGTTACATTTTTCTTGTTTGCATATTAAATAACGCACGACTTGGCCAGGCGCTAATCTCCACTTACGCCGGTAGAATTCTTAATGATCGTGTGTCGGCTTCTGTCGGTGGAATTGCACGTATTTCGAGCACGAGGGTCGCGCGACTCTAAAGCGTTATTTATGCGAGTGGTAAAAAGCTCGGCGGGAGCGAATCACCAACGAGAATCTTTCCAATTAAAAGTACCTTTAAGGCGGAACTTTGAATCGCGAGAGCATAGCGATAACGAAGAATTCATTCATCACGAAAATAGAAGAATTTTTATCGAGGCAAGTCGTGCTTCGCATCCCTCCAAGTTTCGGTTCAATAGAATTTTCGACTCGTGCCAAGTTCCTCTTGTTTCAGCCCTTGAAATTGTTCGCTCTTCTGCGAGTTCTCGTTCGAGTTTCGCTCGAACGCGACATTGATCGCGTCGGGATCTTACCGATAAAAACTTCCGCCGGCGGTACTTCCGGCAGGGCTGCTTTAAAAGTAAACAAGATGTACACGGTACCCTCTTATTCCATGCTCAAAGTTTGCCAAAAGAGTCGCAACGACCGCTCGCTTCGGCGCGAGGTAAACCGCGCGAGGATATTTTTAACAACGGCGGCAAGCTATCGATAGAGCAGAGCTTCCTTTAAAATTCGCGCAAGCGATCGAAATCTCCGCGTGGAAGTCCCTTGTACGTCTGCCGTTTTTTGATCAGGATACGATTCGACGATGAGTTTACGAGAGACAGGATTTGCGATTATTTTATTCTTTATGATGATCCTTTACGATTAAATTTCATTTTCAAAACCTCGTACTCGATTAGGAAATTATTTAGGTTTTCGTAATTGTCGGAACTCGATTCGTGGAATTATTTCTAGGCAGAATTCGCGTCATGGATATCGCGCAGTTAAGGCGGTTTAATATTCTCTTTAAAATTCGAAGTAGCGAGTTTGCATTTCTTTCGCAATACGTGTAAACCTGGAATTGCGTTCTCACGAGATAAAGAGGTATGCAGAGCGCGGTAACTTGCCCGCAAAAGGTGGAAAAGTAACGAGTTCGAATACATTTCGAATATGCAAACTGCGACCGCGAAACAATGGCTGCGTAAGCTTTGAATTCGGGAAACCGTGGGCTCATAACAGGAAGCAAACTCGAGGTTAGAGTCTTCGGGTCGCTAGACCAGCCGGAACCGCACATTCTGAATGCAAAACACCCTCCAACTCCTTCTACTCGCTCTGAATAGATCCGCATTCTTATTCTCTGTTTCGTTTAACAGCGATCGTAAACTGTGGATTCTCATTCTGAATATTCGCAGGGCTTGTTCGCTGGGTGTTTGCGCATTAGCCGTATATACGCTTTGTAACTAAAAATTAATAGGACTCGAAACCTGACTAACTTGTACCGAAAAGAGAATAAACGTTCGTTATGAATATTCAAATAGACACGCTCCGGCTCGATACGAACGATGAAAAATGCTGTCGACGAAAACGGTATTGTTTCAGGTTTATTGTATCATTGAGGGCGGAATATTATGCAAATGATCCTTTTGTGCACGGAAGTGCTATGATATTCTTTAAATCGTAGGTAGATCGTTCGCGATCACGATATTTTATGCGAGCCAAACCTCGTATTTTTCTAGGAACGTTTGCAGCCAGCTTTGTCAGGCCGTGAATACGACGAACAAAAGATCGTGCTGCAGCCCGAGATTTATGAGATTCGCGTAACGGTGACAGTTGCAAAAATAATTCCCGAGACGAAACGAAATACGGCCCGTTCGTGTGTCCGTGACAGATTCCAGCTCCGTGCAAATATTGACCGTATTCGTGTAACGTTCGACTTTTTCGCTTAACTCTTTACTCGTATCCGCGTACAGCATCAAAAATAGTTCACGCAGACCAGCCGCTAGTTTCCGACGTTAGAGAGGGATTACGATTTAATTGAAAGAAATTTTCGAATCGACTTGACAAAACAAAATCGCTATCCGACTAGAACTGAAAGCTGCACCGAAACGGATAAATATTTTCCTACGAGGAACAATTGGAAGCGAGCAGAGGGCAGCGACGGAAACTATAAAGCAATGGCCACTAATTTAATACAGACACGGCAGAGTGGAACCGCGATAGCACGACACTGAGGCGGAACAGTAAAGTGGCTCTGGAGGCTCGTAATGGCTATGCAAACTATACCTACAGTTTACAAGGGGAAATTTAATTCCAGCCGACGGCTTACCAAGATGCTATAGCATCCTTTATTAATCCAACCTTGCAATTCATACCTCGTGAATAATTAGCCCTTGTTTTGTTAATCGTTCCGCGCTGATGGCGTTCTCTCGTTGAATTACAACCGTCAAACTTTTCCAAATTTGATGAACACGCGCGGTAAAAGCACCTAACGCGACATGCTCGAGACGTTGTTTCACCGTATGCTTGTTGAGATTCAAATTTACCTCTTTCGTCTAATACCGTAACAGCGAGAAGTCTCGAGGACGGAGAAACGATCGTTCGAATATTTCGTTCTTTTTGTCACACCGTCGATGAGTTAATTTCATACCTGTCACGGCTAACGCACGTCCATCAATCCGTGAAGCTAATCTAACCTAAAATCAGTCTTTCGTAAATTTTCCCGAACTTTCGCATGATCGCGCAACCGTTCTCCGTCTTCGCGGAAAGATGAAACGTCGAATCGTCTTCGACGCGAAATCGGTCCGAGCAATTAAATTAAAGCTCGGGAACAATTTTAAAAGGAGCTCAAACACGAACTGATCCCTCGATGGCGATTCAAATAATCGCTCCCTGTCCGACTTGTTAAAGTTCCTTGGTATCATTTGCCACCGTCGATGAATTCTTTAATTGCGCGCCGAATGAGATCCAATTGCGAGAAGACGAGCACGAATCCTTCGAGTTTCACGTCTGATCCCATAAAACGGTTAATAAAACTAGCGCATACCGGTTATCCATTATTTTACAACGCTCCAGATTCGGCGGGGGCTTGGAAAGAGTGCTGGCGCAGGCTGGTCGGATTATATAACCCCATAAACCCTTTGTAGAGGGTTACCAGAACGCCAGCTGGGTAATCAAAGTCTAATACGAACGAGCCATACATCATACCGGGGATTATTTCGAGTGATGCGTCGGAGATGACGTTAGGATCAATATAGATCCTTACGAAAGTCGAACGCCAGCTTCGTTTCAAACTTGTTAAAATAGAGCTTGGTGTCCTATATCAATGTTATAATTGAATTCAGCGGAATAACGCGATATATACGAGTGGAGCAAAGTTCGCGAAGAACGTCAAGTACTCGGTCGCTTTTCCAGCTACGTATCTGTTATCCGTTCTTGTGACGTAAAGGATCTAGGCCAAACGAAGTGGCTCGAGACACCGTCAAAGGGTAAAACCACCGTACGATCGGAGCAAGCGCTTTAATCCGCCAAGTATTCTCCAACGTCTCGCGAGAACGTCGGCGGGTCGGCGATCGCAGCGAGGTTTCGCTAATATTAACTGATTAGTTGGTTAGGCCAGTGGCGAGAAGAATTTTCCAACTGGGTTGAGAGAATTTTTTCGTGCGCCCACTTTCGGGAGTTTGCCTCCATGGCACTCGTAAATCTCGCGACCGTGGCTCGCATATAAATTAAAGACATCCAGTGCGTATCGCTACGAGCCGCCGCTGTGGCTCTTCGCAATTTGCATTTCCGCGTCATACCTGGAAACATATGGCGCCGATAACGCTTCTTACATCCACACCGATAACTTATTCGTTGAAATCGCATCTATCGTAAAAATCGACGGTTTCTGGAATGTCAGGGATCTAATGGAACGGTAACGTTCTTTAACCCGGTTAAAGAAGATGAAGCGAGGGATAGTTTTAGAAGGTACGGTTCGTTGTAACAAAACAGGATAAAGCGTTTGGAGATGGAAACGAGATTGCGAGAGTCGATGATTTTTTTTTGGGTAGCGCTTGACAGATGCTCGGGCTAGATAGACATCAGACGCGGTTTGACGATTTTCAGCTACTCTAATTGCTCGCTCGAAACGCTAAATCTCCTTCTTTACGTGAAATTTGCCCCTGATAATCCGGGAAAGTTTCTCATGATTTTCGCAGAATCTTGTTGTCGTTTAATCGACGTTTTTGATTCTAAACTTTAAAAGTATTACCAAAACTTTGAAACGAAGTAATCGCGATGATGCGTGTCCCGGTTTCTCTGTAATTTCACACGCGTGCCCGTTAATTTTTCGATGCGTCGTTGATTCGAACGATGAATGCAATAACAGCGAGAGCGGAAATCAGAAGACAGACGGTAATAACTCTAATTAATCGTTTTTAATTGAATAATATCGCGCGTCGCTTTGAGATCAATAACGCATCGCGGGATATTTAAATTTTCACGCGAATGAAACGTACCGGATGAAAATCGATTCGCGTCAAAGAATATCTGAAAGCTCGTTTATTCGTAGCCCGTCGTACAAGCGTGCATCGTTTAATTTCAAACAATAAATGAAATTTTTGCCAGGATTCAAAAATTCAAGCGCCCGAGACGATGAAAGCTACTTGTGAAATTGATCGATTGCTCTGCTAAATGTTCGAGTCCTTAATCACGGTGTTGATCTTAATAGAAGTTACACGATAAGAGTCGAGCCGCTTTTAGTACTACGATTAATTAATAAATCCCGTCAAGGTTAACGATGATTGAATCTACCTTTCATCGAGCCTTCTTGCGCTCCTCGCACGTAACCGTGATTTGCATTTTCTGGAATAGCTCTCTTACTCCTGGAGCAAGAATTCTAAAGTAAGAACATCACCCCTGTAAATCTGGGAAATAATTTCAAGGAAGAGTTTATCGAAATCGCACGGAAAAATTTCATTTGGTCCGGTGCTTCGCTATTTTTGCTATCCTTAGAAATAAAAATATTTTTCTTTCCACGTCCGTGATTTGAGATTGAAAAAGCAACGAAAAATTGAAAATGTTAATCCTGGATTTTGTGCGAGTTTGAAGGAAAAAGGCGAGGCAAAAATTTGACGGATGAATGAAATGGAGAAATATTGTTCCTTTTTTTTTTTTTGTCTAAAATGCGGGATTAGTAGCACCGTCGAAACGTAGCGATCGATAACGCGTCTGCGGATTTAAATTAACCTGTATACGAGCATCAAGCATCCGCATTTTTACCCGCGTCTCGTTAACGAGATCAAAGGGATACGGTACGATAATGATTTTCGTAATTTCCATTCACGAACGAACCAGAGAACGGGTCTATCCTCCGCGAAGCCCTGGATTATTATCGGACGAAGTGTTAGGTTTTCTCGTGAATCCAATTTTTAATGGGAAAATGTAAATGTTCAACTGAAATATTCGATTAGCGTTGAATATTGAAAAGTTCTTTAATCGTTACATACTCTGCTGTTACGTTCAAACGGCTGTCTAGAAAATCTTAATCAAATTCAAATCGTATTTCGGGTTACCAAAGATAGACCGAAAAATCAATTTTAACAAAAGCAAAGCTGAAATTAATTTAGCAAATTTCTATCCTTAGGAGTTTCTGAAAAATCTAATAATAAGTTTATTTCCATGAAAACTCCGTTTAAATTAATACAGATCCAAATTTATTTCAATACTCCAAATTTATTGCGATACTCTACGCTACCGAGAGTTCCTTCGCTCCTCAAATTCCTTCGATGAATTGGCTCAAACGTAAGAAAGAAAAACGACGAAAATCATTGCAAAAATACGGCGGCAGATTCTAAGGACTCTCGTCTTGATATTTTTATTCGATCTACCATGGCGCGGAATCTCGATGAAAACACGTTATCGCGGCAGAAATCGGACGATTTCCGGTTCGGTGCCTACGCCGCCCGTATATAAAAGACTCGAGTCGGATGTTTCACGGATGTTTTTTCATGCGGAACGGAAGGGCGGTCGTGAGCCGAGGTCTCGACTTCGCCTGGGTGTAGTTTTTCCCCTCTTTCCTCTTTTCTCTCTCTTTTTTTTTTTTTTTTTTGTTTTTTTGTGAAAGAGGCCTTCCCCCGTGAAGCTGAAGAGGAGATCGTTTGCAGCGGAGATAAGCAACGTGTAAGGAAACAACCACGCTCACGATAGACGTCCGAGCATCGTGCGTTTATCGCGACCTAAATCTGAAATGAAGCCGGATGCTAGGAAACACAGACCGGCCATTTTTTTCGTTAGTAATACTCGCCACTGCGAAGATACCAACGGGACAAGAATGACCCACGCGACTACTTGATCTCGCCTGTTGATAGAAACAGATTCTCTGCTCGTGGCAGACTGTGACAGACCACCCGCAGCCACCCTGGAACCATACTGAAACGGTTGAAAAGCTGTGCATTTAGGGACGCCCTTTTAGGATTGTTTGAAAGCTCGAAGAGGATTTCTGGCGAAGAATGTCTCAGCTATGAGGGCGATGCAGCGTTTGTAATTTCGTGTCTCTGTGTGTTACGTCCCTTTCGCGAGAAGTTGAATTTACAATGGACTTCTTGACGTTCTTGACAGATACCTACAGTCTTTTCTTTCATTTTTTTATTTCTTTTGTTTATTTTAATCGTGCATCAGATCATGCAAACGTTGTTCGAGATTGTTACGCCGAGTTCTCGGAAATTTTACGACAACCGATAAAGCGGCAGGTGCTAGTGCTATAAAAGAAAATATTCTAAATGAGAGTGCCAAAAAGAATTTTTATTGGCACAAAAATTATTGGAAAATCACGTTCACGGCGTTAAATTTTAACCTCCATAGCTGGTATCACGCTCATAAAGCAGAAGAAAGTACACAGTTAACGGTCCACTCGGTTTTCAATGATCCTGATAGGTCGTTCTTAATCATACGTTATCGAAACACGTTTGCGAAAGCAGCGTTCCAGCGTGGTGAAAATTCGAGTGGAACTTTCTCAAATTTCGCCATGCGAATTCATAAAATCGGAACGTTTTTTTTTTTTTGGCAAACCATGGTAAAGCATACGCGGCAGTATGCCATAAGGACTCCGAATCTTATTCGGGGAAAATGTTCGTGAGCAGAGACGATGCGAACTTCTAATGAGCGTGAATTTTTCGACCACAACGCCGAGTGACGTGTCATTAGCGCTAAACGAGCGCAAATAAAAAGAGGGCACCGTATTTCTCGGCTGAATTTAGCATAGAAAACGAAGAGGTTGAACGTTACGAGGCTTGGACGCGCGTTAAGCAGAAGCAACCTCGCTACACCGAGTAATTAACATGTGCGAATTGAAACATACTGTTCAACACACGACGGAAGGAAGAAATTCTATGAAAAAAAAAAGAACATTTTCCTTGCGTCTCATTTAACCGCTCATCCGAAATTTTCTTCGCCGGTAGTCATCACTTTTACCCGCGCTTACCATGTATAAAAGTTTAAATTACAAATCGCCCGGTGGAAGTTTTAATTAAAACGCGCTTAAATTGCGCTCACGTGAAATAAATTTTTGGGCTTTAATCCGACACTGGCCACGTCCACATTATAAATTAGTTCGTGCTGGCAAAACAATTGCAATATAATCGCGTTAATTATTCGGCTCTCGGTCGCTCTTTGCTAATCGCAGAATTCAATATTTCACGGCTTGACGGTACGCGAGTTTTATGATAACGCGTTCGTTCCGCCTGCATCTCTCTCCTGTTTTCAACTTTATCGCCCCGGCAATATTCCTTCTTCTTCCACCGACGTAGAAGAAAGAAAAGACCGTCGACAATTTCGACGCAGTTGCTCGTGGAACTTTCAAACGTTCGGTTCTTTTCCGAATCAATGAATACAGATCGAGCTTCCGCTGTGTAAATAACTTCATAGACGTTAGACTTCATAGAAGGAAGAGGTAATTTCTGCGAGAGTGTATCAAAGATACGTCTGGTCGAAATCGAATCACGAACGGCCAAAGGATTCCAACGAAGGCCATCCTGTTTCGAAAATCCCTTTCAATCTAACCGGGAATCTCGGATACCGAGAATCCCTTCGTCGTGAAACAATCCTGTTCGTTTCTAACGACGATCCTTCGCCGTCGGGGATATTTCTTTTGCCGCGAGTAAAGTCCTTCCCATTATACCGAAACGTTCCTATTGGATCGTCAACTGCCGAAGGAAAAGCTGGCAAACACGGGAATTATCGAATTATAGCGACGAAGGTATAAAAAGGACGGATAACGAGGCAGGCTGAACTATCGGAATCTCTCTCCGCCAGAAAAAAGCGACGGTTAATTGGACTATGCACCTAGTCGAAGCTCGATCCTTCGAAACGACTGATCGCCGCCAGAGTCGATAAAACGTTGTTCCGTGTTTTGCGAAATACGACTGGCTCCCTCTAGAAGCGTCGATATTATAAGTTAACTCGCGGATAAAGACGCGTGGAACCTCGTTTACGTTATTTTCCACGATACGAACCTCGGTTGTCAGAATTATTACGCCCGCGAGTTCGACCAATGGAATTTCGCTGTACCTACAACAACCTCGTTAAAGTATTCTTTGCACCGGCCAACGGTGCAATCCCTACATAAACGAATATTGAATACAGTTCTTCAGACTTCGTCGCGAGGTTTCTCCAACGGCTGTTGAAAAGATTATTTCTGGCATCGAAGCGGTCAATAGGAAGGCGGCCGGATCTTTAGAAATTTACTGGACAAGGACTCGACGTCGTCGGACTTAGGAAGTTTCGATGGATAGCTGCAGTCTCCTGGTTCCCCTGTTGCACTGTAAAATCGCGTCGGAGTGTACGTAATCCATCGAGATTGCGGGTCCGTCTCGGATTTACGAGAGAAGGAGCGCGGGGGAGAGAGAGAGAGAGAGAGATGGAAGAAAGATGAGATACTGGTTCCACACTGTGTGGCGTTTCTGCTTTTACAAGCAGATTGGATCCGGTCCTTCCAGGATTTCACGCCTGCCTAGTCAGGATCGCGAGACGCTACTAGTCCTGTTTCTTAAGCCCGAGCTTTCACTCCCCACGTTACGAACACCTTGCGGGGAAAGTTGAGAAAATTTCCGATCGTAAAGACCACGAATACATCCTGATCAGGAGTGAAAGCGAATCGCAAAGATGCCACTCGAGAGGAAGCCTTGCTGAAACCCTTTTTCTAGATGCTGCATCTAATACCAGTTCGCTTTTCGAAAGGTCTGGCGGAGAAGCAAACGAAACGAACGCGTGGTTCCTCGTGAAGTTTCATTCTATCGACTTATTTCACCGAGAGCTAACATCTTTCTCGTGATTAGAAGCGGGCAACAAACACGTCGATGCGAAAATGTGGGAGTAGATTGTGGGAAGCAAGCAATAGGAAGATGCGCGTGTATATAACTCGCACATAGATCAACAGCCTCTGTTCAACGATAAATAATTTGGCTGGAAATATCAATGTTTTTCACGCATTTATGACAGCATTCGATATCTCCATTTCATTGTCGGTATAATCATCGAAATTCATTGTTATTCATTACTCATTGAAATTCATCTGAACCGAGCAAACGTATTGTAGTCATACAAAGTATGCGAAATTACTGCTCTTATTACATTGTATTATTCCATTTTTACATATTTTATATCATCGATTGATTTTACGCGATCGACGTGTGACAGAACAACCGACGAGACTCGCTTCGATTCGTTCGTTCAATTAGTAAAAATAATTCAAATAACTTGGAAGAATCGCGTTGGAATACTCGCTAATTTTATTAGTTATCGCACGTTCGCCATGACGCGGTATGAGAGTCGAATCCCCAATGAAATTAAGCATTCATTCGACCGAGCCACAAGCAGCAGCTCCGCTGCGTTACGGTTTCCATGGTATCTATCAAATTCTGTTAAACTATTTTAAAAGCATCTTTTGAGAGATCATCGGCCTCGTAAATCAACCAGACTATTCAGTGGGATTATTTAAGGCTCGCATAAAACACGGCTAGCAGGACTTACGAATGTGTATGTTCTTAATGTGTCGGAGAATAGGAACCGCTATTGGCGATAGTGAGTACTTGTATTTGGCATCGGTTCTCAAGGTAGCCACGTTACAGACATTGTGCACGGAGAGATCGGATATAGTATAAATCAGGATCCTCGCTCCTACCGTTGATATTCCTACAACTTCTTCCAATCCCTGCGTGTATCGATGTTATTCAAACTTCATCCCTGAAAGCCGCGATCTTTCGCCAGAAACCTGATCAATACGAGTTCTCGCTATTCCGCGTATTTTTCCATTACTATTTTTTATTTACGTTATCTCCTACTTTTAAAAATATTATTTTACCGCGCGATCTTTTTATTAACAGATTCGATCTAAAAGTAATTTTTAAACATTCAAATGTTTGCAATCCATTTTCCAATTTTTTTCTTTACTAAACCACATATCGCGAATATTTGCTTTATATTTATGGTCCTTATCTACCATTTTTCCTTCTACACGTTGCTTTCAACCCAGATCTGTAACACACTGCTATCGTATATTGTATTTCAACGCATTCTTTCGTATTTTTTATTTCGGTATAGAATCGTAGAATTTTCAACGAAACGCGTACAACGTTTCCAAACTTTCTTCCAACTTAACACGCCTACTAGCTTCATATTTGCAATATCTTTCTTCCGCGTGCGTCTACGACTCCCGTAACAGGTGTTCATGGTCCCATATCATTCTACTATTAAATCGTGTAGAACCTGTGTCGAGTGTTCGCGAGGACAGTCATTATTCAAAGCGCATCACGGACAAGGATTGTTTTCAGCGTAACACGAGGAACACGCAGTATCAACGTGTCACAATCACAAGATCGGTTGTGAAACTATGCATACAATGACACGATTATTGCGTTACCTAGTTCAACCTATCATCGTGTCCACTAAAAAGCAATGTCTCAAAATCGAACATTCGTCGTGTACCGCGATATTAACGAAATTGGGAGACTGACAAAAAGTGGAGTTGATCGGTTTGCCCTTATACGTCGATGTATTGACATTTCTTGATCGCGAACTTGAAATTTTCCTGTCAGAATACGATTACAGTTTTATCAATAAACGTAAGACAGAAGTTTCGATGAATATTTTATGGAACGAGAGATATCACGAGTCTGCTTACATTATTAATACATGCCCGAAGACACGTTGGAAAATCGATAGAGCTGGTTACTCAGCGTTCACCTGCCTGGAAGTTAAAGAAGCACTTCTCCGGACTTGAAAATTCCAAGCTCCATTGAACCAACTACGGCCAAGTCGTTGTCGATCACGACTTTCTCGTGCCAACGTTGAGATCTATCTACTTTGACGAACAACAAACGAACGCGACTGTAACACCGTTTTTCGAGAACGAGAAATGCAAAAGTTATTCGAAATTCGACGAGAGTAACGAATATAAAAAGAAACGAGCGGACTGGGTGAAACAATTGACTTGAAAATTTCAATGGAAAATTCCACTACTCTGTAATTAGCGTAAAATATTCGCGTAAAACATGCGAAGCGAAAGTTATGCAATTTCCATTTTATACGTTTCAAATGTGTATTTCATTCGTATTTGAAATAATATTTGCACAAAGTGTATTCAACAGTGAACCGTGTTCTTGCGTAACGTTGAAACCTAGGAAAGGTAGGATACATGTTAAGATAAAAGGAAAAAATTACACGGGATGCTTTCTCTACGTTCGAATGTCTTTTCTGTAGGGAAATTAACGACCGCCTGGCAGCGAAATGAAATTGCATGTGCACGACGCCGATAAAATCGAACTTCCTTCCGAGAACGACGCTGCTGCAATTTGCAATATACCAACCTACTTCGTCTACTAATTGCCTTTAAAATTCTCCAATTATCGGTAATAAAATCTTTCCCACGACGGAGATTCTTTCCTCGTCTCCGGCATACTAATTCTGTAGCAGGAGCCTTTTTATAAGATCAACGAGGTTAAACGTTCTTTGAAGACATCGACCACTTTTCTTTTCTTGTCGAGTTACATCCTGTTCCTCGTGGTCGATACAAGGTTGAAAGTTCGCAAAACAGGATATTAGCTGCTCGTTTTACGCCACGAAACAATCGAGCAGAAGGGAAAGAAAAAAAGAGAGCATTAACGAAGAACGAGATACGCGTGGTTTAATGTTTGAAAAAGCTATATTACTTCTTCCGTGGCAAACTTTAAGAGCCATAATCCTTCCAACAACATAAATAAAAGCCTACGTCTGACTAATGACGGTTTTACTACTAGCAGCTCCGGCAAGATTTTGCGTGTCTCGGCAACTTTTTTCCGAAACGAGAAGAAAAGGAAGGGGTGATATCGAACCGAAGGAGTCGTAACTCGACGATAAAACACGACGAGGATGCTCCAAACTTTTTGTTTCCCGAAGAAAATACGGGATCGATCGAGAACTCCGCGCCGTAAAGTACGAATCATTTCTTCGAATGCTGATAAATGCTTCTCCCGGCGACAGTTTTAATTCGCCTTTTCCCAAGTTCCGCTCTCCCTAAGGGGAGTGATTTTTTTATTTATCCTTAGCTAACGACGTTCGCCATGACGAAGCGGACTCGAGAGGAATCAAGAAACTGTTCTCGTCTTCGCGCGCGTTGCACTTGGAACAATTAATTTAACGTTCCTTTCCTTTCTGCCACAGCCACTAGCTTTTTTCATTCCCTCCAAAGGGAACAAAAAATTTTTCAATTAACAGTATTAATCTACGCTAAATGTAATTTCCTAAGTAAATTCAGTCGTTAACGTGGAACGTGCGCGTACAGTATAGCACTGAAAAATTCTTACGTAGCACGATCGTTTTTTTTTTTTCTTTCCTTTTAAATTATTCATACAGGAATTCCTCTTTCCTCGAAATCGACGTTCCCTTTCCTTTTCAATTATCTCGCGAATTACCTATCGGGCTGTTAATTTTTCAAGAAACACAGAACGAACGGTTACACTCTCTTTCTCTCGTTTCATCTCGGATCGATTTCGAATCTGTTACAGGGCTCGCAGCAGAGCCTAAGAAAGATCGCCTTTCCAACGGACTACCTTCCCTCTTCTGGTATCCTTCTCTTCTTATTAAGCAGAATACACAAATTTTTTTTCCCCTGCGGTAAAGAGGTTCGCGTATGAACTTGGTGCCTTCGTCGGCTCTTTGAAGAATCCCGAGCAGCTTTTCCATGAATGCCGCGACCCGCACGGATGGCTAACGAAAGGAATATTTTCTATAATTCCGCGCGGCGTTTCCTCCCGATGGAATTCGCCGCGTCTGACGAGTGCCTCGTGTTCTAAGAGTATCAAAGGCGCCTGTTCCCCCACCTCAAAGACCGTGTGCCAATGCTCCCTCTCAATCTCCAACACTAGTCGGCATCCACGTTTAGCCCTTGAACTTGTTTCAAACCAGTTAATCCTTTCGAACTCGTGCAATGTATTTTCCAAGTCTAGTCATTCTCGATTCTCGTCTTATTTCGAGCCATGGTATCACACTCGCTTCAATCGCAAAGTTAGAATCACCGGGTACATCGTTTCCAGGATGATCGACATATTAGGTTGTCCGAAATGTTTCTTTCGTCTTGTAAGGAAATAATGGACGCGCCACGTTCTCTGTTTTCTATTATTTTTGTCGAATCGCGTATGATCGTGATAATGGAAATAGAACAAAACGAATCGTAGATGATTCGATAAAATAAGATAAAACGAAGAGGGGTTGTGCATCTATTATTTCCTTACAAAAGGAAAGAAACTTTCGGGACAATCTAATATTCGCGGAGGAACGACTATAAGCGTCGAAACAAGCCAGTATCTGGCAATTTTCGCAGAATCGTCGTGTTCCTAGAAATTTTTGACTCGATCCTAGAATAGCGCAGTTCGCGCCAGAACGTGGGAACAGAAGGGAGAAATAACGCACGTTTACTTGTTAGAAATCTCCGTCACAAACGGTAGGTTCTCGAGGATCGTCGTGTCTAGAGACTTGAAGCTAATTATCGTGCAGGCGGCGAGGTTGAAATTCCGGCAAGAAACCCTCGAAACTCGGCGGTACAAATTTTCATTGTCATCATTATAAATTCAGAGTCGTAATGTTCCGGCACAGTTTCGAGGATTTCGAGGAACTGCACCGGCAAAATGAATATGATTAGCTTTAATTTTATGCAAAGAGGTTAAGGAGGTTACAGCCCAAATCCCCACCCCCCGATTTTTCTCCATCCTGGCCTATTCTCCTTCTTTCTATCTCTCCCTTTCTCTCTGCTTTTCCTCCCAGTTCTCCTTCTACCGCCGTCGGAAAGTAAGGTTTAACTTTTAATAATCAGGCAGCTGGTATAAGCTGCTAGCTTCGTGTCGGCGTTTGTGGAAGCTGCTTTTCGCCCGCGTTATAAGGAGTCGTTGCTCTAAGAGGATAATCATGTCCAGTGGCCTGGAAAACGTTTTTCATCATGGCTTAGCGGCGTGTCTGTGATATTGGCCCGCGGCGCCGTCAACGATGCGACGAATCTTTGAAATTTCGTTTCTGAAATTAGCATAACCGGGAGTTTTTATAACACGGAGGAGGCTAACGCCGCATTCATTAGCGTAATTTTAGATTTTAGTAATATTCTCGATCGTAGGAGAATCTAGCAGGTCAGCGTCGCGACACACAACGACGATTAATCATTTCGAGACGCGTCCGTGGCTCTTCGAGTTAATTGACATCACGATTGAGGCGAATAGGCGATGGATTATGGTATCGATCATGTATCTCCATGATGCACGGCAGATATTTCTACGAATGCATAATTTTATGAACGAGGGTAAAGAAATGGAACCAAGGCGAGCGTTCGTTTCGTTCGTAGAATTCGATAAACGGTATTCTTAGGATTACGTGAATTCTGTCTATTTTCTATAAATTCATAAATGCTTGCAATCTGCTTGTTAAAAGAGACTTGGATGAAAAAAGAAACGACGATACGAAGAATATCTAGGCGCGGCTCTACCAAACGACTTCGTCCGAGTTCCAACGTCTCCATTGATATTTTACAACCACGATTCTCAATTACAAAGAAAGTACCAAGACACGTGTCCCGAGGTACCAAAGTCCTGGAAAGGAAACCGCTCCCTTTTATTATTCCGTGACGTGTGCAGGAAAGCTGGCTCGGTCGTGCCGCGCCATTTGCATTCTCATTACCATCGTCGGTACTCTATTTAAATAGGTGAACAACTGCAAGCCTCTCGGTGGCTTATTAGACGTGGCTCTTTGGTTCGTCTCGAAGTTGGCCGATTCGACGAGGAGCCGACTCCGGTGCAGCCGTGTTTTGTCGTTAAAGGACGAGTTTCGTTCGTTCGTTTTCAACGAAAAGAAATGATCCAACAGCGGTAGAAAACGCACGGGGCAATTAAACTTTTGCTTGGTACGCGTACGCCGGAGTAATTTCGAGAGCGCCTAGAGATGCGCGGCTTTTTGCGGAAATTAGAGGCACTGGGAGATCGAACGACTGACGAAGCGAAAGAGGAAATCGTTGATGCGACAAACGGGTGATTCGGTGCCGGCGTTAAGAACGATTACGCAACGGCAAATTCTCAAATATTCCATTCACGCGCGACAACGGTCACACCTACTCCTTCAATTCGAGGGTTCGAAGCTCGAAAAAACTAAAAAAGCTCGAACAAGAGGCAGAGTTAATTGCGTTTCCTTTCGACGGCGATGGACAGGAGGATGGCTGGAAGATGTCGCGGCAGGGTCGAAAGGATTCTGTGGCATCCCTTTTATATTCAACGCAGCGCGCTTCATTAGCGAACGCGGTTTCGTCCGTGCACCGCAACGATTTAATCCGAGCTTGCGCGCTCGCTGTCGCGCCGGAATTCAATTTTCTTGCGGTCTTAATGGACCAAAACGTTCCAGACCGCGAGTTCCACGATGGCTCGTTCCGCCAGGGCAACGACGAGAATCGATGCCCGTGATCCTACCAGATTGGTCGAATCGTATGGATCCTGTCCAGATTACGGATCTTCTAACCCGCCGCCGGCTCGTGAGGTTTGATCGCAAAGTAATCGAGAAGCTTGCACGCGGATGTCTGTGGTCGAACGTTCCACTATATACAATGAATCAACCCCATTCATCCGGCATGTGAATCCAAGTAAAAGAGGATTGAGGATTCCGTATAACCGATACTCCCCCTGATCCGCCTTGTTGCTTCGCCCTCGCGCCAGTACGATCACTATAATCGTCTTGATTGAACATTTTATGGATCGATCGAAATATCGCGCATTTGGACTGTTAGAGTCGATCGTTTCTAACTGAAATTATAATTGTCGCGTAAATTTGTCCGACTACGTGTCTGTAAGGATCGCCCGAGGCTCGTAAAATTGTATTTCTCGCATCTATCGCGCCCTCGGAGCGTTTCTGAACGAGGATGATTATCCTTTCCGTGGAAGAAGATAATTTCGACCATCGTTCGTCAAACGATACACTGTAATCCTCGTGCTATGTAACGATCTCGTGCTAGAAATTCCTACGCGCAGTTCGCTAACACTATCCTGATTACGTAGGCGCTGTGAGTTATTTCGCGAAACGGAATTCTAATAATCTATCGTTGGTGAAACTAGTTCACCGAGCATTGAGAAGTAACCGAGAAGTTTGCACGCCACTCGACGCACTCTGGATGCTGAAGTAGCAAAGATGAGCGGCGTGTATTGTGGGTAACGCTCTGAGATTCGACTGTACGGGATCAATAAGGGATAAAACGGTAGATGGTAAGAGGATCCAAGTAACAGAATACCAGGCAATTTTTATTTAAATGTTCGAACCGAGTGACCCAACAAACGCGGAAGGATATGGAATTTACGAAAAAAATTTGTCGTATCGCTCGACCGACCGTTGTTCGCGAATGTCTGCAAAATCGATAAAATATTTGATCGCGTGATCTATGTCAATCGATCGCATGCAGTTTCACTAATAAATTCCGCTCCCACGAATGCAAACGATCTATCTCTGTTTCCTAATTCTGATCTGCGTGGAACTTGCTGCTACAACACAAAGCCAATTCCGCTTTGCGAAACTCTAGTAATGGAAGCCCAAGTATACTTTGGCTCTTCGGGATTCACGGCCGAAATAGAAATTACGATTGTTACCCGGTCGCAGATTTGTATTTGCCACGCTGTTCGCCATCCTTGGTCGTTGATTTTCTTAGACGTTGCTTCGTAGACGAAGCTCCTATATATTATTCGACCGTAAGTTCGCTAACAAAAAAGGTAGTTAACATCCGTCGGCGTTGTTTGCCCAATGCCTTTGCAAAATAATCGCTCTTATTTCCAGCCAACGGAACATCCAGAAAAATTCTCGCTCTGCTTTGCCATTTGCACGCGGATCGATAAATTTCGTTGCAGCAACAACAACGTTCGCAGCAGCGAGATGAAGATTTACGGGTCTATGAAATACGACATATTAAAATTTACATTTTAAAAGTCGTGTCGGTAGAAAAGAGTCTCCGGAAAAACACAGTCGTGCCAGTATTTCCTGTCAATATTTATCAACTTCTCTGCTCACAAACTCATGCATGGAATTCTGAACAGACGGTAAATCTAGGTTAGATCCGCGAGTGGTCTACGGACGAATTCTTTTTCCATGATGCAGCGATAAACGGGAGAATGTAAGATGCGCACCACGGAAAGTATTCAATTTCATCTGGCGCATTTCGACTTGGCGAATGCAGTTTGAAGATTAAGCGTCGCTGCAACGCTTAATTAAATGCGGCACGAGTGTCTCTCGCAATGCAGCTGTGCTTGGGCTTGCAGGGAAAGCCGGCGTCCTTTATTAAACCATGCCATATTTCGGTCCTTCCCCGTACGAGGCATTTTCGACGAGAAACTAGCGACGACGAGGTTCCCTCTTCGTATCGCCCTATCGCCACGACACCTGTACGCTTTCGAATGCATTAACTGGCGAAACGAGGAAAACAGTAACACGATCGTTAAGATAGTCACGTGTGTAGAATCGGCGCACGTGTGTGCTACGTTTCTGATGCTCGTTGCCGGTACACCAGGGGGATTCTGCTTAAATTCTAATCAATCTGCAGTGACTCAAAACGTCAACTACGCGCGTGGCGACCAAAGAAATCCACGACGACGAAGCACGCGCTTTATGGAAATTTGGTTTGAAGCGGCTCGCCGACGGCAACGAGAAAGTTAAATAGTCCTCTTTCGAGATACTTTGGCCGGAAAATTTTTACTCGAAACTGGCTGACTGAGTTGAGGCTCCGGCTTAAACTTTAAATGCTCCAGAGGCTATGTTCTTCGGAGAAGTTGCGGATCTGTCTGTCTCTCTCTCTCTCTCTCTCTCTCTCTCTCTCTCTCTTCCTCCCTTTCTCTTCAGTTACCTATTCCGCTCAGACATCCACCAATTGGAAATTAATGGCCACCGATTTATCGCCGCTCAAGATCTCCTCTATCTCGCGAGAACACGAATTCGTAATTTCTAATGTCTACTAACAAGCCAGTTAGTCTGTTAGGTCGTATAAACTTTACGAGATGCTGTTCCGAGAAAGCGCACGCGAATAACGAAGGAATATCGGATCTGTGGCTCTGTATTTGCTGCTGCAACTCTACGCAGGCACGAATTCCAAAGAAGCATTTATATCGAATTGCGAACGACGCGGAGCATTACGAGCACGAAAGACTCACGAAAAATCATATTAATAAACAGCGCGTTGCTCGGCGTAATCAGGCTCGAGCTCGGGCTGGTCGCACGCGACCGGTAGTGATTAAAAATCTGCATTACGCGTGTGCATTAATTAAAAGCTCGAAGCGGTGGCTCGTAACGCCGAAGAAAATATTGATTTTTCTACTTCACTGTCGCTCTCCGCGGTAACCGCAACCCCTAACTAGCTTGTTCTTCTTAACTAGGTGTTGAGCATAACCTGCAGAGAACTTGCGAGTCCTGACGCTCCTGTATTTCCGAACGCGTCCTCCTTACACAGGACCGGGTCACCACTATCGAACTTATCCAGCCATATTTTTCCAAACGTAGCGGGTCATCGCGCGCCTGACGACATCCGAGCCCCGAAGATTTACCACGGACATTAAATTACGACCGGCTGATCTTAGGGATCACGATTCTCTTTGTACGAACCGGAGCAAGCCAAGGTGCAGAATCCCGTGTCTGATATATGAAACTTCTGATGCCCGTGGAACTGGTATCGTTATGCAAATAATACAAGAAAATATACGTTTCGTTTGACGAAAAACGAACGAATGATTATTTAGTGGCGCTCGAAATGTAACGGTAAGTAAATTAGATGAATAATTTTCTCGTTATACATGCCACAAATAATTATACGTTCGCAATATTATGGAACCTATAGAACAAAACTTTGTAAAATAATGTAAAATTTGAGTACCTTCGAGCGTTGTTTCCTAATCGTTTTAAAGATTTGCTTGGTTTTCCTTAAATACGCTAATACTTATAAACGGAGCTGTACGTATTCGTATATCATGCGAGAACATACATATTTAGATAGTTTTTACTACGGCGCACCGCAATTTTCATATGTATTCGGAGTCATAAACAGGTCTTCTTTACTCGCTGAATCAGGTTCAGCCTGAGTGTATTTGCGTAACGACGAATGGTTATACTCCACCTGGTCGTTTATGCAGCGTATTCGTCCCGAGAAGACCGTGTCTCGTTCTACTTGCTGTGTCAAGTGCAGCCTCGCTATATTTGTCTATTCAAGAACGGCACGATTCTACTTGCTGAAATACCCATAGTCGGTGTGTATTTACTCGCGCGCTGACGAACCTATTCCGCCTGTGGAGCATGATTCAAGTTGTACATCTACAACCGGAACTTCGTTGACCAAGTCGTGCGCTGTTCTCGCCTTTTAATCTAGTTATAATCAATATTTGTCCGCGTGATAACCCTATTTTGTTTCCTCGAGTAAATTCGCGTCCCAATGTCTGACTAATAACCGGCCGGTTTTACTTCAGCTTTACGCACGATTTTATCTCGTATTATTTTGCATCGCGCCATTATGCAAATGCGCGCATGATAAGAATACTATACTGTAGCAGAAATTACACACTGCGGTTTCTAAGTTATCTCGATCGTCGAATTGACGATTCCACGGGAGCTTACGCAACGTTGTAAATGTTCCGAGAGTGTTCGCGTTGAACGAGGTACGCGAATAGTAGAACACAGGTATCGATTAATCGTAAATGTAATCCACTCGCAAGCATACGGAATTACGCACGAAAAAGTTCGCGTGCGTGAATAACCTCCGCTCTTTTATCAACATTTTACCGACATTAACATTTTCTTGGAATATTTCTTCACGCACGTCGGCTAGCAATCTAGAACGTACGTGTCCCATTTTTCGACTCACACGAATCACCTATGATTCAAAGAATATTGTCGCGAAGCGTAGAAATTTTCGTCCAAGTGGATAACGCGTATTCTTTTGTGACTGCGTACAAACGATACATCGTCAGATCGTGCGAAGAATCGATTATTCTGATTCAAACATGGCTGGATTCTTAGTAATTTCCACCTGTTATTAAATGTATTACAAATTCCTCGCCCACGACTTTGATACAAAGAAACACGCCGCCGAGATAAAGTATAAGTGAAAAAAATCATAAAGTCCGAGGGACTGGCACGCGACTAAGCTATTAACCTAACATTATGGAAGAATCAACGCTCCGCGTAACATTTCGACGCTACTGGGGAGTCACAGGAGGAAGTTCTATACCTGAGAATTTGGCATAAGAACATAAAATTCTTTATTCTCGTTTATTATTAAATTATTTCTCGTTCCCAACGGCGTATTTTTAGGAACCGTCAAAGACAAATTAGTTCAAAGCTATTCTGCGTCCGAATGATTTATGGCAGGTACTTGGAGTGCGTGTGTGAGATTATGCAGATGAGTTACGATGATTAGTGACTCTAAATCACGCAATTATCGGCGATCCAAGATATGATTATTAGACGCGAGAGAGACTAGGAACGGCAAATAGCTAACCGGCGCGATAATTATTTTATCGTGTAGATAGAAATATTCCGAAATGTATAAAAGGTACCATTATTCATACAACAAATAACGCGTTTGTGTAGGGGCACGACAACAAGATCCAGCGTCGTCGAGAGAAACGATGAGAGGATTGGAACGAACCTGGACCGGAACGGCGCGATAATAATATGTGGACGACTTGGCCGCGGACGAGACGCAAGTGGCGAGACTCGGACTCGTCGCGTGGCGGACACGAGACTCGTGGTAATCGCGACGGTTTTCGTTTCATCTATTCGGTGGTGTTGGCGGCTTGCATGGCAGCGCAGGAAGCGAGAAGCGCCAAGTGTCCACCGCCAGACACGATACCTGGCTGCCCTTGTTACAATTTCGAGGACGGGCTGTTCCTGGAATGTGCCGGGGCTACCGAGGAATCCCTCAGGACCGCTTTGTCCAGTGTAATACACGCCGCTGGAGGAGAAGGTACGTACTAGGCGAGGCCACCGTCTATGACGAGGGAATACATTAGGATAAATAAGGGATTTCGTTTCCTCCGGACGGGATTTTCTTCCCCTTTGTCCCGAGACCCGATTAAGCGAGCTTGTATTCAACGCCGCACGGAATAATTACCCGAATACGTTTAGACTGTGTTCTCAATTAGGGGATCTCGAGTAACTCCTGCGTTTATCTTGCTGAGCTGGTTTTTACGCAAACAGATACTACGTCACGAATAGCTTAGAATCCATTATACCACATACTGCGCGTATAATCTAGGTGTTTTGGTTAGGTAGATCGAGTGAATTACGATAACGACTGTTCCAGGAGCGATTGTTCAATCCCTGAGCGTTTACGAGCTAGACAGGAGAGTGGAGGAACTTCGATCTGTCGCCTTTCCAGTCGGTTCTCAGATCAGACATCTGCAGATATCTCATTCGGCGATTCGCGAGATAAGCGAAGATGCGTTTAAACGATTGAGCAAAAGCTTGGAATCTTTGGCGCTGGTGTCTGGTCGACTGCCACACGTGCCGCAGAAGGCGATGGCAACCTTGAGCTCCCTGAAAGCTCTGGATTTGGAGGCGAATCTGGTGCACGAGCTTCCCAGTTACAGCTTCTACGGACTTTCGCTGATTAAATTGAATCTGAAGGGCAACCAGATAATAAAAATATCGGAATACGCGTTCGCAGGCCTGGAAGATACACTGACGGATCTAAGTCTGGCTGAAAATAAAATCCGAGTATTCCCTATGACGTCTTTAAGGAGATTGGAACACCTAACGTCGCTTAGGCTCGCCTGGAACGAGGTATCCGAGCTGCCAGAAGATGGATACTCGAGATTAGACGCTCTAAACTTTCTCGATCTAACCAGCAACAATTTCAAGAAGATCCCGCTCAACTGTTTTCGCTGCTGTCCGTCCCTCAAGACTCTGTCCCTCTACTATAACGCCGTCGAGTTCGTCGATAAGGACGCGTTCATATCGCTGATCGATCTCGAGTCCATCGATCTGAGCCACAACAAGATCGTGTCGCTGGATGTGTCCACGTTCAGAGCGAACCAGAGGCTCAGGTCCATCGATCTTAGTAACAATCACATTCATTATATCCGCGGCGTGTTCTCCAAGTTACCAGAGCTGAAGGAGCTATTCCTGGCGGAGAACAACATCCTGGAAATACCCGCTGAAACGTTCGCTGGAAGTACAAGTTTATCGGTGGTGTATCTTCAACAAAACGCTATTAGGAAAATCGATGCGCGCGGTCTAGCGACGTTGAGCCATCTGACACAGCTACATTTGAGCGGCAACTACATCGAGAAAGTACCGCGAGACTTTCTCGAGCACTGCGACAATCTCTCGACCCTGTCTCTGGATGGAAACAACATCCGCGAGCTGGAGGTGGGGACGTTCGCGAAAGCAAAGTCGTTGAGAGAGCTGCGACTGCAAGACAATCAGATTACCGAAGTAAAGAGAGGGGTTTTCGCGCCTTTGCCGTCGCTCTTGGAACTACATCTACAGAATAACGCGATAACCGACATGGAAACCGGCGCTTTGAGATCCCTGCACAGCCTGCAGCACGTGAATCTTCAAGGTAATCTTCTGGCGGTGTTGGGCGATGTGTTCCAAGTGTCGAACGATGTCGGACAAAATGGAAACAGCGGCAGCTCGTTGGTCTCCATTCAGTTGGACAACAACGGCCTCGGTGTCCTGCACAATGACTCCTTAAGAGGGCAAGCGTCGGTCAGAATCATGTGGCTCGGCCACAACAGATTAACCCGCCTCCAGGCTCCTTTGTTCCGGGACCTGTTGCTGGTCGAGCGATTATATCTAACAAATAACTCCATCTCACGAATCGAGGACACCGCCTTTCAGCCGATGCAGGCGCTCAAGTTCCTCGAGCTAAGCATGAACCGCTTAAGCCACGTCACGGTGAGAACTTTCTCGGAATTGCACGAATTGGAAGAACTTTACCTGCAGGACAACGGCCTGCGTCGCTTGGACCCTTATGCGTTGACCGCTTTGAAGCGACTTCGCGTACTTGACCTGGCCAACAATCATCTGAACGTGTTGCACGACAAGATCTTCCAAGAGGGCTTACCCATCCGGACGTTGAACCTCAAGAACTGTACCGTTAGCGTAATCGAAAACGGAGCGTTCAGAGGGCTGAACAACCTGTACGAATTGAACTTGGAACACAATCACCTCACTGCCTCTACGTTGGATCGTCTGGACATCCCTGGACTCAGAGTGTTGAGAATATCGTACAACAATTTCAGTCAGATCAATGGAAATTCTTTAGACGGACTGCCGTCCCTTCAACATCTGGCCATGGATTCTTCTCAACTCTACAGAATGCCACCGGAGATATTCTCGAAGAACAAGAATCTGGGTAAACTTTTGTTAAGCAACAATCTCCTCCGGATGCTACCTAGTCTCCTCTTCCTTGGTTTGGACTCGTTGAAAGAAGTAAAGCTGGACGGTAACAGATTTCAAGAGATACCGTACGACGTGTTCGCGAACGCTACTACGATTGAGTTTCTGTCGCTGGCTAACAACGTGATCGTAAACGTGGACATGTCAAAGTTGAACGGGTTGACCAATCTACGGGAACTGGATCTGCGTGGTAATTACATCATGACTCTTTCGGGGTTCGCCGGCGTAAATCTCTCTCGGTTGATATCGGTAGATCTGAGCCACAATCATCTGGCTGCACTGCCGGCCAACTTCTTTGCCCGATCTAACTTACTTCGCAAAGTCGAGCTGGCCGCTAACAAATTTCATCAGATCCCGGCGGTCGCCCTGTCCGCGCAAAATATCCCGAACTTAACCTGGTTGAATGTCACGGCCAATCCATTAGTCAGGATACACGAGATTAGTATAAAAGCAAAGTATCCTGCTCTTCAGGAGATTCACATTTCTGGAACGAACCTGACGATCGTTACGAGCCAGGACTTCGAAGCGTTCCCGGCGTTAATGCACTTGTTCATGGGCAACAACATGATCTCGCGAGTGTCGCCGAGCGCGTTCCGCAGTTTGCTCGAACTATTGACCTTGGACTTAAGCATGAACGAGATCGAGCTACTGCCTCAAGAGAGATTAAAAGGACTGGAACACCTCAGGATACTTAATCTCACGCACAATCGCTTGAAAGAACTCGAGGATTTCCCGCCTGATCTAAAGGCCCTACAAGTGCTGGATCTCTCGTATAATCAGATCGGCGGTGTGGGTAAGAGCACGTTCCAACATCTCGAGAATCTCGCTGAACTTCATCTCTACGGGAATTGGATATCTTCCATTTCTCCGGATGCGTTCAAGCCCTTGAAGAAACTGAGAATTCTCGATCTGAGTAGGAATTATTTAGAGAATTTGCCGTTGAATGCCTTCCGACCACTGGAAACGCAAATACGGAGCCTTCGTGCGGAAGGTAATCTACTTAAATATTTTTTTCCTACTAGCTATTTTTAGTTAGAGTTATTCAAAGATTTCAGACTTTCCTGCTGGTATCATAGAATTCGTGCAATCTAAGATACGAACTGCGTTTTTTAAGAAAGACGAGTTCCGAACGTTTCGTTTTCGACGATGCTAACTGCCATCGCGCGATTCGGTTCACGTTCGCAAAAATTCGACGATAAATTCCAAGATTCTCTGAAATTCTACGATTCTCTGGATAATTATGATTAGTAACGTTCCCGCTATAGTGGCAACCTCTTATACGACGCTTATACGACTTATACGACAGCGATATTCATCCATCTCTCGCGAAACAGCAATTATGCGAGATTAAACGTTTTTCTGAATATAGAGAACCCACTGCACTGCGGTTGCGAGTCTCAAGAGCTCTGGGAGTGGCTGCGTGATCATCAGAAGCTGGTGGGCGGTGGCGTAACACGAAATCGAGGGGGTGGATTGCGAATGAACGACATGGACAGCGGATTGCTCAGGTGCCAACAGCCACCGGAATTACAAGGGCTGGTGTTCCTCGAGCTGGACCCGCACGCCTTCTGTTCCGCGCCTCTCGTCTTGAAACTTGCGATTCAAGATATCCAACCGTTCTCCGTTTTGGTATCGTGGCAGAGTAGAAATCACTCGGGTATTCGCGGCTATCAAGTGGCTTACCACACAATGGAAAACATCGACGAGGTAACATCAAGACGTTGTCTTTACATAGTAGTAGCTAATTCATGGATCCTCGGTCTCTATGGAACTTCTCAATTTGTAGAACGTTCAGTGATTAATTTTCATGTGCCTCTCGATCGTTCTAAATACCTATACACCTATACACGAGAGTGCACATCGATTAAGAACGCGTCAAATCGTGACTGACACGATCAGATTCATAGAGGTACATGGTCTACGAATTGGTTGCTAATATATTACGAATGTACCGTATTTTGTCAAAAAATTCTAATCTTGTTAATCTTCTTCTTCCGGATAAAATTTTCAGATTCGAGCAAAGATTCTGGAGCCAAATTCGCGTTCGACCAAACTCTCGAAGCTCTCCCCAAACACCCGGTATTTGATCTGCGTGTTTGGCTTGGGCAACTGGATGGGCCAACGTCTCGAAGAAGACACGGTGGACCAATTTAACTTCTCGAATCACGAAACATTCGAGTCGCCGTCGGATATGCAAATGGCAGATTCGTCTACGAGTCGTTGCACCGAAGTGAAGACCCTGGAATCGCCGGACGCGGTAATCAGCAGCGATGGTTCGTCGATGGGCGACGTCGGTAGTGTCAGCAGTTTCCTCACGAGACGTTTGGGTTTGATAGTCGGCTGTTGCATGGGATTCGTTGTGTTCTTGCTTCTCGTGTCCGTTCTCGGCTATCTGAAGGTGAAGAAGCAAAGGGAGACCGTGAAAAGGGAACAACCGATTCCTCCGGAGTACATCTCCTATAGGCACTTTAGCATACAGAGCGGAGAAGCCGGACACGCGGCCAGACAGGCCAGCCAAGACGGTCAACACTCGAACTTCATCAACAGTATGGGCAACACTAACCTGAATGTATGAGACAAGTTAAAAAACTCCCGAGGCGTGGAGGTTTCGAACGTTTGAACAAATCTGGATGATTTTCTCCTCCTGGATTCTATCGTCAAACGCGTAACCTTCCCGACTCGCGGCAGTTTTCTCCTTCTCGATCAAACTCGAACCCTCAAATCGAAGCTAACTAATCAACCGAAACGAAACAGCTCTCAAAGAAGATCGTCGACTTCGAAGCGACGAAAAGAAACTTTGGCGAAAAAGTTTGTGTCGCGTTTGTGCAAACGCTAAAAGTGAACGACCTAGTTAACCGAACATTTTCTATGTGAATTTTCTACGAGTCTTAACTTTATTCGATGTAGCTTTAGCCGGTGGACCGTGAACGTAACAGATCCTGTACGGCAAGCGTGTTCGGTACATCGTGGTTTGCGTAGGATCGGAGAATTTCATTACGCAGCAGTCGCGTTCTCTGGACGATTTACGAGTATAAACATGGTACGCAAGGACCCATTCGGACTCGCGCGAAGCATGGTGCATTGTGTTTTCTAAATGGCTCGGCAAACCGGTCGCGTGGGTAACGGCGTAACAGCGGACAATGCGACGCGTCGTTTCGTATAACTGCGTTCTTGAATTTCCGCTAGCAACGCAGCAAGGGGCCAGTTACCCTGTCAGACGATGATGAATCGCGCGGCGAAGGTACGACGCTATCGCGCGAGGATCATCGTTCGTGGATCGTTCGTACGCTGGTAACGAGACACGTTTGTACATAAGTGAACAGTTTCGAATCGTTGTTGCGAGATTGGCAGCGACGTTCAAGAGGGATTGAAACAATTTAGGCGAACAATTTCGACGATTCTTCATTTAGCAAAATGTAGCTCAGTTAGGCTGAAAGCATTGATTCCGCTTGGCTCGACGTAGAAGTTAAAATCGACTCGCCAAAAAAGAGAAACGTCTTTTCGTGCTCGTGAATTAAGCAAAAATACACAACGTCGGTATTGATTCTTCGAGTTCTCGACTTTTCCAGTACATCGTTGATATCGTTATTGCATCGTGGAAACGTGCACTCGTGCATACGAATATTTGGTACCGTGGGACTATCGCACCTCTTTGCTGTATCATAGGCTAAACGGCACACGGATGTTATCACAAAATACATTGGAAATTAGGTTGCGTAATAACCAGCGAATCGTAGTTCAAGTGACAAAGAGAAACTGGGCTCTAGCGAGAATGTAACTGCGATAGGCCATGTTGCTCGTTGCGTTGAATAGAACCGGAAACGGTCGATAAGTGTGTATCGTGAATGTTCGAATGCATCGTGAAAGATCTCACATGCTGTGTACTGTAACATATACATATGTCACTGTAATAAAAATGCAAATTCTTTTTTAACCAACAGCTTATTGTACGCCCATCCCTTCTACATTATTGTTGCGCAGAGATATCCACTTTCCAAGGAAGAGAAAATATCCAGCTATAATATCCTAGAAAATATCCAAGAATTCTTTTCTTTTTTTTCGAATGACTGACGAATCTTCGACAGATGAAATAGAATGAAATATGAATTCCGTAAATAGCGCAGAATTTTTAAATAAAAAGTATTGAAATTATTAAATTAAATAAATATTCGAGGCAGAGAAATCGTCAGAATACTCGGAACGTTTCGGATAATTAGAATCCTTAAAATACCGCCCGTACTTCCGGCTATTTCGGCTCGCTTCTACCTCGCCAGCTTCAACCCGATTCTCCGTGGCTTGTATAAATTTCCCAGCGTCTCGACGAAACGTTTCCTGTCTGCTTTATCGTATTTCCTTGCATTAACCCCTCCTGACGATCTTAACGTCATTTTCTTTTTCTTTCTCTGCTTCTCTTTCTCCGGCAACTGAAAACTAACCAACCTTTGTGCCAGCGATTCCCAACGTAATCGATAATTGCAACGTACGAATTAATCACGATCAATCCGGCATACGTGAAGAAACGAAGAAACGGAACTTGTCCTGAAAGACGCGAAAGGCTAGAAACGCGTTGAGAAGATGTCGGATATCCGCGGTGATAGGGCGGTGGGCTGTCGTTCACAGAGGACGCGAAATTGCGTGAAATAAAGGACAAAAACGTATAGCGGGAGCCATCCACAGCGTACACATTTTTCTCGGCTGATAGAGCTGTCCAAACGTTTTTCGTTTCGCTCTTTAATCCCGTTTGATGCGCGCTTCACCAGCCACCTACTGTCCTACAGTTACATTCTAAATGGAGACCATTAATCGCGGATACGTTCAAATGCGCGAATGCTACTGGGAAAAAAACCTCGCATTAAAAGTCACCGGCTCGTTTGTTCGAATCACGTTATTACAAACAAAAACACCAGCTCTTTGATCAACCTGCGAACCTGACTGAATGAGTCCTCTTTTCACAGTTTTAAAATTAAAACATCGATCGTTTAAATAACACAGTATCTTCGTCGAGGATACCTAATTATTGATTTATCTAGCAATATCAATAAATCGGGGATATTTTAATATATCTTTTAATACATATATATATATATTTAAAGATATATTAAAAGATATATATATATATATATATATATATATATATATATAAAGAAATGTAAAATGTTACGAGACTAAAAATCTGGGTAGTTTGCAGAATGACGCATCTCGAACCATTTCGACGATTCGGTATTAGCCGTACAGTAAACTACGTTGTGGATGAAATTTCGAATTTAACGAATTCCTTAATTCGAACCTGCTGATGTTTCAACGCAAGAGAAAGAAAGACAAAGCACGGCGGAAATGTACGTTGCGTTTCGATTATTTATACAGCTGTTGCTTAAAAAGTTTACTTAGAAGCTCGACAAGCTTCGGATTGAGCGCGGCGGATGTGACGGAAGGAACCGGGAAACAGCCTTGGAAAAAACTTTCTCTAATCTTGCCACTTTAGAAGCGTCTCACGGGAAGACGAGTAGAAACGGGTAAAAACACAACGTGTCTTTTACGACAAAATGTAGAAACGTGTAAAAGTACAAGGAGTGGCTTTCAAAGAAAACTGCTCCAAGTCGGCGCACTCGACGCAAATTGAAATTGTTTGAATCGTCGTGCACTCGTAAGTATTTTCAAAGCGGTATTTCGACGGCTACTCCGTAAAACAATAAACGACTATTCCACGACGTTTAGAGACAACGTTCAAGATATTTCCCCGCGATACTCGATTCTTAGAAAGCTGCAAATGCTTACATTGAATTCGTTGTTCAACAAGTTCTTCGTAACGTTTTCATCGTCTAAAATTATTCCTTTTACGAGGGTTTTGCAACGTTATTTACAAAGGTTTAAAGATACGTAGATCTTTCTATCTATATAGGGGAAATGCGAAATAATCACTTTCGGAATTATTGATTCCGAATCCTTGCAGATTTTGTAGCATTACCAGAGGATTAATTGCCGACATATTTCATGAAAAATCAAACGGGTGCCGGTTACTCCGATAATAGCGATAACGCTTCGTTTAAAGTCGCTCTTAATTACTCGGTCCGAATAATGACTGAAGCAGGACTAATTGTAAGCCGGTTTATCGTGCCGCGGGTTGGATGAACTGATAGAAATGTCTGCGATAGTGGAAGCCGCAATGCCTATCTCGACATCTCGTCGAAAATAATGGTACCTTGGAGCGCTCGATTCTCACATATTATCGGTGGCTATCGATGAAATTTCGATCTCCTGCAACTCTCTCCTCTCCATCGCTATTTATCAAAAAACCATACATACAAACCATACATAAATCGATCTTTCCCGCGTAATGCTACGTGGCTTTTGTTATAAAAAATAAAGTTCGTTGAGACGGTTTTCACGGATTGCTCGATACATCCTTTATCGTGTAACTGTACCCGTAAATAACTACCGTTGCGAATTAAAGAAAATAATCTAGAAAGTTAGCTACTTGTTTTCAGGAATCGCGCGTCCGATTAAATTAATTCTTTCTCCAGCCTTCTTTTTTCTGCTCTTCGAAGCTAAAGAAGTCCGAGAAACTTTTTAAAGATCCTTTGTTTTTAGTCAGAAGACGAAACTTCTTTCGGAAACAATCCTGGAACCGCAGACAGAGCACTAATGTAGTGGCCGATTGTCCTTGCGTAGGACTTGCGCCAACTCGGTTAACACTTCGAGTACCGCGGATCGATATTACTCGTTCGCTTTCCGCTCTCCCACATAATTCTCTTCTTCGCGATTCCGATTACGTCCGAGACTTTTCCGATTCGACACCAAACGGTTAGCTGAAAAGCCCCCGGCTGAGATTACGTAACTCGCTAAAATCACGTACTTTACTCGTTTATCATGATCTCGACTCTGGTTCCGAACGAACCTATTCGCTCTCTAACCTTCTTTCTCTCTCCCTATTAAAAAGCACACAAATGGGGCAAACAAGGCTCTTTCTCAAAAGCCGCGCCCTGTCAAGGCAGCTGGCTATCGCCAGACTGCGAATTTTTACGTATTCGTGAAAACCTTAAACACCTACAAATATATAAAATGCACGGGATATACACAGGATTGTGCAAAATATCGAAAATAAAATACAACGGTGCCATACCTCGTTCGTTCGAACGAGTTCACGTTCAGCGTCGCTTGATAAAAATATGAAATTGCGTAAATATCGGCGGCAATGCAACTATCACGCTCGGGGAACGAGAGCGACCAAAGAGAAAGCAGCCAAACAACCGGAAAACTAGAACCGCAAAATCAGCATTAAGACTGATTACAGTTTCGCTGCTATTAGTTCGCCGCTAGAAACCAAACAATTTTCCCCCCGCTTTTCCACCGTTAAGTGTATTAGTTCGATTTAGAGCTTTGAATTTGCCCACTCGCAAAGTTGCTCGTCGCCAATAACAAGTTGGACCACCGAGTTTGATCGATGGACCATCTTTCCGTTCGAAGGAGGAGAAAGAAGAAAAGAGAGGGGGAGAGAAGACGGCTCGTTTCCTTGGAACTCGGCGTAGAAACGGGCTGGATGGATGTTGTTTCGGTCGCAACACGTGCTTTGCCACGATTAAGTCCCAGCGACGGAATTACCCTTCCACTGTATAAGACGGATTCGGTCCTAGTTGAAATGTTGAGCTCTCGGTTGGAAACGGTGGTGTTACATGCACGATTCGTAGCGTCGTGTTCTGCGAATGGGAACCGGGGTTGTCGATAACGACAGACAAGATCCGACCAACTCGTCAGATAGCTGAGTGTTCGCGTGGTTCCATAGTTTGGGAATAATTGCGTTTCATCGTCAAATCTGCATGTTATTCTTGCACTCCAATTTGATTAAACGTAGTCTCGATCGCGCTTCTATTTGTTAATCCTGCCGTTTTCTACATTATTTTAGAACCAGTCGTATCTCTCGTAGTAGTCGTATCTCTTAGATTCGAAGAAAGAGTAAAACAAAGCTTTGATTTACCGGTTGATCGTCGATTTATCGATCTCCGATGGAAATTTCGATCAAAATGACAGCGAGATTGGACGTAAAAGCGCGAAGGCGGTAACAGAGTCACAGACGGTCCAGAGAAGTTAAGTTTATAATTTACGAACGCTACGAACGATGCGCCATCGGAAAGAGAGATATTGCTTGTAGAGTGCGCAAAACGGAGATCGATCGAACCTTTAAAGAAATTTAAACGTCAGCTTTCGGCCATGTACCGGCTGTTCAGCGATGCGATCGAAAATTTGCAAACATCTCTCGCCATGAAAACTCGTGTTCAGTTGTAAAAAAAAGAAAGCGCGTCGAAAAAATTCGGCCGAGCGACAAATGCAGGAAGAAATCGAAAAATCGATGACAGCGAACAAACAAGTTTCGCTCTGACTTTCGGCGATTTCAATTGATCTTTGGGCGACAGCGAAACCGCGATAAGCTGCTCGCCATGGGAAAACTTTACAACAGAGCAACGTATCTCGAAGCGATTTTCCATTTGTGCGATGGATAGAAATTAACAAGTTCGACGTCTGCCAGGGCACTAACCCTGTTAGGTTAAATAAAACAGCAAAGGACAAAAGTTGAACTCCTCGTAGGTTCGCGACTGGGCCGTTAATTAAACTCGATTAAATTATCTTTATAAAACCATCGATAGATTTCTCTCAAACAGTTGTGGAAGCCACAGAGCGTTATTATTTTTCTCTTGAAACTGAATAAACAAAGGTATCGAGCGTTGTATCTTCTAGGCTTATTATGAATAGCAAATATGGCAGCTTGTATGTCAAACAATAATGAGAACGATAACCGTGATTGTATTTTCAATTAATTTCCTGCTGAAATGGGAACGATCAGATGTACAGTGCAGTGTTAACAATACACGGATCATACATTATCCTCGATAATTATCGATCTCGTAACTATTTATATCAACATCGTAATTACTACAATAGTAATTGATTAGAAATTTGATTTAGAAAATTCGATAAGGACAACAAGCGAATACCTATCGAAAGAAACTACAAACGCAATTTATCGAACGATCGTTTACACTTGTATATCGGCGTGAAATGAATTTAGAAATAAGGAACATTTAGCACGACGGTACATTGGAATTAAAATTGTATCGGTAATTGGAAAATTTCCAATTACATGGCAACCTCTTTGTATTTAGACTTTCGTGGCTACTTACAGGTAACTGAAATATCTTGCGTTGGATCCACGTGCAACGAAATGTTCACGAATGAACGACACGTTCGATAATTCATAAGCGTGGCACGATTTTCGGGCTCTTCCCTTTCGAGCTGGATTTCGAATGGAATAATCCGACGAGCATTTGCCGCGGGTTTTATTTCGTTTAATTTCCTCCCGGGAACAATATCTTTACCGACGCGTATAATCAGTGCATTTGGGTAATAAGCTACTAAAGATTATCCCCGGGGTAAAATTTTTCTGCAAAATAGTTTTCAATGTGACATCGTTGGCTTTGCGATCGTTCAATCCTCGGAATTCTGTTCCTCGGTTTCTTTTTCTCTCCTTTTATCTTTCAGCAGTGTACTTTTAACAATCACGACGAACAGACCATATTCGAATATTTCTAATAATATTCTATCGGTGCAGTGGCGCAAACTTTACAAAAAGACGAAAATCGGATTGTCCGACGCTGGAACTTATGAATTATGATAACGATGACGAAATCGGATTAACATGAAATTATAGTTCCCTCGCTATAGTCATTCGCCATCTTAGCAAGGGAAAATTTATGCGCGCTATTCGTGCCCATTTTGGAAAACGGCAGATGAAACACGTTTTAATCCCTATTATTCAATATTTATCCGCATTTGGATATTTCGCGTACAAAGAGCTTTTGTCTTTCGCAATACTGAAACATCAAACGGAAAATGATTTTATAATACCTTAGTTTTATTAACCAGTATTTTAATTAAAATCGAACGCGTATGCTAACCGATGTGCATACAGACACTTCCCGTTAGTCGCATTTCGTCCATTATTATTTTTTATATCACGCACATTATTTATATTTCCAAAAATGAAAAATCAACCGCGTGTCATATTTTTTAATTCAGACGCATTAAATTGAACGGTGAAAGCATGGCTTTGATATCACGATAGAACGTTCGCTTTTGACGAGATTTCTAGCGAACGAGAGTTATGTGGTTTTGCCCGAATCAATCAAAGGCCGTTCATTCGCCATATCCGCGGATCAAACACTCTTTTCATATTTTCAAGAAACAAGTTACGTTTCTGTTTCGTAATCTCATTCTCGTTTCTATCGTTACAAACATCGAAATGCGTTTGCGATCAGAAAATGGAAATCATTTTAATTAAACAGTAACCATTTTCTTTGCTCTCGTTGAACGAGCTGACTCGATCGTATCTAAAGTAACACTCGTTCCATCTCTCGTCGTTGTTTCGATAAAACATCCATGTATTATTCATACACTAGCGTGGCAACAGGATTTTCCAGCAAATTTCTTGACGCGCGAAAACTCGAGCTGTCGCGTGCGTCGAGACGCGACGACGAAACACGTAGGCCCACGAATTTCACTTCGAATCTCTTTAAAAGTAAAGAAATTCTACCGCCTGTAAATATCCCGAAATTCTTGACCCTTTTTCGCAAGATAATTCACCGACCTACAAAACCTTCTGACCTACAAAAATGCCTATGGACTTTCCCAAAAGATATACGACGTCGTTCAACGACGATGTAGGAACGTAGAAACGTTTTCGATCAGTACCTTTCATTGCAATTATTTTGATCATTAACGTCTGTTTTGCTGTCGATTTTTTGTGTTAAACCGTGTCAAGCATTACAGTTCGTTTCCTATGAAAAGCCAAAACCATCGATTATTCAAAATGTAAATATCGTGCTTAATACCTGATTAAGAACTCGACGCTTTCTTATTTAGCAGAACCACGTAACTTAACAATTTCCTTCCAACGTCGTCGAACACGCAATAAAGTATATCAACCATAAAGAATAATACAAACTTTCCGAACGACCCAACATATCCGATGCGGATATGCAGAAATTCTTCGATAGAAAGAAGTAATTATTTTTTAAGTCGTTCGATCTGAATCGTTCGCCGTTGTATCATGACAAGAGGTAAACACGAACTGCAATATTCCGGAACGCGTGTATCGTTTCTTTTTAACGGATGTTTGTTCATCAGCCTCAACCTGCCGGATGTAACGGGGAAATTCGTATTCCAGCGAGATAAATTAATTGGAGAATGTAGCGCGTAACTCGAAATGCCGTGAATAACTCGCGTCTCGAATGCATCGAGGTTAATGTAACTTTAGCAAAATCGCGCGAGTGTTTTCCATGGCAGTGGCTGAATAACAGGATACGCCTGGTGATAACGTTTTGCCCGATGAAATTCCTGTTACACCATTCCTTCTTTCGTCATTGCACTTTCCGCTGTCCAATTTGCTCGCCGTTGCCAGCAAATGCCCGACCGCGCCCAAAGTTTCGCCACTTTTTTCATTTTTATATGCGTATAATCGTTATTCCCTCTGGCTGGGCAAATATCAAATTTGAGAAAACGAAGGCCGAACACCAAAAGGATCGATCGATCGATATTACAATCCCGCCGCTTAATCACGATTTTCCATGATAAAATACCCATTCCGGCGACAAAAGCGCGCTTTACTAAGCTCCTAGTCATCAACGCTCTCAATAGCAGCTGTCATACAGGTATCGGATCGTATCGATTCAACAGTTTGATAGCTTGCAAATTGTTGCGATCCGTGCAGCTATCTCGCTCTTTGAGTCGCTTTGCATTCTCACCTTGTTCATCAGCGATTCCGTCGCTTCGTTCATTATATTTTCCCTGAAATACTCGATATCGCGCGATTTCATCGAATTCGAATTCCACGTACAATAAATAACGAACAGATAGGCAAATATCGGAGATGAAACACGCGACCCAAATATTTTCTGCATATTTCCTGACATTAAGGAGATTTATTGATAAAAGATTGGACGAAGATGGTGTATTTGTAAAGAGAGACGATCTCGCATCGCGAGGATCATTGAACGAATCTTGATGCGCTTGACCAAGCTACCGCATGTTGTCCGCGGCTCGGCACGGAACTGAAAATGGCCGAATCGGTGAATTTTCCTTCGATTTTCCTTCGAACCATATTATCCATTCACTTTATCTACGTTTGATTAAGTCAAATCGAATTAATTTAACTCGAACGCCGTGTAAGACGCTGTTCGACAGAAGTGAAATGATGCAGTGAATTTGAAAATCTTTGCGCAAAGTACCGAAAACGATCGGATCGGTACGGTAGAGGTTGGTGGATTGGAGAGAAGGCGATAACAAACTTACTCGCAAATAGAGAGATACGAAGAAGAATAATAGAATATCGGTGGAAAATTATCTCTGATTTCCTTGAAGATTAGTCGAATCGGGGAAAGTTAATGGCGCTAGCCGCGAACGACGAACGACATCGATCGTGCAACACGCGGCTCTTTTCTAACTAAAATTCAATTGAACGGTATTCCGCGCGATCTCGAGCCGCGAGCTCGTATCTACTTGAATTCCGGTTGCACCGGCAAACTCGATAAAAATGGTGGTAGGGGCACAAACGTGGATACGAAGACAAATGGACGAACGTGAAGCCGACGAGCAGAGATGAGAATCAGAATCAGGGCCGTGTCGAAATTTAAATTCACCGGGTACGTTTCGTGACGTGAACGAGAAGTTTTCTAGCCGCGTAAGACGAGCACGTGTACAACTCCTTGCCAACGATCGTCACCGGTAATTTATGTTTTCTCTGTCGCATTTCTCACGCGAACGAAACCGCCGCGAAATTAGAATTTACCATCGTAAAGTAATATATATCATTTTGTTTCGCGTTACTCTTGATTATCGTTGAGAGTGGTAAATCACATCGCGATAAAGCGCACCAAATCCGAATATCCAATTTTGGACATTTTATGACCGAGCTGCGCGTTGAAACGAAGAGATTCGAACAGCTAACAATCACGCAAAGTACACGAAATAAATATCCCGCCCTACAACGATACAATCCTCCAGCCGTCAAAGGATTCGTCGATAGAAGAAATAAAATAATCACTTTCTAATGAAAGTAAAGTAATCGTCTCAGCGACCGATCGAAACACGACGAAAGTTACTTAACGAACCGTCGTCTTGTACGTTTGAATTTCGCGGAGCTGATCAACGTGGTTTGTGAACGCCTCGATTATACCAACGATTCTTCGTACTTTGATCGACTCGTATTTAATCTGAATTGCGGTTTTCAAACAATAGCGATCAATCATAGCAGCGAGTTCTAAGCAACTCTGGAATCGCGGCAAAACAAATACTACGTACGTTCCTATCTATACGATTGGAGAAACGTTCAGTCGATATGGACTTTGTGCGCCAAGCGAAAGTTTCGTGATTTCGCGATCTATTGCTTGCACTCCGAAGCCGACGATTTACAAACAGACAGAAAAGGCTTCGCCAACTGAAACTTGTAAAATCAATTATCGGCGTTCGCGGTAACTCCCGGTTAGGAAAACCGATTTCGACGCGGATCTCGGCAAGACGAAGATCGATCCGTCTGCCAGCCGGCGGAAAAAAACCTACTAGCCGAGTGGAATTGCGATTCGACCCACTTATTTTCGGTTCGCGTTCAGACCGCTTGAAATTCCGCGGGCCTCTAAGATAGTTCTCGCGTATTTACAGAAAAAAACTTGCTTTCAAGTTGTTTGCTCGGTCAGAGGGAAACAATAAGAAACTCGTTCAACTTCATTTAACGGCCAATAATTCCCCCCTGACGTAATAAAAATCCGTGGCTATTAAAAATTGATCGCGTTTCTTGTTTATAGTGGTAATATTCTCGAGAGCAATCAATTCTGTCAAAAAGCTTACCGACGATACAATAGAGAATCTCCTATCGGTTTTAAAACTAATAAATTTCACAGCGTGCTACGCTACGGGCTCCTGAGAGTGGCTTTTCATCGAATAAATTTGTTACGGTGGCTCTTACAGAAATTACTAGTCGAATCTCGATAAAAAGGGCCGCGTCTAATCAAATTAAAAGTTCTAATATAAAAGAAATATTTTATATTCCTCGACTTTACGATGACTACGAAAAACCTACCTGCGCGTTTTCCTCCTTCGTATCGATCAAGCGGATCGATTCTGCCACGTGAACAAAGAAACCGAGTTCTGTATATAAAACAGCGGAAAATAATTAATCGCTGCGCCGCCTCGCCCGTATGGAAAGGTTCGCGAGACGGAAATTTATTACACTTCTTTAAGGCCGCGGGACAATTAACGGTGAAAAATAAAGGTGAGATAGGGGAGGAAGCGTTGCTACAAAGGAAGAAAGGAACGTCACCGGTGAACGTGAAACGCGTCTGCCGTATAAATTACCCGATCTCTAATTAAGTAGAACCGAAGTGCTCGTTATGGCCGAGCTGTTAATCATCGGACTCATCGTCGATGCGACTGAAATTTTTCCCTCGCTTGCACCGTCACGTATCTCTGTATGAGACAAAATTATTCGTGCTTGTTGGCAACGCCGTACGAAAATTCGCTTCGATTACCGGCTGTTAATAAATTTCCCGTACGTTGCTTTTCATTTTTATTCGAACTCGAACGATACGCGAATAATTATTTACGGAACGCCGACGAACAAAGAACGAGAAATAAGAATTACGACTCACCGTTCGTAGACCGTAACACGATGTTGCTTCAGATTCGGAAAATATCCCGTTAATCCAGATTTTCACTTTCCGTTCTCGCGTAAAAGAAAAACGTAACGCGCACTCGCGAAAGCTATATTCCACGCGCACCAAACCATCGATGCACTATTGCGATACACATGCGTTTTCTATGCGCGGAGAGCGTCGCGTGCGAACGAAATATACGAGCGTGTATTCGTATCTATACACGGAACTGTCAAACTTGTTATCGATGTCGCGTTCACAATCCAACTGATATGGAAGGCGACGGTGTATGGCCCAGAAAGAAGAGGACATAGGAAAAATGATGACGTTTCTGGGACGAGTGGAAGGAGAGCTGGCAAATTATATCCACCATGCGACACCTTTACCTGTGTGATGATCATTAAAAAAAAAAAACCTTTTAAATATAATTTCCAATTCACGTTATCAAACTTACATATATAAATATACACAGAACTTGTTTACACGCTGGTAAATAAATATACATTGGAACTTTTATTTCAGGATCGTAGAATCTTTGTTAATTTTTAAAAATAAATTCATACGGTGGCTTTGCAGTCCCTGTTTAAGGGTACAATGCCAAGTGCACTTGGGACACGCGATTCGTGGTTGCGATTCGGCTCTCCTCGAATGTCCAGCCGGAAATTAAAGAGTCTTCCACCAACAACTAACCGGAAGGAAGAGCGATGTTTTTCTATTCTGCGTCGCCCTCTAAATACGCGTCAAAAAAAAGGAGGGGGGAGGGGAAATGTAGGAGAAAACGAGATAGCAATGACCAATTTTCACCGGCACCGACACTGGTCGCGTATCTCATTTCAGGCAAGCGACCGACCCAATTTCGCGACAATGCGCGCTCTCTACGAAAAGAGATAGAAACGAATAAACGATATAGAAGAGGAGGACGACGAGAGGAAAAGGGTGGAATACAGGGGTGGATGTGTTGAAGGGAGGAAGGGTTTGCAATGCGCGGCGGTTTTACGCGGCCGTGCGAGTTGCAATTCATGCGGCGCAGGAACTGATATTTCGCGGAAAATGAATCACTCTTATACAAACGAACGGACACACAGTGGTAACGGAATACAATAGTCAGACAATGGGGAAAGCGTAGCTTTCGGCCGGCGGTGGCTGCGGCTCGGACGGAGAGATCGTAACCAGAGAGATGCGCGACAGCGCTGGATTCCGTGGCTTTCTAGGGGGAGGAAAACGTACCCTGGAAAGGATGAAACTAGCGTTCTCTATGCCCGGCGGCGGAACAAAGGTACGCGTTTAGGAATAGAAACTGCACCGGGCTGTCGGAACAACATCCAAATTAAATTCGAACCGTCCAGTAGAATCGAACGGATCCTTCCTTTCCTCAGATTGGACGTTAATCAATCATTAATCGCTAATCTAATTAACGTATTGTCGAGCCGATGTTCGATAGAGAAACCTGCAGACGTTTGCTCTCTCGCTGTTAGTTTGCTTCTTTATACTTTGCATGTGCTTTCGTTAATAACAATCGGTGTTTCTAACGAGGAAATAATTTTCCTATATTTTGTACTAAACTATTTTCGTGCGAGTAGTGTGCAATATTTTACCAATAAACATTCAGATAGGAAGAAATCGCCTTTACGGGAACGAGAAAACGAACATGGAACTTGCAGGATGTGAAAGGTACACTTTATACGATATTACTTCTCCCACTTTATATCTTGTTTGTGAAATAAAGCGAAAAAAATTTTTTTTTAATAATATCTGTATTTATGTATCCCGGATCGCTTAAATGCAATTTCGTTTAATTTCCACGCAACACAAGTAACGGGAGCATTTCAGGCTGAACTTCTATCGAGTATTTCCCTGAAATATTATAGAACACTGGAGATCTTTGAACGCCGTGTTCAAACGCACGACCATTTAGCATAGCATGTGATATTGCAAACTGTTTTATAAGCCCGGCTGTTTCTCTTCCCTTTCTCCTCTTACCCGTTAGCTTTCGTTCTTTGATGCTCGTGAACCGAAGTAACCAATAAATGTTTTCGAGGACAGCTGTATCGACAGTAGCAATTCGTTTCTTTTGACCATCTTCGAAGTTGGAATCCCTGGATCAGTCAACGCGTTCACACGCACAAAACACACGCACACGAATAGATTTAAATTGTTTGGCGTTCATGAAATTTAAAAATCATCGGCTTGAAGGATAGTCACGTACTGTCGAGATTGCTCCTTTGAAATGTGGTCAATCGTGGCACGTTTCTACCTTATCAAACGTCTCCCGCTCTTGGAAGGCTTTCATAAAATTTAATAGCTCACCCGACATCTCTTCTCACTCGATTCGACGTGTATTACCTTGCGAAAACCATTCGTACTGATTTCTCTTCCATATTTCTATGGACAGACGAAATGTTAAAAAACAACTCAAAATAGAGAGTCTCCCGTACGCGTGCAAACGCGACTAATTCGAGCTAGTTCGATATACATTTATGGCTATTATGTGCCTAATATGCGTGTAAAATAATAAAACACGCTATTTCGGGTGTTTTTCTTTTTTTTTTTTTTTTTCAAAATAACGAGATACGGCGACAAATAATAAAGACGTGAATCTGTGTGAAACTCGAAAGCACAATTAAAATCTTGTCGACTAATTCTACATTGCCCGCGGTTCATTGTCCATTCTACCGTACTTTCTACGCAAAATCTCCAATTAATTTCACAGTGTACACGGCTTCGCGTATTATCGTACACGTTGTCGTCGTTCCCGTACTTCCATCTATCAAGTTACATCGTGTTACGCTAAACGCTTCTGATCTACAAGTTTCGATTCATTCCCTTTTTGTTTCGCTGCAAACAGCTTCAAACTATTTCATAATAATCCATCACTTTTCTATCAACTCGAAGACTTACTAAATTCCATTCTTTCTAGATCTATTCTCCTAGGAAACCTGCAACTCCATCGTTCTATCGTCGTATTGTATTGTAGAATCGCGAACCTATTATCTTCTATAGTTGCTCGCCCTGTAGCAATTCTTCCCGTAACATAAAGAGATTTCGTACAAGTTCCTCCGTTGCGCGAAAGGAAAGTGGAAGATGCAGTTCTGATTTTGCACAGTGCAGCAAGTAGAAATTCAATAGATAGCTGGATGGTAGAGAATGTTGTAGAGATTGTTACGATGGGCGTGATCTATGGGTGCACCGTGACCCGGCCGACCCCACAACTTTCTCCAGGTATCGAAATGTCTTCGACAGCTTTCCAACTCAATCTTTCGTTCCTCCTGGAACAAAAATCATCCCTTTACAAGCTACATCGTAGAATCGAATCAAACTAAGCGATCGCCGATCGAAACTTGATGAAATCCCCAAATAGCTAATACGTTATTCTTCGTTCAGAAACTGGAAATATTACTTTCGAATGCAGTACGCTATCCTTTGATTTTATCAAGTCATCTGTTGATCAAAAATCGAGTCAGCCTGGCGTGTTATCGATAGCGGTACACTTACCAACGCCTTCTCTCGTTTTCGTTGCACTTGCTCGGCGAGTTCAGCGATGTATTCGCGATTCTCGACCGCCAACGATCGCAATCTACAAAAGCGACGCAGATAAGCTTGGCAGATTTCAATGTTTTCGATATCGTTCGACTCGTTCGTCGTTTTCATTGCGTCATTTTGCATTTTCAAGCACATCGATCCGAATGATTTTGGCAAATGAAAAAGAAATGTTACCCGAAAGCTCCGCGTTGTTTCGCTCTTGCATCCCGGACACGTGTATCGTGTGACGCAGCAAATTGAAGTTTCGTCGAAAGGACTCGCGCGTTTTAGGTCGTGTTCTCAATTTTTTTGGTGTTGAAAAAAGGCCGCTCGTGAGTGGACAACGTCGTTTGCCAAAACGTTTAATCGGTAATTATAGTTATCGATCGAACATTCGATCAGAAACAGTGGAAATCGCGGTCTACGATCGCTTCGCACGTATCGAAAATTGCGGCGAAATTGCGGATAGTCGCGGGTGAAACTTTCGCCTGCAACGGCTGATATAAATATTGCGACGATAACTTTTGATTTCGCTGGTTCAGATAATGGCCGTAACGTTGGTTACGATTTGTATAGGAAGTTACGATAATGCCAGTGTTGCGAAATTCACTTCAAAACGAACGCCGGCTATTTTCGGACGCTGTTAAACGCTATTTTCAATATAAGAAAATAACTTTTAATCCGCTAGAATGGATTTTAAAATCCACCGCAGGAAGCGCACTAATATTTTGACAAAGTAGGGTATAAATGGCGAACAAGGAAAAAAGAAACGACTCTTGAAACAGCTTTCTTGTTGAAAGGAAAACTCTTCTCTGTTTCTCCGATAAACTTTGCCGGAATCTATAAAACTTTCATCGAGTCACGTTGTTGAAAAAGTTGGCAAACGTCACGATGTAATGTGAGAGCACGTTAAGGGAATCGTAAGAAGCAAGAAAAGTGTCTGCAAAACAATAGTCGCCGCAACGATATCAGCCTTTTTTACGACGTTAATGTATGAAGCAAACACGTTTGCCAACTACTTGTTACCGCGCTTCCACTTACGAGAGAGACCTGCGGCAATACAAACTCGCAATACGGCTCTCTGAAAACTATTGCAATATTGTTTGTGAACCATACTTGACTTTTTACGCGAACATTGTCCAAGTAGTTTCGTACGATTTTATCAATGTTTTCTCGTGAGCAAATAAATTTCACGCAATAGTGTAAAATCGACGCGATATGAAGCCACACTGTTCAACTTCATACATCGAAAAGCAGAGAAAAAAGTGATATTACGGCGAAAACAATTTTTGTAATTTATCTCGAAATTTGCTATGCAAGTTGCACTTTGCTGTTTCAATTGGAAATCATAGGAGTAAATTAAGAAATCGATGAAAGTCCCAGAGACTCGTATAACTCGATGAAAGTAAGTAAATCAAGTTCACGATGAAATGTAACGAAACGACTTTGCTCTTCGTTTCCGTGAAATAAATAGAGCGCTGTAAAAAGTGATAAAAAGAATCAATTTACGTTCTTTGGAAATTCAAACGTGAATTCGAAATACGATAATTCCTTGTCTGCCTGTCTCGGAAGATTTAAGCAGCCTCTCAAAGAAGAGATAAGCGCGGTGTTACCCTACGAGACTACGTCGGACAGCGATTCGCTGAGGGTATTTACTTTTTAATAGTTACTAGCGTACGAGACATTATGCGGATAAAAGTCCAGAAACTCCGATGAGCGTGCAATATTTTTATGCTACAAGGGCTAATCCCTCTTTCTTGGGATTCGGATGGGTTGGTTTTTTACTACCGGCAAGAGATCTTGGTCCGTGTTATAAAGAAGAGAATAGAAGATAAATCGAAAGTAGACGAACGAAAACAACGGGGGTTATAACGATCAGAAAACTTTCGGAATAAATTGAAGTTCTATCGAGTTGTTGCAAAATGGCAACTTCCAACTTTCCAGATATTTAGAATCTGCATAACTGAAATGGAACACGAACCGCTAATTAAAAGGAAACACGCAACGACCCGATGGAAAAGAATTTTTTTATCTTCCAGAGATACTTGGTTTGAACTTGTAACTTTGTAAAGAAGTTACGGAAGATCAAGCTAGAAACAGTTGGAAGGTTTGCCGGCCGTCTCTGTTTGGCTTGAGATCAAATTCTGTTTAGTCGTTGGACTGACTGTAGAAATAGGAGCGAGACATTGTTCCGCTGTCTTTTCTTTCGTCAAGAATCGTTCTCCGAGATAAGGTTCCCTTCGTTAACGAACGCAAGAATCGAATTAGAATTTTCCTCTCTGTTATTTTATGGACGAAAAGAATAGAACGGTGTAATAGATTAAAAATGATCGATTATCGAAAGGTTCATTTTAGAGCGTAAAGAAAAATATATCGCATCGATTCTGTCGCCTTTTCTTCTACGAAGGAGTCGATAATCAACGATGATTAATTGCACAGTGCTCCGCTGACGTCCAACCATATTATAAACAACGTAACACGCCACTAGCGGCTGCTTCATACAAAATTCCATTAAACGCTATCAAAGTGTCTCATTATACATTAGTCTCTCGGTGTTCCCATCTGTAATCGGTACAACGATGTCATGATAAAACAATATTTCCTATGCCGTCCACTATATTATTTCAATGAGAACAGAATGGCAAAACAATTAATCGACAGCGTGATCACGCTACTTTGCAAAATTTCATGTGCAAACTTTGATGGAAGGTGATCCAAAAATTATAAACGTGCATGTTGCCAGCGAAGAGAAACATCGATCGATATACCAATGACGAATCTCGTACGTCGAAGACTGAGAAAAAAACTGTCCTCTCACGAATAATAGACCTTGAATCTAAAATTGTAGAATAATTGTAAAATATTTCACATTCTGCAGATACAGTTCTATAATTCTAGAATCTGTGAAAATATAATTATGTAATTCCATATTCTACGGCTGACATTTAGCGGAACCCATACAGTTATCATTATCGCGATTAAATTATTCAACGTCCATTATTCCCGAGAGGAAGATCCACCCGATCTTTGGCATTTCGGATTCATAATTGCTATATTGGTATATAATTATAACGCGGATATATAAGAGGATTGAAAAAACATTTTGTAGGAAAACTATTTATGATGGTTCTGGAAATCGCCGAAACCCCCGAAGATGTTAATAAAATAAATTTTCTTTAAACAAGCTTTAAACAAGTTTCGTTTTACACGAATCGAATCGTAATACGAAACGGAGAGCGTAAGATCACAGAGGGGCGGAGAAGAAAGGCAATATCTTAAAGTGCAAGCAGAAAGTAAAAGGGAAATGACTGGCGTGAACGACGATACTCGACGAGGCAGCCGTCTCGAACGATTTTTCAACACTTGGTTGCCGAAACACCTTGAAACTAGAGGAAAATTAGAGAGAGGAGCGAGAAGATATTGCAAGCAAAACTGTTGACGAGCATACAGAGCGACAGACTGTAACGTTGACAAACATTCGAGAGGAAGAGGGATGCTAAAGAGGGACCGTCGGCTGAACTTGTCGAGGTCGAGAGAGTTCGGGTCAATGGGTTGATTACTGCTGTAATGCAGTTACATCCTCCGAGTAGCGTAACAACGCTAACCAGACCTGCATTGTAGGCTCATGGTTCGTCGCATTTTGATATGGCGTGTCTTTCAACAGGTCGAGATTGTACTCGGCACGATAATGAAACTTTGAACACCTGGCGGAGGAAACTGAAAATTATTCGTTACCGAACAACGAAACAAAAAGTGACGACGTATCACGAACCAGAACGATCCATGAAATAAAACGTTGAGGTATAATGACAAAGTTAAGAAAGGCACGAAAATGTATAAAAAAAATCGGATATCGAAAACGAAAATGATGGACGAAATAAAGCGTTAACGAGTACGTAGAAAATTCATTTCGAAAACGCAATACGTACGGGTCTATCGTGTATCCAGGTCGAGTGGCATCGGTGGTTACGTGACGATTGTTTTGCGATTGCGATTGCGAGCAATATCGTCTGCTAGTTAAAAGCGGCACCAATTCCACGCCGCCGGTCAATTCGTACACCTGAACTTCCTCGTTGTAGGGATTTTTCGAATCCTGTATCAGCTGCGTATCCGTAGCGATACCTAGGAAATAGACTGACCTAGAAACCGGATGCTGACCTTCCAACGCCGACACCGAGAATTTCCGTCCGTTTACCTGGTTCTGCTTTATCATCAAAGAACTTGTTCATATTCGTGACGGCCAAAGGATTAATACTCCTTCTGTGTAACCTTTCGATGGTCGAATTGCTCGTCCAGCCCTGAAAGGATTCAACGTGATAACTCGCTGCAACCGATGCAGCTTGTGCAGTGCAAATCGAATCGGCTTAAGTCAGACAGAAGTTCGTCGGTATTCGCGTCTTAGATTCGCGTTCGTCGCTTCTAACATCTAGCAAGGTAGCAGTGTTCTAACAAAGTGCCATTAGACGTAATCTTTCAAACTTTTTCTAGTCTACCGACTTTTTAGATCTTGTTAAATCCATCGCTGTCTAGTTAGGATGCATATCTTGATAAATGTAACAGCATCGTTTATCGAGTATCGTTCGTCCAAGTCCGATGGAACTGAAATTAGAATCGTATCTTGATTCGCGTTGACTTAACCACTGAAACTATCGCTCGTTCGATCTGCAATGTCGGCTAAAGAAAGAAAAGAACGAAGCTCGGAAGGTTGAAAACTTAATTAAAGGGGGGAAAAAAATCTTCAAACAGCTAAAAACGAATAAGAAGATCTAAGTAGGGGTAAATCAAAGGGCAAGTCACGAGCAAGGGCAATAGAGGTGACAAGAAAAATCTATCATCAGATAATCGGTAATCGCTTAGCTAGTCTAGGCTTGACTTAACGCGGTTGCATCGTTCATTCATCAACGTCGTTCTAGTTAGCTGGTTAGTTACAGTAAGGCTGTGTGGTTTATTTAGAAGAAAAACAGAAAACCTTCCATAAATTCATGCCCGGAAGCAGCTTCGTGCCGAGAAAGAGAGAAAACGTAACGGTTTTGAAGAGGCGAAGGAAGATTCACGGGCCGAGGGACCTGCAGTGGAAAGGCTGAGGAGGAACAGGGAGTAGGAAGGGTGATAGCGAGAGGACGAGTTTACGTACAGGAAGAAGTAAACTTGGCTGAAGTGGAACGCGCTAATAAATTTCAGTTTAAACTTTCGGGCTGTGGAAGCTGGTCAGAGGATCGTTCAATTACGCAGTAACGCGGCATAGTTATGTGTTTGTCGTTTGAGGATGCTACGGCGGTTAATTAAAAATTAAGAGTTTCGTCCTTGAGGATGGTTGACCAAGCCGAGGCTCGGAGGCGTAGGAAAGCCCGAAAGGAGACTAGGGTTGGATAGCGTGCTCGATTGAAGCCGCGTCTCCACGGAAACGCAACCGCCGTGCCTCGAAAGCATGTTCATATAAGCGCTAATTTCCACATCAAACGCTGTTTACCAACACCCACCGTGTACGATGATATTCCCGCTCGATAGTAAAACCTACAGCCGTCCCTACCGACACGGTACGCGTCGTTGCATTCGTTTCTATCACGGGACTTTAACCTGCGTATGCACAAGTCGTAAAAGTTCAGACGGAAAACCCAGCAAGCCTTGATTTCGTCTCTTTACGGTTCAAAGGATTCGATCTCCCTTTGCTAATGGCTCATGCAATCCCGATCTACAAGCTCCGCGTAAGTGCCCCTTATATTTACGAACGAAGGTGTACGAACAAAGCCTATGTACAACTTTTCAGCCAATTTCCAACAAATCTTAACGTTCAGGTAAGAAGAGTCTGTGAACAAGTGAAGGGGATCAGCCTATGCTAAGGTGATTCCTAGTTACAAATGAAAATTAAACAGACCGGGGATAAATAAAGATAAATGTGAAATTTATAAGAACACAAACCCAAAGTCCCTAATTACAGGCAAGTTTGAGAACGAGAAACAAAGCCCGACTAACAAGCTGATCGTTCATGGGTCCTAGTACCTAACGCATCGAAGAGTATGCGTACCAGAGATTCGAGGAAGCGCACACCCAGCAACTTGGGATCCCTCCAAGGAACTCCACCCGGACCAGGTCGACCCCACGGCCAGAGCGGTGCCAGCTAAGCACACGGCGTCATAGCATATTAAGCAGTTTCCAAGGTTCGTTTCCTACACCCGCAAGGTGACTGCTTCGCGTTCAACCACGTGCTCGAAATCATTGCATCTAGTATCCTAATATTCGGGACGAATTCACCACTCGAGCATTACGATAAACTTTTAACGGACGATTCGCTTGTTACGCATTTAGGCACCATTGTACATCGACTTTTCCGATACATTTCGCTGGAATACTTTTCGAAGGAGATACGAACGTTCGAGTGTTAAATTTATCCCGAAACGCTGCACAATTTTCGACCCTTATTCGTGTAATTTAACTTCCCGAAAGAAACTTCGACAGTCGATTCAGAATGACTAACGTCTAAAACAAAGGGACGACGCGACGTTGCCGTCTATTTTTCGTCGGAATTTTCCAAGGAAATTTTCACGTCTCCTTGCCAGAGAAATTGACTTTCTTGCTGAAGCTAGTAGAAACGTTTCTAACTTTACGTGATCGGAGAACGATACGTCTACGGGTCTGACCGGAAACGGACTATGTAGACGTTCTCTCTTTATCGACGTTATTGCCACGAAAAAGGTGTTTCACGTTTACCGTACAGGGAAAGACCATTACGAAATTTCTCTTACGCAAACCACTACGATCGAACTTGGCTCATTTCGAAACGTTTATGGTATTACGTTATTATTGCACGAACTTTTCATCTTTGTAGAAACTGGAAAATATCCTGAACTTTTAATGGACTACGAAAAGTGCCGTTAATTGGAAACGTTAATTATTATTATTATTTAGGACTAATTACTGCTTAGAAGGGAAGATTTCTGGGAAAAATCGAGCTTCCGCAACGGTAGGTACCTCGATGAACGTATAGTACTCAATTTCCTGCGACCTAATACAAAATCATGAAAAATTATACGAGCAAATTTGCTTAATGATCGAAAATTATCCCGAAGAAGGATCTACTCGAGGTTCGTTAACAAGCAATCGTTAAAGCACGTAGAGAACATCAATATGATCCGATCGATAAGAAGCCATCGAGATAGCGGAAAGATTTCGTGCACGAGGCAGCTTGAGATGTTAATGAAAGGCACCGTCATCAAGGTGATGGCGATATCACCGGATTTTATCGGTACAACCGCAATAACAATGGCTGGGACTGCTCTCCAATTTTTCTACTATCTTGTCTTCGACGAATCTTTTTTATCGGTTATTTTTCATTACGACGCCTTCGTGATATTAATCGCAATGTGACTGATTTTTCGAAAAATTTATTCGACTTTCAATGGAAAAGATGATCGAGGGAAACGGAGCATAAGACACGAAGTACGGCGCAGTTTTGTACGATACCTTAAAAATGACGAAGATTATAAAAAGATACGCGTTTAATTGGAAAACTAAATAAAAAGATAATTTCGACACTGGTAAGACGTACCGAATCATAAAAAGCTTTTTCCTGTGAAAACCAGGAATTTTGTCTTATTCTCGTACTCTTGTCTTATCGTCGGCAGTCTTCCTATGGTATTGAACGTATTCTTGAAACGATCAAAGTTATTTGCTAGTCGAAGAGGCTATAAAGAGAACTGCTATAAAACACCCACTCTACGATCGTACGTTTTAAACAGAAAATAGCAGACCGGTATATACGAGGCGTAACAACAGTCGCACGCTGTCTTTTTTTATCATAACTTTGAATTGCAAATAATCTTCGTGAACTAGATCCCGAATCACGATCACGAACGATCGCGAGTTAGTTGCGTTAGTGGAAACATATCGGAGGCAAACATTTGCACGGTTATTATCGGGCAACGGCGAATGCATCTTAACGATGATAATGGTTCTCGTAATTGGCAGGATAATAAGGGTTAGAACGACATCCTTCGACGCGAATTGCTCGCTGTTTTCTGCAAACAAGGGCGCCCTAATTTTCCCAACAATCTTCGATTTTGTCCCAATTTCCCCGCCGTCTGTATTTGTATATAACATCACGTCAAGGAATAATATTATTCGTAGATTTTCGTGCCCGGAATTTCGCGAACTCATCGTCCTTGGCTTCTCGCGCGGCTTTTGCTTTGGTAAGTTGTTGGTATGGATAACATGGTAACGTTACTTTAGGGGAGCGAAACAAATTTCATTCACGGTTTCACAGGGTAACACAGTGAATTATAACATTCAGGTTGAATTAACAGAGGAATTTCAAAAGAATTTCATTTTCGTTAAAAATAAAACAGCTTTGACTTCCGTCCGCGTATGATTCTGTTAATTTTTAATCAGGAGAAGCACTCTAGTAAGAGTAAAGCACGTTAAACGGATAGAAGGTAAGATATCGCTGGAAGAAAAATGAGATTATCTGTTCTAATGAATTAGAAAAGTATAATTTAATATTTACTTGCAAGGACAAAATTGCTGGCACGAGAATAATAGGTTAAATTATTATCTATTTAAAAAGCTGGCTAAAATTAAAACTTTAGATTAAGAATGATTATTTCGTGCCTTTGCAAAATGTCGGCGCATTTCATGCATTAATATTAAAATACTTCGTGAGAAAGCAACGAACGTTTACAAAAATGCCAAGCGGTCGGTTGATTAAAACTTTTTAATTTAATGCAAAAATTGAGTGACTGTAAAAAATCAGTTAATAAAATTTAAATATGTGATTGATTAATAAACAAAATCGGAACTTGGACGCGTGTGTTTCCCCCATGAAATCGATTTATAAATTTTTGTTTTTAACGCCATTCATAATGAATGAATAGCGTCCAATTTACGAAAATATATTCACTATTATCGCGATTTTGTCCATGTCTGCGATGCGGTAGGAGTAGCAAGCTTTTTAATTCGCTCTTAATTAAAATTTATTACGAAAATTGAAAAGCTGTCGTTTAAATATTTACGCTCTTGATTAATAATTTGATTCGTACTTTGGATTATTTGCATGTACCTTTTAATCATTAGTTAGTAATCCCAGTATCTATGCGAAAGATTTTGCGCATGCAACAACCTTTTTATCAAGACCAGAGAATGTCATTGATTGACAGAAATCCATTGCCTGCAAATCGACGGTGTAACAACGTAAAAATAACAGCAAAAATAGCAAAAAAAAAAAAAAGAAAACAACAACGCGGGGGATAACCACGTATCGCATAAAAAATGTCAATGGTTATCTAGTCGCAGACGATCGAATTTATGTCAAATGTAGCGAAAATTATGACATATCCCTTTATCCAAGATCGATATCTTTTTATTTAAATGGTACATAAATTGTTTAAAACTTTACCTGGCTGAAATTGTGACACTTTGATAGTTCCGGGGGTTCTAGAGGAACGTTTTTCTTTCTAAGAGTTGCAGCACAAGGAGCACCGCCACCTGGCTTACCCCAAGGCGAATAATTCTCCAAGATTTGCTGCAGCTGTAAAAAGGAAGAAACAGTTATTTAATTTGTTGCTTCGCCGATTGATTTACAAATTTCGGCCTTTTAATAATGAAAGAGTGTAGGTAAATGCGAAAGCACGTATGCAAACTAATTAGAATTAACATGAAAATAAATGTATCCAAAATAGGCAACACTGTTGGGAATACTGCACTGGCGCGTTCCGCTTGTCTGACGCTACACAGATTGATTCTACTGAGCGCTTATCGAGTCCATATTGTCCGCGCAGTTTTAAAGGGCGAAGTCTCCTTCAATACCGGTTTTATAAATCTGCCGAAGATTCGAACGAAACTGAACTTTCTCTTTTCACCGGCTTACCGTGGATATCAATATTTCTTCAGTGAAATCTTATGAGATAATAACTTTTCCCAAAACGCGGTTACACGTACGTTAATATTTTGATAATATACTTTAGCAAATGGAAAATTTAAAGGCCGAATATGTTCCATTGGAATTGCACTAAACTAACTTTAATATTTTGCGTTAAGGTCACTTTAACGCCTAGTGTAATATTTTATAATATCTTCTCGCGTAATTCTACGTTAAAGAATTACGGAGTTATACAAGAAAAAACTTGAAAAATGCTAAACCTCGATAAATGCTATTTAAAACAAAAAAAGGAAGCGAACCGCTTTAAATTCCTGTTCTAACTCGGTTTTAGCGAAACATTTTCATTAGAATGTCGAGTAATCCCTATCTGCGAGGATCGTAATGAGACGTGATTTTTAACGCACAAGAGGTACGGGTCACGGATTTTGGAATTCTTCACTGGATTCATCGCTGTAATCTACAGATACATGCTCCTGTTTATTAATATCTCGAGAAAAATTTCTTGGCACAGCCTTTGTAACATGCTAATATCCAACTGTTCTTAATCCGACGTTGGCGCTCCGAGATAAGTAATTCGGATGCGCTTTACAACCCTGAATATTTTAATCTTTTATTGAATTTCGCGGGCTAACCGTTACACACGTATGTATCTCCTACCAGAAATTGTTCTCTGTAGTAAAAAGGAAATTCGAGCTCACACCGATAACGCTCATTTCTGACGTTTTCGCGTAAAATGAATACCTACAACCTTCTTAAAGGGAAATTGCATCTTTCTAAAACATGCGTTAGAACTAAAATGAAAAAATTGTAGATTATATTAAAAAAAAAAATAATCGAGCCTTGTAACTATTTTGTTTCGTATCTTTATTTTTTATTTTTTGTCATTTTGTTAAACCCGCAGGAAATTTAGGAACGTAATTAAATGAATTATTACTTTCATCTGCTTTTAATCGTAATAAATAATGGCCTCCCACTTCAATATAATAGAAATATAATAATGCTGCCTGTCATCCTAGTCGTCGTTTAACAGTTTGCGATTCATCATAGCGAAAGAAATGCAATCCATTTACATTGGATATCGTTAGAAATGATGGATAAAAATGTAGTCCAACTAACAATGACTAAAGGTACATGCGAGTTCCATTAAAACCAGTGAAAACATTTGCGCTCGTTAGTGAAATATTTCTTACAACTACCAAGGCAAATATACGCAGTAATTACAGCACGGCTACTAATGATACGGTTTATACAAATTACGCTCAACGATTCGCTTTAACATTCGCCAGTTACGTAAAAAAAAAAAAGAAAAGAGAAATAACATTTCAATTGCAACGGGATCTGAATCGTGGCGAGGTATGAACCACTTTACTGAAAATTTTAGTGCCTTTTAATAAAACGTTCCGCTATATATCATTTCCATTAAGTTGTGTATCAAACGTTGTTGGGAAAATTTACAGCCGAGAGAGAACCAAAAACACGCTGTTTTAGTCTTCGACTATTTTCGTGCAATAAACTACGCTGACAAGCCTAAGTGTCATCTACCATTCTCGATATTGTTCCCCATTTCTATTTTACAGAGCTTGAATGGCTGTGACCGCATGAAATCCCATTGTAGCGTGAAGAATCTTTTACACGGCCTCGTAAATCTCCACGGTTATTGCCGAGCTTTCGAAGAAATGCCATCAAAGGGAAAAAATAAGGATTGTTGCCGATACGAAAGTACAGTGTTGATCTTCATCCGATCGCCGACAACCACGCCAGACGAAATTGGTAAAGCCAAAGAGGCTCGTGGTCAGCAAAGGCCAGTGACGTAAACGGTGCTCGAGTTAACATAATAGTCATTTACGACGCATACTTCTCGCTGTTCACGGTGCTTTTGACGTTGCAACTCCTCCTTTCGCCGTCTCCACGAGGCCGTTCCCTCTTCAACAGCCCGTCGTTCTCGTTCCTTTCTCGCATCCTCCTCCACTTCCGGTACGTACGTCGCCTCCGGGATATCCTGCGCCATCTCGGTCCCGGTGTCTTCCTCTTAATAAAAGGACGAACAAATCACGAGCATCGCGTGTAAGGGAACACGTGCTACATACGTGAGCAGTTATGCTGAAAATCAAATGGATGTTGCTCAAAAGTGGCTAGGAAACGAACGAGCTTGCTTTAGCTGTATTTCTCGCTGAAACTCTTGCGAAACTCTCGTAATTTTCCTAATGTACTAATCGTTGAGATGGCGAAACAAATTCTTGATAACTATCGAGTAATTATTAATTGGTTAGATCCTATCAAACGATCGGTGATAAAATTAAGCGCTTGATAACGTTACATTGATTCCTGATGAATATAGAACTAGAAATGTCTGTTATTTATCCTTAAGTAGACGAGTCGAGGAAATTACAGATGCAGATATTGTAAAGACAAAGTCAACAATATTCTGATAATATGACAACATCGTGTCGCATGACAAGGCACTTGGTTCCGTTATCATCTGTTATCGATTTAACAAGGTATTATTCTTTGAAAGACGACGCAACAACGCTAATCTCTCTCACGTAGGTGTATTAACGCCTAGAGTTAGCTGATTCGCGCGATACTTTCTTTTCTACTATTTTCCAACTGAATGTTACGATCGATCTTCCAACGTTTTTAATCATTTTCAATCACAATGAAAGTTGCCGGATTTCTGTACGATACAGCCGGAATTAAAACATCAAGTAGACATGTTTTACGCGATGAAACATTTTACTAACAATAAGCGAATTTCTGCGCGATGAAAATTTATCTCGCAACTCGCACGAAAAAATTCATTCATTTCATTTTTTAACGCGGCATAAACCGTATTCGGCGTAAAAGTTTAGGTAATAACAACGCTAATTTGATTGGCTTGAAACAGAAAATACGACGGGAAGAACGCTTAGTGGATGAGCAAAGTTCATTTTCTGGATATAATCATTGCCTCCTATTGTTAATTTTAATATACATATATTAATTAAATTTTTCATTCATCTTTGAAAATTGATTCCATTCGAAACACATCCGATAGAAATACGAGTAACATAAAAGAATGTTACGTTCGATTTATCCATAAAAATATTTTCATAACGTATTCGAATGTGATTCGCGGAATGCGAATAGCTGGAAGTAAAATGAAAAAAAAACTTCAGGATATGTTTGCATAAAACCACCAATATTATTTTATCTGGGAACAACGATCGTATTACGAGGTGCTTTGAAAATTTCATTTCTATAACGAAGGATTATCGTCGTACGTTTGAATTTTTCGGATCTAATGAATCTTTTAATAAGAGAATTTTCATTTTTGAAAGAGGGTAATGATTTTTCAAATTAACATAGACGAGCAAATTTACGAGGGATTCGACGCAACGTGCTTTTCAATATTGAGACCATTAACAACGTATATACGATTGTTGCGTTCCGTAATGCTAAACATTTTACTTTCAAATAAGCCACAAAATCGTTTCTCTCTGCCCTGAATCAAACACGGTAAGAACATACATTCGATTCGAGATAACTGTTAAAAAAATTAAATATCTTTGAATAAAACATTCTGCATAAGATTACGTAGCGACAGGTTCCTCCGCAAAGAAGGGGAAAGAAATTCCTTCGTCATTGAAAAAGAAATATGCTACTTGTGATAACTACGAGAAACAGCGTTTTAAATACTCGATTATTATGAGAACGAAGAGAACATATGTAAATTACGTAATCACACGACTTACGTAGTTTTCGAGTAATTATCTCCAATTGTCTTCCTTAAATGCAAGATGATTCTTTAAATGTTCGAGGGACGCTCATCGATTCGATAAAGTGCACGTTGCCCTCAATTAGAATCAGACCGAAGCTCTAACATTCTTCTGTTTTGCGAGCCCGTGCACCGTTATTTTGCGAAAGGTAACATTAACTTTAATACTCACGACGATGCAGAAGTTTTGCGTGTCACGGAGACGTGGCTAGATCCTGATACGGGTAACAGCAACTCGGAAAAATATTTGGTAAACCGATTATATCCATACAAAAGTTGTTCACCTGACGATGAGAGCACGCGACTACCAACCACCCCGTGAATCCACCCTGACGTCGCGTCGCTTCGACGAAGTCAGCCACCCTGTGCTGGTTCCCGACGTCGATTCTCTACACTCCACATACCAGCACATCCCCCTCGACGTACACTGTTACTATATGCGTCACGTTTCACGTCGTTACCATCTACCACTATACTACTCGACCTTCGACTGCTGGTTCGTGACCAGGGCCGTGGAGGTTCACGGAAGCACCCCTAACGTCAAGACAGTGATTACAAAGGCAACCTATGAGCATCGGTTCAGAATAAAAAATATTTCAAGTATGCTTCCTCGAGAGAATAGTTTGCGTCGTGTGACTAAGAATTATTGACTAAAATCGTGGATGTGGATTTGTTAGGCTAACTATTGCGGTTTATCAAGATCTTAATTATCAATTATATCGTTCGTATAATTAGTCTGATTTAGATATATTAATCGAGTCAATTTTTACTTAGGTTTGCGTGCTTTAATTCCGCCTTTGATTCGTACAATTCTACGGTGTACAATTTGTGGAATTAATCGACAGTAAGCTATATTGCATATCTCAATGTTATTAAATTTCAACAGACGTTGCATAATTAGATATAGTTATCATATGCCATTGACCTTTTAACATGATATCGATCTATAAAGTAACTATCATGCTGAAAAATACTTTTTTAATTATATAATTATATATAAATTATATAATTATATTATATAATTGTATATAATTTGTAAAAGAATTCCAAGTCTGTTTAAATTTAAATGCGTAAATTAAGAAGACGGAAATAAATTCTTGTGATTCATATTATACAGCAATGGAATACCATCTGAAATTGTTTTGCGACAAAAGATTGAAAAAACTATCGCTGGAGTACAAGTCTTTGCACGAAATCGCCTGTTCTCTTTGCTAAATATACTACGCACGAACATGCAAAGCATATTGTTCCATTAAAGTATCTTTCTTGTATTTACTTTACTGTCATGCTACTCGCAGAAAGGAATTTACAAGCATACGTAAAAATTTTTAGGGATATGAAAAGCAAGCGATTCGAGCTTCAAATTCAGCAAAAATTTGAAAAGAACATGGATAAATTTGTACGTATCAAATTTGAACTTTTATCTTAACCACTTCTATATGCAATGAAATAAGGTGAAATATTATTGTTTCTTAATTCTTTCCCTGCTTTTATACATCAAGTACATTAAACTCCAATATATAGTACTACGAAAAATTATTTATTATAAAGATTTTATAAATCTTGAGAAAAGTTATGAATGGCAGAATAATCTACTTGATCTTAACTCGTTGGCAGAAACACAGAAAATAAATTACAATTTCTCGGATTTCAAACAATTCCGCCAGAGAAGAATGAAATAAGATGAAGTAGAACATGTTAACCTCTTTGGCGTAACAGATTGTCGGTAAAAATATTCCAGCCAATATTGTTGATCTAATTCAATACGAAATGTTGGAAATAATATTTTTCATGTTGATATGTAGTTTCGTTGGCGTTCGCTCTGCCAATCTCGAAACAGTGAGTGATGGCGAGCTTATAGATCTTATAAAAACTGAGAAATATATAGTCGTGCTTTTCAGTAAGTTTTGATTTATGTTTACACATATTTTTTCGTTTATCTGAATTAAAGGACGTTTTCCATGATAATTGATATTAAGTGAATTTGTAATATAAATAATATCTAATGTCTAATATCTAATTGTATAATAAAAATAAGATTTTTAGTGAGAAATTCGATAAAATTCATTCCTTTAAAGAAATCTTGACATAACCTATTGACTGAACATCTATCTTTTTTTAAATTCCTTTCTCCTTGCCTCTCTCATGCTAAAAATTATAATTCATTCAACTAGTAGATCCTATATGTAAAATGTTTAAATACGGATAATATTTACAGCAAGCAAACAGCGTCAATGCGCAATGTGTGATAACTATAAGAATGAGATAATTCATATAATACAAGATCTAAATTCTTTATCTATTAAGGTTGTGGAAGTTATTGACAGCCACTTTCTTCGTGTCTATAGTGACGATGGAGAACCAGCACTTGTGTTCTTTAGGCATGGTGTGCCTTTATTATATGATGGTATAGTCATTAACATTAAAAGAAATATATTTTAATAAAAAATGCTTCTATTAACTTATTAATCTCCATTTAATTATCCATTTTAGGACCTGTGGATGCTGAAGAAATTTTCACTATGTTCACTGAAAACAAGGAACCTACAGTGAAGGAACTAACTGATGATACATTCGAACATCTAACACAAGCAAGTAGTGGAGCTACAACCGGTGATTGGTTTGTTATATTGTAAGTCTTAGGTTCTCCTTAATGTTTTGTATGTATGCATATCTTATTTGGTGGATATTTAAAGTACAATTTTTTTTTAAAAACAGTGACAGTACAGACTGTGTGGAATGTGTTAGATTGGTTCCAAAGTGGGAGGCTGTAGGTGCAAAACTAAAACGAAGGGTTAATGTAGCACGTATCAACAAATATACAACTGGAGCATCCACTGCAAGAAGATTTAATGTCTATGAAGCTCCGAAATTTATATTGTAAGTACATAAGAGATAAATAGTAAGCACACCATAAGATGCTATAATAATAAACAGAATTAATGACACAATATGATGTTTTAATATTTAACGTAATTTATTTTGTACTTGTAGCTTTAGACATGGTAAGATGTATCGTTATCAGATTCCAAAATACGACGTTAACTCTTTTACATCATTTGCAAAAGAAAATTACAAAAATGTACGTGCTGAGACTGTCCCAGTACCACAACGTCGACTGTAAGTTTGAACACGCTTATTAGTAGATTCAGCCTTTTATACACGGACATTAGTATAGTACAATTATGATATAAGTATGTTCCCGTTTCAGCGATGATCTTGGAGAAACAATTGCGAATTTCTTACGTGCAAACCCGTGGATCAGCAGCATAGCGATCGGCGTATTTATTATAATTTCCGTAGTTTTTAAATACAAACGTACAACTGAGATGGCACAAAAAAGGGACTAACCATTTCGTGTATCAGACATATATTATGGGTACTGCATCAAGTTATTATTGATCATAATTTTGTATAAATCACAATGTACGTATATACATAGATAAGATGAATAAAGTTTTTAATTACAGTGAATCTCTTATTTAATTATTATATATATATATTTGATCAGTTCCCGTAATATGAATGTTCTAAAGAGATACAAAAACACACATATATATATATTTTTTTTTATTTCTAACAATTGCATTTTTTATTTCGTATAAAATATGTATAATAGTCACTGCAACTCTAATCTTTTTTTTACACAAATGTTTTCTATGTTTTACAATAAATACTTTTGGATAAAAATTATTGCTGTTACGCACATGATGGCATCTACTAAACATGATATGCATTTCCCCAAGAAAGTCATCTGAATTCATATAATAAAATTATAATAGAATATTATATTTACATATACCTATTTAAAAAGTTAAATAAAAACAGATTGAGAATAATATATTTATTTGGGTAAACGTTGTACTTTAACTTATTTATGATAAATAAATGATTTTAAATGAATTTAAATGTGAACCCCTTCACATTCGTTAGGTAACACATACACTCTCTTTATTACCTTTATTACTAGTAGAAAAATAAAGTAAAAATATAATATCAAATGCATCAAGATTCTTTGTATTTTTCTGTAACTTAATGATTTCAGAATAGTTGTGTTTTGCTTTATTATATTTTATATTCTTCATAATTTGCAATAATGCTGTTCTGTTTATTCACAAGATAGTCTGTGCTACACATATTAGAGCAAGTAGCTTCGTGCATTGTAATAAGGAAATGTTCACTCTCTGTGATAGGTTTAGACTTATCAACAGAAAATATTGGATCTATTTTAAACATTATCAATTGATATATTTATCCTAAAGACCGTAGATGAGTCAGCTAGTGCCATTCTGATACTATTCTCAAACTTTTCTTGTATGGATGAAAATTCCATCATATTGCTTGGTTTTGAATCAATCCAAAATCCATCAAATTCATAGAAAAGATAACAGTAAAGTTGATGAAATGCACGAATTGTTGGAAAACCCTTTGAAGAATTATAAATATGAGTCTTGGCACTTCCATCCCTTAATAATCTTAGAGCCATGCTTGTTAAATTTATGCCCACTATGGCAAATGCATAACCATAACGTGGATGTGTAGAATGTGATAATACGTGTGTTGCAGCACTGGGATACTCTTGAGCAAAATAAACTAGATTTTCTAATCCCAAAATGCCCATTCCACGGAAATCTGTTTTTGGATCATCACCCTGAAAGCCGATGTGTTGCCACTGTTTAGTAACTCTAGCATCTAAAGGCTCATAAGGCATCAACAAATTCCATAATTTTAGTAGTAGGAACTCATGCGCAGAATTGTCAGCATCATATGGTGTTTTTCTAAGCTCTTCACATTCCACACAAAGTTGTCTATAGCCCCAAATTAATTCTATACATTTACCAAATGACTTGGCAAAGTCAGGATGAGCTGTCGGGTTTACTTTCTTAGTCACCAATATGGTTATAATAGCTTCCTTCAAAATTTTCTGTTTTGTCGGTTTTGTAATCGCACGCTGATCAGCGAGATCATTCAAGTAGACTATAAGAGTTTTAATATTAGCATTCCTAGATAACTTAAGAGATTCTTCTACAGCTAATGTTCTTGGTGCTCCAGGTAATTCTCCATAACAAATTCTTTGAAGTTCACACATTCGTGTTGTGTGCCTTAATAACCATTTTACAATGGGTCTGAAATACCAGCACATCAGTGACCAGAAGTATACAAACATGTTTTCTGGTAATTAAGAACCTTGATACAGGAAAAATTCGAGTACAAAATTTTATTTTTATATTCAAGTGCTAATTAACCTCATCCTGTCATCGTATCTCGACATATACAGGTTCTGTCGCTAATTTAAAATAACGAGACTTGGAAATTAACACTTTGGAACGTACTTCGATAAATACGTTTTCCTGTTTTCACCATTACAATTAAAATCAATGCACATAACCTGTGCAACAATGTAACTAATATACATGTATAACAGAAAGTTTAATCTTAGTACATGAAAAATAAATTCATTTGTTCAGTTTGTTTATAATTAACAAACTTTCGACTTCTATGCTGCTATTACAGAAAAATCATTGAGATTTTTTTAAATATTTAACTTCAGTAAAGAGAAATCAATAATAACCTACTAAACTAACATAGTACCGATAGCAGAAGAGGTCACTCACTACTCACTACCGCTACAGTCATCCTGTATCAAAAATTCAATATAACACACATACCTACGTTGTATAGAGTTAGGAGGTTTTCTTTTAGAACGAAGCATCATAGACAATCGTGAAGCGACTCTAAATATTTTTATCGTCCTTATAAGGCAATTGGTATAAAATTACTATATCACCTTGAATATCTACCCCTACAAATCTACGATATTTATAAACATATATGGAATCAAGTTTTTTTTATAGTAACTTAGACATAATGAAAAAACAATGTCATATCAAAAAATGACGTATGTAAAGTGAAATAACTTCAGTCAACCAGAATTTTAAATAGTCTATCATTGATTTGAAAGTTTGTTAAATCAGTAATTTTAAGAAAATATCATAAATGGAAAACGAGCATGAGTCTTCGACAGAAATTTCAACAGATAGTTCAAGCAATACCGACAGCATTCAAAATGTTGACAATCAGTGCACAGAATTATCCAATGAGGAGCAAAGGACAAAGGATCAAACGGATGTCGATTTAACATTGGATCTAGGAAGCGTGTTACCAAATTATGATCGTGTTTCTGAGAATGAGAATGATGATTCATTAGAAAAGCTCTCAGCTGTTCTTGAACAGCCAGAAGACTCGGTGATTTTAGAGGGCGCGCAGTCAGTAGAAGATGGCCAAGACGATAAAGATTTAAAGTACACACTATGTTAAAAGAAAACCTTTGTCAGTTAAAAAAGAAAAAAAATATCACGCGTTATATTGAATAATTTTCGTAACTAATAGCTACATTCTTCGGGAGCGCATAGAATCGCTTAGTGAAGTAATGAGGAACTTAAAGGAAGAACTAAGGAAGGAAATAGAACTTTGGAAAAAAGAAAAAGAAGAATTGCAATTTTTACGTGAAAAGGATGATGCATTGGCTTTAGAAGAAGCAACTGCAGCCGCACGTGCAGCTGCAGCAGCTTATGCTGCCGAATCGCCATTATCTAACAATCTGGGTAATTTTTCTTAGGAAACGAGCTGTAAAATGTTTGAATAATGTTTTAATAACGGATTGATTAATTTATGGTACAGCGGATGTTTTAGATGTCTCCTCAGAGGATGCGTTCAGAGAATTAACAATACTCGAATATGAGAAACGATTGGCTAAATATCAAGATGAATACTCATTTATTCAGGCGGAGAAGCGTTATAATGCTCGATGGAAAATGATAGCAAACGCATATAAGCAGAAACTGATGGAAGTGGAACGACTCTGCAACGAGGAATTAGAGAAAGTTCAAAAAAATGTAAATCATTTGCAACCGCTGAAAGAAATGGTATCACAATGGTATCTCGACGAAGAAAACCATGGTGACTCGATCAGAAGAACAGATTTTGCTGCAAATGCCCAGAAACTCAATACTTTCAATGACAATAATATGCTCAATCGTCAAACATTGCAAAAGATAGACGCGGAAGTCAATATGGCGCCAGAAATATTCGTTGCTCGATTCAAATCCGACGATCCAACAAAGATAGATAAACTTTATGGATAAATTTCTCCCCATGCTTATAATAATACTTTTCATAACGTTTTCGGGATATGTTTAATATACACATACTCGTGTTACTTCTCACATATTTGAATCAGAATTACAATTTACATAAATCTTAAATTTTAATTTTAGACACCATTTTGAATAAATAAATAATTTATCGTCAAAAGATACACATACCTTTGCATTATTTCATGTTGTTACTCCGTGAAGGATATTTCCATCCATCATGAGAAATCTTCATAATGCAGTTGCATTCGAATTATAGCAAGATGTCTACGCTTCTCTAGGGGCTACGGATATCGGAAAGTGGTTGCAAAAGTTTCGAAGAATTACCGGCACATACTATTTAATTTTATAAGACTACAATTATACAACAACTTTGACACAAATTGATTTGTTTAAAACAATATTTGAGCACTAATATGTAAAAGTACACCGTTTATTGTGAAAAATATCTGAAGTACGTTATTCAAAAATGTTACCGCGCGCGTTCCTTCGTTTATTAACGGATGTGGACTATATCATTTGGACCGTTCCAATTGTTCCAACGTTCCCTATTCATTGTTTACGTGACGTGGTACGTTGCATGATACGTTGACTGGTTGTTGCCGGTTGTGTTCAAGCAGAGTACAGTTGAAATTGTTTTATTTATCGTAATTTTTATAGAAAACAGTTGTGACAATGTTGCAATCTATATTTGACGATGTACGGCGAATGAATAAACGGCAGGTAAACGAATTTCTTCGGTCGAATTATCGTAGATTCTTAGAGCGAGCACATATGGTCGATAAATAGGCTTTATCACTGTTTTCGATTCCTTTTACAGTTCCTGTATCAGATGTTAAGTTTTGGTATGATCGTTACATCTGCTCTGATGATATGGAAAGGCTTGATGGTTGTAACAGGTAGTGAAAGTCCGATCGTGGTCGTTCTCAGGTATTTGAATACTTAACCTAATAGTTACATTTGACGCATCTTTCGCGCGAATAAATCCAGTTTTAAACTGTAACGTTATTGATTTTCTATTAAATCTTGTACACGGTCTCGTTTTCTTATATATTATTAACTATGTTTTCTTCACTGGATTATTACGTATTCGAATGATTATGCATTTTGTATTATTTAAGAATCATAAGTTGTGTGATAATATTAATAATAGAAAAACGTTAAATTTTATATTTTGTGCATAATTTATAGATTTAATTTGGCATTTCAGTATTTTAAAACATGATTTTTTATGCGTTGAAATTTTAATATTATAGTGGTAGTATGGAACCAGCCTTCCATAGGGGAGATTTGTTATTTTTAACCAATTACCAGGATGAGCCAGTCAGGGTAGGAGAAATTGTTGTTTTTAAAGTCGAGGGTAGAGATATTCCAATTGTACATAGAGTACTTAAACTACATGAGAAGTAAGTATCTTTTAAATCTTAACGACAACAAGAATGAAAGAGAGATATACATTGAATTATTAAAAAAAATAATTCATGTATTTTTAGGGGTGATCAAAATAATACTGTTAAATTTCTAACAAAGGGTGATAATAACTCTGTTGACGATAGAGGTTTATATGCAACTGGTCAGTTGTGGCTAACACATAAAGATGTTGTTGGCAGAGCAAGGGGCTTTTTACCATACGTAGGAATGGTTACAATATGTATGAATGAATATCCGAAATTTAAATATGCAGTATTATCAGTTTTGGGATTATATGTTTTGGTACACAGAGAATAAAGGTATTTCATATGGGAAGTTATATGAAATAGACTACCTGAACATCTACAAAAAAAGTGCATTGAAAATTTAAATCCTAATTCATAACTCAAATACACGTGTGGAGCTATGTACAATGTGATTTTATGTCTTGTTGATTTCATACCACTCGAAGAACCTTTTGTTATGCAAAAGGTTAATAAGGTAATAGTTTTGCAGAATTGTATGTATATTTACGATAGTAATAAGAAAATATTAAGGTATATGTGTAAAACAACAGTACTTTTGTACTGTATTAAAAATGATGCTCTGCCATTATTGGCAAAATTAAATGTACAAACGTTTTTATTTTCAATTAATACTAATGTTGCTTTTCGAAAATTCATTAAATCGTTTAATAAATTATTTACAAAAATTTTCATTAACAATATAGTATATTATACAAATACCAAGGGTTTCAATATTTTATATTTGTAATCGCATTTACAGTATTTTCTAATCGTAATGTAAAAATTTTATCACTAAACAGGTAAGAAATGTAATTAATTTACATTTGTTTTCGATATTGGGAGACCATAAAATCAATAAATATTCTGTATAAAAGATAAAAGAAAGAGTGGAAAATTTGGGAAAATAAACATTAGAATGTATATATTTAAGTAAGCTCTTAATTTTTACAGCTCATAAGATTAAGCATATCTTCCCTACCTTCTTCAAAGTTGCAATAAATGTATATAAAGCTTTTGTTTTATTGGTACTGAATATTTTAAAAATATTAACAATTTTGTAGACCACTTAACATAGTATAACGAATCATCAATGAAACTTGTTTGTAGTCAACTCTTATGAAAATCTTTGTATATTAATTACATTTATTCAATGCAATGTATTTTTTGTCTCTGACTATCTCAGATTATGAAATAAATTTATAGTACACAAATTATATATGATTTTCTATTTTTAATCTTCACAGTTTTGTAGCTTTTATCATTTCAAATTAGGATAAAAATTGTATCAATGCGGTTAAATATATTGACAGTGTTAGTGTGTATTTATATTGTAAAAGAATGTGAAATGTATTATATATTGATTAGGTATGATGTGGTTCCACTCGAGTCCACATTTCTTTTGGAGTAACAATTAAACCAGACATCTTATCTTTGAGACTATTTGGATCACCCTCTATAAACGAAAAATTAAAGTTCTGCATCAATATAGCGACCATCTCGAACATATTATACCTTGCAAAAGTTTCGCCCACACACACACGATGTCCTAGTACAAAAAGAGAGAAAACATTATCGCTGATAGTGTCGTTGAAATTTGCCAAAAATTTTTTACATACCAAATGTGAGATCTTTACGCAGTTTATTATTTTCTGTGAGAAATCTTTCAGGCCTAAAATTATGGGGATCACCCCATAAATCTACATCTGTATTTAGTCCGTCTAAATTGGTAATTACTATTGTATCCTTGGCAACATCAAAACCAGAAAGAGAAGTTCTCTTTAACGTTTTATGTAATACGCCGAATGGTGTCAGTGTTTCGTATCTGAGTGATTCGCGTATTGTCGCTTCGATATATGGTAAACTAAAAATATTTTTAAGAAAATATTTCACTGAAATATGAAATATTTTCTGCCACATAATAAATACGATACGAATAATGTATACTTCTTTCTGTCTTTCCGCGTAATGAGTCTTCCAGTTTCAACCACTCTATCTATTTCCTCTCGTATATTTTTTATTACTTCTGGATGATGCATTATAAGCTTGATTGCGTGTAAAAGAGCACTTGGCACCGCAGATAAAGCTGGAAGCATGATATCCACAAGAATTATAATAAGTTGTTTCTCGCAGAATGACTTCCCTTTATTGTTTCCGTTTAAAACCTTTAAATATCGGTCTACTAAACCATTATCGTCTTCATTATCTGAGTATGTCCTCTTGTTTAAATGTTCCTGTAATGATCATGATATTTTATAGTTATTTAGTATATCAAAATAATATAATTTATAAGCATAAATATAAAATTGATATGTACCTTAACGAAATCTACCATACGATAATTTTCTAGCATCATATTTTTATATCCAAACATATTGCCAAAATACTTTAAGAACCAAAATTGAAAAAGAGCTCCGCCAGTAGTGTCAAATTTGAAACATCATAGCAGATTCACAAAAATATCTCAGTTTATGATATTCTGAACGTTTGAATTTTTCGCCAAACATTATATATCAGATAGTATTCGCAACATATGGATATAGAATATACGGAAATCGCGCGGAACCACTTTTTAAGATCGTCTAATATATTCATTGAAATGTCAATTAGCAATTATTTTTCAATTTAGAAATAATTCTCATCGTGTCCTGAAGTACCTTTTCTTTGTCGTTAATGGGACCTTCTTTTAGCATGTTAACGAGAATTGCAATTTCTTCCATTGCGATCGTTTCAAATTTTTCATGTCTTCTACCAAATCCAAAATCTCTCATATGTCGAAGAACAAATCTTCTTTGTTCTTGTCAAAATAAACCTTCGACGAAAAAGATACCTGGAATTTCATGCAATTAAAAATATGAAGCATTATTTTTCGCATTCCTATTTTATAAACGTATCAAATTTTCTTCACGAGGAAATACCTAATGACTCTCCAAAAGATCTTGCTAAGAGAACGTCTAAAGTGCTCGCTCTTCCGTCAAAAGCATCTTTCGTCAGTACTTCTTTAATACTGTTATAATCATTCGCAACGACAGCCACAATACCACCAAAGTAGCATGTCAGAACTTTAGATTTCAACTTATTTGCATAATACGTCACAGCTTTAAAATGATATTCGTAATTATACCATAATAAATACCAGTAAGATCCTACTATTGGCAATCGCGGAATGCCTATTATGGTAACATATTTAAATTGTAATAAAAGAGAACGAATGCAGGCAATTTAAATACGACACACGGAATTATTTTGACCTAGTGAAACTTACATGGTGGTGTATTCGAAAGTGTACTTATACTTCTGTAGATTTTATATCCTACTAATAAAACTAGTATTATAACAAGAAATGGTGACATCCTTTCTTCAGTTCTGAACACAGAATGAAATGAAAATCCATCAATAATTATCTCTACCTCTACTTAATATCTCCTTAATAAGATATATACATATACATATTGCTTATGTATATTCAGATAAATTTGCATTACATATCTTATCCTTTGGCACAAAGTTGAGAATTTTAATTTTCTCATAATTAATATTAGTATAAGATAAGTATTGATACCCATGGATGTTATTGTTACGTAACAATTTTTTATAATTTAAGTAATTAATTTTTTCATTTATTATTTCCATGTTCTCTTTTTTTTAAAGTAATGCTTTGCTGAATATCACATCATGAGAAATACAAAAAACTTAAAGTAAATAACTTGAAAGAAAAACTGTTTTTCATTTATCTTTCGTTTTTAGAAATAGAATTAATATAAGATTAAACATAAGATAGACTGAGAATATAAAATATCAGTGGGAATAATGTAAGCATCAAAAGTGTTACAGATTACAAGTTTACTTAGTTACCAATTTTGTGATTAAATATTCATCTTATTTATTTATTTAATTTAATAATGTATTTTAAATATAAGGTATAAGAGTAGTTAAAAATAAAATTTCCAATAAAAGTCTCTATTTTACAATACAAAGTATCATACATTTTTCGAATTTATTAAATCACAACATAAAACATCTAAGTACATACTGTTTATTATATTTTATCATACTATATTCTACAAAACTTTCTCTCTACAAAAAATAACCTTTTCTTTTCTTAAATATTTATTGTTATTTATTTTTAGGTTCTAAAACAGGTTTATATAGTTTATTCACTGAAAATATTTAGTATCACCTAAACATACTACTTGCAAACTATTTTTTATCACTGAACGCATTCGATCGTCATTCATTATTGTACAACCTACGTTTGGGGATAATTTGTATAATAAACAAATACAGTCATCCAAGTTCTGCATTATTTCCTTGTCAAATACTGGAGTTTTTGTTAAATCAAAATGCAGTTTTAAAAAAGCAGTATAAAGAGGTACACAGTGAGCTGCTACTCGAAGATGAAACATCAAGAGGAAAGTTTTTGCAGTCTAAAAAATTATATTTAATATACAATAAAGGTAACATATAATAAAGGTAAAATATATAATGAAGTTATTTACCTCCAATGTTGCTTTCAATGTTTTTAAATCTGTATGATGTTCACAATACTCGGAAAGTATTCTTGTCAATCTTTCACACCACTTGGCACAACCAATATTAGTCAAGAGTTGAGGTAAACTCAACATATATACACATCGTAATTCCACATTTTGTTCAAATTCCATATTATCTAGTAGAACAGCTAAAATATCATCCCTTTTTGTCCACTGTAATAATACACAACATTACAAGATTTATACTTAAATTAATACATGTAAATACTAACTTTTTAAAAGTTACTACTTACTTCAAATACATTTAAGGTATTATCCCAATGTTCAACGGTAGCTAATAAATTTGTTAAGCATTTATATACCAAAATTACATATTTGGCTTCTCTTTGATGACTTAAGCTTTCTAAAGCATGAAAGATTACTTTGGCATATCCGGTGTCAATCAATCCTTTTTTCTAAATATCCAAACATAATATATAACTTATATTGGTGAATAACATTATACTTGAAATTATGCAATATAAATTTTTACCAAATGAGAATGCTGAATAATTTGATATAAACATTCAAGACCTAGTACAATGTTTTCTGGCACATAATCATCAACAATTATTAAAGCTGTTGGAAGCACATCGCTAATATGATTATATAAAGCTGGTTTCTAAAAAAGAGAAATATACATTATAAATTTTAACATGTAATTATATGATCATTGTCTCTTTAATTTGGTTTACGAACCTCAATTTGATATAAAATCCATTTGTAACTTGCTACAGCTGCTGGATAAGCTTTCCAAGTATCTTTCAGTAACTTAGGCCTTAGTGTTAATAATACTGTAGTAAAGTTATCTTGCTCCATTAAAAGTTGCGAGATGCTTTGATATCTGTATAATTCCAAGATTTTGCTAGTCAAGTCTTTGGAGATGGACACAGATTCTGTCGTGTTCCAAACATTTTTTTCATGTTGTTCTCCAATGAGTAGTAACACATTGATTGTAAAAGTTTTTATTAACGATGAATCTAATTTTATTTGCGCATGTCCTTCATGAAGACAGTAAATGATATGCTGAAGCATAAATCTGATATCTTGCAAATTTCTGTCTATAATTTGTCTATACCCTCTGAAGTCTTTTTCTTCGCATGGTCGACTAGCACCGACGGTTCTTTCAGGAACATAACTCGCTTGCATAAGATTAATGCATCTTGCCCATAAGTCTTCTTCAGGAAATTCGCCCGTAATTTTTAAAGCTTCCAATTCTTTTAAAAGACTATTCATTTTAAGCATTATTCGTCAAGGAGTTCGACAAGAAATAATGATTGCTGTGTTGCGAATCAACTTCTTCGCAACGATTTATTAATTTCGCAAGTACATACAGAAAATATCATTTTTCGAATTACTGCGAACGATAGTACTTCAATCGGATCCCTTGTTTCATACTTCTAATCAATGAAATAACTGTTGACTTTTTTACGAATCTGGTTTCGAATGATCTGAACACTCGATCAAAAGGGAGTACACCACTTTTTATCGACCATACTTAAATATACGATAATTTGATAAAAATCTTTACTTGTATTTTACAATATTAATATCTAGTATTTCAATTGCAACGAATGTTTCTTCTACTGGCCTACCTTTGTGAATTTACGATGTAATTACTGTATTTTGTAATATTGTTCGATGTCTCGAAAGGGTAATCGATACGAACCATACGAGGTCTCGAAGAATCTGTCATTTTTCCCTTCTTTTAACACTGTTCCGTCAAAAATTAGTTTCCTTTCTCTTTTGTACAATCTTCGTTTTTCAATCTTATCGTTTAATATGTCTTTGTTAGTCAGTTACTATACGAGTATACCGCGATCGTATTCGTGCTCCAACTTTAACCAAAATCAAGAACATTCGTGCTAACTGCATGGAAATTGCAGTGTACGCCGTTACTAGTATTTCGGTGCATCACTTGCTCATACTGAGTGTCGTGTCGCGTAACGTAAATCGTTATTTATTTTTTATCAGTTTCTGAAATCCTTGGTAATTATGAATTAAAGAAGGTGTAATAGCTGGTAGTTACGACATGGCTGAGTACCGTTAGTTCATTTTCTATTTTTTTCAAATCATTTGTTGTATCGACGTTTCATTTTTCATGATTAGTCTTTAGATTTAAGTTTCACCTCCATTTTGCATCCTACATACGGGACACCGCCCTTTAAACAGTTGTTACATAGTTAATAATTCTTTATTTTTTCGTTCAAACGACATAAAACTATTAGAAACACGCTTAAAATATTATTCTCGTTATTCGGGAAATCTTTCGCGAGTTTTTCATGAAAGTTACATAACCTCATTCTTCAAAGCTGAACGAAATTTTTGATTCATAGTTTTTTGTTTTACTTTGTTACTTTGATCATTGCATATATCATTTAAAGTATATAATAGTTTCACTATGTACTCCAGAATGTCATCTACATCAAACATAAAATGAAATGTACAAATCTTCTTAAATACAATTACTCTGGTTCTCTTAAGGATCCGGTTCTTATTGTGTATCATCAGGAGTAGGCAGTGACTCCGAGGTTATGGCAGAGCTAGCAGCATTTCTCGGCCAGGAAATTCCTGAGGGAAGAAACAACTTGGCCGATAATCATATCAATCTCGAACGGGTTGCTGATTATTGCGAAGCAAATTATTTTCAAGCTGAAAACAAGAGAATAGCTTTAGAAGAAACCAAAAACTTTACTACTCAGTCATTGGCTAGCGTAGCCTACCAAATAAATACCCTTGCTTATAATTTTTTACAATTGCTGGATTTACAAACATCTCAGCTTGCTGAGATGGAAAGCCAAATGAATCATATTGCTCAAACGGTTATGATACATAAAGAAAAAGTAGCTAGAAGAGAAATTGGAGTATTAACAGCTAATAAAATTACGGTACGCCAGTACAAAATTATTGCACCAGCAAATCCTGAAAAACCAATTAAATATGTAAGAAAGAGTATTGATTACACAATCTTGGATGATATCGGACATGGAGTACGTAGTAGTGGTACTCCAAGAAGCAAGCAACGTGGTGGAAGTCAGGGCAGTGTTCAAAGTTTAGGTGCAGCTTCCACTGGTTCTGGCTTAGGTGCTGCTATGGTAGGGCCAGCTCCTACCACTAAGCCACCTACCCCTCCTCAGACAGTAAGAACTGGTAAATATAGAAATAATATATATATATATATATATATATATATATTACTATATATATATACACATCCATCTACTTTAAACTGACATTAGGTTATTTAATACGAACTTTATATTTTACTTCCAGGAACATTGAGCAAAGGATCCCGAGAATATAGAACACCACCTGCAGTTGCTCCACCTCAAGTTCCTAGTCATTATGCTCCTAATTATCCACTGGGCCATCCAAGAAGAGAACGCGGTCCTGGTTATAGTACTCTACCTTTACATGCACATACCACATCTCACGCAGTACACAATACCAATCACAATACACATGCAAACACTGCAACCCAACATACTTCACCACCTCAAGTGGGAACAGTTCATCCATTGCAAAGTCATCCGCAAACACCACCACCAGCACCGCCTAGCGTAACAGCAGGGTATGCCCAGGAACAACACAATAGTATGCCTCGTAAGTACTTGTAATTGTTTGATTGTAATTAGATTTAAGCAATAAATTACGGAATTACATAAATATCCGTTTTCATTTCTAGCGCCACCTTCGCCCTTAGTCGGCATAACTGGTAATACGTTAGATTTTACCAGTTATCACACTTTGTCGGAAAGATTAAGTCATCAAGTTAGTCGAAGTAGTGGTGCAAGTAGTCCGCCATTACCGCCGCCACCACCGCCAGAACAAGAAGAACATCCGCAATTTGGTAGACCTACGCAATCTAGCGGTGCTATTATGCCTATTGTACCGGACGAGGAAGATCTCCCCGGTTGGGTGCCAAAGAATTATATCGAAAAAGGTACGTTGTGATACTTTTTAGACGGTAGAATATCTAAGTAGTATTAAGATGTAATCAAATATTACCATTTTAGTTGTTGCAATTTATGATTATTATGCCGACAAGGAGGATGAATTGAGCTTCCAGGAAAGCTCTGTAATTTATGTACTAAAAAAGAATGACGATGGTTGGTGGGAGGGGGTCATGGATGGTATAACGGGTTTGTTCCCCGGAAATTACGTAGAACCTTGCGTTTAATACGTTGTCCAATATTGCATTTAGATATATCAAAATTGTGAATATCGATGGTTATTCACAAAAGACTGCAAATTTAAGGGACAGATTCTCTGATTTTACTATCTTACTTAGCGTTAATAATAGTAAGGCTATACTAACACGATCGATGCAAAGACATAGAACGACGTAACAAAATACGAGGTTGATTATGGTAAATGTGTAAATTACAGATTCTTCCACAAATCTCAAATATCATGCGAATTTTCTAAAAATCAAACTAACCGATCTTTATATCAACGTAAGAAAGTGTATTTTTTGGTAAATAGTATTTCCTTCGGTGGATGTTATTTTATCTCGACTCCAATAGATCATATTTATATACATATATGCATAAAGGCATGTAGTTATTATGCCACTATATAATCAATTAGCTGTTAATTGTATTTGTGTATCTAAGGTATAATCAACGCGATGTTAGTATTAGGTTAATAAGTAATCAAAATACCAAACGTCCTGTCGTCGTCTAACGAGAATCTTTGCGCCTTATACTAAACGTAACTTTCTAATATAAATTGCTTAATAAGTTTATTTTAATAGTTAACGGTATATTGACCTCAGGATTTTAGTTCTCATAAAATGAAGTCGACGAAAGTAATCCTCGTTTGAATGTTTTAGAGGGTATACCAGGTCATAGCATATTCATTGTAGAGTCAATTAACGTACACGATTTGTTTAAGATGTAGTGACTTCATTTAATCAGATAGTACCCTACATAGCTGTGTAATATTCATACTTTGTATGGTGCTGTTTGTTATCGCACTATTACGACAGATATAAGTCTTGTATCTTTTAATTGGCCAAGTAATTCTGCGGTCATTTCTTCCGCATTTTTCCCTCATTAAAAAATTATCCTTTTATATAAGCTAAAAAGCTTGTATGTATCGACAATAAAGGTCTCGTTTTCGTGAGGATCACGTACTTTGGAGGATTACCACAGAATTAGTACAGGAGAATTAGAACAGGATTTTCAAACAAATAAAGAGCTAGTGAATAGAAAATTGAATCTTTAATTTTAATAGAAATTTTAATGAAAGGTTTTATTTGTCACTAGGGAAGCATAATGAAATGTACGAATACAATTGTATTTAGAATCAAATAAAAGAATTGTAATATAAAATTTCGAATGATATTCATCCAACAGTTAAGGTTTCTTCACAAGTTCTCCCTAATTCCATGTTATTTTTATCCATAACCATAATCCACTTTGCCGTTGTTTTAGTTCAATTAGACTGAGATCGCAAAACTAGGATGTTTATTTTCTTCGACAAATTTCCTATTACTCCTCCTTTAATTTCCCATTAGGATAGTTGAAGATAGCTTTGCGTAATGCAAATGTCACGCACGGAACCGCTTTAAACGGATATCGAAAGCATTCCTTCCGTGGGCAATTCTTTCTCAATGTTCGCTTAAATTATTTGCTAGGTTTAAACCGTGGAAACTTTTTCTCTCACATACGTACAAGAAGCACAAAGTTGCGAGCAGTTCCTCGCCACAAATGTTTCCTCTTGTAACCCGGTAATGACACCCACGGAATCCAGTTTTGTAGAGTAACGTACGTAAATTCTTACAGCAAAAGATTCGTTCTCCAACTGGTAGAGAGAAAATGGGAGGAAGGTACGGTTTTAGGTGAACATGTTTTATATATCTAGTATTTTCGTGAATTTTTCCATTTTCCCTGCGTACGTAGCAGTAGGATGAAAACAGGGCGTAGCTTTGAAAGCGGTGCACCAAGCTATCCTCGTATATCACGCTTAAAAGAGGTCGTGTGAAAATAAGACTGTACTAAAGGGAGAGAAGAAACGTTATTTTTTGTTATTATTCATCCTCGTAATACACTGCGACCAAGACTTCTCCTGTAGCGCTCCTCTTTTCAACACGTAGAAATTGTCGATTCGAAATTTCAATTTGAGAAAACTTTTGGAATCTACGTTAAAGTAAATTAAGCAGAAGAAACGACGTACAACAATAATTTTACTCGACATTTCTGAAACGATTTATACGCTTGGAAAGGAAATTTAATTAGCGATAAAATAACAATTTCAATTTGACTACAGAAAAAATAGCACAAAGCGGTTAAATCGTATCGACAGTACGATTATCCGAGCGTCGAGCCAAAGTTGATAAATTTGCTGAAAGCCGCGAACGATTGTGCCCATCTGATAAGCAAAAGCGCAGAATTTATTCGATATCGAGGTAGCGCAGCGTACTTTATCAGGCTTCTTAGCGACTGGATAAATCTAAGGAGACGGAGTTGGCTCACGTACAACCAGCTATCTGATCTAATTCTCCAGATTGATTATCCCCCGGGTACCGGCAGGCAGCTCAGACCCATCTTCGCCTCGCTTGTAACAGAAACCGCTTCATTTGATTAATATCATCTTCCGGGCCAGCCGCGACCATCTTCCCGACACCGACATCCCTTTCTATCTTCACCTGTCATTCCGTTCGTTCTTACGTCGAATCTTAAAATATCCTCCATGCCTTTGTCTCAACCGTTGTTTGAGTTCGCCACGAATTTCCTTTCCTTTAACGAATAATAGGATCCCTCATTCTCCTTCATTCTCGTTTTTACCGCCAAGCGAATCTTGTTAGTCGGTAGCGACTCGCTTGTTAATTTGCTGCGAAGAATAGAATTATACTAACAGCGCCTGGATATAGTTTAACTATGAAATTACATACAGTTTAAACGAAGTGGATTAACGCGTATAGCTTAGGCTCGCTGCACGTCGTTCGAAGCAACTAGAAAGACAACGCGTCGATTTTCAACGCTATAGCGAGACAAGTAGCTCGTAAGATTTAATATCGTGGCGGTAAGGCGCAAGATAGTTGAAAAGTGAGATCGTCAAATTCGCGTTCCCTCGGCTCGCAAAAGTCGTGGATTTTATATCCAGTGCCCGGGGCGTGAAATGTCGCCTTTTTATTGGTAACCTTTTCTCCTAACGTGACTGCAATAACAGCGAAGGTCGACGAAGGGATCGGAAATTTCTACGGAGTACACCGGGGGAGAAAGCTGACCGGGATGTCGACCAAGGAAACGGGATTAATATTCGCCGTGGCTTCTGGCCTGGCGAGTTCCAACTTGTCGATCCGTTTCTGAAGAGGAAGTGTGCCACCAGCCGGTATCCCCGTGGATAGGTATGTTGAAAGGCTGAACGGGATTCGTGTGGTTCACCGCTATGGCGACTGAAGTTCCTGTCTGGCTCCGTCATCAGTCTTAGTTTAACTTGCTGGCGTGCCCAGATGTTTCTCCTGTTACATTACTGCAGGATGTTGTGTTGCAATCTGAATGCGAGCTGCGGGGATAGTCGTCGTCACGTTTCTTGAAGTTTTGTGCTCAAGGAGTCGACGAAAAGAGATAGCGATCTGCAGACTACGCTTTAATTAAAAGTGCATATAGGAAGAGTTGGCAGGTACGAAGAACGAGACGACACGTAATTATAGGATAAATTGGATTCGATTAAACTTCCGAACTGTAAGCGTTTGGTTCAAGCATCGTTCATCGATCTTCTGCAAACAGTTCATTTATGAAGTAGATAGTATCTATCATCGAGCAGACGCGATTAGCTAGCTCCTTCTCCTAATGACTGTTTCATATCTCGAAACTTTGACCATAATTGAAGACTAACGAGATTTACAGTGCATAGAGAATGTAGCTTGAAATTATAGTACGAGTACATAACGCTGTAGTCTCTTTAATGTTACTCTGTTTCTTTAATGCCATCGCGTAGGGCACGTACACGAGAGACACCTCGTATAACACAATTTCGAGAAAGATCTACTCGAGTTTCGTAATTCAAATTCTTTATATTACAATACTTTTTGGTTATCGTAGAAAATTAGAAAGTTTTTATGACACGATATCTTTAACATATATTTAACATATTCGTATCTAACTCGTTGCCGAGTCTTACGGTATCGTTCCCTCGAGGAATGCCGAGAATTTCAACCCATTAGTTCAGCTACATTTTTTTAAATGTTGTACCGCTTCTCCATTTACTCTTTTATTTGCAACACAACGAACGTTACAAATTCCTTGACCGTCTTCTCGCTTGCGTTTCTCCGGCGACATTCAGAGGTGTTGGCGAGTCATTAATATTCATGTATTTTAAACAATCTTTCGTCGTTGCTTTCCTTCACAACCGTAAGCATCTATCTTTCCACTCTCCTTCTTCCTTTTGTCGCGACAAAGAAAAGGGAATATTCAACGATAAAAATTCTTCATCTACCGGAATCGCGACAAAACCCACGTTCTAAATATATACTCGCGATTTTCTACCGAGTTTAGTCGCGCGTAAGTTTAATCAACGTTTAAAAGTCGATGAGTTAGTCGGCGAGGTCCAAGGCTCGAATAAAAAAGGACGAGTCAATTTTGTTGCGCAATGCAATTTCACCCGGGCACATCGTCGGAGGACAAGATGATCCAAGTGGGAGTTACGTTGCTTTCCATAATGTATGCATTATGGTCCGTCCTAATTTGACAGAGAATACCCCGACGACATGAATTTGCGTTACGCACAACGTGTATCGTGGTGTACGAGAGGTTGAGGGGGAATTACGACGGGTTCAGGGATAAACCACGGGGGCACGCTAGTCCCCACTGGAGCAGGGTTGAGAGGCTAAACCAGATTTCATTGCGATATTACCTTTGGGAGGCGTGTTCCAAGAGAATCTCGCCTCTCTCAAAGACGATTTCAACTTTGTGTCACCTCCGTCGAACTAAATCGAAAATAAAATCGTCAAGATGGATGTAAGATGTTGTAAGATGATGTATCCCGACTGAAAACTGGATAACGCTTCAAAAGTGGCTTAGATCTTTAAACGTAAAGTTGGCCAGAGTTTCGGATGCGTTGCTCGTATCGAGACGAAACTTTTTAGTTCGCAGTCGCGTTTGCGGGCATTCAATTAAATTTCCACCGCGAAGTGTATTTAAACTAGCGATGGTGTTTAATAGCGCGAAATATTCACCAAGAAATAAACGTCGGATGAAAGTACTACGACCGAATTGAATAATAATTTGAAAAAGCAATCGGATTGTGAAGCACGTTTGCACAAGCTCACGCAATTCTTCAGCCCTTTTTTCCTAATGGGATATCGATTGCAACGCGCACAAGCATCGGGACTTTCCACAGGTTTCTTTCATCCAACGCGTCACACATCTGTTACAGAGAGAGAGAGAGAGAGAGAGAGAGAGAGAGAGAGAGAAAAGAAAAACAGCGTTTTCCAAGAGGACGCTCGTAAAAGGTGTTCGGGCGTTGATCGATCCTCAGGTACAAATAAGTAAATCGTATCGTTTGTAGCAACGTTAAGCTGCCTCGAACGCTTGAGCCGCTTTCATTTTATCCTAATCTTTTAAGCGATCGAAACACAAAGACTGCTGTTTCTCACTTACGCTTGCTGCCATTCTCTTTCTGCCACTGCCCTATAACAATCCGCACCCCTTGACGCTTCACCTCTTCAACTGCCATTCGCTATCCAACTGCCTCTAGTGGTATGTCCAGTACAGTCCCAACGACATTAATCTGGGATCTGCAGACTACCCAGAATCCGCATAAAGGGGATGTCTCGGAATAGATTGATTGAAAGCACTATAAAGTCTTCGAATCCGAATACAGAACCAATTCGGCCCAGAATTTCTATCCTCTGGTCTGTTCCGTCTTTCGGCCGAATGTTCATTAGACAATCAAAAAAAAAAAAAAAAAAGAACGCGTGTATCAACCTTGAATTGACTCGAGTTTTCCGCATCGTTGGCGTTGTCTTCTCCATTCGATTAATTATGGAGATGCGGCAACACGATCGAGCACGAAACATGCTCGTTGTTACGTAGCGAGTTAACGAAGTGTCACGCAAATATGGTTGTTGTTCGCTATATCACTCGATTGATAATTCGATATTAAATTTGCATAAACATTGGCAGTGTAAACGTCGCAGTAGGGTCTTTGGTTAGGATATATTAAAATGCCTTTTGCCCTTCTAGATGGTATTTGTTGCTGATAGAGCGTGTAACAGTGTTCGTTGGGTATAGATGATCGAATACGCGTTTCAATTTATATCGCGTATGGCGAACGACGTGGAAATTACTTATGTTTCTCGATCGTGGATAGATTTATCTCTCGATCACCATTTTTAACTTCTTATGATAAAAGTTGGTGCTTTCAGAGGTCCCTTTACGTAGCGCGACGTTTGTTCCACTCTATCCGCTTAAGTGCTGGCTTCTTTATCAAATTATAAACTGTTCGTCCCGAGGCATTAAAGATGCCATGAATGATAAACTTTCACATCGCTCGCCTCTAACTTTTACGAGGCTTCGTTTACGCATTTGCTGTCGTGGCACGCATAATGGGCCAGTGACAGCGTTATTTTAGAAATCGTCGATCGCCCTGCTATCGAGATTTACTGCCAGCTGTAACTACTCTAATGACTCTTGGGAGTAATTTCAAGGATCTCACCGACGAGCAACGTGTCGAAGTACTTACATCGATCGGATCTCCCACTAAAATCATACTTTTCGTTCATTGGTCTCCGAGAAGTTTGGATTTATAGGGATGAAGCGACGCAAGAACTTACACGCGTCCCATGAGACGCTTCTCTAAACGTTCCGCTATTCTAACCACTCGTTTGACAAACGAGCTCGATTCTCGTTTATCGCACAGATATTTGTTTCGAGGGGTACGAACAAAACTGTTCAACTTCCTGTTATCGATATTCTCGAAAGTGTTTGTCGCAACGTTATATTCGCGGAGAGACATTTTCGTAAAAATTGGTTAGAACGCGGAACACGTATACCGCATCCAGGTGGCAGGTGTCGCAAAAAATTCTCCGCTTCCTTCTAATTTGTTCGCAGCACTGGTTTCACTCATCCATTTTAAAGGAATCTTTGTCTCGCTACGGCTTAATCTTTCGGTAACGTTCGGTAGCAGGAGGATGCGGTAGCTACCTAAGAAAACAGGTTTTCGGTAAATCTTGGTGAATTGCACGGCAGAGCGAGAGTTATTGCGCGAAAACGAATTCGGTAGAAACAGAAGAGCGATGGAAAAGCGAGCAAGTTTGTCATCGTCGCGGTTGTCTAAGCGGCATTCGTTCAATCAACGCGCGTACAATCCGCGTCCGGTTTTTCGTGTCAAAATTGGAATTCTCGAAATAGCGGCGGTGTGTACTGGCCAGGTCACGGTGGTTCGAGCGATCGCGTTCATTTATCCGTCGCCTGAACGTCCCCTGTGCGGGATTCTCTTTGACCTCAAAGTACCGTATTCTCGTCTCTGTGCTCTGGCCAGTATGACGACGTAAACCTTTCGGACGAGAGACGCGGAATCCAACGTTCGACACGCTCAAACGTTGTCGAAAATTGAAGACGAATTTTTTGCCGCGAATCGCACAGATCGATGAAATTCGGCTTCCATGGAAACAGCTCGTTTCCATCGAATCCTGCTATTCTTGACCAAACCAAAAACTATACGGGTCTATCGTTTTAGTCGTAATATGGATTGTCGTTTCCGCTTGTCATAGCTTTTCCATTCCTTTCTTTCATTCGTTCGTTTCTCTCACGGCGATGCTTCTCGGGTTTGTCGCTGAAATTTCAGATCTTACGTCCGCACGTTGCTCGTTTTATTTCTGGCTTTCTTAGTTGGTGGATTGGTGAAATAACGCGTATAGGCGGCATCGATCGCCACGGATTGTTGGAATTCTTCTCTTAGCGTGCATGAGTGCTCGTGAAAATTGAATTGGAATTTTCTTGGCGAATCGATAGCAGCCAGTCGCGCGTCACGAAGACGCTTATCAATGACTCCGGCTCCTATTTGTATCGTTCGTACGCTACGCGGCACATTTTTAACGGGATTACGCAAATGTCGTCGGATCAAAGTCACTCGAGAAGAAATTTATCGCGAATTCGCAGAGACTTCAGAAATCGCCTTGAGACGATTTATTGGGAGCGAACGGATTTTTTGTTCCCCGAGAACGGGACCAGTGATACATGTGATCGTCGTCTCTCGACAGAACGGATAAATCTGTGAAATTCTACCCGACTTTTATTCGAAGAGTTCATCTTCGTAGAAATAAAATTCCGGACTATTCGTGTCGGATTACAAAGTTTCCAGGAAATGGAATACAGTAAAAGATCGTTGCATCGACGCCGTTGTTTAATTTTTCAATTGCCACGTTGAATGAAAACGTCGAACGATCGTCGGTAAAAAAAAAAAAAAAGAAAAAATTACGTCCTCGTAACGAGCCACAAAAATTCACCGGTACTCGCTTTTTAAACTTTCAATTTTCTCCTCGAATCTTTTATGAATATCACCGGGGTAGGTTCGCAGGTGCGCGACACGGGATTCATTGGGTCGTTTTTGGAACGGGAAGAATGGCGGGGCACGCTCGGTGGCGCAGAGTAATCGTGGATCGTCTTCAGGAAATTAGGCTTCCATGGTAAACTACCTGGTGTTCTCGTTGGCATCGATTTCCATTCTGGCGACCGCCTTTCCATTGCCTGGTCACGTTCCTGAAATTACTTACCGACTGTTCGGCCAATTACCACGGCTCGCTGCTCGTTCCACTTCCTTCCTTTTCCTTTTCTCCCCCTCACCCGTTGCCTTCTCCGTTTGTTTCCACCGTTTCCCTTCCTTTTTTCTCGTTTTTGCCTTTTGTTGGCCCGTTTGCAGGAGAAGTCAGCTTCTGGCTTGTCCTTTTGTGCAGCTTCCGAAAACGGTGTACGCCTTCCAGGATTACGCGAGAGATCTCGAATTTCCGCACAGCACGTCCCTCTTTTTCCTTTCGGTTTCCTCCTTCTTTTTTTTTTTTTCGCTCGCCTCCTTGGATTAAAACGTTACGATCGTTGACTTTTTCTCTGCTGCTTGCGATCACCGGCGAAGGGACTGTCCCCTCGCGAACATCTCCTACTGGAAGAGAACGCGCGAGATTCTTCGCGTCACTTTGTTCAAATTCGCGGATAAAATCGTCCGTGTCCGGTTTCCCTGTCCATTCCAGCTTAGCCGAACGGAAATACGTTTGATTGGTCGATTCGATAATCTACTTCCAGGATAATTTCCATTTAACGCGGTTTGCGTCTTCCTATCTCGCTAATAAGTTCGAAATAGATCGTCTTTCGCGTGTCTGGTGTAACGTCAAGGTGTAAGGGCATTTTGCGAGTTCGTTAAACGAATCGTTAATACGAATCGACGAGAAGTCTTCTATCGTCTGTCGGGCTAAGTGATAACGCGTTAGGATTGAACGTACGGTATCGTTGCCGAGATTCCACGGGGAGCGCATTCTTCGAGATTAATCGCGCGCGATAAGAAGTTGATACGATAGCTCTTAAGGGTCTCACGGGACGTCGCGTCGCTACGAACTTTTTCAATTGCACAGATACCGGACCTGGACCACCGGAACGGATCAAGATCCACGAAAAATTCAGGGGAAGAAATTTGAACCGGATTTCTTATCAGCCATCGCGTTATTTTCAATTTGATGCTCCCCCGTGTATTCCTTCAGTGCCTCGTAGATCGTCGTTTACGAAGCACGTATACTTTTCGAGCTCGTCTTAATACTTTGTAACGTTGTTTCAAAGTCCCGTCCATTTAAATGCTTCCATCTAATCGCTACAATAGCTGGAACAATGTGACGATAATGACGCGAGTATGTCGACCGAAGTGCAAGCTCCGTGAAATTCATTCGCACGCCATACTACTGGCGAACTCGTTCTATACGCTGCACCCATGGGGGTGGTCTGGTTGATCGTTTACTACCATCGTGTCGTCTTCACGACCCTCGTATCTCAGTCATTTTCAGGTCGCACCGACCGGGGATGATATTATTTTCGAGGAATTCTCGTAAAGAGAATGATCATCTCGCTAGTAACAAGGGATCTACGATTATTGCCCAACAGCGGTGGCCTGTCTCGGCGCATGTAATGGCCGTTGTTAACTCGGCAAATTTCATAAATGTTTGCCACGCCACGGGGATCGCGTTGGAACAGGTAGGGAAAGAGACTTTAATTGTTATTTAAGAGCTACTTCCAACGAACTTTGCTTGTATGCTTCTATGGAAACAGTGGATCTAGTTTCCAAATTCTTAGTTTACATTTTCGTGCAATAGTTATTTATATATAATCACGTATACCGTAGTACCGAGTTGACCGCGGACCATGTATCGCATCACGCGTAACACATATCGCGCGTGTATTTGAAAAGTGACGCAATTCAGGTTTTAGCAGGAAAAGCGGCAAGTTGTTGGGAAGCTTAGAGAAAGATTATTCGTACGTAACGTTGGCAAAGCAAAAAAGAAAATAGAGAGAGAGAGAGAGAGAGAGAGAGAGAGAAAGGAAAGGAACGGATATTCTAGGAAAATATGGTCGAATATCGTCGAATATTATTTCTCCTCGTTTGGTGGTTTCGATGTTCTTCTAACGCCGAACCGAATTATTTCGAGCTGCGACGCTTTTGGTAAAATTATACGACGCGAAGTGGGTATCGTATAAATATTATTTCCTAGAGCTTCGCGCGACTCGCTCTCCCAGCCAATGGTAGACGCTTCTTATTCGCGTTACCTGAAAAACGTGACACGATATGGAGGGTAGATAATAGCGTGGTCTTTAAACGAATTTCTGTAAAGCGGATAGGCAAATGTTGCGAGGGAGACGAGCTTTTCCGAGCAGTTTCGCACCAGTCACTCGGCTAGACAGACGTACATACCGCTTCTTCTTCTCGCGTGTAACGAGTTAACGCGCAATAAACAGGAAATAAACTGGAGCGAAGATTTTCACATTTCCTTAAACAAAGGGTTTCGAATACGTCACGAGAGATTGTCATTTTTATATTTCTTTGATAGCGCGATCTTTCCTTTCCATCCCTAGCTCGTTTCACCGAAATACGGCAGATATTTTCGGAAAAATTTTGGGGACATCGCGTTTTCCTTCCGATATACAATCCCGAAAAAGCTCGCGAAATCGCGACGCATGCATCCCGCTCGCTGATAAAAATTATTTGTTTTCGTGGTTGGAGGGCTCGGTCGAGAGGATACAGCGATAGAGATAAGAAAAAAAGCGTGGTACGTTTCGGATGCCACGTTCCTGCGGTGTAATAATATTTCGTCGTTATTTTCTGACGAATGTTTTCGCGGCGAGCGAAGTGTTCGTAAATAAAACGTTCGAATTGGTGAATGCGCATCGCAAATAGAATTTTTCCGCGCGTGTATGGGTATCTCTTTTTTCATTAGTCTCGCTAGCCCGCCGTTGTTTTTTTTTTGACGATTCTATTTTTTACGGGATTACGTAAATACATCGCGCCGCAGGTACAGCATTCTACAGATTGACACATAAACAGAACGAAAAGCTAAATATTCGTATATGTTTTTTCTGCTCGTTGCTCGCCAACATTTTGATAATTCAACTGCGCATCGTTACACGATGCATCATCGTGATTATGTAGCAATTAGCATTTTGTTTGGTCGCGAGTGATTTTTCCACGCCAACTTCCGATTTCCGTGCAGAGCGTGGTTCGTGAAAATCAATTCCGCAGCGGCGCGGCGCGGCGCGGCATTTTGGGAAAGAGGAACGCGTCACAGCAGCGTTGCATATGTTTCACTCTGTCAAGCGTACCGACTAATAATTTCGTAACAAATTGTATAAAACTTTCGGAACGAGGAACGGTTTGTGGCGCGTGCAGGGTCCGCCGCACAATAAATTGAACAGCCGTACGTACGTGTCTCATATTTTTTACTCCCTTTCTCCGGTCCGGAGCCGGAGAATTTGACGTTTCGAATTCACGGGACGTATTAATTAGATTCTATCGCTCGCTGGTGCAAATTCTGAAAATTCGCAACGACTGCGATTGAAATGAAAAATACGAAATCCGCCGCTGTCGTAGTTTTTCGAGGTAACAAATTGGCGATATTCAAAAATATGCAAAAAGGAAAAGTTCGGATTGATGTTCGACGAAAGTGCTTGCGTCCTGTGATGCTGCGTGTTACTGGTTCCAAAAAAAAAAAAAAAAGAAAGGAGACAGAGAGGGTGAGGAGGGGGCGGAGGAAGAACGCGGACCATAAAAAGAAAGTAAGGTACAGATTAAATCGGACGAAACATCTTGCGTTTATGGGGCGCCAACCCCTTTCAAGCATCTCCCTCGTTTTCGTCGATGGCGCGGAAGAATCAAGTCGGAACGGTTTTTTTAAAAGCACCGTTTCGGGTGTATTTTCATTATCGCCAGTCGTACCTATAGCCATACGCGTTCGCGCCAGCCAGGCAAACCCTCGCTCGTTGAATAAACAATTTAATTAAAGTTAACGAGCGTGCCGGCGCGATGCGACAACGATCTTCCACGAGAGGAAATAAAAGTTCGACAGAGAACGACGACACAAGCTAGTCACAGGCTCGTCGCTAATACCACGGTTGATTATCGAACCACCATAATTATTCTAGGATTATCGATGTCCTTGGAGATTTCGAAATTCATCCGCAGATCCCTCTCTTGTGGTACGATCCGTCTGATCCGTTTACCAGAGTGTCCTGCAATCGATATTGTGCACCCTGTCGATGATACTCTCCGCTTGTATTCCCTCTGTTCACCTCTGTCACATCGAGATTCGATAGCGAATAGTTGGTCAAGATCCGTCGTTGCTATGATGCTTGCTTCGAACAGCGATTTCAGCGATTGCATCGCAATCGGGTGATTGTAATTTTACACATGGAACCTGATACGATTCGTACCGGTCTCTGTTCTCCCTGTAAGTAGGAGGAGCGGGCCAGAAGCTTCCAGGAAGAAACTAGAAATGTGATCGCGTTACAATCAACTGTACGTCACGTTTCTATGAGCGAAATCGACGAAGGAAATATAACGCATACGCGACAGGGTAACGGACAACGTTCTGCACAAATTGAGACCATAAAGTTTCGCGATATCGGAACAAAATCGCGTAGGAGAAGAAATTGTTATCGAGGCAACGCTTCAAGTAGGAACGTTCGATGTAACGATACCTTGGCCCGTATAAAATTACCGTGGAATTACGTCGGTTTTAACGGGTGCTGGTCTCGTATGAAATACTTTTTAATCATAATAACTCGTACGCCGTCTAGTTTATGTACCCGTGCCGGATCTAGCCTGGCCGCGAAAGAAAGCCACTTTCTGACCTCCGTTATAACTTCGCTCATCCTTCATAAATCTCGGACCGTGGATCGTATCTTTCAAAGGCCGACTACTACCATTTCGGACCTTTGGAAAATAGTGGTCGTGATACAAAATTTACGAGGAACGTCGGCCCTGTTTCGAAGTCCGACCGCTCGTTTTTTTTGCGAAAAGGGAAATTTAATCGACACAGGACCCCTATCCTTTTTTTCTACTTCTGTTTCAATTATGGATGGTACAACGGTACGTGATATAATCACGAAGCGCAGTTGTAACGTGCAAGAGTGAATAACGTGAAAGTTTTATACGCGTTTTATGTTGGTACTACAAGAGCAGCAGATTCGTGAATTGCCTGCTGAAAAAAAAGAAAAAAGGGGAGGAAAGATAAAAAACGGATAAAACGATTAACAAGCATCTCGCGTTATACATTTTATTTCCAATTATTTCAACGCATCGTGTGTAAAAGTTTTCGAATATTCGCGAAATAAAGACGAGTTCAAGCTTCGCAGGTTTATCAGGCCACTTCGACGAATTCACGAGGCGAACGAAGTTACTTTGGCGTGTACGCGTACGAAATTCTTCCTCTCCCTTACCAGTTTTCCTGTGAAAAATTCACCCACCGTTAAAATAAGAGTTGCCGATGTGAAAGTTTCGCGGGAAAAGTTCCTTCGGAATTCTCCGTGGCTCTTTCTTTTTTTTTTAACCCTCTTCTTTTTCCCTTTTCTCGTTCCGGTCGAACGGTTCCCCTGTATTCCGCATAATCGAGACGGCACTCCCGCTGAAAATATGAGTTAGCCTCGTTTCGAATTCTAACAACCCTGGGCCCATTGCTCCTCTGTGTTTTGCATGGAAATTCCAGCTGGAACGTAACTTCGATATTTCAAAATCGACGATACCCAGCGTGTGCCACTCGTATAGTTTGCAATTCTTGCGAGTCACGCGATTTTTCCCATGCCACCACCTTCATACGGTGGGCTCGAAAATTGCCACGCGAAGAAGCCCTTTTGATCCGTCGGCATTTCGTCGATCGGTTTTTCGAACGTCCACCGTAGCTGCGAATGGCAAACGCTCGTCGATAGTTTGAATCGCATTCAGCTAGAGTTGCACTAAATCAAAGAGCGCCATGGTTTCGTGGTTACAATTACGCCGGCTCTTTTACACGTTGTTTGAAAATTTATCGACCGGTTTCCGCGCGCGATTAAGCATTAACAATGGTTGCGAGCGCCGTGACACGTGTTATGGTACACACGACTGCGAATTAAAATATTCGCCGGGTTTCCGCCGGGTACCGATATTTACCGGAAGCTCGACTATTTTAGCGTTTACGAAATATTTAGTTCGCGCAGAAATATATGTATACAGTCGTATTTCTGGCGCTTCCAGCTGGTACTCGTCGGTAGTTTCGTTTCTACCGCTGCTTGGAACGATCTTTATCTCCCTCGTTTAATTATCCCTTGCGATTTCAAAAATTTATCGATTTCGCAATGAGCGAGAAAGAGAGAGAGGGGAGGTGGAGGCGGAGAAAGAACGTAAAAGACCTTTTTTCGAGATCGTTTAATATCTGGCAAACGAATTGTTTGAAAACCGCGGGCACGGTGGTCTCGGTTAATTGAAAACGACTGCCAGTCCGTAGAGCGGCGGTCGAGTTTAATTCGTGCAATGCGGCGCATAAATTTTTCACAAGATCAAAAATATTTTTCTCCGGGGATATATTTTCATATTTTTTTTGCCCGTTAATCTTTTTCGAAAACGCGGCGGTCCCGCGATTAATTAAAAGGGACCATTGGACGTTTTTGTACTTTTTACACGTGGTTGCATGCGAAACGCTTTTTTCCCACCTAATCCCAGATGCAGCCGTCAGAAAAAAGTGTAGAGAGGGCTTGCACAGTTTAGAGTTACACGAGCGCCGGTGAAAAGGGATCCGTGCCAACATATTTTATTAGTTTGATGTTTGCGATGCTAGCTCGTCGGTTGCTGCGTGTTTTCACGAATATCACGTCGCAAAACCTTCTCCGTGTTTCTCGCGTTCAAACGAATTTCATCGTCAAAGACAGCAAGGTATTTTTGCATTTTCGCAGGCTCTTGCATACGCTCAAACTTATTATACACGCTCCGCGGGCCAACTTTTAGCCGTTCGAGATTAACGAAGTCCTAAAGTAACAGCTTTTCGTCGACGTCGCTTCTATGTCACGTTCGTTTCCATTAAACGCTCGATCGGTAAGGAAAATAATTCACAGACGTTTCCACGTGACGGTAAATCGTAACGTTTGCGGTCATAATAGGTACTATTAAATGCCTCGACTAGACTGCAAATTCTTACGCAAATTCAATTTTTATGAATACGAATAAAGAGATGAAAAGCTAAGTAGAAATTAGTTTGTTCGCTAAATATCTTAATAAGTACCGTGCTTTGGATATTTCGTATATTTTTTTTACCGTACTATGCGCAATCCGTACATTTTTACACGTTGAAATTTCTCATAAATGCATAAACACACGCAGTAGCTGCGTTAGAAGCGTAATCAAAGGATGGAAAACTCATTATGGAACTCGGATATCTGATAAAACTGTTTTAATGGACGCCATACGTGTAAAAGTAACTAAACGTAATGGCATTAAATCGCATGAAACTAACCGTAGGAGAATATTTCAGCGTCGTTGTACAGTGTGATTGAGGTGATTAGCGTACGATTCTTTAAGAGCATTTAAGTCCGTCTTCCGATACACATTTTCTTCTACTTTCTGGCAAACTAAATAAGAAGAACAATCCGACACGTTACGCATTGCGTGTATTACAGTACTACGTCTTTTTTTCCCTGGACTACTTTAAATTCATCGACACAGTTGATCCACTTTTTCAAAAGAAACACGTGAAGGTCTCTTTGGTCAGCGGGATATTTCTAATTCGTTTGCTTGTTGCCTCGATGCTGAGTTTTCAGTGGAAAAAAATTTACGTTTCGAGCAACATCAGGGTTTCCACTGCGAAAACGGCGCTTATGCTCGATTTATGCCGCTCCTTTTCATTCGCGGCCATTCCAAAAATAAGAAATACGATTTCGTTGCTCTCCACTCTCTACACGGCTTGTTTCTTTCACGTACCTACGGTTACGGTATTTTTCCTTCCTGATCTATTGGCGATTAACATTGCGATAAACTCCACCGAGAGTGGGAATCTTCTTTCGCTCGATTTAGATCATCTTGTACAGCGAGCACTTTACGACGTAAATTAGAGGGAACTTAAATAAGGTATTATCAGGGAAGTTAGAGTGGAAGTTCGAACGAGGTATTAAATAACTTGGACTTATATGAAATTCTCATATATCCGGCCGTAAAGAAGTTTCTCTGAATTCATTTATTTACCTCCGAATGAACGTACTTCTGCGTCCACTTTGTCATTGGCGGAGAGGGCGAGAGAGAGAGAGAGAGAGAGAGAGGCGTGACGCAAGATGGGAAAAAAAGCACTGAAAGTCGCATAAAACACGCGGGGGTGAAATAGCGCGGTGCGCGTTAAATCTGAGAAGGGTTGGCCGTTAATCCAACTTGTATTTCTATATCGACGCGATACGAGGCGGACGAATAAGAAACGGTGACCGTGGCCATTTTTACGAGCGCACTGCTGTAACTTGAGCCGCGATTTGCAGTCGGTCTGAAATTTCTCCGGCGCTCGTTCTTTCCTCGCGTCGCGTTTCATCTGCGGCGAACGAACGCCTCGGTGTCGTTATTTTTTTTTTCATCGTGGTAGTTTTTCGCGCCGTAAAAGTGGCCGCAGCCGCGTGACACGGCCAGAGGGCGTGAGCAAGCATACGAGCGAGGCCGAGAGAAAACGCCATAATTTCCGAAGTAATATTTCGCCGGGCGATGAAGTCGCGGAGCACGCGTCGCGCCGTCTCGGACAAAAAGTTCGTTTATTCTAACCGTGGCGCACGGATATCGAGCTACAACTTTTCTCGATATTTTTCCGTTACTGAATCGCACCTCCCTGGAAATTCCATCGCGCGCCAAAGGAGATTGAAAACGATCGTTTATCTATCGCGTCGCGAAACATTTCGATACGAGTTTATTTTTCTCTTGTCGTAGCGCTTTAATCAAACAATTCAATCGAAAAGCTACGTCCGAACGATTATTGTTCGTGTTATCGATTGATGCGTAGCAACGGGCTTGTCCTGCTATATGGATCGTGAAATGGATCCGAAATTACCCATAGGAGCTCGAGTGAATATTTGTCGACGCTTATTGGACGCGCTTGGAGAATGCGCGCTCCACTTGAGTAAACGTCGGTGCAACACAAATATCTACGAGTTAATGTAAACGTATCAAGTGTGCCGCGATACCTGGAATATTGCCGAGACTTTCCACGTCCAAGTAAGAATAGCTTTATCATTCGCATTCTACTTGATTTGTTATATCTTTCGTTTAAATAGGACGATTAGTTTGGGTTAAAGACTTTTAACGTTTCGTAATGGCCACGCTTTTCTACGATTGTCTTTGTTACCTTTGTATTTATGGCAGTCCTTTTTTTCTTGTTGTCGTCACTCTTGTTAAATTAGTAATAGCGCGAGACGATTTAATCAATAATCGAAGTCTTGCACGCTACGCGCGACGTAGAAAACTTTGCTCGCTATCTTCCTGGCCTGGCATATTATACTTTATATCTTGAGTAGTACACTATGCAATGTGTACCACGTTGCGCACTACTCACTTTGTGTTGTCTCACATCGCGTATGTTGTGCACCGTGCTTTGAGTACTACCGAGTGTCTCGGCACACGTACCCTGTTACGAGTACTGACTCGCGTTTCACACGATTTGAATCGTCGCAATTATCCGACCTTTCTCTGAAATCTTTTTTTCAAAGATTTTATTCGTATATTTCGTCGCACACGAAACGAGAACTATAGCGGTGACAGATCAAGTTGATAATACATGATATCGCATGTACGAATGGCGGAAACTTGATCCGTAACTTTGTCACGCGATATTTGATTTGTAGATGTAACATTTTCGACTAATAACAAAAATTTGTATGCCCTATACAGGGTTACCGCATTTTAGGAAAGATTGATGTTAAAACTCTTTGCGAGTTAAAGTTATACGCGTTTGCATGACGAACGAAAGTTAAAATTTCCCTATCGAGATCTGAAAAATTACTCGACTTTACCCGGAAATATCCTTCGTTCTAGTAAAAATATTACTAACGTTTCGTGTATGTTTCCTAGTAAATTAATAATTCGTTCTTCTTCAACAGTTATAATATTTATTTAAAGATTCCACGCCTTACAAAATTCTGAACGCAGTCGTGGATTTAATTTCGAATCTACGATTGCGTGAAACAATCTCAATCGTCCAATAACTTTAGCCCTATCCTTATAATTGTATAAGAGAAGCCGAGCTTCTCTCTTTCTCCTGTCTTTTTCCCTTTTCTTTCTTCTTTTTTTGGTAACCTATCAAAGAATGCGTTTTTGTTTCAAAAACCAATTTCCACTACCAGCATCAACAAAGAGAGACGATAAATTCACACGTAAATTCTGTCTGTGCCGACTTTAGGCTCGTTTCTTAAATATATATATATATATATTGTACTAGCCACTGTGTCGATGAAAAAGTTAGCAGTTTCCGGCTCGGTCGTTGTCGGCCACAGGGAAGAGCATGCACGCTGACCAGCCACCGATAAATGACGAATGGATTCGATTTACTGATAAACCAACGATAAATCATCAGTCCATTGTTTATCAACAAACGGGCCGTATTCGGTTGGGCAGTGATTCTTTTGTCAGATTTTTTCACCCACTACGATCGAACGGTGCCAACATCCCCAGGTATTACGGAGTTTTACCCCTTTCCGCGCTTTCCAGCTAACCGACCCTCTGCCCTGGTCAAGCCCCTTCTCCACCGCTGACGTAGAACATCCATCCCTGGCGTCGACAACCAAATTGGAATTTATGAGAAAGCTTTTGTTTTTTTTTTTTTTCGCTTACCAACCGTTGCATCGCTGCAGTGCCAAAATTCCACTATATGCCCGGGCAACCGTTCCGCGAAGCTCTTGTTTCGGTAGCTATTGTTCCCTGCCCTTTGAATAGCGTTTCTCGACTTGTAGGGTCTTCGATCGCGATATCGGACGCTCTGTAATTCGATATTCTTCAGCGAATACGGATACGATTCCATCCGCCTGATTGGGAAATTTCTCGCCCCGTGTACCGTGCGTTAGCGAGTGAAACTTGGCGATGATCGTCGGAATTAGAAATTTTGTCGGAGTAAAAACAGAACGACGAAATAAAGTTCTTTGTGGTTCCAGCGTGGAAAAAGTTTATAACGTCGCGTCGTGCTTCCTTTTTTTAGGTCGTAACTGGGGATAATGTGATTAGATTGAAAAATTTCAGGCAGTCTTCCCAGCGGTATATAACGGGGGAACGTTCGGAATTACAACGGTTTATATTTGCATAAAACCTGATTTATGTTACATTAGCCTTTTATTGCTCGTAACGTAACGGCCAGAGCTGTGCGATTACCAGGGATCGCGATTTATGAATACGATCTTGTTTTGGCGTAAATTCTGCCTGTCCGGAATCGCGATTTAATCGTTACAAAAATTGCAACCTCCTGAATCGACATTCCAGAGGAATGAACCAACGTATTCGATCGTGTATCGTATTCGACAGTGCATTTGCATTCTTTGCTGGTAAACTGCAGATGCTTATAGAGAGGCTATTGTTTCTATCCGAGGAAAGAAAGCTTGAAATCTAACGCGTCGAATGTAATTTTCGGAAATCTCGCAGACTCTCTGTTCAGGATGCTATTAGCATGGATGTAAGATTGTGTTCAAGATTGATTGTCACCGTGGTACAAGTTCCATCCATTCTTTCGTTTAAAACGTCTTCATGTAAGTCTAAGAGAGCACGCTCGTCGATGAGTCAGGTCATTTTTGTAATAAATCAAAGTCACGGTGATCCACCAACATCGGAGGATCCTACAGGGTGAACTGACAGGTAGACAGCAGAGGGAAGGAGAAGAATGACCGGCTGGCGTTGTTATTAAGTTGGAATTTTTTAATCCCGAACACGAGAGTGTAATTACGTCCATCAGCTTTTTGTTTCCCTCCGAAATATGGTAAACGTCGTTCTCGAAACGAAACTTCTGTACTTCTCTGGCGAAAGTTCTGTACGGTGTAATTAACAGATTGGAAAGTCGCGCTGCTTCTACCAATTTTACATTCGATCTTTTAATCTAAATTTTTCGTGTTACAAGTACATTTCCCCTAATCGCGACGTTACGCGAAACTAGATCTATTTTTAGTAAACTCCTTCGAATCCTCGTTTCTGTCATCGATTCTATTTTCTCTGTCGTACCTTATGGCGAATTTACGCTATTATTCGTAAGAGCAGAGCTAATTTCTACTTTTGATATTTCCACTCCAACTCGATCCCAGCGTTTGCTATTTCAGTTGCTGTCGTTTTAAAAATTAGCTGAACGAATCGAAATGGTACGTACAAATACCAGTCTTTACTCGTCACCATCTTCGTCACATTTATCGAGGACGAGTGATCCCCGATGAATGTCTGAAACGTCTAAATGCGTGATAATTATTCACGAGAAGGCGTGTAGCCAACTTGGCCGCGAAAGATGAACGTTGATCGAACGAATGGAAAAACGTTTAAAAGACGGAAGCGCGTCCCGTCGTTGAAAGATCCATGCTGCCGATCGAAATTATCTTTTGGTTGGCGAAGCTTGCGGCTAGGTATTATTATCAGAGCGTGGCTCGGTATCTGAACCAGCTTAAACTTTAATTTCCATTTGCCATACTCGCCGTTCGTTTCTGGATATGGCGCGCCGCCGCGATACGATCTTCTTGCATCGGGACGAACGGGAACAGGAACCATTCGATTTTATAACTTGCCTGGAGGGCTCGCTACTGCCTTCTGGAGAAACGATAAGCACGAGGTCAATGGTTCTTCGAGGGCCACGGAACTTTACGATTCCGCTGCCGGCCCGTTTGAATCATTCCGTAAACTTCCGCCTCCCGACCGATCCTTTGACGGCCCCTCCGATAGGGGATTAACTTTTCACCCTCTCTCCGCGCAAACTTTCCAGTCGATGTTCCGCTTCTTCGCCGCTCCATCGAGTTCTTGCCAACTAGCCGGATGGTCTCGCGAGCAGCATCCGTGATGGATCATGTTCTCTAACACCTTTTGCATCTGGATGCAAAGGATGGTCTTTACCGTACATCGCGTGGTTCTTGCGATATTGCTAGTCTCGTTGCGTATTTATTCTTCGCGTACGTATCCCAAGATTGCGAGAACGGGAGGGGAAACAATAAAAAGATAATGAAATGGCGGAAAGAAGCGAAGCTTGAGAGATACGAAGAATCGAAAAGCTTGAAATCGAACGATCTGGGACGCGTTGAAAATCTCCACGCTGTATACTCGAGAATTTTGTAGTTTTATTTTCCTCCCACCTATTTTCTTCAGTCGCGGGATAACCTGCCTCTTTTAAGAAGAAAAGATTCGCCAGATTGCGTGTAATTATCTTCTCGATTGAACGGTGTAACTTGGACTGTTATTCGACAAGTTCGACGATTGTCTCCATTATTAAAAGATTAAACTTATTCGCGTTCTTGCTTAAGGGGAAACTGATAGCCGAGATGGAGGATTATCCATTGTCTTTGGACGATTTCGAGCGGGAAAACTCGCTTTCTATAGGGCGAAATTTTTCTGCGACCATCGAAGAGCCGGGCGGGAAGATCGGGCTCGCGAAATGACGTGGCTATGTAGAAAATTGGATTCCTGTGCGCAGACGAAAAATTAAATTCGCTGTTCTCTTTCACAAGCAAGAAGCGAGCGAGTGAATCGAATAAGAGAGTAAGTTCGCACAATCTCTTTTCGGATTTCATTTTAAGGCCCGCCTTTGATGTTCAAGAGTGGCTTTAATCTTTGAACCTTCTGGCTGACTCCGAATGAACTCTTTTCACTTAAACGCGGCCCTGCACGAGCGTCGAAAAATTCTGTATCCAAAGGACCGCAAACCATCTTTGTCGGCTACTCGGGGAGGATAATCGCTTGTAACAGGCCAACGAAATTAACGCTTCGTCAGTGTGTTATTCGTGTTACGACAGATTTACCGGTATCGCGATGGCACGAATATCTATCGCATTTTCAGCTCAATTTAACTAACAGGATAAACATTCTTTGATCGACAAATACGAAATTTCACGAGAATATATTCTTCGTTTTATTATTTCACGAAAATAATCCGCGAAATATACGTTGATTCTTTGAGGAGATCTAAGATCAGTGAAAAGTTTCCTTGACTGCCATATTTCAGAGAGTCGACTATAAAGGAAGGAAGGGACCGTAATGCGGCGAATAAACGCACGGTTAAATCGTCAAGCTTTAATTTCGTGCTTTAACCCTTTGTACCAGGGACTCGCCTTTGTATTCGTTCTGAAGAAAAAAGATAGGAATTTTTCTTAAACGCGATACTCCGCGGGTAATAATGGGCTGAAATTTATAAAAGGGGCAAAGAAAGGGAACGGACGTGTAGTTTAAGCGTCGAGGCTTAACGTTGCGGTCTGAAACCATTGTAGTTGGTTATGTTTTCGCATTCGTTACACGTCCATAGACCATTCGTCTGTCACCGGAATAAAGAGATTTATACTCTGCTTCGTCATTGCCTGTAATTTCGCGTTACCTCGACGCCTTTGCCATTTCAATCATCGAATTATCGCCGATGCTCAAGCCCCGACTAAAAGGTTACCGGGTCTCAGCATTTAAGACATTGGACGCGTCGTTCCTTTATTCTTTGTAACTCTATAATTTCTCGTCTATGCCTTTCGAATAACTTTTATAAAGACTATGTTACTTACGTATCCAGTGATTAAGACAGGTGGAGCAACGTTTCAGCCACGATCGAAAATTTCTTCGATCGTACGAGGTTCGACGTTGTTTCGCTCTCTTTAGAATCGAGTTTGAACGTTTCTGCTTAATTCTTTTTAGTATTCGACCGACTCGGTATTTATTCGAACATTTTATTATTTGGTGAAAATTGGCAATTCAAAAAATTCGCAAATATTTAAGCGATCTTTCCTGAAACAATTAAATCGAGAGATTACTGTTGCTGGGACGAGACCTAGATCCATTTGTAAAATGGCTGTCTCCCGGAGCAAGGATTTCCTTGGCTGAAGCGTCTCTCAAATTCGAAACTCACCTCGGGGGACGTTTCTTGAGGGGCAAGAGTTTGTTTTTAATCCTCCATGCTGGCATTGTTGTTCAGCTTTCTTGGAAGCTCGCGATTTAATGCGTCTTCGTTCAGCTTTAAACCAGCTCGCCTGCTTTCCCTCCACTTCTTTTTTTTTTTTTTTTCCTAAAGCCCCTGGCGGTTGTAAACGCAACAGTCGCGGAAGAAACCACAACAAGCGCACACCTACGTGTCTTTCTTTTTCGGTGATAAGACAATCTCCCTCTTCTTCCATCCGTGAATCCGCCTAGTTGGATCGTTTTGTTCCACTTTTCTAGCTTTTATCTAGCCTGGGCCGTCTCCGATGATAGAAAACGCGCAACGTAAGCCAGCAAAAGATCATGTTCGATATCGTGGAAGGCATTTTTTTTTAGGGGATGAAACGATGCTCGAGGGTCGGACAAGTAGAAGTTGGAGCGGAGCATTTTTCAGACGGGTCCATGAATAAATATGAAGCCGTTTAAGACGAATACCCCCCGTGATTAAGCTAAGTGCTCTCGGATACAAATGAATTTTTACGGGTTAATGTCGAGTGACAGAGCCGGCCGGATGATAATAAAAAAACTGGCCATTACCATGGGAGATAACGTCGGGTAGTTTGCGTTGGTAATTTTGGAAGCGTGTTACAGCGATATCGGAAACTAGCGGCTGACCTATTTTTTATTCGTATTCAAGCTGCTTTTATACGCTTCCATTTCAATATTTTATTCATTCGGTAGCCTACATACATGCGCGCGCTCGCTACGCGAATACTCAATGTCAGAGATACGTGTTTCCACTCTTTATACATTTTTGAAACTTTTATATAGGCGACTTGCGTTTGTTCTTCGTATCAATCATTGTCGGTTGCTCGACATTGGTCGACAGTTTTTTAAGCAACCGTAAAACTTATTCTCGAATAAATCACTATGAAAAATAGCATAATACGTTAGAGGTGACAGGTTACAGAGACCGGAAGAATCACACGGTCTAGCGAGTAGTCGTCTCCGGTTCGAACAACGCTCGTTCCCGAGAGAGAAACGGTAACGAAAGAATCGTGGCACTTATCTTCGGTTGTTAGCGCCATTTAGGCAGAGAGCGACAGAAACAAAGATACGCGATGGTGGACTGGCGTTAGCGCTTAAAATACTCCAGGCACGATAAAACGGCGCGGATCCTAATGACTTTTCCAATATCTCGACGCGCAACCACTGGAAGAGAGGGCTAATACGACTTCATAGTTTAGACTCTTCATAGTTTGTATCCTGGTCTCGTTGCAGTCTCTTTTTTTTTTCCTCCCCTGTGTCTGACCCGTTCGTTCCTTTCTCCTTTCGACTGGAAGTCTTTCTTCTTGGGCTTTCTCGTAAGCCCTGTAGCCAATCGGAGAATTGGTAACGAACGAACTTTCGGAGGTGTTCGTTAGTCCGTTTCCAACGAGCGTTTCGCATTATGCGGCAAGTAGTTGCGATAAGCTCCTTCGGGCTATATCCAAGCGCCGGCTTTACGGCTTACGAGTGAAAACACCGTCGCCACTTTTCCATCCGTGCTTTCTACGAGTTTTCCGCTTCCTATTTCTCTGTCTCTGCCTTTTTCTCTTTCTCTCGTTCGCGATAACACTTTTGTTCGTTCTTTCGTTCGTTCGTTCGTTTTGTTATCGTCGAATAGAATGCTCATTCACGAACGTGAAACGAATAAGCGGAATAAAAAAGAAAAGAAAAAGAAAAAAAAAAAGAAGAAGAAGGGGAGGTAGATCGCGAGGGGTGTTTCTATCGAAACGAACAAATTCATCAGCGCTCGGTTCGTAGTTGTTTATTTCGGGAACGCGATTGATCAAGTCTGACCAGCGAGCGTATCATCCTCGCGTCTGAATGTCTGCACTGCGTCGCATATACGATTACACTGCGCGCAGTTCGCGGACGCGTGCGTTTGCGTATGCAAATGCTCGTGTTTCCGGGCATGTGTGAATTTATGCATGCTGTCGCGGCTGCCGGCAGAAGTTACATCCAGGACACACCGGCCACCTGGCCCGGCTAGATTGCAATCGTAGATGCATTTGCACTTACGTGCACCCACGGTTATACGGGGGATGACACGCGACCGGTGTTTGCCGTGCTCGCCAATTAATTAAGCCCGGCCTCTATGTCTAAACGTTACCGTCCTACGCTCTGACCACTCCTTACTGCTGTGATATCTGCCAGGCCTTTTAGCGGTTCCATGAACAATTTACACGGGACCTTCCGTGACGCTCAGCCTGGCCAATTATATACTTTGGTCAATGGGAACGATGTATAGCACGAAATGTCACACTTGCCCTTCCCTCGCCAATTTTTCTTAGCGTTTAGGCGTTGAGTATCGTTTACAGCTATCCGAAGACTTTTCTCGACTCGATTGTGATCGATGTATCGTTGAACCACGTTGCAACGTATTCTGTCCTATTCGAGCAAAGGAGAAAACTGTGTCGTTAATCGGACAACGTTCTCTGTGCTCTGGTTACGATCGAGAAATTATCACTTGGATATTTCCACTTTACTGAAAGTTAATTATCTTACAAAACGTCGTGAATCTTTAATCACAGATATTTTCGATAATTGTAGATATTAACAGGTATGTATTTACTGAAGTTCGTTTCAGATACAACAGTTGTACGTATATCTTAATATTGGCAATCACGTGCATGATATTACCAGATATTTGATATTAGCAGTTCCCTGCGTAGTATCGTTAACTCGCTGATAAAATATATCGATGGAATACTATCGGATAATTTGCTGGCTTGTTGAATGTCCTTGATGAATCTCTCCGTTGCGTTCGGAGGAACGTGCACGTTCTCTTGTGAACTGTTTTCGTTGAATTTCGTCAGAACGGCCAGGTCGCAGGTGGGTGCTTCGAAAGTCAGGGATGAGATAGAGTTTTTATTTGTTCTGGAAGCTGAAAATTTCTGACTGGTTGTCACGGCCGCGCCCCGGCAAATAACGGGGGTCCGCTCGCGAACTGTGAACATAAATCGTCATCTTATATCTCTTTGGGGAGCCTACGTTCGGTTTCGGGCTGAGAGCGCTCGCCAACCCCGGAATTTCTTGTCGATCGCATTTGACAACGAAACGGTGCAGCTATCCGGCAGGCTGCAGCCTCTATTTATGGCGTTTCCGGCGATGTTATCGCTACCTCGAAACAAACTCGTGCCGCGATGCACTTGGAAATAAATGGCTGTCCCGTGGATAACACCGGAGAAATGTTACGTGTCGATTTGTAGTTGAAAGTATCTGTTCGAATAGGCGGATCGATTTGCTCGTTTCCGTAAGAGCTTTCACGAATTTACTCATTTACGAATACGAAATGATAAACTTGGCGGGAAATAAGACAAACCGCGTGTGACAGACGCTTCTGCGTGACAGAAAACACGCAACCTTGGAAATCTAATCGTTTCTCAGGGGTAACGGAAACCGCGCTTACTCTGCATCGCGTATCTCGTTCCGGATCGATGTCTCGATCTCGGATAATGGATCTCGGCGAGGAAGGAATTTAGGTCGTTGTACGAGATACCGAATAACAATTTGGAAAATAGGCATCGTGACCTGGTTCTTTTCCTTGAAATACGCGCGCGTGATTAGCGGCGAAGAAACGCGGCACAGCGCCTGCTATTGGTCACCGTATCGCTGCTGTGCTCGAGGGATAGCGAACAACGAAGAAGCCAGGACAGAGGTATTAGAGCGTTGAGAATTACGCTGCGGTTTAAACGAAGATCCGATCGATACGAAAGAGGAAAGTCTCTGTTCGCTTGTAATAACGCAAGCGACGATAACGTTGCTTTCCTGCAAGGATAGACATCTTCAATATATCGTAATACATCTTAAATATATAGTTACAATCTCGTGCAAGAAAGTGAGCGTGACCAACGATAATTGCGCCATTATCTCGATCGTCGTTGTCAAGATTTCATAAATGCAACAATTATCGATGTAATCGGGTGCAAGCAAGTCATGCATACGTATATTCAGACGTACCATAACCGGGACTAGGGATTAAGCCAACGGAATCCGTTCGACCAAGAACTTATGGATAACTCAGCTTGAAATCGGAGTTCCTCGAATTATTGTGTTTAATCCTATTATCGGTATTAGGCTCAGAACATGGTGGAAACGAGGGTATAGTACAGATCTATATCGGTCCGTATACAGAACAGATCTTACGGAGAAAGTTTCCATTGTCATTTGAACGAGATTCGAACTTAATTCCTCAAAGGGTATACCCATTGTCTATCGAAGAATCATTACGGAGAAATTGTCCGTGTTTCGATGTTCGTCGATCAGAGACGTCGAAGAGCATCGAACTAACGAAATGGAAATTATGTACAGCCGGTAGGAAGTAGCGTGTGTCCCTGATTGCGCATTAGCGGCACTCTTGTAATTCCCTGACCGTGGGGAATAATTAAAAGCACGAGCCCACGAGAGATAATTATGTCGCCAGTAAATTGCGTGGCGCACCTCCAACGCTTCCAGCTACAACGTGGACACGAACACGATGAAACCGCGCGTCCACGGCTGCACACCGGTTTACGCTGATACTACGGCCGGCCACTGCGAAAGTGGCATGCATCGCCACAAGCATAATGCCGGCTGATAACCTCAAACGCAGCCGACCACTGTGGCTCAACTTTCTCGTTACCTGTCCTCTCTGTTTGCCAGTCAACGCTGCGTGTTCACGCCACCAATGTGATTTCGTTCCACCCTCCGACTCACCTCCCAACCTCCTCTTTTGGAAGCTTTTTTTTTTCGCTTAATCGCGTATATGAACGAATCGTCCGAGTCAATTACAATTTTATCGTTATAAAAGTTTGAAATACCGATTTTCAGTAACGGGTCAATCGAACCTACGAGCAATTTCGATCTCTCTTTCGCTGTCCATAAAAAAAAAAAAAAAAAAAAAAAAATAGAAAATAAAAAAAGGGGAAGGGTAAAAATACAGCGCGAGCTTTTCAACAGAACAGATTGAACAAGTTCTTCGCATGATCGTCGATTTCGCGATTACCGGTTTGTTTGCCGTTGAAAAACATACGTTTCGATGGGCGATCGCAGTTCTGCGAGATTGCTCGCTCGATGAAATAGTTGGTTGGTAAAACATTATCAGTTCGCGTTAGACCGTTATACTAAGTGATCTGTGATCTCTTGTAATGCGTTTATGCGTGGTGTCCGTGATCGAGGCGAAGTACCAGATAGCACCGAAAAGTAATAAAGGGGAAACATTGTATAGAATTGAATATTTCAACTCGTCGCCATCGAGGAATAGGAATCAAGGATTTTTCGAGAGTCTTTTTGAGAAACCTTCCCTTTTTTCGTAAAATTTTTCTAAGGATCCGTTCGACAAAGAAAAATGGACAAAGTATGACATACATAAATAGGGATAAGCGAACGGAGGAAGTATGAAAACAGAGGGTAGCTAGAAAAGTATTTGTCTTGGCAAGCTAAGGGAAAATATAAGAACGTTCTTTTATACCATTTTAAAAATCGACGTTTCTCGTGTATAAATGTGCCTCATTACGTATACTTTGAGAATCTCCTTCCACGTAGAGAATTTATCTTCGCCAGATGAGTCGATTAACCACATCGTAGTAGCGTCATAGCTCTCGCGACAGACCAAAGACCTGAATTAATTAATTCTCACAACTGTATACAACGTTGTACCTTTGCGAACAAGAATTGACAAGTTTAAGATACGTACGATCCAAACTCAGCTTACGAGCCTTTATCTTCTCAGATTTTCCAAAAGATAAATTCACTCGTTAAAACAGATATTTCAACAGATACAAGCTTCGACGATTGATCAACGTATTAATTGATTACACGTTCTCTTAATATTAAAGAGATTTAGCGATGCAGCATCTACGATGATTAGTGCATAATACGCGTGTACTTACCAGAATTCGCAATCAACGTTTAACAGAACTATCTTACCAACTTTGAGTCGAGTATAAATAATCCCGAGTTAGCATACGCGCTCGAAACATTGGATATCATAGAGTATAGCATGCACGCTGTTTCCTGATTTCCATAGGCGCGTAGACGCACGCTTGCCGTAAGTGAGGACAGAAGTTGTTGTAGCCAAAGCCGAAGGTAGCGGTGCATTATAATGTTGATTTATGCGGTTACGATGCATAACGAGGCGTGTAACTCCATTCTGATGGACGACTTCGAATAATACCGTTACGTTTAACAAACTCGAGCAACGTTAATATCCGAACTGAACCGCGAGTGCAAAGAGTCTTCGCTCGACAAAGTTACGGAACATGTTAGAAACGTGTATCTATAAATGCCGGTTCTCACCGGCATACAACAAGTATCGTTAGAGTTAAAGTTGCGTTTCACGGCTATTATTACGCGAATCGATCCATTCGAAACATCAATAGCGACGAAAATGTCAAACATCTGTGATTTATGCTCTACGCCTTTGCTGCGAATCATTTGAAAAATGATACGAGAACTCGTTTAGCGAAGGTGCCTTGTTGAGACGCGTTTGACATAAACCGAATTCCGTGCCGGTTGATCGTCGAAAGGAAACTCGTCGTTTCCTAGTAACGAGCGTCGGAGCAAATGCTCTACCACTTCAATGCCCGAAACTTCGAATAATTTCAACCTCAAAGCACACTGCCGGGTGACGTTAGAGCGATCGATTCGTATCCATTTGATTTCTACGAGGTGATATTTGACCCTTTTACCGTAAGCGTTACCGAATCCTTTGCCGTATTGACCATTTCGTGGTTAATGAGATCCATACACCACGAATGCCCAGAAATTTAATTAAGAGAAGCAGTTTGACGGAACGCTAAAACGCTAAAAGTAATATCCGTGATATACGTATGTGCCTTATAACTCGAACTTTTATATACAGACCCTAATTTTTATGTTTGTTTCCTCTTAAACTGGAGATTGTTTTTGCCAAGTCGAAACGTTTGTATTGTTCTCACCGATATCGTTGTTCTTGAAACGAATTCGTCAACGAAAACTAATTTACGACGCGGTGGAAAGTTTAAGGTGTTCGAACTATTGATTCTGGGTTTCAGTAATTAACGATATACGTACAATCAGAAATGGTCGGGCGTTAGCCGCAAACGTTTACGATCCTATCGTTGACGAGAGTATCGTCCGGCACGACATGAATTATAGCAGTTCGATCGTCGATTCGATAAACGACGCTGCCCTCGGATTAGCCATCGATCACCAGCAACTAGTCACGATTCCAGCGATGAATTCGGTGACGAAGATAGTGGAAAATCTCGTAATTGAAATATACTACATGATGCCGCTATGTTAAACGCAGATCAAGACATTAGATTAGTAGAATATTTGAGCATCGACGTTATTTCATATAGAGCGCATGAAAATTAAACGCGATAATTCTCGTTGTAACATGGAAAATCGAAACCTCAATTTATCCGTATTTCGTACGATTGTTCGATGTTCGTACGTGTAAATTTTCACGAAACCGCATCAATATATATATATATCACAACGAATGAATTCTGTTTAAAAGTTGTCCACACGGTCGAATTATACCTATAGAGATATTCCATGAAATATGTTTTCAATCGCGAAACTCGAAGCCTCTTTTCATCTCTTTAATTTGAATTCTGGCACGTCAAATGTATTTTCGTGTATAAATTGTACGTTTCGTTAGAATCGGCGTTGGAGATGGTCGCCCCTCTGTCAATCACCTTCCAGTTATTTAATTTAGTTATTCCCCGATATTTATATGTATTGGCAAATGATATATATACACATATAGGAGTAACACGAAATTCCCTAAAGATTAATCGTATCAGCTGCCACGGCTGTAACATCTTGCCGGGTCTCTTTCGATTTCCATCTCGAGCGCGTTCACCATATCCGTGGTGAATCGAATCTCCAAGCGGTCTGCAATTTCCGGCGGAAGTCGGCCCGTAGGCTGAGCAGTATTCGAAGGGAAATCGAGTCGTAGGCCACGGAGAAATAAAACAGGAACACCCGTGGAAAATGTCGAACGCAGCAGCATGAAAGTCTGAGTCGTAATAACGGGGCGCGTGTGCTCCAGTCGTAAATATTTCTTATTGGGCTCGCTCGATTGTATCGGCGGCAAGGCAGAACCTACCATTTCGCCGGGGAATCCCCTTAAGGGCCGAACCAACGGATATTCAGAAACTTTCTAGACCGTGTCTACCTCTTGTAACTTTCATCGCGAAATTTCGTTTTCTAATGGTCCTAGTTTGTTTCTCTTACGTGTTACACGATTCGTTACGTATCGTTGCTTCGAACGTCTAGAATTTCGTTCAGACGAGTCAAACCGCTTCGATTCCACGCTTTCTCAGCTTTCAGCCGTTCACGAAAATATAAATATTCTCGTTCTGACGTTTGACAAATATGCGTTATAAAATACGCTGGAAATATGTAGTATAGGTAATATTTTACAAATGTAATCCTTTCTCGTAGACACTGTATCCATCGATGGCCAAGTTAGTCGTGTCAGATTGCTCGAATTCAAGACGTTTGATGCTATTTCATTAGCGCGAGCTTGGTATTTTATTTCACTCGAAATATCCTTTTAGGTGGGGAACGAAGGTAGGACTCGTTGCTGGTTTTCGCGATAGTTGTGAATTTATTGCCGACTAGTCGATACCGTAATTCACTGTTATTTAATCCGAATTATTTAACACCTATCGTGAACATCGATTGCACAAAGGCGTTAAAAGAGTCAGTGAAATGTCCAGCGTGGAGTATGACTACGGAAATGGTTTGCAATCGGTGAGTTTACGGGCCAGTGAAGTGCGAACCGCAGAATTCTCGTTCGAGCGTTAAAATCGGAGATAATGTTATCGTTGTCGAGCCCGACACCGAAAGAAACGATCGAATTTTAGCGAACACATGTTCCCGCCAGGCATAATGCCTTCGTAAATCTCGCGGACAAGCCGTTATACGCTCGGGAACGTCGTCGAACTTTCCTCGTTCCGAATGGATCGCACCCTCCTACCACCTCAAGATGAATACTCACGCGGGAAATACTTTTTCCAAAGAATCCACCTAATCCAGCGAAAATCTTGCCAAGATACATGTTACACGTCCAAACTTCCCAATATATCGACAAACAACTTTGCAAAACGTTTCGTAATGTCGCAATAATCGTCGTGTACAAATTCGTACAGTCTTTACTTTGGAATTAGGCCGCGAAATCGATCCTAAACGAAGACATTTACTAAATATTACAATCGATATTCCAACTTTGGATATTCCTCTATACCTTTCGATAAGAAATCCACGGTATATTTGTAATCGAAGTTTCTTTCGTTGATCTTCGAACTTTTGCGAAAAGAAACTATTTTGATAAGAGATAGTTAGAAATGGGAATCGCCCGATTCGAAGATACAATCTTCCGAAAATTTAACGCAGTTTCTTCTTTCGTATCGACTTTAATTCGTACGAGACGACGAGAGCCGCGATCGAAAACTTTTAATTTTCTCACACCGTAAAAGAGTTTCTTCATCGACGTCGCTTTTCTGTTTGTTTCGACGTCTCACCGCCTGCTCGTCGGATTCTCTTGGAGATCGATTAGTCGACACGTGGAGCAGATCGAGTCGACACGGTCCGTAGGAGCGTTTGACAAATTATAAGATTAATCGCGAAGGATTTTCGGTCCGTTGGGATATCATCAATTATTTTTTTTTTGCGAGGCACGTCCAATTACGCGCGAACGTGCCGAGGCTCGTACGAGAGGGTCGCGGCGCTTAATGATACCTTCCCGTTTCTTTCCCGCCGGCTCGAACCTTACGTCTTGATTACCACGACTTCATTACTCAAAAAAGGGGAAAAAGCTTGAGAAGAGGCGGAGGAGAAAGGAATAGAAACCGCGTTCATTTGGCGGCGTTAAAACGCTGTCTTTCTTCAGGCCCGTATGCTCGCTGAAATTAAAATAAACGCGATTAGAACGTGACTCGATTTTACGGCTGAATTGCCTCCGGGATCGAGCATTCGCGCTAGCAATTGAAGAGGGTTGAATGAGGGACGGAATTGCGCGCTATCCGCTTGAAATGGGACGCGTGCCGCGATCCGCTCCTTTTCCAAAGAATTTTTACGGAAGCGCGTTTTCCAAAGACCGGTTCGCGACTTAGAGTCTACTAAAACGAACGTACGAATAGCTTTTTAGATTGAAATGAAGTTATCCGTTTCGAAGGAGCTTCGTTTCACGAAGAACCTACAGTGAAACGAAAATATTTGAACGTTTACCATAGAATCATCTTACCAATATATCGTGTGTGTTTTACGTAATTTCTCGCAATTTTATTAACAGTCTAACGAAACACAGCTATCGTGATTTTATCGACAAAATTTCAAAGTATTTTGTAGTTCGTAACTATCGAAAATGTTTATAGAAATTACAAGGTATTTACTGCAAACGTGTATTTGTTAGTAAAAAGTTGGTATACAGCGCGAATAGTCTTAAATATAGAATTAGTGCTAAAGATGATCGAGGCTATAGATACTCCAGTCGATACGTATAACGAAGAATCGATCGTCCGAGATTGCGAGGAGTTCGCTTGCTAGAAATATCTTGCAAATTTTATGTACATTCGCAAATTCCTTTCAAGTTTTATCAACACAATCGCGATGGTCGTGTCTCGTTACAATGCTAACAATATATTCGTAAATATATTCACGATACTCGTAATATATTCATAAACACATTCTATAAACGTTCAGATACATTGACGAATCAAAGCTGATTCGTCAGCAGCTTTTTTCCGTTGATCTTTCGCAAAGCTCTGCTATTAACAATGATGTACGCTGTTCGCTTTTTTTCAACTTTCTCTTTGAGCGTTTCCATATGTTCCATATGATCGCATCCTTACGATGCAATTTCTATTGTAAAGTTGGTACGAAGTTCTGTGGAAATTCGGTGGAAAGAGCGACGAGAGGTTTAATCGAGCAACTTCTCCGCTTATACTATAAATCTACTCCCTTATCGGTGTTCCGCGATCTCGGGGAGGAAACGGCTGGCTTCCGGCAGCGCCATCGGTATTTCATAAAGCAGTTAGCCTAGCAGCCGTTGGTTTCCGGTCCGCGTGCCGGCTTCCGGCGCGACCGCCCACCTGCGACTATATATCGACGCTTAAAACTATGGTCACGCTTCCTGTTAATCCACTGAAATCCATATTCGAGTGTTCACGCGTGTTCAGGCCGACCCATTCGTGGAAAATTGATCGTGGCCGGAACCACGCATTACACCCGTCCACTCCTCTGCTCCGACGCGATTTCACCGGAATTAACTTGGACCAAGTCTGGCCTAACTGCCCGGAGAAATCGATGCACTACAAATCCCTTTCTCTCTATGCTCGTTCCTAAGATGTACTTGCTCGGTGTTACGTCGATCCCTCCAATTTATGTAGGTTCTCGCTGATTTTTCGCTTATCTACCGCGAAACGCCGATGAATTCATGCCGAGCCGAATCAAACGCAGTTGATTCAGCCGAAACTCAATATTTCACAAAATTCGTTTCTATATAAAGACTACAGAGATAGAATACAGTAAGTCATATTTTTCAGCCTTTAGATAGGAATTTTTATTTTATTTTAAATCCAATATCTTGTCAGTCGATTTTATATTAGCAACATCCCTCTTTATTCGACTTTGCCATTAAACATACAATGTCTTTCCAGTTTTAGTTAATAGTTTTGCGAACGCTTCGAAGCTATTAATTGTCACGATATTCGCGCCGTTTGGTTTGTCACGAGCGACGACTTGCATCTTCCAGTAGTATTAAAATTAGGAAATCGAGGAATATAAATTTATCATGTTTCTCCGTGTTGTCCTGAATTGTTTCGATTAAACGTAGTTCGCATGGAAACTTCTCTAATCACATACTACGGTGCTTCGGTTTTTGTCTGAATAAAACGGCTTAATTAGGATCTGTATTACCTAATCGTATCAATCTTCGTTCACGCTCCATTAACGTTAAACTTGTATTTGTCCGAGATAATTTGCGTCAAAGTTTCGACTGGAAATTCGAGGTAAAGTTCGCGGCATTGTTCCAACGTCGTGGCTCGATATCGATGTTGCAATCGAGCTTCCTCTCGAGATCGATGTCACACCCTTCGCAGATAAAGACGACGAAGGTCTGTTGGCATAATTTTGACTCGCGGTCCATCCAGGAACAGAAGTAAAGTGGCCATTTTACTGGAAGCCTTGAAATCTTGTCGATGGTTTTCCTCGTTCGCTCGCTACCTCTAAGAAAGATATTTTTCTATCGGATTATCGGATACGCGACCCTGTCGGGAACTTTGCCTTTTCACCAAACGCCCTGAAAATTCTCAATGTAGTTATTTGACTTTTCATACGTTCTGGATTTTTCGATTTTTACGACGAACTCGTTTTTCGCTGCAGACCGTCGCCTCGTTACAGGTATGGCGACAGATACGATGGAAAATCCGTTTCGATTAATTTGAATATTTTCTCTTTATGACACAAAACGAACGCGATTTTTCAATGATAAACTTCAGCTTTTTCTGTCATCCAGGATCGATCGGGTTTCGAAAACGCGTTTTAGTTTCCTTGATGATTTCTCTCAGAGAAATTAATCGACATATTGCAGCGAATCTTTCCAAGCTGGATCAATTAAAAACCAACCAAGAGCCATAACACATTCCCTCCATCGTATTAATTCGCGAGCCTGCGTTTGCTTAACATACTTCTTCGAACGATATTCGCGTGTCAGCCTTTCCTGCAGCCTCTTCAGAACTTTCCTTGCTTGCTTACAAGCAGCCCGAACGTCGACACCAGCAGCCAGGCCTGAGCTGTCTACGAAACGACATATAGATAGAGACTCGGATATTGTTATTCTCTGGGTGGTAGGTATGAGTGGCGCCAGCTTGTCTTGACGTTCCACCCTCGTTTAAGGAATATGACGTATCTTCCTCTTCTCCTGTCCCTTCATCGTTCCTTACCGCCTCAGCTACTTCCACTTATCCAGCCACTCTACTCTCACGATTCGGTTCTCTCCTGCATACACCTATGCAACAATGGCCTCGGGCGTAAGGGGAACGACGTATTCGAGTACTTTCCTCTCGTATCGACCGCGGGATATACCAACGTATTTTCTTCCATCTCTGCCACCAGTATTATCAGCTCGATCCCTGCAGCCAGGCCGCATAGTTTTCACGGTTCACACGTCTCTGAGCATTGTTTGCCATTCGACGTTTTCGACGAGGGCATTATCATTCAGTTTCGAGCTTCTTTCGATTGATCGACGCGCGATCAATTCCTCGAGCGCGATACTGGATCCAGTTGGATTTGTATTTGCATCGTGAAAATCGGATTCGAAAAGGAACTGCTCTCGTACAATGTTACGCTTCTTATCGAAATTTCCAGACGAAAGATTATTTCACAGTTGCAATAACTATCCAGATTGAGTAGCTTTCATAGTCGTCGTGTCTCCGAGCGCTACTCGCATTCGCGACAAGCTTTCGACGAGCGTATTATTATTTAGTTTATTTTAAGTAACTGTGCTCGTACGACGAATCGTTAAATTTGTATCGTGGACGCGGAAAGAAACTGTTTGCACGGTGTTATACCACGTATAGAAATATTTCCGAGCCGAAGAAGATTGTTCCACGGTGTGTAATTATTATTCGACGTTATAATAACTATCCAAAACTTTGGCAAAGTTGGTAATTGTTCGGCGTTGATAGCAGACCACGTGTAGCTACTCGCTCCAAGGTATGAATATTCAGCGTTACATGTTTATTGTATAGCATCTCTGCCATGACACCGATAAAACTACCGTATCCTCTTTCGTGTCTTCGTGGAGAAGCGTTTCATGGCTGTGAAGATGATAATTCGTTTATTGTTTTATTGGCGCGGCGAAATTAAAGATAAGGGACTGCAATTACAGCGAAAAATTAGTCTGTCTCGATTCGATGGAAAAGAGAAGATAAATTTGCTAGTTTACTTTATTATGCAAAATAAACTTCCTCCGCTAGTCCAAACAAATTAACCAAATCTCAATTTCACGAATCGTGCGTTTGCTTCCACTCTGTATTATCCCTCTATTAGTCTAAACGCGCCTTAACGCGTAATTACACGATTCGATTCAATTGCGTCAAGCACCGCGTGAAAAGTAACTTAATACAGAGTCAATGTTAGCAGGAAGGTAACGTGGGGATTGGAAGCCAAGGGGAGTTCACCGCAAATTTGGTGTCCGATGACATATTGTTAGTACGCGTTCTTGGCAGCTAATACCGAGATTGTTAATTACCCTATTAGCATTCGGAACGGGGAGACCGGAGTTCCGGGTGTGTCGCTATGTATACCTCGTTGGCTCGTCGATAGGGGAGGGTAGCTAGTCATCCTATATCCACGCTTTAACCGCTATCTTGCCCCTCTCTGTCGAGTCATCCTTTTCTAGGAAACCCTTAATGTACTCCAAGCCACGGACCAACGTTCCTGTTGACGGTACGAGTAGCATCCTTAATTGAACTGGGATTCGTGGCAATTCAATAAGCAAATTCTTGTTGAAATCCATGCTATACGAAGACCAACGATTTCCTCCGGGTTTCTCTGGTCCCTGTAAAATGGTTTCGCGAACAGTGAATCGAGTAGATCGTCTTTAACAAATTATATTAGAATTTCATTTATAAGTATTTCATTTATGAGTTTGTCGACGGATAAATAATTTATACGAATGGATATACGTACTGGGTATGAGTAAGATTCCATGAATTCTCTCCACTACCTGTAATTTTTCGTTCACATAATTAGAATTCACGTTCATATAAGTATAAGTGGATGCGAGCCACAGGAATACATTTAATTGGATATTAACTAATATTTCGTATAAGCGAAGTTTCACCGTACCGTACGTTCAATTTATCGATTTTCAGTACGTACTGGTAATTAGTCGTTATCTGGGTACTTATAAATAGCTTGCGACGATTGTAAATATTATCAAGTTCTAGAAAAAAAAAAGAAGATATATTTCTTTCATTTTCACAGAATCACTAAATAGCAAATCAGTATCGCAACAGTATCGTAAATATACATCTTTGCAATTAATTAGTCAAATATTCACTCGTGCTGTTACTTTTAGTTTATTCAAAGACTCTTAACGTGTCTCAGAGATTTTTAGTTGACCTATCACTTTGAAGCGTAACAGAGATGTTTCATTTCGTTACCGTGGACCGTATGTTAAACATAAAGGATATCGGAGTAACCGAGTTAAAATATTTAAACGCGGCCATGGTAAATTTTCCACGATCCGAGTCTCAAAGAATTTGGATTTCCCGTTAAACGAGTCTCTGCTCTTTTTTCGCTAGTTACTTTATCAATCGTTAAATGCCGCTTCTCGATAAATTAAGAACGATCGATCGTTGTCTAGGGGCAAAAATTAATTACACTGTCCGTTCCAGGGAAACGTACAGCTTGCCGCTAAATTGCAGTATCTTCCGAACGAGCGTCCGACCTTTCCAATTTTCTTTACACTTTTATTCGAATCCACTGCGATCCGAGATTTCAACGTAAAACACTGAATAGAGTCGTTAATTACTTGTCTCTTCGATCTCGTTCGTGCTCGTGTCAAACGCTGGGAAATATTTGCCGAAATTTGTCCATTAAACGTTTCTCCAAACAGAGAAGGAAAGAAAAATGAAACGAAGTGAGAGGATCGCGAACTATTTTCGAAAATACGGATACCACGAAATGTTGGAAAATTATTCTTCGTTTCCGCTTGTTTGCCATATTTCATCGAATTTCCCCGATTCCATAAAGTTTTCGTATTTTGTGTACAGTCTAAGTGTACACGATCGAGAAACTCTTTAACCCTTTTTCTCACGGAAAATCTTCGACGACGAGTCGATAAAGCATCCGAACACTGTCTTTCACGTCGTTGCTCTCGCGTGACTTATCTCGTTTCAGATTCGAGGGAAAAGCTGGTAAGATATTTCGAGATGGAAGAGCAACTCGCTTCACACACACGACGTAACAGATGTGTTACATAAAGTTTGCGCGTCGAGAGTCCCGTAATGATTTGACAGGGACAAGGCGTGCGCGCGTGGCTCTGAGAAAAGTCAGGACCGATTCAATTTGGAAAAGTTAAAGTCGCTTCCGAAAATGGCGTTCCACGCTGTCGAGTTTCCTCGTGTTCCCGTGTTTGAAGTCGTTGGTTGGCGTTTCTCGTCCTCGATATTTCTTCCTCTTTAATTCCTTCGCTGACGCGCGTTCACACGTATATTTCTCTTCACTGTTGAGGGAAAGCGACGATGGACTTTTATCCTCGCGAATTACCGCTCTTTTTTCCAGCGAGAAAAATTTTCGACCGGATGCTTTCTTCTCGACGAATTCCCGCGAATGGAATTCCGTAATTTATCGGTTTCTTCGTGCTTCGCTTCTTGTTAAATACATCCATGCTCATAAGTACGATACAGCTTCTCCTATTCGAACCAATAGGCAGATAGAATTGTTCGAATAATGGAATCTTCGGATAATGGAACAATCACTTTTGTCGTATGAAATTTCATACGTTCAAATACGGATTAAAATTCAAATACACTGTCTTTAAATATTTATGGATCCCGTATCTTCGCAGCCTGCCGAGTTTCGTCATTTTTTCAACGTAAGCAACTGCATATAGTTAGATTGTTTTTATACTTGGAACCATCGAAGTCCTTTTTCGAATACCACGAATGCTTCGGCACGAGAAGGAATTTCTCTATTATCACTTTCGTTCGCTGTTTTCGTTCCTTTAGAATCGTCGCTATCGTCACGCTTATCGCATTGAAATCATTTTGTTACATCACAGTTTAAGGTTTTTTCTATTGTCGCCGGCATCTGAGAAATCTACGTGCTTCAGATAACTTTCAATATTATGTTTTCTGTGATCGCGGGTTTCGCAGCCTCGTGTATTTTTCCTAATTCTGTCGCCGCCTACGCCACTCTCGAGTTTTCTTAATTACGTGGGATGTTGTTTCCACGCTGAGAACACATTGGGAATGGAAAAGAACATCCATTACTTGGAAATAATATGTTCGGAGAATAGATCGTTCGGATAATAATAGAACGTTCGGATATTAGGGATATTTGGATAAGGAATGCGCCACCACTGTATCAGGACATCCAAGGAAACACGAAGCATCATTAGGAAATTATCAAAACCTCTACGAACGCTTATTTCACTTGAAATGTTAAACGGAATTATGAATTTCGTATATCGTAATTAATTCGATTCTCGTCTATGCGTATCTGTCGCATCTTTTGCTCGCCATTTTGATCTTGAGAAATCAACGTGTTTAGTTCGACACAGTTTCCTTTATACCGTACATCAATTATTACGTTTCCTACGAAACCACCAGCTGTCCTTATATTTACGAACGAATTTCTTTTTTCTCGAGCCTAGCGGAACTGCCGGGCGCGATCGCAAGCAGACAGCGTTTAATTTAACTCGTTTGGGGAACATCCTCGAACACAAACATTCGTTAGTTCACAATTAAGTGCAGCAAGACTCGACGACTAATAAACAGCTCTTCGAACAGCTACTAGTTTCATGCCGCTGGTCTTCAATCGACCATTTCGGTTTGCCGACCTTCGACCTCTCTTCTCTTCTCTTGATCCCCTTCTTCTTTAGTTCCGATGTACTTGGCCGCGTTCAGCGTCTCGTTGTCAATCAGAGACGGGTTCGTGAAATCGCCAGGATGGAAAAGACGTTTCGGGGCTCGAGCAACGAGCCGCGAACTGCCACCTTTTTCGGTATCGTCACCGCGAGAATCGCTTTATCGCGCCGATTACCATAGCCGCCGTCTGCTTTTTTATTGCACCCTTTACGGTTAAACGACGTCGCTTTGCATTCCGCCGCGTGGAAAACGTCTCTCTGTTTCGCCCCTTCTCCAGCGTTATTGAACCGCGCCTCTGGGAACGTCTGGAAACATTCAGACCGAACAGGATTTTGCCGTCCCGATATCTTCTCGATTCGGGTTCTAGGTAACCGCCGAACGTGGAATAGCGCTGTTCTCAGATTTCAGACAGGAAAGGTTTATTCGGCAAATCGTGGTATGAGAATTGTTATTATTTATTTATTTTACGTATGTGGTAAAGTAGTATTAGTACGCGAGTAGCGCAAGACACGTGTACACTCTTGCTTGAACAGTCTCAGGGTATCCGCTATTTTTGATAAAATTGCTAACATATCAGTAAGGAATAGAATATAGAAATCACACATAGAAATGTTATTTCACAATCTTTTTGCACGTCCCTTATTTTTAACAAAAATTTCACATGTGGCGTAGGTTATGAATTTTAAATTGCATATGTATATATATTAGGTTGTTCCAAAAGTTTCTTTCATTTTATAAGGAAATACTGGATGCGCGACAGTTTTTGTTTTATATTATTCCATTGAATCGTGTACGATCTAGTTTGCTCCATTATTACAAAATGAATCATTCGATTCGATAAAATAATACAAAACAAAAAATGTTGCGCATCCGGTATTTTCATTTCGTAATAATAGAACAAAATAGATCGTATGCAATTCAATCAAATAATATAAAACGAAAAATGTTTGTGCATCTATTATTTCCTTATAAAACGAAAGAAACTTTTGGGGCAACCTAATATATATATATTTTAATGATTCGCGATCGAGCCGCAGTGGCCATTCTGTGTACATTCCGCTACAAACATCAGCTACAAACGGATGAGAAAACAATGCCGTCGTTACACTCTCCAAACGCCTAAATTATGAAATTCCGTTGGAACATAAAGTGGCTATTGTAACAAGGAGGTACGGTGCGCGCAAAGGGAGAATAGAGAAGAAACTTATTGCATTATAAAAATTGTTACGAGTACACTTTATACACTCTCGAGAACTGTTACTTTCTGAGAAAATAACGCAACAACGATCTCTTGTGGGGATCTCTTGAAACTTCTGACCCTGTTGATCGAGGCTGTTCGATACGATGAGCGTAATAACGCCTATCGTTGGAATATTTACGGTACAAGTAGCAGGGAGAAGCGTAGTGACCGTGAGTAACGCGAAGGTAGTAGGAGGAATGAAAAATTCACGGAAATCCGCGTCCGAGGTGGCTGAATTTCGAACACACGTCGGAACGTGCACGCGATACACCGATCCTTCTCTTTTTCTCATTTATTCCTTCGTTCTATTCGTGGCGACAAAACACAGTACGTTGTCGACTGCTTGTATCCGCGATTATGACGCCTATTTTCGGCATCGTCTTGGATGATAGCGCGTGAAACATATTATACAATTCCAGGGATGCGTAATCTCGTTCGCTTGTTAACGCGAATTTACACTTTTACGCTTGGCATGTACATCGGCGATAATTCACACACACTGTACGCGAAAGGTGACAGAGTGTCTATACCAGCTTAATGACTAAATTCCTATTTCGCTAGTTTCGCCAACTGTTGAAATACCGTCTGTCAACGTATACTGAATCAATAGCTTTAGTCTTTGCCGAAGGAAAAATCGTTTATAGCTTCTTATTTGTCGCTGAACAAGTATAGACTTGTCTCTGTCGCCTCGCTACGAATGAATTATTCTTCGATTCACCGAAACAGCGACTGGCTCTGCTTCGTTGATTTTGCGTGGTCGGCCGTGGTCGAAACACAAGTAGAAATAATCTATATAACTTTCAGTAATCGAATCATTCGCGATGCATGCGCACAGTATAAAGTGTAAATTCGCTTTTACCGCGTGACTGCTGTTCAATATTCCGCGATCGTTGTCCCCGAGGTTTATGGGACAGTTGAAATGTTAACCGATCGTTCTCGCGCAGAAATATCTTCAGACAAAGAGGGTGGAAACGCATATCGGATAGAGTAACGCGACAATCGTGTCGATATCGTCGAGTAAACAGACCGGTTGAAAGGAGTCCGGTGTAAAGTGGAGAGAGGAAACGACGTGAAAATATAAGCAGGAGAGTCAATATCGCGCGCTGCACAAGAAGATCGACAACTGAAAGAGACGGGTGTAGGTGGTGGTCGGAGGGTAAAGCGAAGGTAGATGGTTAAGGGGCTGCTGCTTGTAACTGGAGCTTCTACAGAGATGGTTACTTGCTGCGTATAAACTTCGTATAACAGGCTCGAGTTCGCCGTGCAGTAAGTTCCTGTAGCATGAAAATGAGAATAGTATGTGCCGGCTCGTTTCTTATTCATATTCGCGTAAAGGGGGCTTCATTTCGGTCCCGGCGGCGCTCTTATTGCCCGTTAGCTACGTTGCCTCTATTTGAGTAGGAGCCGCGTCATTATTTCGGCGTCGTTTAAACCAACAACTGTCTCGTCTGTCGGTACGTGCTCCACGCGGATTCCTACGTGCTATTTTTACACTTCACAGATTTCGGTGTCGGTAAAGCTTAATTTTTGAGGTTGCGACTTCGCCTGAATGATGAACGATTCGTTCGATTAAATAGTCTAATTTCTTTTCTCAGAATATCCGCGCTCCTTCGAGGTCCGTATTCGAGCAAAAATATAAGCGCCAGAGAGTGCGTCTGCACCCTGCATTTAGAATTCTCCTCGCTTCATTTTTTGAAAAAGTTGCAACCGGAGTTTAGAGAGAGAGAGAGAGAGAGAGAGAGAGAGAGAGAGAGAGAGAGAGAGAGAGAGAGAGAGAGAGAGAGAGAGAGAGAGTTTTGAAAGAATCGAGAGTTGGCTTTGCGATTCGCTCCCTTAACTTGCTTGACGTAATTTTTTCTTCTAAATTTAATAAGTAGAAACCTACCCGACGATCCAGTTCGTTTTTACAGCGTCGTCAAACGATTTTTGATATTCTTAAATTCGAACTTTTAGAGCCGATTTAAAGTTCACGGGTTAATAAATCAAGCGATGTGCTTCGCATTGTACATGATATATATATCGGGGTTGGTTACCTTCTCGACCAATGAATCGGAAGGAGGGAACGTTATCGTAGAAATATCGTGCGAACTTTGATCGTGTTTCCCCTCAACTCAATTTCCCTATTCGCCATTTGAAATTAAAATCATTTTCCTTTTGACGCATGGTATCGTGAGAGGAACTCGAACAAGTGTCACTGTGAAATATTTATGCGACTTTAGAGTGTCGCATCGGAGGTGGAATGAGATCCGTTTACCCCCTGTATAGGAAAAGGTGGCACATTGTGCCTCGATGTACGCTGGAGCTCGTAAAACTTTGCCAGCTTAACTTAAACTTGATTCAAGTCTAAGTTGAGCCAAGGGTTCAACGGCTGTAATCTGTTTAAGGAAAAAAAAATCCCAAAACACGCTCGCTTTATCTCGAAACAAAAATATTTTCTCGCTTAATGCGTCGAAATAAAGAATACCCACGATGTTAAGGGTCCGTTTGTTGTTTGCGGACCAGTTCCGGAAAATTTGTGGCGCGTACTCGCCAAGCAATAGGGGGCCAACCGTTTTCTTTTTTCGACGATCCAAAATGGCATTTTCCGGTCGCTTTGTAAACGCGGCCAGTTTTCATTGTTACGCAGATTTCACGACTGGCTTTGTGCTGCGGGAAATTATGCGCGAACTCTCGAGAACGTTTTTGGTTACAATAAGCATTCATCGGGACAATGCCCATGGCCGCGTGCACGATTCCTACGTTTAAACTGGTCCTGGCTGCGTTCGCCGAGCGCCCTTTGAGAGCGAGAGCGTGGCTTAATTAGTAAGTGCGAGCGGAAGTAGCTTGAAAGGTAGCCTCGCGACTGCGAAATCGGGTCACCGCGCGAACTTGTATTTTCATTTTTTTTTTTTTCGCCTTTCTTTTCCCACTTTTTTCTCACTCTTTAAACGCACAGTTGCCTCCTGTTTTTCCCCTAGACGAGGCAACGATGCCGAGCAGCACACCGGATTTAGGCGCAACCTGAGCTTTCATTATTGTAACCCTTTTGTGAAACAGCTGCATGGTCAAGTATGTGTTCGTAGGCGCGCGTTTGTCCTACGGTAATGAGATCGAGTCTAGGCAGAAAGAATCTGGGACGAAGATACGTTGCTTCTTGCGGCTGCTATCCTCGCGAATTGTTCGCGAACGTGTTTCAGGATTATTCTATTGCGAATATTTTTATAATTTTGGCCGCCACACTCTGACGATGGATTACGAGCAAAGATGCTTGCGAATGACTTTGCGTTTGCGATCGAAAGAAATATCTTGTCAGGCAGTTTGTCAGCATTTCCAAAGGTTTAAGGACAAAGGTTAGGAGCGATGGATTCGAAATCGTAGTATAGAGAAAATACTGGTTAGGCAACAGGACGAGGACAACGACTCGATTGTTCGGAAGATAAAAATAATTCGAAGATTGGAGCGTTTCTTGAAGAAGAGTGCATTACGCTTGTAACGATCCTTATTAAATTCGATTCGGGTTTCGAGTGTCTCGCCACTGGCTCCAGAAATATTAATCACCGGTGGTAAATTACGGTAGCCATCGAGCTGTACAACCGGTGAAAATGTAATTCTACGGGGATAAAAAGAAATTATGCCATCATACGTGTTCCTATTTCTCAATGGGGCAATATCATCGTGGTCGAAACAAATTGCCGCGGCCCGTTATCTGGCACCGGCTCGAGGCCGTATTAATTTTTCCTCACGTATCGCATTTTTCAGGCCCGTGAGCAGATAATAGTCAGCTCGGCGAGAGTTCGCCGCGGTCGGAATTTATGGGCATCGATGAGATTATTGAGGCGCCGTGTAGGAGGAATCGGTTTTCCAGGAAGGAAAGGAAATTTTACAGGAAGAAGAAGAAGAAGGGGTTGTATCTCTATCGACACTTTCGAGGGGGTTTCGAACAGTGGCAAAATTTCCGGTGAATATTCATCGCGTTCTTCGCCTTAATTTCCTTAACACGATTCCGCGATAGACTGTGCGAAAATATATCATCAAAAATTTGATGAAAAATTTCATCAAAGAGTATCGTTAAAAATATGCAATATAGTGATACCGTGAGCGGAACTATTTAGAGAATTCCGTCGAGTTTGTAATATTCTGCCTAGGAGATTAGTAGCTATGTCGTAACTGTCTGTTCTTCTCGTTCTTCGCACTATACTTTGAGTTGCCCAAACCCTGAATCTACAGACTGTTGAAACTCGATGTCTAACTTTGAATTTCCATTAACATTTGTGATAAACATATTCTTATTCTTCTATGAAACGTTTCGCGAACGTGTTTCAGAACTAACAAATCGTCGTGAAATTAGCTTGTTCGTATCGGGTCGTGTCAAAGTTCTACGTCAGTGTGACAGTAGGTTGCGAAAGAACACGGAAGGAAAGTTTTTCTTCCGCGAGGGAGAGGAGAGAGAGAGAGAGAGAGAGAGAGAGAGAGAGAGTGAGTGGGCGGTTCATTAACGAAGGAAGTTAAGTCGGTGGATCTCGTTATAAAACGTAATTTCCAAGGATCAAGGTTCGAGCAAATCTTTGATCAGCGCGACGGATTAGCACGACCAGAAGTTTCGGCTCTATTATGTCTACTTCCTTTGGCACGAGCCTCCATCATGTAAGCGTGTTTCGAAAGATGCTTTAATCTACCGATCAGCCGTAGCGGCACTACGAAGCAGCGTTTAAACTTTAAGCAAAGTTCCACGGCAAAGCGGAGGCAACTGCTTCTTAATAGAGCCTTTCCGATATTACTATTTTTCCGAACTTTGCGTTTTTCCGTTCTTCGTTTGCCGCAAACAAGCTGGAGACCGCGTTTCAAACTTTCCTTTTCATAATTCACGCGTCCCCTACACTCTGGATGTCGAATTGCTAATTGCACAGTGCTAATTGCCGATCAATGACCGTCGTTACATCGCTACACTCCACTTTACACGGATTTTACATTCGAACGTAATCGACTTTCCTGTTTGCAGAATATTAGCTTCCAAATATCTTTCTAAATTCTCTTTCTAATTGGTAGAAGCAAGCAGCCAATATCGGGGAAAATTTCGTGATTCGTAAGTTGCAATAGAAAGTAATGCGAAGACGAGGAAAGGATATGAATCGCATCGATACGATTTATCGAAATAAATTAATAATAAATTATTTTTACATTCACTGTCTCATTGAATGACTCTTTTGTGCGTTGCTGTATGAAAATTTTAAATGCTTTGCAACATGTAATTTAATATTAAATATATCTTCTATTCGTGATCAAGTAGCTTGAATTTACCGTCGAACAATGGGATCGTTCGTTAATAAACAATTAAATTCAGTAGAGGAGAACAAGGGAAGCGGTCGATGCTTACCGTGCAAGTAGTAATTCGTGATATTGCCGCGACGAGACAGACAAGCACCGATCGCATTCATCAATTCTCGTACGAAGACGTCAGAGAATCGCGATGGGAAAGCAACAATGCCAGTCGAAAGCTCAGTTAAATTATTTTCCATTCGACGAAGCATGCTCTCGATCGTTCGTGACAGAAAAAAGTTCCTCTCCTCTCGTTTCTCTTGTTTCGTCGTTGATTCGCTATATCCTCTCGCTCATTCCCGCCCGAACAAGTTTCATATTCCGATTGGATTGTCGCGAGACACGGACAAAGATTTATCGACTGTCGAGCCAGTCAACCTCGCACTTTTCTTACGCATTACGTTCTCTGTGTTTCCAATGTCCTCCAACGATCCAAGCTAACAAGCGAGAGGTTCGCCTCTCGTTCCAATTCGGACTCGCAGACGTTCGATTTTTTCAGCTCGCTCGACCTTTTTTTCACCGGACTTGCCGATAAATTTCCTACGCTTCTTGCCCCATCCGATTGAAGTGTCAGTCAGGCCAAGTGAAATATTGGGAACTGAAAATCGTCAGCTTCGACGTTCGATCGGCTGAATTGACGGATTTGAATGTTTAAGAATGTCGTGATCAATATTCTTTTCACAATCTTTGTCGTGCAACACGAAATCGATAATTATCATCGAGAGCTATCGATCACAGAGAAATAAACTTAAGCCGAACGATGATCTTCGAGTCTGATCGTCAAGACAGCCAAGTAATCGGTGCTTGACAAAAGTTATTTGACATTTGACACGCTCCTAAACAGTCGGATTCTTACATTTTAGATTTTTACACGATGTCATATTCGATGCTCGATATTCAAAGAGATTCCGACGAGATATAGATTCGAACGACATTTGAAACACATTCTCGCAAGATACACTCCGAGGCTTCAGAACACGTTCGAACACGCTGTACGCGACGCAAGATCAGACTGATCAGATCTGTAAATAAAAAGGCTAAAAGCGCTCGACACCGTCTCTTCGTTGAAATTCTGCTGTTACTAAATCATCGAAAGAATGCGTCACAACGCTATTTTCAGTGATATAAATCCATCATCGCAATCGTGACGCATCAACGCGTCTCACATATCTTGCAAAGTAAAAATTCCGAAGGGAACGGAGGAATTTTCTTTCTAGAGGAAAAAGGAAAAATCAATGAATGGGAGGAGAGAAAGAGAGAGAGAGAGAGAGAAAGAGAGTAGATGGCAATCTCCGGTGCGCAGCGTCACGGAGCAACAATTTGAACAGGCGTTTCCTTCGTGCAAGCTCAGCATTGCCACGAGATCAAAAATCAATGACATTTCAGGATACCGGTGTCGTTCTCTCCCTCCGTTCCTTGATGCTTTCCCTTTTTTCTTCTTTTTTTCTTTTCTTCTACATTTATGGAACTCGGTCACGTGGAACGGTCATTTTTATTCCACGGAGTCAGCTTTATTTTTCAACAGGCTTGTTTCTCCCCCTCGTCTGAAAACGACAAACTTCTCGGGTCCCCGTATAACTCACACATGCCTTGGCTTCGTAGCCTCTCCGCCGCGTAATACGCCCGGAATACGAGGGTGGGCGGTACGGCAATAAGAAATCCTGCCGTTTTGTGACGCGGTTGGCCGGCCGTGGAAACGTCGCGCCAAATGAAATTTCACTCGTATCTCGTTGAACAAAAGGGGTGCGCCCTCCGATAATGCGAGACACGAGCAGCGTCGATGTACTCGCGCGATACTAGAAACATACTCGTGTAGTGCTAGATTTTCCTCTGTTGTTTGACATCTCTGCCTCGTTTGTCTTTTCCGAGCTTTAGCGGCACTTTTCACGGAAGTTCGATGTTGTACGCGTGCGCGCATTTTGATAAGAATTCTCACTCTCTTTGGAAATTGATCTTTCGTTTTTTAACCAAACCGAAGTTTCTTGGCTATTACGATTGAGCAGCAAACGATGGCCACGTCAGATGTATTCTGTCGAGATACGAGGAAAGTAGCTGGAGAAAGGTATAAAACCGTGTACCTTTGAGTCGATTGAAAATCACAGCGGGAAAGCGCGATGAGTAGATTTGTGCCGATTTTCTGATTTGAAAAATTTAGATACGTCGATTTGCCTGTTAACCACGAATTGCTTCTTAAACAGCTGCCGCGTTTCCCCGTCGATATTCGTGTTTGATTCTCGATTTAATCAGTTGTTATTATAAATGGCTACGTATTGCGCTGTTATTGGAATCAATTAAACGCTTGGAATCGATTGAATCAACACCGCGTTCGATTAACTATCAGCATGACCTGTGCCAGCGTTTGAAGCAATTTCCCATTCGCCAAACTGGAAACACGATGCCACGCGGAGGAACGTTGCTCGAAAATAGTTACACACCGTCTGATTAGTTTGGAACTGCGGTTTTAATGTTTGTCCTGCCCATGTTCGCTGACCGTTCGTTTCGTTTCCCGGGCAATTTACAAGGAAACAAATCGTTTCGCTCGAACCTGCCGATGTGCCTCAAATATTCTTGCCACCCCGTCCCTCGCTCTCCGCCACTTCCATGCATCCAGTTGAATTTTCTATAGAACCGGCTCAAACTTTCTGACACGGTCTTCGGTGCGGTGAACTGCCGCGGTATTCCGTCAAATTTCTATTTCGCTACTTGCCGTGCGACGACTTTTCACCTCGAAACTCGCGGTGTTTCCGCGATAAGCAAATCATTGACGCGAGAGCATTGGCTGCGCGCTCGAAGATCACCGTAACGTCCCTTCTTACTAGAAAGACGCTCTTGAACGGCATTCTCAGCACCAGAAACGTCCCGAATCTTATTTTCAAGTTACTGTGCAGAGCTTTGTCGCTGTCTCTGTCCCTGGGAAAATTCAATACGCCATAAAATCTGCTCCAGCGAAATTTCTTTAAAAGATTTATTCCATCCGTTGTTGTTGATGCTGGCTGGTAATCTTCCAATGGGACAAGGGAGAAAAAAAGAAGAAGACGAAGTAAAAAAAGAAAGAAAAAAAGAACTCCCGTCCCTCGATCACGCGAATAGGAACATTACACAAATTTTCCATCACGGAATTCCATTTCTAGCCGCAGAAAATATGAAAAGCAGCGCGAATTCCATTCCTCGACGTGATTGCATCTAGCTTTCCCACTGCCGCCCTCCCACCCCATTACTTCTGCATTACATGCGCCTACCTTTTGATCTCTTTCCTCTTATCTCGTCTCTACGCTCTTTCCGCTCCCCTTGTCCCCGTTTCTTCTTCCTATTCATCCCGTTACCCCATTCCGTTCGCCAAGTCATTCGCGTCGAGGTGCCCGCACGTACAAAAGTCACAGTCGGCAGACGCCTGCGAACGTCAATGGCCGTGAACATCGCGTTCGCGATTTTATATGCTTTCCTCCCGACCTGTTTCCTTACTCCTCGGTCATTCAGATACGCGTAACCGCGTGTTCTTTGTTGCCTCGACGTCGCGGCCACTATTATATCGTCTTCGTGGCGTCGTTTATCTCGGTACCGTCGTTGCCCGCGGGTAAGCAACGTCTATTCGCGAAAATTTCTCTCGATTCGCCGGCTCTCCGCGCTGTGACTTACGGGATACCGAATGAACACTAAAGGGAAGACTGCTCGCAGGATCGAGGATTTCGACGATCATCGTCTTAATCTTCCTAGGTTGCTAGCTTTAAAAGTTGCGGCATTTAATTTAGCTGCCTCTCGAGTTGAATTTCCTTGCCGCAGAGATCAACGTTCCAACGACGTCTCGAGTCATCCCTTATACGCCAGTCTTGCTCGGGCGGAAACGAAAATAAAGCGACGAGTTAGATGCAACGCGCGCTAGCCAGATAGAGGAAGGATTAGTCTTGTATACGAGACACGCGAGTTATTCGGTACGGGTAACTCATAACGTTGCACGTCCGCAATATCGAGCCAGCTTGCGAGAAGGAGCGACGACGAAATGGAGCAGACAGGGACTTCGGATCGGGAAGAAGCTGGCTGAAGGCCGCTTTCTAAATTACATACGGACGAACAAGGTCGGTTCAGACCTCCGCAGTTCGCTTTTCTGTCGCTTTGCCGCGTCTCCCCTTCCGTCTTGGGGATCGTTCCTTTCTATTTCTCGTCCTACGAACGATTTTCAAGGTGTATTACAGGCGGAGACAGAAGACGAAGCACAACGAGGGAAATGGAAAGGAAGACAGCCGAGAGAGGATAGATAAAGGAGGAAAATGGAAGGAAGAAAACGATACGGACGTACGGCTGAAAATTTAAGCAGCGGTAAAACGAGGAAGTATTAGGTCGATACTTCTTCCGATCGTCACCGTTCCGATGTGACACTGACGAGATTGTTTCGTACGTATCTGAGGCTGGCTCCGATAGAAATAGATTTTCCATCTGTAATATAGAGGGATTTCGTTCTTCCCTCTTTTCATTCAGACCGGCGCTACACCTTCGGAAACAACCTCCTACATCCCTTATCCGAATCGGCTTTTAAACACTCTTTCGTCTTCTGGGAAATGCAAATTTTATTGCTTGAATACGGTTGCGGGTAAATCTTCCGCTCGGCTCTTCGCAAAGTATGTACAATATTGTGCAAACTGCGCGAGTTCAGCGAAACAACCGTGGACTTTACGCATATCGTATACGTGCATAGGTCATAGCACCGTCGTAGTGGAGAAACAAGTTTATTTAAGCGGATACCGGTAGTTCATTTGCGCAAAGTCTGTTATAACTTCTCCTTCCTGGTCGACTACGTCGAACGATCAATTTTGTGGCAAACCGGTCAAGTCTTGCAAATTATAATCGGCAAAATTATTATCATCCGTTATTAGTAGACAATTTTAGTCCGTTTTTACGTATCTTGTAAAGTTTTACTTTCCAATAGATGGACGAGTCACGTTCTTAATTATAGGCACAAGTAGAATTGTCCGGTTATCGACCAGCCAACGATAGATATAGTATACGTTCACTTATCTGGTAGATGGTACAAGTCGATCATAAATCAAGCCAGCATCGTTTTATATAACCCTACACCGAGATTTGTTAACTTTTGTCCCTTTTTAAACGGTTACGATACGCGTTATTTCATCTAGCGGTACAGGTCAATGATAAGTCAAACTTTCGTCGTCTTTCATAGATTTACGGCAAAAATTGTTAATTTTCTTTCCTTCTTGCAATAATCGGAGCAACGTCGCTTTATCGGAAACAACTCGCGAAGAACACAATGTCTTCTACGTGACTTATTTAAGCAACACGGCTCTGATCCCCTTTATGTAACGACGGCAATCCTGCAAGACGAACGCTCGGCGTCGTCGCGTTTGTTTTCCAGGAGTATATTGAAAACAGGAGAGCCACTTTGCTCCAGGAATCTATCGACGTATCACGAGAAAATGGATCGGGGACATCCATCGCTGCCGGACCTTGCAAATATTTTTCGTTAGCCCCGTAAGATCTCCTTGGATATGATCTCGTTGAAAGCTTCGGTCATATCCTTGCTCAAACAATCGAGCGAGCCCTGGATCCGTAACGTCATTGGTTTCGAGAAGTCGTTGTCTGTACCGTGCGCTATATCCGTGGCATGGTTTCTGTACGCGATCCTCTGGACGAAGATCCGAGAAATCGCTTCCTTGCCAGATTTTGCCAGTTACTTTCTTCGGTAACAAGCTTCACCGACGAAGTCGCGTATTTTTCCACGAAAGCACGTTGTTTCTCGGAAAACAGCCTTAACCTTCGGCGGAGATTATGCCAAGCTTCGGCTGGTTCCCAGTTCGAGACATTCGGCAATTTTTCAATTAAACTTTCCGCTCCGGTATTCGCGGCTGTTAAAATTTCCTGGAAATCCTGAAAATCGAAATTCACGCGTAACTCACGCTCACGGATTTCCAAGTTAGTCGTCGCTAGACAAGCATCCCTTTGTTCTTCGCGGAAAAGGCGTGGTTTGGTTCTCGCGTATTGCATCGCATTTCGGCGGATGCCGTTTAACGAGCTCGTTAATTTCACGCCGCGCGCTAAAATCTGTCCCCCCATTAAAATTTTAACGAATACCTCGAGCGGAATTCGAGTGCAACAATGCGCTACCGAGATAATTGTTTTCCATAAAACCGGTTAAATCCGATGCAACGCGACCGCAGTCAGCCAGCTGGTCTCGCTATTGTGACGACACGCTTGTCCTCTGCCGCCGCGTTCTCTCTTACTCTCTCTTTCTTTTCCGTCCGTGCGAATAGAAAAGCGAGTATAAAGAACGAATCGCGATGACGCGTTTCCAGACAGTTAATTAAATTTTCTGACACGCCTTCGTACCTTTGACCGGTCGCAATTAAAACTCATAGCTTGCGGCAAGTTTTTGAACTGCGGCTGCAGCCCCAGCTCGGATCATTCGCCGAATCCAATCCACCGGGAAAATTAATTGGTTCCATCGAAGCGACAGAAACTCGACCACGGATGACCGTGTACCTGGTCGAACGGGGACTTTCTTCGCCTCGTCGACCGGTTGCTTTCTCGAATCGGTCGTTTTCACGCTTTTTCGTTAGTCAGAGACCGGTACGCCTTCCTTGGTATGAAACGGGATGCACGCGGTGCGTCGTTACCAAAAGAGGCATTAACGAGCCAACTTGGTCGTAAACTTTAATTCCATTTGCTTGTAAATCCATTTAGGATGTCAAACGGTACGCAGCACCGAGTATACGTCGTCTGTGACGGCGTATTACGATTCACTTGCGTCTTGCTGCGATTCAATCTCATTTGCATGGCCAGCCTTGGAAAGCGGACTCCATCCTCAGCGTCGTAGCTTTGTCGCGGCGAACGCGATCTTCCAGTTCCACCATTGCTAACTAAGATCTTTCTCTACGAAGGAGAGGAAGAGCGAGGTAGTGGTAGTGAAAAAAAAAGAAGGCAGTCCAGATGGCTGGAATGAAAAATGGAATTGCAAACGAAGGAACAGGCTTCGGAGATCCTTTCGTCTTTCCGGTACTAGACGCGGTCGGTATCGCTCGGCCGTGTACTTTTGTTCGTACAGCTCGGCCGTCGCGACCGTTTCTCCCTGTTCGCTATGCTAAAATCCCCGCCATAATTGTTATGCAAACTGCTCGTTGAATAATGCAGCGCGCGAAATTCATACGTGCCGCGCTCGCGCACTTCTGTCCGCCACCGTCGTATCAAATAATTTTATAGTCTGTTTTAATAATTAATAAAGCTGGCCAAAACTGTGTAGCCAGCAACCGTTATCGTTGTCTCTCCTTTCCTGCTGGTCCAGCCTCCCTTGGCTTCACTTCGCGGAGACGAACCGTGCAGTGTGGAAATCCGACGACCCGAGGGGAATATTTCTTCTCAGCGTTGAAAGGGACGAGTCGCTTCCTGCTGAGTCGAGCGCCATGCCGGTTTTTTTTTCCAACGCGCTTTATCGTACCGAGATAATGAGCCGCAGCAACAGGAGGTATCTAGTACTGCGAGAGTTTATTTACTCCGCGTCTGTCGCCTAAATTGTTTCCAGCCGTGGTTTACTTCAAACTCTCGTAACGAAGACGCGGTCGGAATCGTCATCGGATCAGCCGAGGTCGAGTCGCTGGTTCCATCGTTGCTCGATTGCAATGGCGTTGTTACACGATTCTCGTATAAAATCGGCGAGCCACGCGATTAATCTTGATATTATTTGACATGGTCGAGAACGTGGCTCGTGTCCGTATTATACCCTTCATATTTCAGAATGGGCATGATGCGACCGCTCGCTTTTATTCGTAGACAAACAAAGCCGTGGATCGCATCGCTCCACACTATGTTACAGCTCGACGAGTTTATTTTTAGTTTCTGCCGCACACTTTATAAATACTCGATGTACAGTGCTCGGCGCGTATCGCGGACGTACGTCACATTTTACGCTCGCAGCCAAACGGACAAATAAATCACATCGTACCGGTACCAACCCCTTTAACCATCGCTCTGTCTGCCCCTCCACTCCTGCGTTCTGTGTACGTCATCGGAATTGATTTTGGGACGACTATTCCCCTACGCTTTATGGACTGCTTTCGACGAAAGATCGGATAGAATTTTTCTGCTCTTTCCAACGCTCAAGGAATTTAGCGTTTCGATATTTCCACGCGGAAAAAGGGAAAATAAAGGACGATCAGTTCTATAGAGAGGTAGAATACAAAAAAAAAAAAAAAAAAACAGCTGCGACTCTTCGTAGCTGTACTAAATCACAAAATAATACATCTAACGTATATGCGGCTGTTGCAAAACACATTTAGATACAGACTTTCAACTCGTCCGTGAAAAATACGACCAATAGAAAAATGACGATTCGCCGATTCTCCGGTGGTGGTGGTGTGCTGATTTCTCTGTAAAATTGAAATTCCCGAAACAAGCTGGCTCGCGCGTTCTCTCTGTTATCTAATATGCTTACATCGAGCCCGGCCAGGTGTCAATTAATTTCGCGATTTCAAGCTCGACTATGCCGAGAGACGACGACGCAGTTCGTTACTCGACCGCGAAAAATACGAATTTCGAGAAGGAACCGCAGGCACAGGGATAATTTGGTGCGGTTTGGCAAGCAGCTTCCTTCGTTCTGACGCGTCAGCGTCAGCACAACTCGAACCTCGTGGAGTCTTCGACCGCGAAGCGACGCGCTGATATTATGCTCGATTAATTACCCGTGAAAATCCGGTCGCGACTCACGGCGTCGTTTCGCGCGTTTAATTAGGACCTAGCTCGACTTCTCTCTCTCTCTCTCTCTCTCTCTCTCCTTATCTGCCTCTCCGCTTTCTCTGCTTATCATCCTCGATAGTCACGAGAAAGTCGGAGAGGCTCCAACCTTGCAAAAAGTACAGGCTATCTGATCGTGAGCTTTCAATGGCGGCTGCTGGATAACTTTTGCCTTGAGGTAACGTCGATAACCGGCGCTAATGTCCTCATCCTCCGTCTATCTTACGCGAAGGGATGAGAGATTCATTGTTCCCTAACGACCACCATCACTCTGAACGATCGTTATTACCTCCCACGAGGGTGGTAAGTTCGACTGTAAATATCCTTCGGTGGCGTTTCAAGGCCATCGGCAACCGACTCCACCGAAGGATGAATCTTTCGCGTCTGCCGCCGTTTTGTCAGTTAACGACGCCAGAGTCCTGTCGGATTAAGAGCCTTTGTAAACGAATGCGTTTCGAAAGCAAAGGACCGAAAGTTTCGCTTGTAATATAAGCACGTCGTTAAGGGTCTCGTTTGTTTTACGCGTTGCTAGAAAAAAAAAAAAAAAAAAAAAAAAAGAAAGAAAAGAAAATATATAAAGAGGGATCCTCGTTGGTTAAAGTTTAACGAAGAACGTTCGCCGAGAGTTTACTGAGAAATTTTAAGCCCGCGTCGTCTGCTACGTCGATTACTCGCAGTATCTCTGCTTGCATTTGGGAATAACTACGATGTCCATGTATCAATTTCTTCGATCAATAGAAACTAACTTTGGAAGTTCTCCGGTGATCAATTAACATAGTAGCTCGCAATCAACATTGTGTGCACAGTCGAGATAGTTGGAGACTGGTATCGGATAAGATATAAGATCAACAATGGACGAACTCTGAAATCCTCTACGATAAAATTTTCTGCCTTTCGCGATGAGATGAAAAAGTAGCTGCGTGGCTGTAAATTGTTTAACCATGGATTTGCATAAAGTTTTTCCCAATATTTATCTAATGCGACGATATCGATGTAACGTAGTGGGCGAATAAACGGGGAATAAACGCGTGCTATCTCTTCATACGAATGGCTGGTACCTCCACTTTAAACGATCTCCAAGATTTATCCTGGTTCCGATAGGATTAAAGATAATTGCTTGAACATCGAACGATTGTGCAGGCGATAACGAGTGCGCACATTTCTATGATCACGTTTCGATAATAGGCAGGAATAGTTACTTTTATTGCCGCCATACTAGCTACGATTATCGCCGCGACAATGTCCGATACAATTCTTGCCCGACTTTCGATCGCTTTTATCACTGGTCGTATTTATCGCTTTAAAACCTTTACTTTATCACCCTCGTAACTTCGTGGGCTTTTTCGCTGTCTGTAACCAGAGATTCTAACGTAGGAGAAAATCACGCCGTGCTTAGTCTTCGCTAAATATTAACATTGTACTTGCGTAAACAAACGCTCGATTACTCTTTTGATTTAAGATGTTGAAGCTTACTCAAACAACCCTGTACTTAGCTCGTGAAAGCAAATTTTGAACGAAGCGTTCCACGCTCATTAATATTATTAGTCAGTCTTAAATTAAAAAATCCGCTAACCAAATAAGTTTCTCGTCTGTGACAAATTCTAATACCTTTATTTTGCTATCGTATACCGTCATTCAGCCTTGTTGTTAGATCTTAGAGAAACAATTTTCTTTCGTCTATCGAGTTCCGCTAACGCTACCAATTTTCAATTAAAAAATTGGATTTTTCTCCAGTCGAAATTACAGTAAAAATACTTGCAATGGTCAATACTGTGCGACCTTCGACTTAATCGACTTAATCGACTTAATCGACGACGTAGAAGCGCGGTCCCGTGCGTAGAACTTTAGTCGTTTTGCTATTCGTTAATCGATACGGGAAGTTTTCACAACGGGAACACAGGAAGGAAACGAGTTTTCTCGGTGAATGCTCAAAGTTACTAGCGTTTCCAGGCTGAGTCGACGTTTATGAGCGCAAAAACGAATTTCGTGAATTCCAATTTCCATGCAAACTACCTTTCGGCTTAATCCGTTTATAGGGCTCCCTCAAAAATTTGTTTACTCGAATGGTGGCCTTTTGCATACTATTTTTGCTTATGAGCCCGGGGCTGCTCGAAAGTTCGCGCGACTATCAACATCCTGCGCTATCGCGCCAACCAGATTTTCCGTCGAGTGTTTCTAATTAAACTTACGATTTTTCTCTGCTTAGGCATTCGTCGGCATTCCGAATATTCTGCGCGCGAATTGTACCGCGAATTTCGCATGAAAGGTCAAACGTCAAAAGCGAAATTGATTAATTTAGAGTGATTAAAAGCGTCTCCGTGCAACGGCAAGTATTTCGCGACTACAATGCTGGCGCACGTCAACGATGTACAATTTGTTTAACCAAGTAATTAATGTCCGCGATTTAGAGTTGGAACTACGAACGAAAACGCAATCAAACGTTACATCAAAATTTCTGAAAGTTTCACGAGCATTGGTCCGACGAGTAATGAGCTTTAACGGATCGCATCGAAATTTAACTTTGCGTTTTCCTCATAATTGATAGCCGCATGTGTGATTCAAAACGTCCGAAAACGAGGGAAGGGGGAGGGATTTTCATTTGGTTCCAACTGCCGAGGAAAAAATTGCAGTATTCATTAGCAAAGCTGAAATGAAAAAAAAAAAAAAATGATCGATTTCGATTGAACGCGGACCTGCTTAAACAGCGATACGGAGATATTTACCATTTACATAACATGGTATGTTACGTACAACGATTAACGTGCTAACGGGATTGAGGATTTTTATGCCGATACACTACCGTGAAAAAAAGATAGCAATTTTTTTATAATCTGAACGCATCTACTCGTTAAAAAGTCATGTTCATTCGACGATACACTCGGGCCGGAAACCGATCAATTTCGTTTCATCGTGCTTCCGACGAAACGAGCTGCCGTTATAAACGCAGGATTACCTACGCAACATGCAGATCCGAATTTTCCGCTCTAAAACGATACAAATTTCAACATCGCAGTCGCATTCTGTTTCTCTCTGACTTATTCAACTACCGAATAAATCATTAACAATCTTTTCAAATAAATTTTTGTACACTAGCCGATGTATTCCTATGCACACACACGTTATAACGCTGTTTTTAAATATTTGCCTTGTCGCTAGAATTTATTTAGGAAGCGAAGCGGAATTGATTCGCACCCCGAATGACAAATGAGAACGAATCGAAGCGATCGCTTTATATCAAATGTTAATTTTGGTAAACGGAATAGGCAACGAAGGTGAGAATGCAACGGAGAGTAGCACATACAGAGAGAGAGAGAGAGAGAGAGAGAGAGAGAGAGAGAAGGATGGGCAACGTGAATGGAAAATGCATGATCAGATTTTATAATTAGCGGGCCCATGGTCCATCGTCGTTTCGATGATTCAATGTAATCCCTGTTTATTGAAATTCTCTGTCAATTAGTTGTTGGCGGAATTCGACCCTTCTCTGGACGCTTTACGGCTTAGTCGATGCAGAAAAACAGGATTATTACGGTGGCGAAGATTGACGAGCGTGGAAAGGGGGCAGAGCTGCTGGACTCGCGGAAATATGCCGATTACTCGATTAAATATCGTTCTCAGTCCGATGATCGTTCGACCAAAAATTTACTGGCGACGCAATGACACGGCCGTATGCACAGGTGCAACGTTATTGCATCCGTGTGCCCCGGGTGCATCCGGCTATGTAAATCCCGAACGATTTATTTTCTATTTTTGTGAATCGGCTGGGCTCATTGTTGCGTAACTTATACACTTGTCGTTCGATTGTCCATTAAGCCGCGCACCCACTGTCCGCGAATTCGCAGTGTGTATCTAATGTTTTGGGAAATGCCGGGGATTCCGTGTTTCCTATTTTAGCTGCGATTTTATCAAAGGGACCGAACCTTTTTATCCGAGACACCTACGGATTTCTTGGATTATTTATACGACTGCTACGTATAATAAATTTGAATCAATTGCTTCGGCTGAAAGAAGACTAAAGACGATCTGAAGGATCTTCTGCGGTAAATATTTGAAAAATTTATTTAACTCTTATCGTTATAGCGGGAAGAGAAGAAATTAGAGGGAAAAGGTAAAAAAGGCCTGGACTGTGGATTTTTATGCATATGTGAGAAATTTCACGGTACGAAAATAGACAAAATGCGTATAATGTAAAAAGTTGTATAAAACATGCGAAATAGGGTATTTACTATATTAAATCCCATTTCTTTAGTTACGTTCATAAAAAATATAAAAAATCTGCCGTGCAAAAAGAACCATCGCCGAGCTTCGGTTCAAGCGAGAATATCAACTTTCGTCCTCTCGTGGTATCCAGCACGCTGTTCCTCTCGTAATCATTCAAAAAATCCTTTATCTCGGTGCAATGCATTGACTTTAAGCCGCTTTTGTGGTCGACCGAAAAGTACGATTAAAATCGTCATTTTCTGGTTTCAGTTGGAACGAATAACTTTGGAAAGAAAAGGCAAAGGCAAAAGGGATTTCGAAAGATAAAAGGGCAGAACGGCGTAATTTTATTTATGTACAGCGATAGCGATTAAAATTGTATTAATCGTTTTTCAATGCAAACCAATCGCTCGCTATTCTCTTCATCTACCGTTATTGCAGATTCAGCAAGATTTAGCGATCGACCGTGCGTTTCGTTAAAATGTTTCGAGGCAAAGTTGTCCTTTGCGCGTTTCCAGTTGAACAAATTCGGATGATACAGAAAATTCAGTGAACTTTCGTATGTCAATGCCGAATACATTGTACGAACAGGGTACATTCATGGTAGAGGTGGTTTTGAACCACAGACCGATACATAGGCTTCTCTGGTTAGTCGAGGATTTCAAAGGGCTAGAAATTCTCCGCGTGAGCCGAATAGTTGTTGTAACAGGAACGAGAAAGTTGTATGCACCTTTTGTTGGTTCGTTGCTCCGTTAACATTACCGACTTGTTAACGTTTTAAGTAATTTGCTAGATGACGCGTTCTATCAATTTTGTCAGATTCACGAGTCCATTCTACGCTCGCTCGTTTCCAACACAATCAAGAAATTACGATCTTTCGGTGCTCCGATCTCTCGGTCCATTGAATATCAAACAAAAGGGTTGTTAACATTATTAACGAAGCTTCGATTCTCTTTCTCTTTCTTTGTTTCATCGAGGTATCGCCGATGCTTTCTCTTGCGGCGTAAAATCCCTCGAGCTAAAACACGACATTGATCATAATTTTTCTAGGAGTTAAACATTCGATCGCCGGGAAATTTATCGTGTAAATATTATGATATTACGCGGGCTGTGAATCGCGCGCGGCTGATGAACGAACCTGGAAAATTCAAACGAACCGTAGTAAAACTCCAGGCCTTCCAATATAGCGGAAAATAAATACATCTCGATAAATTTACTATGAAAGTAATCAAACCTTCGAACAACGATGATCAATAGATGGAAAGCGAGTTACGTTCGCGTTACCATCAAGACTAAATTTCTCTCACCTACCCCCCCCCCCTCGTTTTTCGATAAGGTGTTTAATCTCGGGATACGACTTCGACTTTTTACGATTCTCTTAAAAATTTCAATTACCGAGTTCATCTCGTGATCGCTTGCCGTTCGTTCCGTTGCAAACGACCGATATTCAAGCAAGTATTTGTCTTTATCCAAGTTTATTCGGCCAGAATGACGGAGCACTTTGTCTCGAATTTTTGCCCGCGCTACGAGAATAAACTCGTACATTATGCAACCGCGAGTTCCTGCTTCAACGCGTTCTTCCCGACCATGTGCCAACACATAGACGGCGAAGGATCACTTTGTTGCACGTCGTTGCACTCGATGCGGTAGATTTTCACCTACAAATCTCCTAGGACGGTGATTCCAGAGTTTTCCTCTCGGTGAGTGGAAATTTCGAGTCGCCGCGGCATCACGTCATCGAGGAATCTCTTGAAAGCGTAGGTAAATTTCTGTAAATCTTTCCTCGTAATACATTCGGCGTAATTCGGTTGTAAGCTAATTCGGACGTTACGTACGTAACTCGCATTTGCAGTGTGAGATTCTTACGATAATGCAATATAACTGAGAATGTCGATTAACTAATCGCCCCCTCGAAAAAGATATTTTTATATTGCCACGCGTTATACGCATTCTGCGAATTTGTATACCTTGAAATTCTCCAGAAATGTATAAATATCAATCTAGACAGAACGGTTTCGATCGAGAAAAGCAAAAGACGCAAAAAGGTAAATTTAATCGAATCCGGTCCACCACCAGCTACTGGGTGCTGGATTGCAATTAATTGAACCTTATTTGCTCTTTATGCCTGACATAAGTCCAGAGTTCAACGATCTCGAACGTTTCGATGGATCGATCGTAGATCGGAGAGCTATCGGTTAACCGACGGTGCCGCGACACTCGAATGGCCACCCTTATTGGTTCAGGGATCAGTCACGGTTGACCGGTGGGCTGACACTTCATGGCTATTTACACACACGTGTCCGCTGTTGCTTAAGAAGAAAATACCACGGTGAAATATGTAATACCTTTTGCCGTTTGTTCATTCAGGTCAATCGATAATATGTAAAATATGTATACGAAAATGAAGGATATAAACTAATTATTCATTTCTTATCGGGGTGTAGCGAAGAACGTTGCGTCTCGGAAAAGTAGCGGATTATCGAATTTTAATGAACCGTTTCGCGTTAAAATTAGGTCTTGTCATTATTTCAGTCGCGAGTCAAAGAATCGTTATTTAATTAGAACTAACGGATGGAGATACGTCCTCGTTTCTAGCTTTCGTTTTAAGCGGCACGATTCCAGGGACAGATTTTTTTTTTTTTTTAATGAAAGTTACTACGACCAAGGGTTGTGGCGATTGCTTATCCAATTGCAATGGAAGCGAAGGAGGGTGTGGATAAATTTCTGGGAGACTGGAGGACCTGACGGGGGATTCCAAGAGATATACCGCAAGTCTAGACCGAATACCAGTCCACCGAGAACTATGCACCAAGTTAAAAGCCAGATACTAGGATGCGAGGGTGCCGGAGGGGTCGCTGAGGTATATAACCTGGATAGTCTGCTAGATGAGATTCGATTCAGAGAGTAATCCAGTAGCCGAGGAAAACGAAAATTAACGAGAGTCTAAGGATCGTGAATATTTCACGTCGCCTCGTGGACAAACAGGTTCTTGAAAATGTTAGTGTTCGATCTTCCAAATAAAGGGACATCGAATTACGAAATAATTAAATGCCCGAAATCAACGAACGTATCAGCGACATATAGGTAGAGCGAAGCAAATAGGGGTAATTCATTTTCGTCAGAAAATGCATCGGCGAATGGTAATTGACGTTAATTGTATGTCAATCGAAATAATACGTCAAAGTCATAAATCATTTTGTAATTTCCGAACCTCCTGCGAAACGAATAAAGCGAAATTGCGTTAGACAGATACAAAGGGAGATTACGTTCCTGCTACAATCAATAATAATAGAAGCTTTCATCGAAGAGTCGACGTTCAAACATTTTTACGAAACGTATGTCGGTTTAAATCGAATTATTACGCGCCTTCGAAAGACATGGAATCTCTGTCCGCTCTCTCAAGCGTAATTACGGCCACGTTGAATGCCCATTTAACATCTTCGACTTTTTGCGCTCTATAGTCGAGCCAAATTAATTGTCGCTCATGCCGGTATCTTTATCAGTATGTTTAGGTATACGTTCGTCCAGGAACCGTGCAATATTCGTTTCAAAGAGGCGTATTCTCACGCGTTCAACTCGAAAATTAATATCCACCGAGGATGTCAATATTTGCGCAGAAAATAGCGTTTCATTGATAACCGATCGGGAAATCGGGAACTTGTTATTCTCGCGCAACATTGCTCTCAACTGGAACTCTTCAGTAATATATTTTCCCCAGCTGCCGGGTAGAACACAAGTTGCTCCCTTCTTCGAGGACGTCAGATACTTTTTGAAACGATTCTCCGTTATTCCCAGAGGCCACCCTCCGACGATCCTCTAAATTTCGTTATATCCGCGTAACCAGGTGCGCCGCCGTCTCTGGGGGGCAATAATTTTCGCGTACGCCGAACGTTTTTACCGGGATTCTTCAAAAATCTACACCGTAAAGTTACGGATAAATGATGGTTGACAGCGGGGAGGGGACGGTAAACGGTGCGGCTGGAACGAGAGCGCGGATCTACAGGGTGGGGTAAAATGGGTATGAACTGTCGCTATAATTTCACATTCGCTGTTAACGGACGACCTCTCGGTATCCCTGTATGTCGTCGTTGTTCATGCTGCAGTCGCCTTAATCGCAGCTGCAGACGGCGTTCAAACGCTTCTGTCGCTGCCAGTTTTCCATGGTGTGTTAGTCGCTGCATTTTGCCACTGCAAAATAATACATTGCAGTCGCATCTCGGCGCCGTTAATGTAACATCTGGCAAAGTTTGCGGAGACAGACATTCGCGCTCAGGTCTAAACGGTTAAGTATCGATTCACGCGTTTCAAATATGCGTGCCTTGGTCTTTGTACCCGCGTGTTTAAATACTACTTCCGATCTTTTGCTTCGGATTTTGTTCGCAGTTGCGAAACATTTTTGACAACGTCCGATGATACGTTCCTCCGTAAAAGTGTGGATACAGTCCTTGTTCGTTCGTTCGTTCGTTCGTTCGTTGAGAAATTACTTTGCTTCGCTCGTACAATTAACGAAAACCGCGTCGTTTTCCGGTCTGACTGCATACGATACTGTTCCACTTGTTACGTAGCTCCGCAGCATTTCTACAGTAACGTTTATATTATCTCCTATGGTAAAACTATCCTTGTTCGCTTGCTGATCCAAAAATTATTTTATTTCGCTTGTACCAGCACCGATGGTCGCGTTATTTTCTGGTCCGACCAGGTACGGTTCTATTCTACACGCCACGTAGCTTCGTAGCTTTTACGTAGTCGTGGAAACGATTATTTTGTTTATGTCGTCTTTCGTGGATTATACAGTTATACGCGCCGATAATAGCGCGATTGTTGTCTGATTGCGTACCGTTTAATTCTACTTCGTATTCTATCGAATACCATTTCCTGGATTAACGACAGTCATAACTTTTGTTGCTGTCTCGTCCTACTTGGGTTTCATTAGCTAATCGATATCGAGGATGATGTATTTCGCGTGGCCACGGGCGACTCCCTTTCCACTGCGAAATTTTTTTCCACGAAAACACGACGATCTTCGTATAAGGAATTAATGGAGGAAGGACAACGAGCACGCAAATACGGTCGCTTCGTCTGTACCATCGATCCAGACGTTCGCTTGCGTTACGTAATAGGTCCGCGTAAGAACGTTCTCGTGTAACAGATTGTGATTTGTGCGATAATAAATGTCTAGACTTTACGGCCAGTGGGAGTATAAATTCCACACTTTTGTCGCTTCCGGGCTTTCCACCATTGACTGGCCATAAAGGAAGATGATCTCGGGGTAAATACGAAGAGTGATGGATTCATCTAGCACGCTCGCCTTTTTCTTTTGTTCGGTTTATATGTATGTATCGTCAGTCATTCATAATATATTTATGCTAGATGTAAGGTATAATAGCAGTGACAGCTTGTCGATAGGATATTCCCAATAGTTTGATACATTGCCCCAACATTATTGGCTATTATATATTATTCCGGCACGTAACTAAGATCGATGGCTACCGACGACTTCGGCTACATCTGTATCCTTGGTGAAATCTTTCTGTAACATTTTTATTGACCACTTGCTCGCCCGATGATAATACACCGCCGCGATAATTATATAAAACGAAACGAGGACGATGAATTCGTCATTAACTTTTCGCAATATTTATTCGCGTCACGTTTTCAAGCTTTTCTATTTTTACATATTGTCGACCGTGTCGATGTCGAAATTACTGTCTTTAAGCATCGAAGCTCTACGTGCATCGTAATGTACACGCGTAAATATTAATGCAGATCCATCGGTTCATAACGTCGCGTTACGTATGATTTCTGTTCCGAGAACGATCTAGTAATGTACAACGTCGTTGTCGTATATTAGGAACTGCAAAACTCCGCCAATCAACCCTTATTGCACCCTCATCGTGCAATCACTTCATTTAGAGCAGACTGGTTGCTATTATTTGCTTCGCTGTAATTGGAGCCACGTATATAGGATACGTTGTTGCACTCTCGTGCAGGTATTCTACAAGAAATTCTCGTTATCTAAATTCGCGTGCCGTATATTTTCTACTCGAACGTGCATGCCATTGCTTTCGCATTCGTTTCTAAATTCTCGTATTTCCGAGATAGAAACTCGAAGCGATCAACTATTAATGCGTTCGTTTCTCGCGCATACCCGCATATATCCATGATTATGGTAAATTAAAATCGTCGGGAACGCGCGCGCGCGTTCGCCGTTTAGATAATGTTCAGCTTAACGAGCCTACGTGCTGCGATATCGTTTCCTTTTCGAGGTTAGCGAAATGCCGGGTTCCTTGATACGGTAAAAGCATTGATACACTTTTAATAACTCGCTGCTGAGTAAATGTTGCGATCATGCGATGTTTCTTTGTTCTAAAATAGACCTGGCCTGTACTACTTCCATGCAGTTTCTCTTTTTTAAAAAATTATTTCGTGCATCTGGAATAGTAACGTTCTTCGTCGAGAGTCTCAAGGGTTTCTTCGTTGTTTCGACGTCTAGAATTCACCCGATAAATATTCCCTACGTATCTTATGTAATATTTTACGAGCAAATTTATTTCAATCGTATCGATGTCTACACTGTGACTAGCGGAGAAGGAAGCAACTCAAAGGAAATGGGAATTACAATTCACCATCAACTGTCAGCGAATTCGCTTTTCCAATTTCCCGAAACGCAAACAGCTGCAATCACCTTTCGTCTGAAATCACCGGTTCGATTGACAATTAATATTCTCGGTTGAAAGAGCCGAGGACTCGATCGACCCGATACCATCGATTACCCAAACAACGCGTTCAATTAATTCCAACCCCCAAGATCAACCCACGTTGTATTTCACCCCGGTCTCCATTCACGAGCCGTCAGACTTCGCGAAGGCAAGCTACCCGTGCCGAAGGAAGAAACGAGAAAACCGAGACGAGAGAACCTCTTAAAAACCTTGCTAATCTAATCGCATCGAGCCGCGTACACAGCTTTGCAAGATTGAATTTTCGTATAACTTTGAGATCTCGACAAAAGCACGCCGAAGATCGCCTATTGAATTTTACGTTCTATCGTGTCTCAACCGACCTTCGACCAAATTTTCATCGTCGTTCGCGAGGAAACTCTTAAACGACGTCCTGCAACTCTTATCGTATCCCGCCAACTCCTGTGGGACCAGGAACCGCTGTTTGCACACCTAATTGGTATTCTTACTTTCCCAGCTGACGAGCTCTAGCTCATGCATATATTCCAAGGGGAACAAACCCCTGGCGTCCCTTTTAACCCTCGATACGCGTACACCGTTGCGCGTGTACGCTAACTTTATCGCGTCGTTTTGGCCACCGTCGTCGTTTCACTCTTCACCCTTCTCCTGTTCTTTTGGCTAGATTTAAGGACAATGAAGGTCGATCGCAATTATTCGCACGCCGTGTACAACGCGGATAGGAATCGATACGTAACGTCAGGTTACGATCGATCCATCTGAATTGCGTGTTAGTAAAAATCGTCTACAAGCGAGCAAATACCTTGGCGAACGACTCTACGTAAAATTGCTGTTTTACAGTAACGAACGTCAAGGGGTTATTTTGCTGTTTAAAGTTTCGAAATTTTCCACGCATCGCGACTATCCTAATTTCGTAGTTTTTAGTGGCATCTGGAAAAGTATCGATGAAAGGCGGAGGCTATTTGTAGATACACGGCACGAAAACCTGGAGACTGTATCACGGCGGATGAGTCGTTGAACGAAGAGTGTCTTGTAAATTGTATTACGTGTTTCGTCGCGCGCCAATCAAAGACCATAGAAAGCCGGCTGAAACGGACCCCTAGTCACGTACGCGCTGTAGACTAATTCGCGAAACTGTCAACTGGCGTTTACTATGTAAGACGATCCGCGCGGAATGTAGATGAGGGGGTGCTTTAGAGATAGTTGTTACTTGAGAATTTCCTGGGGGACTCTCATCCGCGATAACTTCTTTACTCGCTTCGTTCCTACCAGCAGGAACAGACAAGCTTCCTTTCGAGGAAACCGCGTTATGCAAACATTGTCTCTTCTGGATTTCTTTTTCACCCGTGGCTGTTCTAGGCGGGCCGTTGTCTTCCGGTGACGTTGAACGCTGTAATTCTTTCCGTATCTTCGAGCCCAGCTGACGTCTATTACGGATTAACGCCAAAGTAAGTGTCGCGAGAATGCCGCGCCGATTTCCAGCAGCTTCTCCTATATTTTTCTGGAATTTTTTTTAATATCTCGCGTTACTTATAATACGCTGATTATTCGATATCGTCGGGTATTAACGCTAAAACCGAAAGTGGCTGCTACCTCGACGCAGCAAGTTTGCGGATTATGCTCGCTTAACACTCTTTTGTTTGCTTCTGACTCTAGACCGGCGCGCTCTCGTTCTAAATTCCGAAACTGCTTATTTCGTGTTTTATAACAAAACATTTGGCGGAACTGTTTACTTAATTTTTTAATTCCCAACGGCGAACGCTCGCGATCGAAAGTTTCGCTTCAAGTTTCAAAGTTTCACGGGAACGAGAGGAAAGTCGTCGTTAAACTTAAAAAATCGAAGGTTTGGGGATCGTGGACCGATTGAGCGAAACAGAGGGAAAAGGTAACGGCAAAATAGAAGGATTCGTTGGGCACGTAGCTTCGATTTGTCGAGAGAGTATCTGGAGAGCCGGACTGGAAAAACCTTGGACGCCGTTGTCCATTTCCTGACCGCTGTATCGCCGCCCAATAAATTAGACGGCGAGAAAAGAAGACGATGAAATTTCACAGGATAATACAATCTGCCGGCGGGATGCCTCGAAAGCGGCGAGTTTCTTATTTTTCAGTTTTCTTCCGCTGTTATTTTATTTTCTCTCTTTGTTTGCCGTACCTGAACCTAGTTTTGGTTGCCCTGGTGCAGCCTTTCCGCGTATACTTCGTCCTGCTGAGAACGAGAACGCAACGAATTGGAGAAGTGGGTGCTTTCCTGATGTGTATTTCAAATAGATTTTCAAAGAATTTCCGGACAAGGTAGGGAAAACTCGTTCAAATAAAAAGAAACACGTAATATCAGAGTTTCTTATCGGATTGGGTATCTCTAAATACGTTTAAAGTAGTTTTTCCCATTTCCCGAGAAGACAGATAGAAAAGACAGAAAGACAGTTTGCAACTCAAAGTGACTGAAATAAATTCTTGCTTCTATTTGTCCAAGTTGAGACCATTTCATTCAACTTACTCGATCCGCTACCGCTTTTAGATTACGTACGTTATGGTCAGACCTATTCTACTTGTCCTATCAGAGACAGTAGTCCAACTTCACTTTTTCCTTCGCTCGACCGTTCTCCTTCGCCTGACGAATTATTGGATGGATCAGTGACGTTCAATTTCCGTTTTAATAGCCTGATTAGGATCGATCCTATTCCGCTGTTCAAGTTCGGTACTATTCTACTTTAACGCTCGCCATTACCAATTATAAGCACCTCGTTTAACGCATTCGCCGGTATTAGAATACGATTATTTCCCAGAATTGCGTTCGTTACATAAGAGAAATTTATTCGACACATTTTTCGTTGCTTTATTTAACTTGGCAAATCAGTTTGTCGAACGTCAGTGAAATAGAAATGCACCGGTTACGTTTATTTAGATAATTCAATCGATGCACTGTGCTAGTCAATAGCAGCGAACAAATTGAAATAACACTTTCAAGCTCTGAATTAACGAAGAAAGTGTTCAAGGACGAGAGAAGTTAAACCAAGAGAGATAAGTTCACGATTCACAATCAGCACTGCAAGCTTTCTATTTGATCGGTAGCTTTTCTCTAGAAAATGAATTTCTATTCGGAGCTTGCTTTCATTTTGATAGAACGGATTCTCTGACCGAAACATTTTCTTGCGCTTTCATTTCCGAGCTTTTTGATCTTGCTATCCTTTTATATATCAGAGACATAGCGATAGTAACATAGTCGATCGCAGGCTACGCGTAACTTTGCTTGAAATCTCCCTTTTTCTACTCGTACGTGCGACGTTCAACGATATAAAGAATCGAAGAAATTTTTCACGGTACGAACAACGTTTAGACATCGATTTATTCATAAATGCTTGTTCTTTGAGTTTCAATGCAATCGGATCAAATTTCACCTAGATGAAGACCTGCTTCCAAAGAGAATTATTTTCACGATTTTTCATTAAATCTTTATTATGCAAATATCTCGAGTGTCGCAAAGAACGGAGGCGCACACCAAGCTTTTTTTTTTTTCAAGCGACCCCATTCGAAGGGCAAACGATCGTCGAACTTAATCGAAGAAAGAACCGAGAAAAGCAACGTCTGGTTCTACCAAGTGTTTCGGTCAAAGTCGTTCATCGAGTTCTAATTTTTGTCGTTGCCCGCTTTGTGCAGAATCCCTTTGTATTTTCAAGCATTCTCTCGGTCCGAGAGTTCCTCGACGTCCTCGAACCCCGTAGCCAGTTCCAACTTCCTCTTCTTACATGTTGCCAGCGGCGCGATGAAGCACGTTCTCAATGAAATGCATCAAAGTAACTTTACATGCTTCTCCGATTTATTCTTCAAAGCGCGGCTCGAAAAATATCGAGGAGAACAGGATCTCAAATATCTATGTCTCACTGACGTCGAAAACACTCCACAAATATTTTCATCGTCGTAAGGTGTCATTCGTTAAAATAATTCAGCGGAAATCTACTTTCACTTCCGATTTTATTTTTGAGACGTTGCACGAGGGGATGACAAGAACTGCGATATTTTGGACGATTTGCCTATGTATGTATATTTGATGCACTAGGTTGGTGCGTCTGTGCGTAGGTACCCACGCGAGTATGCGAAATGACGCATGATCATTTGCTTTCGAGCAATTAATCAAGAAATTATGTTCTTGATGCGGCAGTTTCCTACGTTTCAAACGTTTAACTTTAAATTATTACAACTTTCTCCCGCGAAATTGTAAGAATATGCAGCAGTGCTACAACGAATAAAGACAATAAAAAATGTATCGAAATAAATTGTACAAATCTAATGTTAAAAAAGATATTAGCCAAGGGCCAAGTATTCGTATTCTTTTGAAGATGTTGTACCATCGATCTAAAACATCGAACGCACGTCCAGCCAACTTATTCGTGATTTTGCAGTTGTTGCCATTTCCTTGTTACGTTTATAACGTTATTTCCTAGTTCCACCACTTGATTCCGTGTCTCCTCGTACTTCCTCTTGAAGCTTCTGGAATTTTTGCTAAGCACAATTCGCTGCCAAAAGCCATCACTTCGACACACCCTTTCAACCACGTTGAATACGAAGCGGAAAAACCTACAGTCAACTTGGACTTGCAATTAAACACACAATTCAATACACGCCGATTTTCAATTTCGCGTCTTTATTAAACTTTGCTAAATTTGCTTCGTACAATCAATTTTACAATACTATAGTTGGAATACCTTCGCGAGCCCGTGTACAGATCCTCGAAATAATTAGTCGCTGATCGTCTGGAGGAGATCCGGTGTAGGTTGGTTGGCGAAACAGGTGACGAGGTTAACCGGAAGGGGAATCAATTTTCATGTTGGCCCAGTTGAACGGTTCGATTCACAGACGATGGTTTTCTTTTGAACGTAGAGAGCGGACGGTGTTTTCACGGACGATGTTACGCCGACGCCAAACGAGTTTTACGTGTAGTACGATACAACGTCGGATGGAAATGGAGGTCGCGGAACGAGTATGCGGCCTGCCTTTTCTCTGCCACGATAATGGTCCGTATTTGCTCGACTCGGTTTCAATCGACTGCACGGAAAAATGTGGGAAACGCCGTGCACTTTAATTCCTCCAAGAATAGCCTCTCATTCACGCCGGGATTAAATTTGATCGTTAATCCCTCGATTACATCCCCTTTTCGAATAATCGTACGTACAGGAGCCCTTTAATGCCTGAAATTTTAACTCTTGCTCCGTGCTCTGCTTGTTCCTCGGATCATTTCTGTTGAATTCGTTATCGAATTAAATTGCACAATTCGCCCAAAAAATTATCGGACGGTGACAAGGGGCCAGTGGTTTCTACATTTTCCAAACCGAGCAGTTTGCTTCTGTTTTTAGATTTTAAACACGCTTAGAGGCACGATGAATCGGGAAGGTTTCGAGAAGGTTGTAAATCGCGGCATAATTTGCTTACGACTTTATTCGACGAGAGAAACTACAGCGGTGGGAACTTCGCGAGAACGTAAATCGTAATTAAAGTTCCGTTCAATTAAGACGCAAGGTGTAATTCAAGATCACCATAAACGCCCCTCCACGGTCATTAATGCACACCGTACGTGCCGAATGTTTATGTCCGGTTATTAAAACTGTGGAACCTAACGAGGTCATCAATGAATCCTTCCACTTCCAAGCGATATTAAATTCCTGCGCGATTAATTGGCCAACTTTCGGTAATCGGGCATAAGTTCGTCTCAAAATGAAAGGAATTTATTTCCTGTTTAATAACCACCATTTAGAATGATACATTTACGAGTTCATATCCCGGAGAAAGATCGCGTATTATATCTAGAATTAAACGCTTCAATGGAAATTTTTATCCGAAACAATTTTACCTTTTTGCTTCCTTTTCAGGAAATTCCTTTCGAATAACATTCTGTTTCTACTTGCGCGGCCATTTCGTTCCCTCGTATCTTTTATTCGATGAATTTTTTCGCTATTCGTGTCACAGCTTCGATATTGTCCAGCCAGTTCTCGCGATTCCCGTTGCATTTCGACGGAGACGTTCGAGGAGACGTTTGTTTCATTGCTGAATTTCTGACATTATCGGTATCGTTCTTGAAGAAAGTCGATTGTATGAGTGATTAGCGTGGAAATTATTTGGAGAATTCCATTAAGCGACATTGTCACAGGCAATTCGGCGAATTTTTCGCGTTTCTTCGACTAACTCGCTAACGAAGTTGTTGACTTTTACTAGCGCAGGGACGTTACAGTTTTTACAAACTACAGTTGTATTTGACGAGAGAAAACTATCAACGCATACAGATAGTTGTGGAGCTTTCTAAAAAAATGCCCGCATAAACCAAATGATTCGACTAAAAAATACCACCTATATTATATATTCATTATAGACTAACTGATTCTTTTCTCAGAAGGCTTCTCAATTATTATCTATACGAATGAAAAGTGTCTACTACGAGAATTACCAGCACCAATTTCAAACTTTCTGTTGGTCGTCGCCAACCTGTGTTAAATTTGAAAATATTAAAGCGACTAAGTGTGAAAGGATGAAAACGAAAATAGAAAGATTTTTATTTTTACACGTGCTACATTCGGTTTGTAGCCATCTAGAAGTACTCATACATTCTTTCTAAGAACAAGAGGCTAAGTTCGGCTTTAAACGGCGATTGAGACCTCGTTTAAGTCGTACATACCTTACGTCTCCTTTTTCCTTTCTTCTATTTGGAGAGCAATCGTTCCGTAATGTAGAGCGAAATCGAGCTTTACGAGGTCCCCGGATAAATCTCGGAACGGTGTGTTCTTTCGTCTTGATTTTTCTTTGTGGCGTCGTACTCCTTGTAACGCGTGTTTCGACCGGAGGATCAAATTAAAAGGCCAGCCAGACGGCTCTTATTCGTTTTACCAAGAAATATCCGCACGTTCCTAAGATAAAGAAACAAATAGTATAGCAACCTCTCTCTCGTTGTTTGGAATCAAACAAGTTACAAGCTTGTTCCTCGTATTTGAATTAGTCAAACTAACACGGCACTGCATGGATATGACCACTGTCTGGTTCGAATATGGCCTTTTATCCGGAGAGGTCTATTGTCCCGAATTGGTCGCTGATATCTGATTTTAGTCACGCTGATTATAATCGTTGCGCGTACGTTAAGTTACAGAGAGAAATAACGTAAATTACACGCGCACGTTACTTTTTACAAATCTATCGTACTTGTCATATACCCGGCCATTACTAAAAATTAACAAAAACGTTGCAGCAAAGAATAAGTGGCAATCATTAAAAAATTGTTTGAAAACAGCGTGGAAAATCACGCGATGGACGCGTTTCCTCAAGAACAAGCGCGAAACGAGGCAAAGGGAGTGGTCAACGATCAATCACATCGTCGCAAACGAGCTTTCTACGCTTCGTAAAATTTCCATCCACCTGCAGGCGTGCCATGCTTGACAAACAACCCCCTTTGGAAATCATCCCTCCAACAACTCTCGCTTGGTTTTAGCTAAACGAACATTCGACAAATGCCTGTCCCGGCCTTCCAAATACAAAATACATTTCTCCGCCCCCCTAATTTCCCTCCTTCTCGTACACCTGTAACCCAGCCAATTACTTGACCGGCAGGTCAGATCGCGGATATCGTACGTTTACGGGTAGAGAGACTGGCTCGGTAGCTATCTGGTGACGAAACGACGGAGGATGCGGGCGCGATCAGGGAATTGTTGTGTTATCGCGCCTGTTAATCGGCCAACCCTGGCGGATGCACGCTCTTCACCACTGCTAGTACTTGGGACAAGTCACATGCTCCTTAATCAACCAGCCGGCCGACATACTCACAGCGTTTTCCGCGCTCTTGACGAGAATCGAGCTCGCCACCAGCCGGACGAGAACCTGCCTTTTAATCAATGCCGGACCTCCGGCTCCGCTTGAATTATTCAACCCAGACCTGGTGGTTCGAGGGTCACGGAATATTCTCAAGTTCGTGTAGACGCCTCTCTAGAGGCCAACGATCCGCCCTTTCCTTCTTTTTCGTTTTAAAGCCTTTCTATTTCTTTTTGCGGCGTTGTTTGACTCTAGAGAGGGAGGGATAGATTGTTTTATTTCTTCGGTAGTTCCGATGGCGGTTAAGAGGCTTTTCTTCCCCTTAAACTTGAAATATTCGAATCGTACAACTTTTTGTTTCACAACTATGATGTAGTACAGAACTACGTGGACTGTTTTATTTCTTTGATAGTTCCAGTAGTGGCTGAAAGGTGAAACCTTTTTTCTTTTCTTCTCTTAACTTGAAATATAAGACACATTTGCGTTACAATTAATATAATTCTTCCTTTGATAACTCTGGTGTACAGCATAAAAATCGCGCCAGGGTGTCTTCTTTTTTTTTTTTTTGTGAGTTTTCTAACGCTTATAAAAGAGAGAGAGAGAGAGAGAGAGAGTACAGTACTACCTATCTATAGGAGGAAATCGTAATGTCGCGAATATTATCGGCCGTACAGCTGCATTTACAGTCTCTTCCAAATATTTATCGAGAAAATACTTGAGACGCATGGTATTTGAACTGACATGAAACAGCCGGTACGATCGATGCGTTCGGAAATGGGCAACGTGTTCGGACGCACGCTCTAACGTTGTTTTCCTATCCAGTCCTTCTGGATTTTTCCTCGCGACAACGGCGCTCTTTTTTAAATAACACCGACTGAAGGAATGTGGTTGTTCGAACCATTAGCAGGATTTGAAGAGCAAACGGCGGGTACGTTTGCTTTCCGGGGTAGAGACTGTTGCAAACGTCCGGTAAAGGAAGGGATGAAAGTCCCCCTCTGCGAAGTCAAGGAAAATGTTGGGAAAATGTTTGAAATATTCGAGGAATTCACTACGTAGGAACGCCGGCCGTAAAAGAGTTAAATAACTCGAGAGAAAATCAGAAGCGTCACCTGGCATTTTAATTGCCCCGCGTCATTAAGAGGGTTGCGATATTTTCTGAATGCTCGACGGTCAATTAGAAAGAAACTTTGGAACATCGCGTATTCGTTAAAAGTTTATTGCTAATGGAATCACCATTGTACACTATCGTTCGTAAGCATTTGGACACCTGCTGCTCTTATACGAAACTTAACAACGAATTTCGAGAATTTGTTCGGAACGAGATTAAGAAATTAATAAAAGTTGGAGTCGAATGAGTTCGCAGGACGCTCAAGTATAATGGAAGAGCTAACGATATGCCGAGATTAATTGAAACGGTTATCGAGAGATACGGCATATATAGATGAAAAGAAATTTATACAGTTATTGTAATACCTTAATAACGATTATATTTTTGCATTTCGTCTTAACAATTTCTTAGGTGGTAAACCCAATTTCTCGTAAGTGTTCCAACATTTCCAAACGGCAGTGTACGTATGTCTACGATTTATCTAGATCGCTCCCTGTCGAGTTTTCATGGTGTAATAACTGGTCTCATCCAAAGCCAACAATCTCCCACGGAGATGGTGTATCGAGATAAGCGGTTTCATTATTTTTCGCGTTAGGCTAACGCCGCGTGTCGACCACGAGCCCTCTCGTTAAGCTATGATAAGCGATCGACTATTCAGGGTTCCCGGGCTGAAACGACAAGAAAATTATTCAGCGACATATCGGCTAGGAAAATACGTTTACGGAGGCTTAGAGCCTTAAGCGCGTCAGTGAATTATTGGCTAGGGAAATCGAGCGTGGCGGGGTGCAAATCGAGAATAACCATCTCTATGTAAATCCGGATATAATTCCTGCCGTGATTCATAAGATATATGTCGTTGACGTTCCGACACCACTATCGCGAGCTGAATTTCATGACTTCGCATGAATTTCATGAAAAATAATTAGACTAAATCCCGGACTCAGTTTTACGCGGAACGATCTTATGGAAATAGAGGGGCGCGCAATTTTTCCCTCGGTTTGAAAATAATACTCGATTAGCTCATCCCTTCAACAAGCAATTTCTACGATATGACAAATTAATGAATTATTAATAAATGAAGACCTCGCCGTAAATACAAGATGAATTGCGTACGAGAGCAATTTTCAAATGCAATATCTTGCCAATTAACCGCATCGATCTTTCTATTAAGTTTAAACGTCGAGTTCTCTTGAAAGATATTTACGTGAAAAGCTTTTATTTCGATTCTCTCGTAAAGCATTTTTCTCTAAAGTATCGATCGTCGTATTTTCGATATTAAGCATGCCATAAACTTTTTGACAAATCTTCGTCGTTTCGTCTTCCATTACTCACAGTCTTATATCTTTGGTTCGGACAGATTATCGATTCCCCCCCCCCTTTTTTTTTAACTATGTTACATCAAAACACGCTCTTTTAATCGTTAAATAACATGAAAATCAGAACATCGACGAAATCGTACTCGATCGTATCCTTTCTCCGTAATCTTCAAACGATATCTTCGATGTTAATAGCATTTTATAATAATTAATACCTAATAAAATACCCTATGATCAGAAATTGGTAATAGAGAATCGGTGCAGCTGCAGTAAAATAAAAGTACGAAGACAGCTTGCTTCCATTTTCTCCGCGGCGTTAAGTCAAAATCGTTTTGTCCTCCCGGTGCAAATGTTTCCAAGGATGTCGTGGGATGGTTGCGTGGAGGGAGGATCCGTAAAACGAGAGGTCCGAGGATATATTACGGGTGGCTTGGCTGCTCTTTGCGTTGTTCTTGCGGCGCATAAGTAGCAGCGGAGAATCCCGACTTAAATTTCTCGCTTGCTCGCTCGCGAGGGAGTGAGGATGAGAGGCGATGGCAGGGAGCCGGGCTTGGTTTTACACTATTGTTACACGGAGAGATTGTGGCAAACAACGGCCGACCGGTGTAAATTATTGAAGAGAACCGCTTACCCGGGAAGTTACTCGGAAAAACGCTCTGAAAATGGCGCACGTCCTTTTATTTTCGTCGGCATTTTCCGCGCTTGCGTTTGTTTTGCCACGAATCGTCGCTGCTTCGGTGAGTACATTTTCCGGTAGAATTGTTGTACTTGCCCGTTTTACTGATTGCAGCTCGCTTTTTACCTCTTTCAATTTTGCCCCCCGTAGCTACGAGGATTCAGTCGCGCAAATTGTTCGACCCTTTCACACCGGCTTTTTGTCCAAAATAATAAAAAAAAAAAAGAAAACAAGGAAGAAAAATAAAATGCAATTTCAAATTAACGATCAACGCGAGAGGCGTCCCTTCGTGGCTCGTTTCTGCAACCATTTTTAATTAGCTCACTTTACGTTTCTCCACTGCACTTTATTATTTTTTTAACGCAGAATTATGTTCCTCGATAATCGCTGCTGACTGACGGTCGCGGTTTGTCCGACAAATATATGCGAAATTTTCCTATAAGTATTTTCAAACGGACATGTTGTAAAGTTTACTGATAAGCAGGTGCTACTATATGATACACTAAAATGTTTATACGAGGAAAGAGAAAGCGAAATGGGGGAGATGGAAATAAATTGAAAGAAAGGAAAAGGAGAGAGAAAGAGAGAGAGAGAGAGAGAGGATGAGGAATGGGTGGAAGGAAACAGAATGGGAAGCGATGAATGGGAGTTAAATGGAAGGAAAACGAAGAAAGAAAGAAAGTAAGGAAGGAAAGAAAAGGGAAGGAAGAAAAGGAAGCATAGAAGGTGTGCAGGGATGAAAAGGGAAGGAAGGGAAGCCATTACGTACATTTGCTCCAGCTCATCCTGAGAGTGAAACAGCCAGGCTGGAAATAATAACTAACAGCGCAGTGTAGAATTTTTACACTCTGTATCCCCACTGCACCTCACCGGAGCTTTTTATTTACTTGAAAACGCTACAAAATATATCTAATTAGGTCATCTATATTTAAAAGCCGTTACAAACAATTACGACTTACCAAGAACGAAAGATTGATATTAATTTCGCAGCTTCATCCGCAAATAAATTTCACGATTTCTAAGAATTCTTTTTTTATCTTTAATTAAGCACCGCGAACCGCATCGTGTTCGATATAAGCACCCCTACTTCCATGTATCTTTGTTTTTCATTTGCCGAGAAACATTCATTATCAGAATTTCTGCTTTTCATCCGAGTACACGGAAGCCGTGTATTTGAACAATTTATATCTCCTTTCTCTCTCGTTCGAACATGTCCGTCTTTGAAATACGATCACGTAGCTTTACGCGACTGATACCAATCTCCAGTATAATTCGACTCGGCTTTCATTGCATCTCACGTTTGTGAGCGTCGAAATATAAATAGCCCTCGTTACGAATTACCGTGCAAACAACATTGTTTCGCGAGAACCAACGCGAACAGAACCGGAATACTCGCTTATTTAAAGACTCCATTTATCTTTTAAACATGTGGCTAGTAGTCAAATCGAGTTTCAACGAAATTTCGTGATATTTACATTTTTCGAATCGCCGCGTCTCTCGTCGTTTTGCCTTGCCACCGTTTCTCTTCTCTCCGCGAATCAAAACGGTATCACGAAACATCGAACAGTCGGCCCATGATCTGCCTGAAATTTATTTTCCCACTTTATATTCTCAAATATTCTTGATGTCGTTTAATATTCCATATATTTCCACTGTTTCCGTAAACAGAGCTCCGCAAAAGTTAAAATTACGCGGGGATTCTACAGGTAGACCACTAAAAATAAATGTATACCAGCGAAACAAGAGAATCTGCATCTGCGCTGGCTTTAAACAACATCATATTAAAGTCGATTAAGAAACCATTAAAATTAGCGGTGAATATTAAATTACGAAAAGTTTTACGCTACCGGGCTCGTTTAACAATTCTGCGTTCATAGTCTCACGAAGCGTGGTGCAATTTCGCGTTGTATCACCGGCGATGAAACTGATCTTCCAAAATAAGTAAATATAACGTACCGATGTTTCTACGCTTCCTGCGCTCTCCAATATCTTTTTCCGAAAACAAAAAGAAAAAAAAAAAAAAAAAGAATGAAAACAAACTAACGAAAAATACAAATACATCAAATACAAATGGTAGCAGAAAATTGCTCGATATGTGGTATAATTTCATATTCCATCGATATCGAAACTCAGCTGTCCAATATATTTTTTCTAAAAACAGGAATGTGTAAAATACAAACACCGCTAAACTCGTAAAGTGATAAAAAAAATACACCTGTAAAATCCCCAATATCGCTCGAATCAATTATCGATCCTTGTACCTTTCCTCTGCCGCTTCTTCCTAAAAAGCCGCCCCCGTTTCCCTGCGAAGGCGTCCACGAGTGTAAACAGAATGAGAAACGTACCTTTCAGCCTTTGACAACGGGCCGCCAGGCCAATAATCGTCCGATCATACACCGTACAACTTTTCCACCCATTTTTCCGTCGGCTCACGGTTCGGCGTGGTGGGGGCCGCAGCGACGGTTGGCCGCGAGGTGGGGTTCGTAGGACGACAGGCAGCAGCGACGGCGGCGGTGGCAGCCCGGCAGTCGTTCGGGGTGGTTTCGGCGCGGTAGTACACCGCGAGCATTCCACGAGCTTGTACACGCGTGCTCGCGTTCCTATTCGTCCCTCTCGGCTCCGCGTTGCGTCGTTCTTTCGCCTTTCGCGACACGTGATGATTCTTATTCTCCATATCGTCTTCAGGTCGTAACAAGACTCGCCTTTCTTTCCAGCGAGCTTCAATTTCCGCGTGACGTCAATATTTGTCGGTGGTGAGCACTCATGCCGTTTAGAAAACGACGTATGGAGCGACTCGTGCTTCGAGGCTGGTTTCTCGGAGATTCCTGTACTCGACGACGCTGACGAGACTCGTTCGGCTGTGCACAGAAGCCTTGCATGTCGGTAAGTATGCACTTTTTTCATATCGGTCGAAAGGGGTGCGAACACGTGTTGACCGAGTAACGACACGATTTTAAATCTAATTACAACTTGTAAATAAATCTACAAGTATTGTTGTAACCTCGTTGCGTATTGTCACGACTAATCGGAATAATGATTTCTTATACGTGTTTGCATCTCGAAGTAATCGACATGAATTATGATTAGCGATTTACTGAACCGCATTATCCTCGAGATAAATGGTAAATGTGATGATTTTGTTATAGCAATTATCATTGCAATAGCGTATAGGTGGTAATCGCGAGTCCCTACGTTTAATCTTCATTCAGTTAGAGTCTAATCTTTTCAATTCGTCAAACGGGCAGACTCCTTCATCATAATCAAGCTTATTGATCATCGAACCGCAAAATAATTCACGAGGGTCTTAAACGTTTCACACGCGAGCTAGCGATCTAAAGCCGGCTTAACGTCTCATTCCAAGAAAGCCCGCGTTGTCGCTAATTTTCCGCTCTCTCGTCGATCATCCTCAAAGTCTGCCGTCAAAGCTTCCCCGAGGGGGATGTTATCACGATGAAGGAAAAAAGCCGCGAAATTCGAAAGCGAAACCATTACGTTTGCTCGGGCGACGGTGACGCTTTATTACCACTTCTTTACAAGTATTATCGCGGCGATCCACGATCGCAGATATCCGGTCGAAGTTGCAAATGTCCCAGAAGGTAAACCAGCACGTGATTATCAAAAACTTTTCAAACGACTATTTTTACGCTACTATATATCAGTGTTACGATCTGTCACGATTTCTTTTTACGATTTTTTTTTTTTTTACGACCGTTGCGAAAACCTAGATTAATAATTTTATGTTCGAGAAGGAAGCCAGACGTATTTCTCGTGTATTGGATTTTTTGATTTCGTTTGGCGAGGTCGTTTTTCTCGATTGGCGAGTTTGGTTCGAAGGATTGTACGTTGCATTCAGGATGTTTAGAGGGGGGAAAAAGCGAAGGGTAGAATATCGAATGACGTGACTTTCGAAGCGGCACCGCCACCAACAGGTGGAGGGCTATTAAAACAGGTGGAGGAACGACGCTGTAACGGCGCACCGATCAACGCTCTCTCTGCTAAATTACCAAATTAAATGCGTTGGAACATGGTACAAGGATACGAAGAAGAAGAATTGCTTCTCCGAAACCGTCTTCTCGATGCTGCTTATCGGTCTAAAGAATTCCAGTTTGTTTTAATCGTCGTTCAACGAAAACCGAATTATTACGACGAACGACGAATATTGCATTTTGTAGCGATAGAACCAAGCGTGTAAATTTACTCGAAAAAAAAAAACATACACACACACACAATTATTCGTACAGTAGAAAGATATAAACACGAGATAGTCACTTGAGTGAGAATTAGTCAGCCTTCGCGGCTCGAGCGTTAATTATTTCTTAGAATAATACGTTGAACTAGTATTATAAGAGACTTTCATAGTGCCCAAGGGTATCCTATTTTTGTTTACAATTCGACTTAGAGCGTGTGGTTTACCTTACGCGGCGATATAAAGTTTTATTCCTATGCGAAACATGTACTCCGTTGTTGCGAAGGGAATTCCTGTATCTTCCCCCTAAAACGGGGACGCTGCAATTTAATTTAATTTTGCCGGGTATAGAAGTTCACGGTTTAAAACAAAATTCTCTGCTCTTTCAGAGCTATACGCATTTACACTAAACAGTGTCTTGTAAAGGAATGGAAAAAAGGGGCGAGCTGCGCGGCCTCGTCAGCGGAAAGGCACGGCTTTAAAACGCCTGTTAGCGTTATGTCTGGTAATTTTTATGATTTTTAGCTTCGTTTAACTTTGTTAGATCGGTAAGTAGACGGCAGCCGAATGAGAGTTAGTTTTCACGCCGTAGTGAATACCTATTATAAACCACGCAGTTCTTACGTAAGGCTGTACGCGTTTAGCCAAACAATACACGCGGCTTCACCTGTCAATAACCGATGCACGGTTTCGCAAACAATCGCGCGTGTATAATTTCGGTGGCGAAATTTATTTGTTCGATATAATGGCCGATATGGTTCGGAGATTAATGTTGCGAACAACCATTTGCTATCGTGGTCATGAATTGATTTAGCGGAAGAATAGGAAGACAGTTCAATTTCAAGATTATCGGAGCAGATTTTTCGATGGAAAATTAAGTCACGGTGATGGTGAATTTTACGCGATTTCCGATGATAGATCGATTATTTCCCCGGACAACCACACAGATATCGACAGACCGTGATTTCAGCTACGGATATTTCCAATCTTTATCGCGGAGACCTTCGTCGATATTCGAAATATCGTTTTCAAAGCTCCCGGGAATACCGCGTGTTTTTAATTGATCATTTTTATTCGTTAATCTGCTTCCTGACCGAGTTGCTTTGCCGAAACAGTTGGCGATTATCTTTCGATCTTTTGGAAATATGGAAAAATCGTTCTTCAGGCCATTGCGAATGCCGAGAATCTTCGATTGTCTGACAGCTTTTATCCGTCACTCTGGCGACAGGCTATTCTCGTTCGAACTGCTTTCCTCGAGCAATTTGCACGAAGACACGCGGCGTCTTTTAAATTGCCAGTCAGTTGGCGACGCTCCCACGCCGGGGACGTCGGTCGCAAGAACGCGAAACAGCCCGGCTGGAAATGATAACTAACCGCAAGAACGCGCGTGTATCGGTCGCTAAAAAAGCACAAAGGCAGAAGGAGACTAGAGCTCGACAAACGACTTGACTAAACTCGCTGTTCGGAGAGACACAGAGTGCTTTGAAAGACGCGTTCGTGTCGTTTAACGAGTCGTTGGCAAACAAATGTAACGAGAACGGTATCTAATAAAATCGCGCATTAATATTTAGGTCGTCGCGAAACGCGATTCGAAACGGTCGGGTAAAGGCTTGCAAGCGAGGAGGAAGAAGAAATGTTTTTTTTTTTTTTTAAGAGAGATGGGATGGGGTGCAGCGAAGATGAAGGCGATCAAACGAGTTTCTTTCTGGGTCAATGTGATTTCGAAATTTATGTCGCCCCGGGAATCAGGCGAAAACGTTCGATTTCGGTCGAACTGTTCAGACGATGCGTTACGGAATTGGAAAAATTAAAGCGACGGTGGATTTTCTAAGGAATTATTTGACTACGTAATCGTCTCTTCTATTTCAGAATTTCTTTCGTATTTAGAATACACACATTCGTTTATCGGCATTAAAAAATGAGGTAAATCTCAAATATTATCAGGATGTTATTAAGATCAGGAAGCATTATCTGGTTCGATACTTTACATTAAGATACGTAGACAAAAAATTATGGAATCTTCTATAAATGAAATAAATAATCGTCATAACGATGTTTATACGCGTTGCGTCTCGATCATCGCGTCTTTAATCAATTTTAACACACATTTCGTCTTTTTAAAATACAAATTTTTTTTAACACGGTCAATGTTCCGAAACATGTAAACGCGCAGGTATTATTTAAACGTATCGCCGGATACCTTTAATAAGGAATATGTACGTTACAAATCCCTTTTTTTATGTCACCCATGGCGAAGGATAAAGTTGCGCTAAAGCCTGGAACGATAAAAGCGCGCCGCGTAAGAACATCCACGGGCGTGCGTCTGGGAAACGTTAATTTCATAAGGGATGAAAAATTGTAAGTGTAATCTGCTGAAACGCGCTTCTTAATTCCAACATTGCTACATTAATAAATCGCGGCCCACCGAATTAACCTAATTTCATATTAGCGCTATTACAGATGATATATTAATACATCTGCTCGCGTAGATTAAACGTTCTTAATTTTGAAGTAGCAAACCGAGGTTCGAAGGTCGATGCGATCTTAATTTCGGATTTCCCACGTTTTTACGAATCTATTCTCTCATCTCTCGTTCCTTCTCAATTTTCAATTAAAAAGAAGCCGCGCGCTGTTAATTGAATCGTGTATCATTTACGTAACACAAAGCTAGCCCCTATATCGACATCGAGTGGAATGTAATTAAACTGTCACGGTAGCAAGAAACCAACAAATTTACCTCGGATAATAACGTCTATCTTTGACGCAAAGTGCCATACCGTTATCGTTTATCAAGAACTAACGATCGCAATATCCACTGCGGATTTTACCGATGTCTGCCAAATTAACCAAACGGGCGAAACACGGCGAGAAAAGATAAGGAACGGGAAGTCATAGAAACAGAAAGGAAACGGTGGCAAAAGCTAGGTAACGACGAAACTCGAAGAAAGGCAGGTACAGAAACGAAGGCAATTGGTTAGACTCGGTCGTGTAACTAACTCGGCCTACCGATCACGTAGAATCAGACAAGATTCATTGAAAATCTGTAGCCGTGCCCCGGGGATGATACAAAATTCTGGTCTTCTTCCGGGGTAATTGAATCCCGGTGCGCGGCCAGCCTGTTCTCCACCTCCTTTCCTATCTATCCCTAGCTCTCTCTCTCTCTCTCTCTCTCTCTCTCCCCCTCCCTCCCGTGTTCCATTCAGTCGACCGAACTGGAACATATACGCGGCCTTGCAGTTTATTTTCCATCCATCTTGCTTTACGATAAGACAGAAGCAATATCTTGCTACAGGTGGCTGAATATACGTACCTCTCATTCACGGCCACTCGTGTTCAAGCCCTGGTTCCCGCGCGTTGCTTCGCCTCCAGGCCACGGAAATTTCTCTCGTCGTGTATGCGTTACACGTAACCGTGTTTCGTGTACCGCTTCGTGAATCAGAGGAACGGGAAACATCGAAGATGCGACTTTTTCTTTATAGCCGAGTTATCAACTCTTTCCAGAGCTTTGGTGGCTTTTCGTCTTCTCTAATTGGTGCATTGGACATTTCTTTTTTTTTTTTCTTCTGTTGAATCGGGTCGAGTATTTGAATGTAATTGGGGAAACTTGTTGGGAAAATATAACGAACGACGAAACGGGAGATGACAGAGGAAAAAATTAGTTAAAACTCTGTTTAACGGAATATACGAGTGTTTCGTTTAAACTAAATCCTATAGCGACCAGTAATCTGCATATCGGAGATATTAATTAGTCTGGCTGTGCGAAACGCGATCGCAATAAATAAAACGCGGGAGCGTAAGCGCGATAACTCGGCATCGAGACTCGTTTTACTATGCTACGTTATTGCCAGCCGCTTCATAGTTTTCGCCCGAAATATCGTTTTTCCGCGGATCTTCCGCGCGTTTTCTGCAAATAAATCCTTTCGCCCGTCGATGGGAGAAAGTTTGATGATGCCATTAAACAAAGACTGGCGCTGATCTATTTTTCGCTGATAAAATATCGGCGAGATCTATATCAACCACCGATTTTAGATAAATTTGTTATGGCGTACGACGATCTCGTATTTGTGAGAAATCCAATGAAAATCGCATTTTACGAAGTGTACAAAAATTTTATCGATATACTGTTGTAATTCGTAATGGATAGGCTGCGCAAATATTACGGATAAATAGAATTTAATTTTCGCTCGGTGTTTCTATCGAATTAAATATTTCCAGAGCGTGCGGATTCTCGTAATTCCTTTACAATCGATAAAATCATAAATAATCGTTTATCCGTGTTTCTTCAATCGTTGTTCCGTGTTATTGAAAGTATTGGAGAGATATCATTTATCTACAATCAACCAGATATCATGCAGTACAGTTTTAATGAGTTTAACTAAACACACATCGTTAGTGGGCAACCGCGATTTTTATTTACTTGAAAATGCAATCTGATAATCTGTCTGGCAAGGTTTGTAATTTATGATTGCTTGTGCGCAGATTTATTATTTACTGTAGTTAATACCAGAGTGAAAACGATTACTTCATATTCTTTCAAAGTAGCTTCATAAATTTATAACGAAATTTGGGCATTTTTCAGGATTTGAATGATTTTCGATAAAATATGTAGATAAAGCTTGTCTTCCCCTTCCATCGTATATCTCTTTATGTATCTTTTGTTTCGATTTCACTATATTATAAACGTTAATAGTCCTGGTGTTAATTGGAGCTTAAGAGCAAAGGTAGACCAAACAATATTTTCCTAAACGTGAAATAATAGAATCAATTCGCTCTAGTAAGCTGTATTAATTATGCAAAACTGCAGGAGTTCGTCTCTTTCTTTCGCCAAAAAAAGTTTGTTCGATTTAGTGTCTGAGGTGTTGCAACTTCTCGAGCGAGCAGTGTATCTATCGTAGACATCTGTACGATTTGTTGGTTTTTTAAAAATATTCTAGTTGATCCGCTTTGCGCTCAATTATTCTTTTGCTCCTGACAAATCATTATCCCCTAGATCTCTCTAAAGCGTTAGCTTCATTTTCGTCGCTCGTCAATAGGTAGCTGGAAACAATGATTTTGTAAGAAAGCGCATGTACCTACAAGAGTTAATCGTATGCAGGTGTACGAAGAAGATCCAATTAAGCCGCGTTTGGCTTTTCGTAAGCTCGGTCTGTTGGGAAATCCGGCGGAACAGCAGGGTTCGTTAAGGCATAGAAAAGGGAAGTTGCGATATAGCAAAAAACTCAGGTAATTTTGGTTGTGCTCGACCGTGACCAATTAAAAGTACTACTCGAAACAAGTCTCCTGCAACGGATAGAGCCAGTCATTCTAAATTTATCAAAGACGAGACTTTTCTAGGGTATCAACGTTTCTCTGCTGCTGCAAATTTTTTCATATTTTCACGCTCCGCGATTCGTAATGCGTGCGTAATAATTTCACCTCCTGACTTGCTTTGATGTTCCCTTACACGTACGTTATGAATACGTGACACGACGTTGAAAAATGCATCGGTCGAGTGCAAGACGATCCCCGAGTAGCGACAAGTTTTTCGAAAGGTTGCTCTCGACGCGTTAAGTGCGGTCAAAGTTCATGCCCGACAATTTTCAACCCTTTGTTCGTTGGCGTATCGAGCGTGAGCAACGTGTCGAGGCTCGATCGAGTATTTTTAGTTAATTTCCTTGCGCTTGAACTCGCTTGTCAGAAGCTCGATTACTCAAGTGTATGGTTAAACGTACGTGTATTTAAGCTTCGTAGCGTTTAAGTCGTGAAGAATATGATTTCGAAGCTTCCGATCGGTTTACGATTAAAAGAAATTAATTCGCAGCGAGATCGCATTAAAAAGATGTTCGACCAAAATGTTGCTCTCGTACGTTTTAACGAGAAGTAACGATACACGTATAGCGAGCGGCGTTGCTGTGGCCTGTGTGAAAGAAACGACGCGCAGTAAGTCGCGGAAATCTCGTTTAACGTTGCTTTTATTTCCCACCTGTCTTCCGCTATCGCTTTGTAAAGCAGCTTCATTAAATTTATTATCGCGCAACATCACTCGCAAATATGTTCTAATTTTCCGTGGAGGATAGGAGCCGACCAGGATTGCGGTGTCTCATTATGCCGGGAATTTATAAAATCTTCTATCGGTTATAATGAGAAAACGTGTTTGTGTTCCCTGGGAACGTGCTCTAATTACACAAACACCGATGTACGTATTATATCTTTGAAAAAGCTGGCGAGTGCGCCACTTAGAAAATCTATTATTAAATTTATCTCGCGCTTTTCATCGAAACAAATTGGTATCCGTTCCCAACCTACTGCCTTCGTCCCTCCTTCCACCTTCCGCCGCATATGCAGACGCATAATGTAACGGCCAGATCTGCGCGGCTCGTGCGCGCTATATTAATTATGTCTATTTCCATGAATATCTTGGAAATGTCTAATTTCTCGATTACTTAACCACGGCGAACGTTTATATCAGTGTATATTTTTTAATGTATGTATATGTATATAGAAGAAAGATGCGAAGGTTCCGAAGATTGATTTAAATTGATGCGATTACGATCGTAAGAGGTTGCTCTACAAAGTTGAAGTATGATACGACGCGTTGGAACGTCCATGGATGATGCGCTATGTGGCTTTCTGAATATTATCCTAGAATTACCAGGGATATGAGAATAATTCGTTATTTTTCACAAGAATTTTGTAGATTTTATCGTCCAACTTGAACGATTTCTTATCGATAGAAAAATATTATTAGATTAATCAAGCGTCGTGCAAGGGTTAAATATTTCACGTCACCCGTGATATATTCTAGATGCCCAATGATCTTTCATTTTATCTTCAAACCTAAGGAATTCTAATGGGTTAAGAGTAGATAGAAAATGAGCGAAAGAGGACAGGACGGTTAAACAGTTATCACCATAGTGAAATATTGCAGATTTCGTTCGAGTTATACCGGTCAGAGGAAGATTTTTTTTCATGCGATTGGCATATTTCAATCTTCCAAGTTGTAAAAGTGCGATACGTCCTTCTATTCACGTAGCATTCGGCGTCTCCGTGTTGAAAGCGCGGCTTTGTCGTGGCGTCGATCGCGATAGGAAGTGCTCATTGAAGAGCACAGAGCCAAAAGCGAGCGAGCGCGACAGTTAAGTCGCCTTTCACGCGGTCCACTTTACCGGACGCCACTTGCCGGTTCACGGTCTTCCTACCTTCTTTTATACGGACCACTTCTCCGCCACCGACGACGTCGCTCTAGCTCAATGCGACCCGTTCGCTCGTAAAACCTGTACGTCGAACAAATAGCGTTGATTTTATTGCTACACATCCGGAGGAAACGCGTGCGAGCTCTCTTCTCGCCTCAGCTTCAAGGAATCGAGCAACCGACCGGATTTTTCATTCGAAGGCTTTTAAAAATACCTACAACCACCTTGTATTTGGTAACTCGCGATAGAGTCTAAAAGCTAAGCTTTTTAGGATGGAATTTTTCTTCGGCATCGGTAAAAACGTTTGTCGATTGATTCGTCGTTGGAAAGCTAAACAGATCAACTTTATTTTTTCCGAATTTCTCAATTCACGAATCCAGTAATTGGTTCAACCTGTTAAAAAGCGAAGAACTTATTCTCATGAATTTATCTACCGCAAGGAGATACCATAAACAATCAGAAATAATCCAAGATAAATTTTAGGAGATAGTACTTGCAATCGTTATTTTTCTTTGCATTACAAAGCGACTTAATAATTAATTACTTATTGTACAGTGTCGGGTATGTACATGGGTCGTGAAAGAGTCGACGTTCCGTTCCATTGAAAATTTCCTGTCGATAAATTAATCAGTTTCGTTTTCTCGCTTTCATTATTCGCGTGTGCGACAATGTTTAACTACGCGGAAAAGAAATAATTTGCTTCGTTAAAAAAAAAACCGCGCTTTTGTCAGTTTTTCCTGGTCGAGTATTCGCTCTGTTAGCGACAATTAAAAGTGGCAAAACGACCAGCATAGGCATCGGACATGGCTAATTATCATGTTAATTGCGTTTCGTTGGGCTGCATCGTGTTAAATCGGTATGCAAAGGGACGCGTGACTAAAGGAAGACGCGGATGAAACCGGGAGTTCCGTGCGCCAGGTGATAAATAGCGAAAACACGATAAGGCGCAACGAAAACAAGGGGGAAGCTTTGCAATTAAAATTCAGTAACTCGCTTACCGAAGTAGAAGTACACGTCTCGATTGTAGTAGTACCCATTTAATACGATAAAGCCAGCGCCGCTTTACACCGAGTACAAATCACCTCGCAATCACAGCTTTCAATTGCTTCTACGCGAAACGATGAAGTGTTACGACTACCAGGCTAGATTCGAATTAATAGTGTATTTTGCGGCCTTCGTTAATGATCGCCCACGCCATTCAATCGTTAGTCGTCCTTTCATATTTAACGCTTTCTACATACACACCTCTATCCTCGTAAGTATTAGGACCACTTACACATAGTGAGATAAATCGCAGAAACAATTAGAGAATTATTAAAAGCTTCAACGATTGAAGATTACAGAAGAAAAATACGATGGCTTATCATATTTTCCCTTGTGGTCTTCAATTATTATCCGCTTTAAAACTTGCAGAGATTATACGGTTTGAACATAAATCAAAGACTTATGTATTCGGTGTTTAATATTTAAACCGATTATTTCATCTTACGCAAAACTAGGAGAAGTCAAAAGTAAGTTTACATTTCCAGTAAAATAAATATTTTCTCGATTCATTTGTACCTGTTGTTGCGACCTCTCAACTAGTTGGCGATCGGTTAAATTGAGAAACTGGGATCCGCGAACCTTGAACGATATTAACGCTCAAGGTGGAGGGAGATTGAAGGACTTTCTGGTTTGATCGTGATTTTTCTACGTTTATTCGAAATGTTTAGTACAGAAGTAGTGGGAATCTACGTTTATCCAATCACGTGCCCTGCTGAACTGTCGTGGGCGTCTCGCAAGTGGTGCGTCTTGCGAGTACCTGGTCGAGGGTGCGTAGCGTAACGTCACGTTAGCGACCTCATCCGGTCGCCTATCGTCGAGTTCCAATCTAAGGTCGAAGTTTATGACACGTCGTCTGCTATTGAGCAGACCCTTCGAGCGCTCAAATATGCTAATTTTGTTGTCGACGTGATCCGAGTTGTAAACTTTATAATGCGCAATATGGGAAATGTCAACTTCTGAAAAAATGGCAGGTGTGCTGTCCGTATCGTAAAGTTGGGATAATCTTATATCCTCAACACATGTTATTTTTTAGAAGGAGAGTAATTTACTTACTGTCTGCCCTAGTATTTTTCTCGTGCGATAATATTCCTTCCAGAATGCTCGGTTCTGTTATCACTCACAACACCGTCTTGTTGGTTTCTTATCTTTCGGAGACAAACAAGCTTTCGTTGCGTCGAAAACAATGCCGCTATCGCTGGTTGCATGTAAATTTTTCTTGTACACGATATTACCGCATCTGGAAACGAACGTTTCTCTCGGGGAAAATTCTCCGCAAAGATTTCTTAAAGTTCCCGAACAACAGATAGGAGCAATTGTTATCAATGTTATTTACGTTTGTCGCCGGTTATATCGTAGCGTGAAATATTACAAGTTAAAGACGTTGGTCGAGAAGCAAGGTATAATAATATTTTTCAAATACATTAATTAATACCAGTGAGAGGTAGCTGTTGTCCTGTTGGACAAAGATAAATTGTTCGTTTAATTGGATTCCTCTAACAATGCAGAGATGCAAGGAAGTGTAAGGGGTGAAATATTTAGCGTGAGCTGCACGACTAATTAATGAAACGGGATTACGGTATAATAAACTGTGCGGGAGCAATTGTTCGGATTTAATGTACCAATCGTTACATTTTCTTTCGAACTGTAATATACGTCCGTCATCGCGTTAACAATTGTTTCTTTATTGGCATGAATAATGTCTTCGTAACATTAATCAACGAAGAAACTAAAATATCGTTACGGATTCTGTTCTCTTTCTCTTGTTTGATTCTTTACTCACTGTAAAATACAATAACATTAGAAATAGATTTCTGTCCGTTTCTTGATTTCGATGTCACTTGGTGGTTAAAATAGTTGAAAAAAGTGCTACTTGCTCGTGGAAATATAGATGAAAAACCCACGAAATTTTAGAAACAATCAAGTAATGAATTATGTTTGGAACGTTCAACGGAGTACGAGAATATATATTTAATCCCCTAAACACGCAGAACTGCAGTTTTGATAGCATGTAGTTAATTGTTGAATTTTAAAGTTGCTCATCATGTTTTTCGCCTGTTATCATCGATAATATTTCGGATAAAAACTAATCGTCTTTTTTTAATTTTCTGTCGCGTTATACGTTGACTTTGATGATTCGAATTATGGTCGTCAAATACTCGTTATATTTGTCGCGGTACAAGTACGAATTACTCTGCTATATTTATCAAATATTCTAAACGGTATAAAAAGCTACAAATGCAAATGTTTATCAATCTGTGAAACTTTACTCAGAGATAAAGTACGGCTATAGAGAACCTTGTAAACGTTTGGGATTAGTTTCTGGCACGAATCAAATTATGTCTCTCCATCGAGCTTCTCATCTAGGAGTGTGGCGAGGCAAACAAAGCGAGCCGACCGGATAAAGAGAAAGAGAAAAGCACGAGAGAAGAAGAGAGCGATGCTCGGTGCAAAACATTTTCAGAAGCGAAGTCCCGCTCGTTAGCGGCATGCGAATTTTATTTGCATCCTATTAAAATGCAACTTCGCTAAATACTTCCAATACTTCTGTGTTCGTGACCCGCTCGATAAAGTTGCAAGTGTTTTGCGGTCGTGAAATTAAACCCTGCGCGCGCAATTATTCACCTATCGTAGAACAAAAAAAAAAAAAAAAAAAAAAAAAAAAAAGAAAGAGTCAAACAAACATCGTAGCAATGAGATTCTAAATCTAACACTTTTTAAATCGTAATTGTAAGCTTCGATCAAATTAGTGGAACTGTTTGAATTCGAATCAAGCGAAACAACAGGTTTGCATCTGTACAGTGTTCCAACCGGCTTACAGTCGAGTGACCTGATTAGCGAGAAATAGAATTTTGATACAGTATTTTCAGTAGAGTGAGAACGGTCGCTTGATTTCAAATAACTCGAAACGCTTCGTTAGAAATTAGTATCATTCTTTTCGCTTGACAAGCGCTTTCGAATTCGAGGCCGATTAATCAAAGAATATTTCGAATAAAATAAAGGAGAGGGTTTCGAGTTTGAGGGTTGAGTTAATCAAAGTTTAAGCGTTTCCAATTGTACAAGAACAGAATGAAACGAGTTGTTCGATCGTTTTCCAGGCACGCATCGCTGGAAACAACCGCGAATGTTGTTGGCCGAGCTGTGGACAAGCTGTGGAGCGTTGATCATCGGCAGTTCCTTTGAACGGTGAACGCCGCTTTAATAACCAGTCAACCACGCGAAGTATTTCATTAGAGGCCGGAGATCCTGGCGGCGTTGGAGGGACAGGGACGAAGAAGGATGGGCGTGTTGGCGTCGCGTGATACGAATCCACGAGTTTAGAGGAACCAGAAGCTTCCCTTTGACGCTGTTCTCTCGTCTGGCGAGAAAGGAAGTACGATGTAGCACAATTCCGTTACGACCAGAGGCTACGGAAAGTTTAATAAGTGTCCGTTCGCTGTGACAACTACTCACACATGTTCCGGTGTCATCCTGCCGTCAACGGAGATTTCTATCGATGTAACTAAACGCCAGGTGTCTCCTTCAAGGATAAAGGTTTCGCCTTGATCCAGGGATGCATCAGTCAAGAAGCATCTCGTTCTCCGCCAGTTCGATTATCGAACGTTTGCCAGCGGCAGTGGAACGAGGGAGATGTAGTCAGACATCGACGTCGTTACAGTTTCATCGACTTTGACGTATTCCAAGTGTTTAGACTCGATTGGAGTAGGTGTAGATTCTAGAACGCTGATAGATGGGACACGAGAATGACAATAACGTCGAACGGATAGAGATATAGCGACTAGAATCTAGGTTGTTAATAGAGTTACAATGGATAGGACTGAAGAGACCACATAATCGCATAGACGCCTGAAGCCTGAAAACCCGTCCAGTTTTTCCACTAATATCAAACAAGCAGAGTTCAAATGTGGCTCAACGTCAGTCGTTGGTTCTCGATCGACGTGACAGTGACTTTCGATAGAGTTACCAGCGCGTGGGTCGTGATGCTCGACAGATCGGTTTGCGAATCCATTGCCTCCTCGATACAGTCTCGTGCATCCTGTTCTTTCCACTCTCCGCTGCCTCGAAGTGGAATTTATTTCCAATCCGAATTTCCAGCCTGTACGAACGCGACCAGGGTGCCAACTACGTATGCACGATCCGTAGGAACGCGGAACTCGATTCGAGGAAATAACACGTGGCTAGGGATCAACAGCCGGGGATCAGTCTCGCCTCTCACGAGAAGAGATCTGCGAAACGTACTCTAATTCTTCCTTCGGCTCGACGTTCCATTCTTCGAAGGACGTCGATATTCTGACGACGTGCAGAAATGATACTTTGACAAAGCATAGTACTGTAATACAGGCTCAAAGACTAGCTACCATTCGACGACACTCTCACAGTCGAAAGTACACAGTAACGACCCGAGTCGAAGTGGTTTTCGACTAATTTAGTGGCGTACTTGAAAAGCTTTCAGTGAGAAGACAGCACGCACCGTTCGCGCCAAGTCAGTTTCAGCGCAAAAAGCGGGTGGAGCTGTAGAGACTATGATACCAGTTTGATAACGTGGGTCAGAGACTCGGTGCACGGTCGCGAGCAGCTACGGCCGTGTCTGGCCCGGCCAGCCGTGTTCATCCCTCTGGTAAGCAGGCCAGGTTGGTTGGACGATAGTTTGAGGAGACTCGAAACAGGGAGCGAACGATCGAGAGAGAGGGTCGCAGAGGAGGAAAGCAAGGAATATAGCAGGTCAGAGAGAATGCGGAGATTATAGAGAGTCTGTACGTGTGTGTCAGGGTAAAGAAGAAGAAGGACAACCGGGAAAGTAAGAGACAAAGAAGGAGCAAAAGGGATTCGTAGGTGGAAGAAGAGAAGAAGAGAACAACGGACTGCAACGTGAACGTAGAAGTTAAAGAAGAGGAGGGGGAGGAGGAGAAAGAGGTGAGAGGACAAGCAGGCAAGTTTCCGTCTGTCCAAAGTGGATGGGGGTGAAAATGTTCGGAGTGTTGCTGGCATGTGTCTGGCTGGTTGCCGGCTCCCCGTTACATCCCTGGCCGCTAATACCGCACAAAGGTATGTGCCCAATCTACTAGTAATTTCTTATGGCTTCTTTTTTCATCGATTAAATAAACCCGATGATTATGAGTCCATTCGATCATACGACTTTCCTATTTTCGTAAGAGCGAGAGGATTATGAAGCAAACGTTCATTCGTTGAATATAGGGAATAAAGTTTTCCATCGTTTCTCTTGTATCGTTGTTGGTATTGTTGTATCGTCCGTTGCTTTTTTTACATCTTGAACATACGCTCTCTCTTGCGATGCGGTTTGGTAGAACGTCGACAGTTTGTTGCAATTCTTTTTTTCTCTTTCTTTCCCGGTCCTTTTTCCATCGAAATTACAGGAGCCCCAACGAGAGAGCTCTGGCACTCTTTCACCCTCTTGCCCGCCCCTCTCCCAACGCTGTTGGCAGACTGTAGTTTTACGGCTGACGCGAACACCGTAATTTAAAATACTCCGCGATAAAAGAGACGAACGATAACGGCTTAACAACAAGAACAAAAAGTTATTCCATCTCGCAACGTTGATAATCCGATGTAGAAAAGTTGCCCGACGTTTCGTTGAAGTTCTTAACACTGTGCTAAACGTTCTCTGTCGACTAACGACGATAGGAAACATACCCTCTGGTCGAACCACTGTTAAAAAAAAAAAAAAACTGTTGACTTCCTTTGCGCTTTACTTTGTTAATCCAAACTTCGATCCCTGTCAACTTTCTTCATTAAAAATACGCTCGTTAGGTTACAAAAATAACGTAGGAAGTAGTAAGTGGGGAAGTTTCAGTCTTGTAGATGTATGTTCAAGTAGAATGAAGCTGCCCTTTGTCAAGCATTTGCTATGCTTTACGCGTATCTAAAAGTTTTTGTTGAAACTCTTTTACATCTATTCAATGAAAAGGATATTATCCGTGCCAATGATAGAATTAATATAAATCCTCGTTTTATCGAAACATTTCGAGCAGAATGAGGCTATCTATCAGCCTGACGTTTAATGTTGTTCTATCTACTCTAAATTGAGACTGTTTGGTCGAACTTTTGTTCACATTTATCCATTCAGAAGAGTAATATTAACCATACCAATTATAGAAATAATACGGATTACCCTCTTTTCTAAGACACAATAGAATTTAAAAGACAGTTTAAACCTTTGGTCGGAAAAAGCATCATTGTAACGACGACAACGATTAATACGCGTTATGTTAACGATCTGGAGTAGGTAATAGACGGTTCCATGGTTGAACACCATCGCACAGCGGCAGGCAGACACAAAGAAAAGTAGCCGCCTTTTTCCAGGCTCTTTGTATCGGTATCACCGTTCTCTCTTTTGTGCCGCCGCTTTCTTCAAGCTCCGTGGATGGAAATGAAGACACGAACCGACGGTAAATCGAGCGACGCGCACACCGGAAAGGCACGCTCGATTTCGCAAACGCGCAGCACCGACTATTACGTGGCTTTGCTCGCGTAATCGCGCTTCCATTTCGAGAATTAGTCCATCAGGATTCAACGTCGCGTGAGATCAACCGACTCATGTCAACACTGCTATCGTTTCTTTTCGGTCCGCCGTTAAAAAGAAAGGAAGAAGATAGGAGGAGGAAGAGAAGAAATGTTTCTACTTTGGTCGAAAGGATCTGGTCCCTGTTCTTTATCCGCGAAAACGCCCCGCACGGATGTTTCAAACGGTAATTGGCGTGACGTCCCTCGAGTGTTCGACCTCCGATCTGATGTCGATAGACGCAACTGATCTCGCGAAGAGAATTCCGATCCGAGTTTTTCCATCCAGATGAAATTAACTCGTTAGAACGACGAGAAAGTTGCCCGTTGTTTCTTTCCCACTCTAGACATTCTCTGGTTGCCGAGGCTCTGCATCGATTAACGAGTTCGAGCCTCAAACTTCGCCCTCCCTTCTTATTTAAGTAATAACGGACTAACAAAGTGAAATCAAAGGAATTTAAGAATTCGCAAGTTCGAACGATTAATTTGCCAGGCGGTGCTTTTAATCAAGAAGCGTTCGACGTGTCTCGGATTTCATTTCGCGCGTTGTTCCCTGTCTCGGGATTCCCACGAGGCGATGGATTTCATTGAAAATAGACGACAGAGAGCTCGTCACGTAGTCCGATAAGAGCGATCCTCGATCAACGCCTCGGCGGTTTGTACGTAGCAGAGCGCTCGAATCGGTGATAGCGATCGCGCGTGCAAAGGCAAACGGCCCGAGAGTGATAAATATTTAACCAAGCCGTAGAGACGACCGACATACGCGCCGCGGGCCAAAAGAAAAATTTAATATCGGCACCCTCGTCACGGTACGCGCGGTTGCATTACGCGAAAAATGCAGGCGCAATTAGAGCAGCAAACGGAACAATTTCATTACGCCTAGCGAGCAATATATCCCCCGGCGATACGTTGCTTCTAATTTGGACGAGTCTGTCTCAAAAGAGTAACTCATGTGGCGCAGTGGAACACGGAAGACAAAGAGTGAAATCAAGCCTCGCTTCGCTAGCTACTTCGGCTAGTTCTGATCCCGATTATTTGCATTATACATTTATAATGTTGCACGAGTTGCCTAATGAATTATTCGAATTTTCGATTAATCTTCTTCGATCAAATATTGAAATCTTCATATATTTTTCACGAATTCTGCACCGTCGAATAATTAAACGTCGATGTGTTTTTCTCGTCGTTATTATTTACAATACTTAATGTTTTCCCTCGTTTGTTTAAAAATTGTTGGAAATCGATTTAAAGATATGAAAGAATCACGCGATAGCCTTTCTTATTATCGTATATTACTCCTTGCAAATGGAAAACAAAGAAACAGAAAAATACGTGTTTGAGCCTCTCGTATTCATTTTTGACTGTTTAATATCTAGATAACGGAAAACTGAAGCCTGTTTGAGCTACATTTTGAAGTGGAAAATAATTAGGCCATAGTCGTATGAATGGTTGAAAGGCGAAGACGAGTGGTATTTGGCAGACAGAAAAATGAGGAAAACGTTGAGCGTTTCGACGCTGGAATGAACGATCCCCGGTGTAAAGTAAAAAAAAAAATGGAAACGAGGCAAATGTCTCTTTCGGTCGAACCTTTGTCAGCACTCCCCCAAATGTCCGTATCCATTTTTACCAAATTCAAGGGAATCGCGCTGTGTTGTATCGTATCACGACATTTGCCGTTTAAAGCGTTCGTCATCCTTCGTTTCTTCTCTTTTTACTTTTCCTTTATCATTGTCCGTATCCTGGTTGAATCCGTTGAGATCTCATTCCCCAGTGAATTAAGCGAAATCACGCGAAATTTCACGACGAAAGCGAAACACGGGCGTGAAAGTGGCTTTTATTTCGTCGAACGGTGAAATCGGAGATTTCCTGCCGATTTCCAGAGGAAAGTTTCATCCTCTGCTCGATAGGCGATAAATGCATCGAATCGTAAATTTGATCGCTACACTTAACGAAATTTTACTGAATTTTATCGAAAGCGCGTTAAAAGCGAAAGAAACATGTTACTCGGTCAAGAAATAAAAGGAAATTCCAGCATTTCCAGTTAATTTCCTGATCGCATGGGCGAATGTTACGCGATCGTTATGCGTCAATAAATTATTCTAGCTATCTATACGCGTCGCCATATACCTATCTCCTCATCAGCCGGAGTATCTACTTTGTATTACAAGCGACACGTTCTCGAGTGTAAACCAAACGCGGCTGCACACCGGTGATGAATAATACGCGGTGAAACTGTACACCGTATAATTGCATATTTTTGCGGCGACTAATGCACTCGTGGCTCGCGGTCGTTCGTTACGCACGCTATTCGGCTACGGCGATGCGAATGTTTTATAAATTCGACTGATGACCGGCGAATGTTTACTGGTTGAGGCACAGCGGATCGATACTCAGCCTCGTTTCATTTCCTCCTTTTTATTCTTATATTCGGCTGCAATGGACAACTTTTATAGTTGACCTATCAACGAGACCAGAAGCGACTCGATTTTTTGATAAAAATATTTCCAAGGATGAATAAAATACGGACTTTTCTGATGTCTGACCAATCACGGTCTTATACCACTAAGAAACACCGCGGTAATAATTTGCAGCTCAGTTTCTCTAAATTTATTTCTAATATCTATATCGTTCGAGTTTGTTCATTTTCGAGAAGAACTGAAACACGTGTTTCTCCGATGTCTGACCATGCTCATCAATCACGGGCTAATACCGCTTAAAAATAACGCGCGACAGCAACAGAGAATTTAATTTGCCTGAATCTGTTTTTGGAATCCATCCGATCCCGATTCATTAATTAACCTATTCAATAGATGAAATCGCAAAGATTAAGAGTTCCATTTGGTCGCGGTCCAACACCCTACGTGACCAGAATCGGGGAATCGCGTATAGTTTATCGTACATTTTGCGAGCTTTTTAGAGATTGCCTTTCAAAAGCAGTTCTCGAAGAGCAGCTGTGAGATTGTTAAAAGCAAGGAGCCAGAACTGAAGACAAAGCCGAGCCCGGAGCACATCCTGTACTTTGAAATCCGAGAACCGCCTACGTAAGAAGGGCGGGCAACGAGCTGGGGTTGGTTGAAAACCATAAGAAAAAATCAAGGTGACTGCTGGCGGGCAGATTATACGATCCGAAGGTAACCGTACTGGTTAACGATGACGTTGCCACGTTGATGGCTCCACAGAGGGAAAAGTTGCAATCGCGACGAGTAACAAGGCTGTGTAATATAAAATTGCATATTCATACTTAGCTCGAGGCGAGCCGTGAATACGTGGCTGCTGTCGTCTTATCTGAACGGTGTGCATTATCGAATTGTTTTCGCTCGAACGGGGAACAGAGGGTTGGAGCAGACCCGTGTTAAATGATGGAACGTTGATAAAGGGAACGTGGTCTTCGTTTGACCGATTGTGCACGGGTCAAACGTTATGGAAAGTGGGAAACAAATTGAGAGTGGAACGAGGCTTCGATCAGATCTCCCTCCTACGACATAACGTAGAATTCATCCGGTAAGAAATGCGAAAGACGATTACCGGGAAGTGTTCCAACGTTGACTTAACAGCTTGTGGAAATTTAATTAGAATTTCATTTTTGCAAACACCGATTTCTGCGTAAGGGTAAAGCTAGCCTATTTCAGAGACGTAGCTTTCACGGAAGCGAGGAGTACTGATGGCACGGTGGTTAAATCTAGCTGCACACAGGTCAGGTAGTTAAAGGCCAGTCCTACAAATAAACGTTAAATTACTGTTCGCTATACTTCCTACTGCTACGGTCTTGAATAGAACTGTTACGAAGTGCTTGTAAAGACGGTAATACGACCATGTACCGTACTGGTCTAAGTACCATTCATTTTCGGTTACATTCACTGGATTCTTTTACATTTATTTGACGTTCGAGAAATCGTTAAACAATTCTCATTGTTAGAGTGTGCCGTTCGTGGATAGAAAGAAGGGATAGAAGGTAGTATAGTGTACAGTAGTATAGTTAACATCAGACAAAGATGTATCGATAAAGATCAAAGTTTCGTAATTAAAACAGTGGTATAGTTCGATTATAATAAATAGTATATTCAAGTTGTCGGTGCCGAGCGAAGAGTTGTTGAATTTCGTGTACTATAGACACGGATCGGAAAGAAACAAAGAGGTCAGCGTTATCGCGAACCGGTTGAACTGACTGAAGGGCTCTTGGTTTTTCGAAGAACCGAATCACAAGGAGGACAGGTAGAGGGGGATAGATATAGAGGGGAGAGAAAGAACATCTTGCAAGGTGGCTGCCCCTGGCAGTGCTCGCGTGGAATAAAGGGTCCTCGAAGGGCACTCGACCTCGATGTAACGACTTTGCACACGCTCGTAACTCGATATTGTGAAATCCTCTTATCGCGTGGTAGCAGCTGCAAGCGCATAAGAGCCATCGGGAACGCGAAAAGACTGTGTCGCGATTACTCGCGATTACTCGTGATTACTCGAACGCCGTGAACTCTAATTTCCCTGTTTGAACGCCGGGGAAACGCTGACAAAACGGATACTCCCCCTCCCCCCTCTTTCTTCGTTCTCTCATCTTCAGTTTGTAGAATTTGCAGGACAGAGCGAGCGAATCTCTTTACGGCCGCAAGTATCTTAGAAATTAATAAGTTTCTCGTCGAACGATACTTGAGATTCTCTCCTTCGCGAGCGTCGATACTTGAAATTGAATACTTTTTTGCACTTTCGAAGGGGGATATCAGATCCGCTGGAATAAATAATTTATCAGCGCGGTAAACAGCATGCAAAACGAGAGTCGAGCGCGTAACTCTGTGAAAAAGGGGATGAAGATGTTTTCGCTCACTACGAAGAAAAAACAAACTCCACCTTTTAGGAGGGATCGAAAAGTTGGTCCGAAGAAGCTTTCGAGAGGATCTTAATGAGGTTCGAATGGAAGTCCTTCGTCTTCGTCTTCGTCTTCGTCTTCGTCTTCGAGTGGTTGCTGGAATATTCTGGCGATCGTAACGAGCAGCCAGAATTCCTAGAGATCGTCGAACGATTCCATCTGTTCGAGAATTCGACCACTATGAACTGTCGGATATAACGATTCTGGTCTCGAAAATAATTAATACGTCGATAGAGAATCTATAGAGAAACTATCGTGAATTCTACGACTATAAAGTAGTCGGACAATGACTTCAGCTTTAACGGAAATCATAAATTACATTTCATTGTTAAGGTTGAAAAGCTAATTGGTACTTGGACAGGGAAACTGTAGAGAAACTATTGTGAATTTTATGATTGTAAGAAGAAAGCGACGAGACCACGAATTCAACTTTGATCGCTCGACGGTATAATAAAAGGAAGAAGAATTCGTACTGAACAAGAAATACATAGAAAATCAGTACGCGTTAATAATGGAATTTGCTGAAAATTTGTTCAATGTATTACAAGTTAATATTTCAAAATATTTTACAAGAGAGAAAAATCAATTTAAGATATTAAATCCATAGTACTATATTTGATTCTTTGTCCGAGTTTCTCTCGAGATTCTATTAACGGGTTAACAGAAATTATGAATAATATTTCACTGCTAGGATAAGAAAAGGAAGAAAAAAAAAGAAAAGAAAAAAGACGAGGATCGAATGCAAACGCGCTAGAAGATTTCATTCCATCCGCGGGCAGATATCACGTCTGAAGATGGCTCTGATGACGGTGCATTTTGTTTCAAGTCCTTCGGCGGTCTCATTTCTCTCCAACGTACGTGTAGGCACTTTTTTTACGTTTATTACACCCGCGACACCATCATGCTACTTTTTTCCTCGGAGCACCGTGCATACGGAGAGAAGCTCCCCCAGCTTGATGAATTGCTGCGTACGCGAGGAACAACACCCAAGATTAATAACGTCCTTGCGCTTGAAAAACCAGATAATTGAAACAATGTACTGGTTTCATTCGTACGGTTACTACATCTGCTAGACCGTACCAGACTTTATCCTAAATTACCTAAGAAAATGATTTATTACTCGGTTGATCTCCGTTACGAGTCTAATTAAACTAGTTAGAGTAATATCTTGGCAGAGGGTGCGAAACGCCGATAGCGTATGAGGAAGCAGCCTATTAGAGACAAGGGTTGGCGGCAGTTTCTTAATTCGTTAGGAAGTTTCGCCAACGTATTAACGGCGCTAGATTCGATTAACGGACGCCCGGTGGATGCACGTCGGGCTATGAACGTGATTTAATTTAATCAGCACCTAGACACGGAGAAGGAGCTAGAAGGTCGGGGGTCTAAGATGGTATGGCTCGGTGAAAGGGCAGAACACGTCACGAAACCCTTCAGGGTTGAAACGCAAGAGGGATGGTAGAGACACAGCGCTGTTAGGGCGTCAGCGATAGTTAGTTTCAAGTTGAGTTTATCTTTGTGTTTTAGATTCTCTACCGGCCTTTTTTTATTATCATATTTCGTTCTAGTTTCGTTCGTGCTATAGCCAAGAGAATTTCTAATTTCATAGGATGAGTGGTTTTCTTCCTGCACATTAATAGTAATTGATATGCATCATAAACTCGCGAAGTTTCGGGCTCTACACGACCAATTAGTACTATTACCATTTCTAACTTAGGAGACGCGTACGTCGCTCCAATATTCTCAAGGCTGTAATTACACGTGAACATTGCCAATGTTCAAGACATCAATTAATTCCTTATCAGTCAACGCTCAACCGCTTATCAGAAATGAAATTTTCACGTGGAAGGGAATTATTCAGAGTTCGATGAAATACGTTTATCGAATGACGTATCGCCACGATACCTTTCGTTAAGCGAAAGAACCTGTTTACGTTTCCGTTTTCAGTGTAAGCCTCTTACAAGCAGGATTCTGCGATGCATTTAATGCGAATTATCTTTGTTTCCGCGTTTGTAAGATATGTTTGCTGTAGCAACAACCACGTAATTTGCTTTTTCATTGGAAGCAAGCCTTTTAACGCTGTGTTCTGGGATTATCCTGCGCGAGGAGGCTTTCTTCGAGCTCTTGCTTGGAATTTAATTAATGCCGCCTTTATCGCGTGGCATGAAATAAAAACGGGTTTAAAGGCGAATCTTAGCGCGATGCAGGCACTGTATGAGAGCCTGCGGAGCCTCGATTCGAAATGAAGAAGAAAAACGTTGAGAAGCAAAATCTGAAGGATCTTACACAGGTCGGAACGGAAATTGCAGGGAAACTTTGTAAACGGTAAGTTATCGACGAAGGATTGTGGTGAATATTAAGTAAAATTATTTGACTAAAATTTTATTTTTCAAGCAACAAAAATTAGGTGCACGCTTTTCTCAAATACCGTAATAAAACGCTCGGAATTTACCAACTCGCGTCTTATTAAATTTAAGTTCAATAAGATGGCGAAACGTTGGAAAACTTCCAATTTGAAGGACTGTTCCCACCACCTAAATGTTTTTTCCGTGCGCCGATAAAAAATAGATACGAGTAAAATATTTCTCTACGAACTGGCTTCAAGAATTTCAGAAAAATCGATGATTAACGTTAAAGCTAGGGAAGCTTCCTTGCTAGATACGAAATTAAAACGGCTCATAAATTCAGCGAAGCGTCTTGGAGCGGATAAGAATTTGTTTAAACGAACGTTTAACTCGTTCCTTGCTCCATTTCCCATCCTGGTGCATTATTAAATGTCAAAGTAATTTCACAAAGTGATGCAAGCGATGATTCGCTTCTAGCTGGTGAACGGGGAAAAATAGCGCGAGTCTTTGTGAAAATGACTGCAGTTTACCGTAAGCAAAATGGAACGGGAAAAGCTTGGTTGAAGCTTCCTCGACTCGAACGCAAAAGAGATTGCGGATTATCATGACAGATCTTGATGCTCTCGGGGATCAAGGCTCCTCCTATAGCCAGCTCCTTTAGATGCCCGGAGACGGTACCAGTGTTTTGCATAAAACTGAAGAAAAAGCTGGTAGAAAAATGACGAAAGCACCGATGAGCCGGATACTAGTTAAATGCACTGGCTAGAGATGCTGGTTAATGAGTCGTTCGATCAATGTTATTAAATAATTGAGAGATACATCATCTCTCCTGTCTACGGAAGATTACTTGCTTAGCAGTGTCGTTCATCAACGCCGCGAACAACTACAAGTTCACACAACATTTCTACAACGTTTCCTGTAAAACGTACAATCGTTTAAGTTGCGATAAATCTACTAGAAAAATCGTTGTTTCTGTTCTTTCGCGTGTAACGTCGTAAGTAGATCGTGACCGCGACTAGTCGGACCGAGTAGAATCAAGGTACGGGCGAATTGTGACTGGATTTTTACCTCGACCGCCAGTTCGATCACTCTACAATGGGTTTAATTATCTTCTTTTTGCTTGAATTACTACACGGTCGTCGGACATTTCCTCAAAAACATCATCGATTGGCCAATTACAATCACCGGTGAATGGCGTCGCGTTAAAAATCCGATAGAAAGGCGGCAGACACTTTTCCACGCGGACGGACCGATTTAAACGACGCAACGAATGACGGAGGGCTCACTATCCAGCGAGAATTTGCAATTACGTTTCTCTAATTCCTCCCGACGTGGCGACATAGACTGGACACAGGCGTTCCGTTTTTATCGCATGAGCGGCTCCGCTTATTTATCGATAGCTCGTAAAAGAGCGGCCGGCAAACGGCTCATAAACGAGCCTCCAATAAAACTGGTATGCTTTCTCTCTCTCTCTCGCGCGCGCGATTCTCTTCCCCCTTCGTCCATGCTTTTCCAACCCGGCCTCTCGAAGCGGATCGTTAGCCGGAAATTTCGAGGCTTCTCACTCGTAAATTTCGGCCATGAATTTTTACGGCACGGCGAATAGCCGTCACGTTCGATCACCGATCCGTGAGAAGAGACAGACCGTGCCCCTCTGCAAAACGTCGTTTTTAATTGCCCGACACAATTGTAATTCGTCGGGTATTAAACAGAAATCACGGGAAAATATTTCCCACGTTGTACCACAGGCGTTGATCTTCTCCCTTTTCTCGTGTTTAGCGTAGCGCTGTTGATCAGCTTGCAGCTGATTAGTCACTGTCGTTTCTTAACCCTTTGCCTCGCGATTTTTCTAGCAAAATATAAACGATAGTATTTAGTTGGGTAGTGTTTCGACGTTTATATACCTTTTATATTTTTACATTCATGCGCGCTCTATGCGTCTATGCACTCGTAAATTTGTCATAATTCGATTTACCAGTGTAACAGCAAAGCATCGATATATTATACGCGTATGATTTATATTGAAATACTTTGGATCTGAAAAATCGACGTTATGGTCGGAGTATGAAGCAAACTCTATTAAAAATACAATTTGCAACAACCATAATCTGTACCACGGGCGTGATGAGATGTTATAAGACAAGAAGTTAATTAACATGCGACGCATCGAAATTAGAAATCTGACAATCTTGTTACGCGTTGGTTCGGTCGAACCGCTGTGAAGTCACGGACCGTGGTAATTTGGCGCAACAATTAAATACACTGGGCGCCATCGAATGCTAATTAAAATTTGTACGTTGTTATCGGTTTGTCGCGTGGTTGATCGTTAACCAAGGGAGCGCAGGAAAGCGTACGTTTGATGGGCGGCAGAAATTGAACGTTCGTTCCCTTGCAAATTCATTGCCCGCTTTATTTTATTACGCAGTATATGGCGTACGGAAAACTGCCACAAGATTGATGGTGTCCCGTATTCCTGTCAAACGCAAAACACGCCAAATCCAGTTACTCAATACTCGTTATAAATATATATTAAGCTGACTTTTGATGCATCATTTTTCACTTATCGGTAAGCAATACAAATGCGAGTCCACTTGTATGACCGACAAATTGAATAAAATTAGTATCTCGCTCGTTTTTCATTTCATCAAAAAACAATACGTACGAATTTTCCACGTATTTCGTTCTATTACGTAGCATGCCGGAATTCTATTGCTTTACGCGAAAAAGAGTTCTTCCCTTCTTCCCTCTTTCAACGCTAGTGATCCATTTCAATGATGGATCAGTCACAAAAGAATCCCCTCCATCATCGTTGAAAGTAGTACAATGATGTCTAAAGGTCGTAAGGGAAATACCTCAGTCAAATATAGCCCTCAGCTCGAAGACTCGAACGCTTTAACCTTATCTATTCTGAAAAGCAATTTTGTAATAACAGGAAAACCGTGACAACATGCATCATAGTAGAACGTAACCACATCGCAAGTAGAACAGGCTGACCATACATCAGACGTGGTGCATGCGTTTTATTAAAACCACTTTTAAAGCCATATTTTTCGCGAATGTTTAAGGTTGCTTAGACTGCTGTCCGTAAGTATTTCGACGCAATTCGATCAAAGGTTCGTATTTTTGTTACATTTTGAAAGTTACAATGCAAGAACGTTCCACAAACATCGTGTTACGTTTAAATCGTAACAAAGATTCATAAAATTCGCGTCATTCAAGTTCCACGTTTCTTCTATAGCGAATAGTTGAAACTTTGTAAAATCTGAATGCTATAATACTAATGGAATATCGAGATATTAATCGCATACTTACGTATGTAATGATCATTAGGAAATTGGTAAAAGGTGGAGCTGATCAGTTTAGTGTTTGAAAAACTCAATTTGGAAGTGTTCAAATACTTAAAGACGGTAATGCACATTGTAAGACATACAATGTGCTCTCTGGAAGTAGTAATCGCCTGGTTTAATCCACCTTCCGCAAAGAAAAAGTGGTTCGAAATGCGTTAGCGTTCCTGCTATCGGTATTTACCTCCGTATCCAATTCGAGTCTGCTAATTCGACTCGGAAACCGGATACTCTCTCGCTTTTAAATGGATCTAATCTAACCATCCCCTCTTCCGCCAGCTACCCCTCTGTACGACCGATCGTTTTTTGTTCCGCTCGAGCGGGGGTGTAGCAGGCTGCGCGCGTGGACCGTCCGGATTTCCAAACGTCGTAGTCAGAGTAGGAAACTTTACGGAAATGGAAAAAGTCTTGGAAGAAGATTCCTTCTCGTCCTTCGTTGGTCACACAGAGGTCGGGATACGAAGGAGGTTATTCTTGCTTCTCTCCAACGGGCCAGCAAAAAGTCGATACGCCACTGCGGCGAATTTTCAACGTTGAACCGACTCTTGCCGAAGAGGTCAGGCGGGATTCACGCTGGACGCTTCACGCGGAGATCGAACTTTTTATCAGCGACTCTTCTCGAAATTATATTTCAGAGTTCAGAGCACAGAGTGGACTAATGTCGTCCGATTTACTTTCACGAGAAAGATAAATGGAGAGATATTTTAGGCTAGATATGTGGCTCTTGGAAGAAATATTCAAGTATGACAAATAAATACGGTTAAACCCTTTCCGCGAACTTGGACGTATTAGCGAAATGTGCGGTCGGAAAGTAGGGCACGCTATTCCAGATTTATTTAATTTAGTAACCTCGCAAGACAAAGTGCTGTCCTTCGCAAATAGGAACTTAAGCTGAATAACGTGAGCTCTTGGTACATATTTGGACAAGAATTAGGTAGAGACCCAGGACTGACACTTTTTACCCTGAAACTAGCATGCTTGAAGCAAATATCCAGGATTAACAACGGATTGCATTTTTTCCTTCGTACAGTTTTTTGTGATATTTTGAGATAATATAACTATTTTACGGTGTAACACGCGAGAGACTTGGTTAAATAGCCAAATGTAGAATTATTTTCGTATTATGAATTATATCGTGCTTAGTTGCTAAAAAAAAAAAGAGTTTAAAGCTCGCGCTTCGTCATAAATATCTGGACGCTTACAGCAACTAAGATAAATCCCAAAAATCCTGGGAAACATTCATTCTAAATTCTACGTCATGTTACTGTACCGTCAAAGTTCTATAAAAGGCAAGCAAATTTCTCGCTTCAACCATATTATAAACGACGAATTCGAAAGGGAAGTTAGACGTTTTGTTAAACGATTTTGCTTATTTCTGACTCGACCTCGGTATACTTTCTCTCCAAAAGATAGAAGAATTTTCAACGTTTTTAAGGGGTAAATACGTGACCAACGAACAGTAAAAGAATAGAGGGAGAAAGGGAGCCCGATAGACAGGACGATTGTGGCGTAACGCAGTCGTTATCTCGCGTTTTTTCCGTCGTCAAGGGCTCTTCGCCTGCCTCCGGCTTCTCCCCTCATCATCATCCCTTTCCACTCTCGTTCGTAACTCGTCGAGAAGTGCGGATAAAGGGATGAATCGACGGTAGAATAGTAAGGGTGAGAGGGATTAGAGTATCGGAGGGAAACGACCAAAGGGATACGGAAAAACCGGTCGGTGGGATTATTGAAACTTTTGGGTGGAGGTTGAAGGAGCTCGGTGTGTAAATTAGTAGCGATTTCATGCCGACTTCGAGTAATCTCACGGAGGAAGAAGAACGAGGAAACAGAAGGACGAAATATGAACCTCCGAGGAGACGAAGAATTAAAACGCGAGGGCAAAAGGAGCAGATAGGAACAGGTTAGTGGGGAAAATTAGGAAGTGCAAGGTAAAAAAGCGAGGCAGAAATAAAGAGAGTACGAAGTCGAAAGAGGCGGTGATAGCGTGACAAAGAAGGTTCTGCAGAAGTAGAAAGAGAAAATTAGGCAGCGTGTAAAGGAAGACGAAGAGAAGGAAGGAAAAAATATAGGTATACTGAAAAGGGAAGAACGTGTACGTAGTGGATGGACGAGCTGAAAAATAATGAAAAGAGATAGAGAGAGAGAGAGAGAGAGAGAGATCGCGAGATGGTTAGCGTGACGAAGAGTAGGGTATAATAGATGGAGAGAATAGAAGAAAATCAACGCGTCCTGCAAACATCGACGCCGGAAACAGTGCAACGATGATTTGGACCGTATGTAATTGCAGCGAGAAAGTGACCTACCGAATCGGGGACACGGTACGTGACACACGAAAAATTGGATAATGCGAATTGGCGGTAACAACCGGCCACCGTGGGAGGAGTAGCCGGAGTAGGGAGTAGGAGGTAGGCGGTTCCCGAATAAAATTGCGGACAACGATGTGTACGTGTCGAGGATGGGGCCGGGAATGGAACGTGGAACGACGAAAATTGCAGGCCGATTGCGTTGTAACTGGCACAGGAAAAATGCCGCTGTTAATGTATATCATTGCTGACGCGGCGAGGTATTATTTTTCGAAATATTTCGCCCCCGCATCTGCGACCTCCGATCGTACATTTTGCAAGTGACACCTCCGTCATGGACAAGTGCACCGGGAAAATTGATAATTCATCTTCTTTCGGACGAAACATTGTGCTACTTCTGCCTTTTTCCCGTTTTTTTTTTCTTTTTTTAAATTCATATTGCTCCATGTTGGAACGAATATTTCATACGTACGGAGCGTTAGAAAAGAGAGTCCACGACTTTATACAAGGTTATATTACTCATTCAGAGAAGTAAAAAAAATGTTTAATCGATAGAAGTCTGACAGGCAATACTTCTGATATAAAATCAACTGTTCTTAGTTGTGACATCGTGGATCCGGCATCGTGAATTTCTTTGCTCTCGAGACACAGACCAATCAGTTTTCGGTTAATATACTGAAACAGCTCGTACTGAACTTTTTCGAGACGATGCCTGTCACGCGAAATTGAATTGCTTTCACTAATCGTGTCGAGTTTCATGGAATTTAACTCGATCGGTTGAGAATCTCTGGCTGAGATCTTAACGCAGATTTCCTTGCGGTAATTTCTCCCAAGCAGCCGGCGTTGCGAAATTCCCTTGCAATTCGTTAATGTTCTTCCGAAGAAAAAGCAACGACTCGATAATCCCTGCAAGTTTCTCAGTTTGTGGAGAAACATTTACCTGTGAAACTGTTGTGCCTGTGTGCACAGATTATCCCAAGGCACTTTCTCGCGCACGGAGCACGCGCGCGCGGTTTCGTACGAACCGGGTAATTATGGAAAGTTACTGCTCTTTGATCGAAGTAAATCCGTATATTTTATTGACAAACTCCGGCTACTAACTTTTCCATTAGGAGACACTAAGGATTTCCCTACAAGCGAATAAATCCGCGGAGTGGTTCTCGATGTTGGCTCAAAGGAAGACACTGTTAAAAATTGCGCTTAATAATGCATGCTTTTGGTTATAGGGAAGTTAAAGGAAGGAGATCTGTATTTCCCAAAGCAAGTTAACGTTTCGTGGAAAAGTAACGATTTATTCGTTAACGAAGGGATATACTGACTGGCAAAGGTATTTGAATACTCGTCGTAGTAAACTTTGACGTCCTTATTAAAACATTATGGAACTGCATTAGAACTGTTCTAAAACGCAACTCCCATGAATATATTGGTAAAATTTGTAATCAGTGGGAAAATATATGTATATAGAAATTACAAGATATTTACTGGAAACATACGTTTAGTAAAATAGCGGTGATGATATTTTAAAATGTTTCGTATAACACACATAATATATTCGTGAAAGGTGGCTACAAATGTTCGAATATTCTACCGAGCATGCCCTGTGTACCTCGAATTATCGAAAAATGGAAAAACAAATACGACGGATACTCGGTTGCTTGGAAGACACTGATTTCCTGTTCGGTGAAAATCTGTCTGAAGTAAACGCGACATTAATCGGCAAAATTTATTTAACATTTCCTACATCGATATTTCATCTCGGAGATTCGGACGATTCGGAGGTTTGATTAAACTTTAATTGCTTCGCGTCACCGGAAGCGAACCGCGTTGAAAATGACATTTTCACCGTATCACTTTTATTCGCCGTGATAAATAGCGCTTTTATGGCCTCTCACTTCGTTTATCGTGCTCGTTTCATTTAATGTTACGTAAAATACCGCTTTCGTACGTAGCTGTTTCTGTAATATTTGATAAAACTTTCAAAAACCGCATCTCGCGGTACATTTCAAAAACGAAACACGTCTACTGAACTTACGGTGACAACTCTATTTAAATCGTAAGTAAATTTATCGTCGATTCTTCGTCGGTTCGCTCGTTTAAAAACGGTGACGTCGATCGGTCGATTTCGATAATTGAATCGCGCTCATCAGCGGACGCTTAAAGGGAATCGAAAACAAGGAGCGAGGTTTTAATTACGTAGTTAAAATTTTACACGGGACTCGTAACGAGTGCGTGTGACGCATGTAAAAATAGGGGAAACTCGAAACATGGATGTTCGTTTTCATGTAGCAAGCATACCTCCAATATACACAGAGCTAACTCCACTGTGGCTGACCTTTAACGAGTTATTCTACTGCGCGCGATTCAAGTCGCGTTTCATCGTGAACGCTCGGCTGCGATGCAATCCGACGGTCGAAATTATAAAATTGAAACAATCAATTTATCGATGCCTCGATTGCTTTTCAGTTTACGTCCGTCAGATAGAAAAGACGTGCCTTCCCAGTCGTGTCTCGTAAAACGAATTTCGTTACATTCGCAATTTATCAATTTCCCCCTTTCTTTCGGCTATTCAACGAGACGTTTCACTGCGAGATTCGTATTTCTTTGATATTCCGGCTAAAAGAACGGTTGCTCGCATTAAGTTTCCAAGTACCACGAATTGATCTCGTACGCGTGTTTTAACTCGTGAGTGTAAGCGTTAATAAATAAGCGGTACAAGAGTAGATCGTATAAACTCGTTGACAAAGTGTTTCGTGAGAAGTCGACTACATATCTCGACCAAGAATTTGTTGCGTACTTTAATATGCCGTAAATTAGGGGATACGCGTATCAGACAGAAATACCCGCGCCGCTAAATTAAATACAACACACGCAACGCTGTGAAGGGTCGAAGGCAAACCTGTCATAATTGTTTTAACAAACTCTATCGAGAAACGAGTGTGGAAATAACAGGATAGAAAATAAGCGTTAGCATGCAAAACTGTAATGTGAAAAAAAATGCAATTTATATGAAAAACTAAATTAAGCTACTATCAAAGGTAAAAGTCGACCTTTAGCGAAACGTTGCTGGCTCGCGTCGATGTTCTTCGCTCGTGAGAATTTATACAACAATTCGTTGGTTCTCTCAAAGTAAGCACGAAACGTAACGGAATGTCTGTAATATAATGCAAGAACGATAGAACCGATCAAGGGTCTCGCGGTCCCGTGAGAATTTCATCGAAGCTACAATGCCTTCGGCGTCATTTCCACATCGAAGAACCAACGAATATCCTCCTACATAGCGTAGTTTCGAAAAGTCCACGGGCTATTGTCGTTAGAAGAAACGACAACGAACACGCCGTTCACGCCAAATTGAAAATTAATTGCTAGAAACTTTGCTAGAATGTTAACAGATGACGACGTGCAGAGTTTTAACCTATGAGAGATCAACATTTCGTCGATTCGCGTTATTCGATCTTATAGAATTCGCATCGTGATTATTAAAAGGAATTTCAAACATTTATTCCTGAAATGTTTCTTTCAGTACTATTTCTTCTTCGATTTAGATATGACAATTTTATGAAATTTGAGTATTTTGTAGCATCGCGATGAACTATTTTTTTTTTCTTCTGTTAAATTATAGAACTTCAACATGATCAAAATTATGACTTTTCTCTCAGTCGGAGAACCGTTTTTAGACACTGAGCGACGTTGGCATACAAGAAGTTCATTACGTGTTATACCAACAATTTCGCAACGCTATCCTCGCACGTCTTTCGTATCCTTCCGTTATATTTAATTCGCTGCCACCTTTCTCGAGGTAGATCTCGCGTATTGTTCGTGAGAAACGCCGAGAAAGCCCGATTCCGTGGTACAAGCAACATTGGGGAAAACGCTGGTATAGTCTTCGAAATGAATGGTGGGGATGAAAGGAAACGTAGTCAGCACGGTTGTAAATTCACCTTGCACAGGGATTACAAGACTCTGTGAATGGAGTAGTTTCCATGATTATTTAATTCATCACCGGACCAGCCTTTGTGAGCAATTTTTTAAACTCGACTTCATTTTTTTCAAGAAAATTGCCACAGAGTTTATTGTCCAAGGTAGATCGCTGTATTTTTAATCATCTGACAATTTATCCTCTATTAGTTGAAAGGAATTTTAGAAAAATGCCTATGTACATTTTCGTAACTCGTTTGTGGTATAGTAATTCTGACATTTTAATTGAAGTACAAGACTACGCATCGCAATCAAAGTTTTATTGTCAAACATATTTTCAATAAAGCTGTCTTTTTGTGTACTCGCGTAGAAATATTTTAATAGATAAGGCGGCAATTTCCGTTTAGAAGTCGTCGACCATTTCTCATCAAAACAAACACAGTTCCTAATTGTCGATAGCATCTTTTTCACTTTTACGAGTTTCGTCTCAAATATAACACCTAACCAACTATTATAAAGTAATTCGTTAATAATTTTCCATATCTTTTATGAAACGCCGTCATTTCGGTTTCCATTAGTTTTTTACAAAAATGTTTTATGTAATCGTCTTTTATCAAGGCAATATCAAAGAATCTAAGTGAACTCGATTCGAGTAAAATTGATGGATCATGGATAAGAATTGAAGGAATAAGCAGAAAGCACGTTGTGATCGAATCCTATGGATCTCGCTGGATAATACCTTCAAAGAAACGATTTACACAGTCCGCACGCGGACTATTTCCTTTACAAATAAATGATCAGTCTATTCCACGTAGCTTGTTTCAAGCCCGTGTCGGTTCGTATCTCCGTTAAATATTTTATCGGACTCCGAAGTTTTAACCAATGGTTCGCACGCATTGAGTGCTCGTCCTCGTCTACTCGTTCAAAGTATAGGAAAAAAAAGACGCGAAAAAAAGACAGCTTTGAACGCTTGTTATCCATTTAGCACAGTGTTAATCCTAAATCGATGAAACACGCGATGGGAAATCAAGATTCCATTTCCTTTCTATTCCCTTTTAGCCATTGCTGTTCGTTTATTCTCTTTCCACCTATCAACACGATGGAAAGGTGTTTGGTCGTGACACGATCCTATCTTTAGGTAACCAGTAAATCCGCTGGAGGACATGGAACGATCGAGTCAAAAAGATCTTTGTGTCGAAACCCAGACGAGAAACTTCAAAAATAATTGTACAGATCCTGGTCATCGAATTAAAACTACATGCGGGTGTTTCATTTTTCTGGTTACAGTATATCATATACACAGATGATCATACACAAAATATATACTCTGACCAATAGAGAATTAACATTTTTTATTTGGTCACCCAACAGAGGCGTGCTGATAAGGAAATGAATTTTGAAATTTTGGAAAAGGTACACGCGATGAAACAAGTAGCCTATGACTTCTGAAGCAGGTAGAACTTCGTTCTTCGTCGGTTAAAGTCAAATTCTAGGAATTTGGGTCGGTGTTGACAACCGCGGTAAAAAGTTGAAAAACTGCCCCGCCACTGGTGTTGCCACGGTTGTGAATATATCGTTGCCATGTTCAAGTTTCGATTGCAGTTAGTAGGTGGAGAGCAACTCGTGCTCCCGCTCCTCGGAGAAAATTGCACGCGGAATTCGTCTTAGTTTCCATACACGAATTTCCTTTCCTATTTGTCACAAGCGTAGGCGAAGCTACTTATTTGTACACGTCCGCGTGGCCATGCGCCACGATAGAACGCAACTGCGCCTCGAATCTACCAGTCCAGAGGAATGATCGATTCACCTGGGGGGTCAGCTTGCTTCGACGAGACATTAGTCGTCGTGCTGCGTTTCTAAGTCACTCCTACATACACGTACATCGTTCATGGATACACACACAAACGTTTGCCGGAACCTGATGTTGCGAATATTCTGTTACACGAGACCAGAGGACGTTGGCAAACGTCTCTGCAGAACGTTCCGCTGTTTGGCGAAATCGACTGGTGGCGAGATTCGATATTACTCCGTCAGAAAAGTAATTTACGGCGTCGTTCGGATTTCATCTGCACGGTCTTCGAAATCGAACGATTCATAAAGCGAGATAAAAGCAGCTCGCCGTTTTTTCCCCCATATATACAGATTTTTTCTCTTGTCAAAACACACAGAAGGGGGGGCAACGGTTGTCAGGTTTCCGTTTTATCAAATCCTCCGCTCTCTCTTCCTCCTCCTCCTCCTCCTCCTCCTCCCCCCGCCTTTTACCGAGTTTCGCTGCTTCACAACGTTGGCAGACGGGGCCAACTCTGGTAGCGATGTAATTGAGTTTGAAGCGAAAGAGGATGGAACTTTGAGACAGTTTCGGCTGGTAAGACAAAGAGGCAAGTTTAAAGCTTCTGCTAAAAGCAGTTTACACGTCGGCCGGCCGACCTGTTAAATAGCCTGGTCCCTTGTCCCTTCCAAGATTTTGCTCCCCTTTGAGCGGTAACGTCGCCATGAAATTTGTAACACCTTAAGAAAAGAACTATTCTGACGTTGCTGCGTACGCGTATGGGCGAGTCTTTCATAAAACACGATATAATTTTCTCATGAAATTACTACGATGTTGGTCTTATTTCTGTCTATCACATTTAATCGAAATCAATAACTCGGAGATAGAAAATTCGATCTTTCAACCCTCTGGAAAGTTCGCAGATTTTGGTTAATCGCGGCAACCATTCTGCCCTTCGATACATTCGTACCAGCGAATAGGAACCATTTAAACCATCGCATTAAACCATTTTAACGCCGCAGTTGCCAACAAATCACGTCTCTTAGCGTTTCGTTGAGCTCGTTCGAAATTCTCACCGCGACAACGATTTCTCGGCGGAAGTTCCGACGAGAACCAGCGCGCAGATAACCGGTCGGACGCGTCACTCAATGGTGCGTACGATATCCGGCGGAAATGCCGGATAAATCTGTCGGCAAGAGAGTGGCCGATGCGATGGCGGCCTGGCGATATCGGCGCGTACACGCGCCACCGAAATTTAGCATATCTATTCCACGCTCGGACGTGAAGTGCCTATCGAGGTGATTTTTTCGAACCTCGTTCCCGATCGGCTGTCATAATTGCATCACGCCGATTGACGCACATTCGAACATTGCCCCGTATCGCGATGCTTCGAAGCCGCTCGAGCGTCATTAATGGGATTTCAACGGGGCTGCACAGACCCGTACGCGATTTCAGGACAATAACGGTTACGGTTACGATAATGGGTAGCGATAACGACGGCAGAAATAGCGACAGCTCTATTTTTGTCGAGCTCGCGAAGCAATATCGCTCTATCGCGAAACTTATGTACGATGAACGATGTATCAGAGTCAGCACTGTAACTAAATTAGGTTCAAATCTGAGAACGTCTAATTCAATGTTTCCTTTTATTTCGAAAACGAATTTTATTATTGTTTGATGTTTGGTGGAGAACGAGATACTAATTGATAGAAAAATTAATGAATTTGTTACTACACGATATTTAAGGGACGATAGACAATTTATGACAGTCAGCGCTGTAATTCGATGAACGTAATTCAAATCAAATATTTTTATACTCTCCAATCCGAAGACAGCTAATTTTATAAATTTTAGTTTATATTCAAATTTTTATATCGTTCGATGTTTCATACTGAGTGGAGTATTAATTGGCAGCGAAAACTGAATTTTATCGATATGCGACATTTATCGTTAATCTATGAGAGTGCAATTAAATCATTGAAACTATCCTTGTCGCAAATCTGAAACTATCTAATTAAACATATTATTTTATACGATCGTTTAATTTTATATAATTTATATATTTTGTATATTTTATATCGATGGCCATCGGTAGAAAAATATTTAACAAATTCGGCTGTTTGATAACAGCTGAAAAGTTTCTCTGTACAATGTGGAACGCGACAAATGTTATTGTTATCGCGGTGTTTTGAAGCGAGCGAAATACAAATTGGTAGCAAAAGCTAAACTTTGAAGTGGTGCTCGTTGCGCCTGCAAGGTGCCGGCAAACAGCTGCAATCGAGGTTGATCTACGTAGCACAGAAGCGTAATTTCGAACGCGTTCGACGAGCTTTGGAAAAAGAAACGTGTCGCCCGTAAGTTACAGCTGACTCTCGAGACCGATCGAACTCGTTTCAAGAGCGAAAAGCATCGGTGGGAATGAAATTTGTGCTCGGTCCCGTCGCAACGGCAAATATTTAAAGATTAAAAGGTCGGCGAGCATTTATTGTCGGGGCGTAAAAGTGACCCGATGCAAGTGACGGCGAGCAATTACCGGCGTCAAATGTTTGCGCGGGTAGATAGTTTAATAACGACGCAGTCACTTTATAATGCACAGCTAATGAAAATATTCTTCGGTCCTTTGTTCTCCAGTCTACGCAAGATTAATTCAAAACTTTCGCGACTCGAGAAATTTCTTCGCTACTGTCACGCGAGAAAATTCCTTAGCTCGAAGTGTCTCGTTCCTTTTTTATTTAGTTTGAAGTTTTAATACAAGATAGACACGAGAGACACGGGATTAAGATTTCGGTTACTATACTTTATAGTAACGTGTATGATAAATTACATTCTACATTTCTTAGGTAGCGGTATCTTTTTTTTTTTTTTAGTCGTTTCTTAAGTATTTCGTCTTAAATTAAGAAGATTAATAATCGAGTCTTCCGTTAGATGTTCAATTACATTATAGTAACGTGTATTGTAAATTACGTAGGAAATGCCATGTACAGCAGTATCTCTGTTTTTCGATGGTTTACGAACATTTAGCTCGAATTCAAGGTGGCGAGGGTGATAACCGAGACTTCAATCACCGTGCATTTTGCGAGTGTGTATGGTAAACTAAACTATATGCTAGTTAACAAGCTGCAACTTCCAACACATGAGACGGGAAATTATCTAAGCTACGTCTAGTAGTCTAATATCGATTCGCCATGGTTTCCGAAAATTAATAATTGCCATCTATCGACAAGTATGCGGCAGCAACAGCTGCTGACACTGATATCGAATTAGCAAGGAACCTTGAATGGAACGAAGGTTCAAGAATTTTCGATGGTACTCGGTGTTACTCGGTGTAGATGGAATATTCGCGGAAGGTCGTCCATGTTCCATCGACCACTACTAGTGGCAACTTTATTTATCAAAAGAAGACCTCGTGGAATTTCTTTGTTGTTGGTGACGAATCGCTAGAGTTGATCGCCGTGCCTCGAAGAAATAAGTCAGCAGGTTTCGTCTTAGACCACCTCGCGGCATTATGAAAGCAGAACGATAATATCTTCGGGGGTTGTAAGCTCGAGGGGCTGGAATCGTTACGGCGTTGCGTGCGGTAAATAGATAAATGTCGACTTGAAGTGCATGAAACGGCACGGCGAAGATAGGGTGCGCCGAATCGAGAAAATGTATTACCACGGAAATAATTTGCATTTAGATCCCTCGATATTTCAAACCGGAGACCCGCGTCCCACCGGGTTTTGCAACTCTTGTGAAAATTCCTTGCTTCCACGAATTATTATCTACTGGCGATAGAGAAACTTTTCTATAGTTGATTTGGAATTGAGAAATTTTGTTCGTTTCTTATGGTATGTCAGGGTCGTTGATTCACCAGCAACGATCGTTTTATTTCTACTGCCTGACCCTTCGATTTTTTATGTGTCGATCTTTAGTTACAACTGAAGAAAGGATTTCTAAGGGTTTAAAAAATCATTACGAGGGGAATTAGATCAATGGTGGGTTTAGAGTTTCTTCTTGCATCACCTATCATTGCTATTCACATATCATAAACACACAAAATCTAGAGCGAACAACAAATACCGTTGCTTTGTGTTTTGTCTAATTCGAATGACGTCTGAATCGTTTCGGTATTTTGAAGATGGTGAGTAGTTATTTGTGATCTGCAAGAACAAACTCATACAGACCGCTCAAATAGTATCTTTCTGCGTCCTGTTTCTAATTCCGACGAAATTAAGTCAATCATCTCGTACAAACGTAGCGAGAAGGTCGTAAAAATCTTGAAGAAATTATACCGAGGACTCGTGACGTAATAACCATATACTTTTGAATGTTTAACGATTTATTCGAAGATGACGAATTTAATGCGGAACGTTTCTCTCGTGTTTTCAGCGATCATTCCTGGATCGTACATCAGACACTATAGCGCCGTTTGGTACGACACGGCGGCTCTAAGGGAACATCGCAGCAGAAGTCGTCGTGACACTTCAGCTTCCGGGCATCCGGGAGACGCGACGCTGAATCTACGTCTTCACGCTCTCGACAGGTTCGTAAAACCACTTACAACTCTTGCTCCGAGTATATATGCAGGAAGAAAAAGAAATCCGCCAGTAATGGTAACGCGGTCAACAGGGGAATGAGAAACAGGTGGGTGGGGGGAAGCTTTATCGAGGAAAATTCCAGTTTCTCGCTGCCGTCAAAGGCGGAATAATCTATGGACGAACGGCCGTTTCACCGGCACGTGGTAACGGAGGAATATAAATTTTCATTTCGGCTCGACGTCAACGGACAAACATTGGCCATGATGTATAAATGATCATGGCGTTAGATAAGCTCGGGCGCACTCGGGATTTTACTAAAAATCTAGAGAATGTTCGAATTTCTTCCACGACAAAGTGAGAATTAGTACGTTTGGTAGTACATTTAGTAGTACAGTAGATTCTTTGTACTTCACTCTAAACTGATTCTTACAGGATCGAGTGTGTGACCGTTTAATCCGAAAGTATATGTCAATTATCGTTCGTCTGTTGTTAATAGCAAAGAGTTACATATAATCAGTGTTAAAGATGGTTCCATTAAATATCGAGGCTTATTAATATAACGAATAAATAGATCGTGCAAGTATTTCGGTAAGCCCTGCCCACGTTGCAAGAAAATAATCAATATCTTGTAACTGCCACATACATTTTTCGATTGGTTTCAAATCTTATCAGTATAATCGTGACAGTCGTGTTACACTGCTAATGAAACGTCAAATCTGTAGGTCAATTGTTTACATCTCGATAAAAATGTAATCGATTAAAGTGGAACCAGATAACGGAAACCCTACTAAGTTCAATTTAAAATATCAGAGCCGCGTGATCGTCGATCGTTATTTGTCTGAAAGAAAACGCAATTTTCTACTTGCTCGTACTTACACGAACATCGATTAAGAAAAGTTTCGCAGTTTCCAACGCGTTAGTGCCACGATGATTTTCTACGTGGCACCGAAGTAATACAAAGCAAATGGTAGTAGCTTAACCCGTCACGTTGCAAAGAGGTAATTGTTTTGTGCACGTAGAAAGCACTTTCTTGCGAGAGCGCAACTTTCAGGACCTAGTTGGGTCAAAGAAGCCGAATCTTCTTATCAACCGGGACTTGTTTTATTATATTTCGCCCGGACCAACGCGACCGTCTGCAGTTGTGCGTGTAATTCAACGCGTCACTAGTTGAAACGAACCTCTGCGAACGACAAAATAAGATATGATCCAAAACGGTGGAATACACGTTCGGAAAGAAGTCTTTGATATTATTTTATATCACGGAAATGTTTAATCTTATAGTTGTTACGATCTTTCATTTATGCCATTTATATCAAGTAAAATTTCACGATCGTTATGCAAATAAGCTTTCAGTAGAAACGGTCAAAGTTAGTCAGACGTATAAATATACCATTTCATCCAATATAATCAATCTCGATCAATCGTTATATTTATGAATTCGTTTTTGATAACGATCACGACGATAAATTAGATAAAACAAACGTTTAAATTATTCCTATTATATTATGCTTCAAATTAGCGTGATCTGTACTTAGCGTGGTCGCAGCTGCTTTTAATAAATCACTCTATATGTTGGAATTGAAAGATATGTGGCAAGGAGGGAATAAACGAGGCAATAAATGTACATAAAGAGGAGAACTTGAACAAATTTCCATAATTTAACAATTAAGCAAATTATAGCCTAGAAAATCAATTAGAAACATATTATAATGTAACAGTTGTCGAACGAATGGCATGACGTAATAGGTAGGTGGATGTTTGGCCTCTTGTATGTTCTCTACATGTGCAACTATCGTCAGCCTTATGTGACACTGGCTCGACACAGTGGCCATATGCCTCGTTGAGCATCGTGATACACCGTCATTGTGTTGTCAGTGCCATCGACACGAACCCTCTAAATCTCCGCGTTACACCGAAGAGATGCGACAGTTCTGTTTCACTGTCGCTGAACCGTTCTCTGTTATGCGTGATTTTGCCTTACCTTTTCTGCAATTTCCTATATATTAAAGATCACGGTGGCAAAATATGACCATCTAGCAGTTTTAAAATTTACCAGATTGTCGATCGATCCCACCTTACCAACATTTCATCCCCTTTAAAATCTTCAAAATATTGCTCTTTATGATAGACAGGCATATATGTACGATGTAAAAACACATTAAAGTCAGAAGATCAACAATCCTTTATTCTCTCTAATTCTTTTATCTCGTAAACTCTCTTTCATTTATTCATTGATTCATCATTTTCACTATTGGTTCCACCGTTTTCCCATTCCTCTCTGTATATTTGATTTCTTATCAAACCCATTCTTTACCTAACTTCGTGACATCGATTTTATTCTGCTCCCACCACTCGTGACACGTAGGGCAAAATAAATTCAGTTTTTCGACCTGTTAGTTTATCCTACTTCTTCCATTCACGATCGTCGATGCATCCGCGTCGATTCCTTCGACTTCGTGGTGAGATCGAAAATACTTGGTCGATACGAAGCAGAGTTCCCATTCGAGTCGCGAGTACCTGACACTCGTGCGCCGATTCTCCTTTTGATTCAGCTTCGAAGATCGAGGGAAATCGCGTGCACGCTGGCCGAGACGCCACATCTCTAGCCCTGAACATCTCTCTGCCCCCTTGAGGATGCAGTCGCTGCCGTGGTACTAAATTTTCCTCGAAACACGAACGGCGGAACGTGGCGGGGAAAAAATACCGACGGAAAGTGGCGGTGAAATTTATAAATGCTCGGTTCGGTCACGGATAATGCGCGAGGATAGTCTGGATATATAATGGAAGTGGTCGGTGTGTTGGTGAAGATGCTTTACGACGGAGTCTGTTTTTCGATTTACTGCGAGTTTTATCATTCGCTCGTCTTCCGATTCGAATACGGTAATGTTTAGAGGTTGATTCGTGGTAGACCGTGTGGTTTACAGCTTTAATGGTCCATAATTTAGGACAGAATCAACCCGAGGGTCGCTGGAAAACACTGCAACATACCGCTGAACGTATTTAACATTGGAACGTTATATTAGTTGAATACGATTCTGTTTGAGATATCGTGGCATACCGCGATGTTTATTGGTCGAAAAGAAAGCAAAGCTGAAAGATTTTCTTCGCAAAACCTTTCCCGCGTTGCAAACTATAAAACTTCGCTTTTATTGCCTGATTCGGTTATGGAGGCCGATGGTGGGACGGTTTTACGACGGTCAGAGTATCAAACTCGAGGGAAAACAACTGAAATTCTTCCCGCGTCTCGATAAAGCTAAGTAGAGGATAAATTCGAGAATTCTATGACCTCGTATCTCTTCTGCCTGTCCTGACAAAATTCGAGTACATCTGGAGACGATCAAACATGTACCGTTCTTTAATCAGACTACATATAGACGCGAGTAGAATCGAAGATTGTTCTTTTGCTTCTATCGGATCGTCCAATGTGCCTAACCGAAATGACTAATTCGCGATTTACCGAATAACATAACAAGTCTTGAATGTTCTAAGATAAATCGTTGATCGGCATTTTGAGAAAATTCGAAACGATACCGGGACTAAAAGTTTCTAAATAGCTCATTGAACGACATAATATTTTCAACGGGGAAACGTAAATAATCGACCAATTCTTTCTCGTTACACGTTATACATGTACATATATTGGTGTAGCATAATTAGAAAGACGGAACAGCGAATTATCTGACGGGAAGGTCGAGCTACTCGAAAAGGGTAAAACACCCTTTCATGGTTAGCCCGTTTTACAAAGGGGTAGATTAAGAGCGATTGTTATCGCTCGGACAATGGTATCGCGACCAGTTAGCGTTATTTTCGAGTTAAACCCGTTCCCAGGATCCACCTCTTCGAATGGAGAGAGGGAGAGATGCAATTAAAATCAGCTACGTTGGCCTCGTCGAATCTCGTTTCTTTTGTCGGCAGCCTCCGTTTAAGATTTAATTGGATTGTTCGTTAATGAGTGATAATCGGACGAACCGTTGCAAATAAACTGGCGATACGCTTCCAATTAACCTTAATATTGGTACTTATTGCGTTCGAGCCAATTACGTCTTCTAATTGTAGAAATTCGGACGTGCCGATCGGCAAAAGGGCACCCCGGAGAGTGTACGAAAATCAATTCGAAATCGATTCGACCGAGGCAAACAGGGTAGACCACCTCTCTCCATGTGGGTTGTAGGTTCTGCACGTGTTTCTACCTCGGTATCATGGACTAACGATTCTCTGCTTATTAAACTCTGTTTATCGAACTACCTTTTGCTACCGATGAGAGATTCTATTAAGTTCTGTTTGTTCCTCTTACGTTTATTACGTTCCTACTATATACTTTCCAAATATATTTACATGCAATTTTCCTACTTTGCTAAGAACGATTGCTTCCTCTTCATCGCCGTTAATGGTAGTACATGAAATGTAATAAACGGGAGGAATTTTTATTTTATTAACAAACCATTTCCATAATCGTTAGTGTAAGTAAGGTGAGCGAGTCCAAGAATATTAACAGACCAGGAAAGTTGTTGATAGCACCGGGAGGAAAGCTTTGTAGAAGTGCAATGAATACATTTAATCATGAAGTTATTACAGGTTCGTTTTTGTTATTTATATCGAGGGAAATAAAAGAGGGAACGAGATTTCAGTAGAAACGTCCAAAGTTAGTCAGACATATAAATATATCATTCTATAGAATATAGAATATTTACTGCTACGTTCTTCACTTTTTGGAAAAGTAGACTAAAGATAGAATCAAGTAATGTGTGTAAATAGTAAAATATGTGGATAGACAGATAGGCGTATCGAAAAACATTAATGGGAAAAGGTTGTTCGTAGAATTCAGATAGAAAGCTTTGCAGGAGTGTGGTAGAAGTATTTAATCCGAAAGTTATTATACTTTATTTTACTTTACGCTTTATACGTTACTTACATCGAGTGAATTTATCGGATATATTAAGCGAACGAACTTCCAGTAGAAATGTCCAATCGTAGTCACATATATAATTTTATCCAATTTCAATCTATATTTATGAGTCTATACTTGGTCTGTCGCAACAAGACAGCAGATTGGACGAGATAAACGTTTAAGTTATTGCTAACCTGTTGTATTATTCAAATCCACACGAGTAAATACTTAAACGCTGGAATAAATAAGAAAACTTGTTCGTAGTATATGCTAATATTTAATCATACTAAATACATTGCTTGCGTCGAGTGAAATTATCAATTCATTGAGCGAACAAGACTCCAGTAGAAATGACTACAGTTTATCAGACACGTAAATGTATCATTTTATAAGATTATTTATAAGATAGATAAAACAAACATTTGAATTATTACTAATATATTATATTTTAAATTAACACGATATACATATATTTGACCATTTGAATGAAGGGACAGGGAAGTGGGCACGTCTAACAGCATTAATCAGCTGAGAAAGGTCGTTCCACGAACGATAGCATAAAGCAACGGGTAAGGGAGAGCAAGAAATGGCTTTTACTTCCCGCGTTTTCCTCCGACGTGCGTGAAGCCGTGTACACGTGAACGTGTCCCTTCCGTGAATGTATGTTACGAGGCAAACGAGGTTGTCGTGGGTGGAGCGTGCATTACCCTTGCAACTAATCCCATTTCTCAATGGTACATGCATCACTCACCGCTCCTGACTAATCGTCCTTTCGAGGAGGCGAGCGTCGTTCTCGCGTAAATTGAGCAATAACGGGATAACGCGTGCCTCGACGATAATTCTCATGCCACGATGCAGCCAACTGTAATCAGGAATTTCCATAAATATTCGCGTTTCTCAGACCATCTCTTTGTTGCTCAAACCTTTCAAACTTATTCGAGACAGGCAGATCGCTTAGATGGTGGGAAGCGTTTTTTTTTTGGTGTTTTTTTCCTTTTTTTTTTTGCATAAAGGATTTTTTTTAAATTTGGTGTTAATATAACTCGTAAATTAGCAGCTAGATGATTATTGCCAAAATGAAGATGATATGCGAAACGAGGCGGGAGAAGTTCGGAGAAGTTTCGCTGAGCAGCACCGCGAGACATTGAAAGCACATTCTCGTGGTTTCTTGTTAAGCGTAAAGCGAATTTTATACGAACCTTTAAATACGAAATTATACTAGAAAGCCTGGAAATAGAGTCAAGCGGAAACGCGTAACGTATTCAATTTTTTATAATCTAAATGGACGAACTAAAATTTCATTACAGAACCGATGGCCGAATAAATCGATTAATATTCTCATAACGTTCGCTCGTTCTAATTCAATTTTGCATAAATATCGAACGACGTGGGATTAATTACCCTGCTAGCATTTAAACTTAAATTAATTGATAATCAATAGCCGATGGAATTATTAGGCAATTTGGTTCGTACGGAAGCTTGACAAAATTCAGGCTGCCCTAATTAATTCAAGCAAACGTTAATTCGCCGACGTATTATACCGTTTGATTTCTCTCGCTCGTCCCCAATCTAAACGCGATGTCTTTCATGAATCATAAATCAGCTATCGACAATATTATTAAACGGCCTTGAAGAGGTAGTTTGCTTTTATCTAGAAATTGTTGCTGGTAATTAGTAGCAGACGAGCGCTAATTAAGAAATACCAGCCATTGTCTAGCTTCCTGTAACATCTGAAACTGCCTTCGTATAGTAATTAGAAACGTCGCGTTTCTAGGATATTTCGCTTTCCTCGAAAACGCGTGCGCACACGTGTACAATTCGTTCGGAGCTAGAATGTCACGGCACGTCCGATGCAAATCTGCACGCGATATTGCTATCTGGCGAGTAATGTTGCGCAGATACGCGCCCCGTATCCAAACTTTAGGAATAGTTGTTTCCTTTCCCGTCTAACGTGAATGTCGTTTGCATACTCGACCAATGTCCGCCAGCATCTTCGCGAACCGCCTCCGTGTATTGTGTTCGGCACATGTGAATAATGTGCATCGACGTCGCTATTGTGTGCCCACTGCACGTGCTATTGAGCGGTTCAGCTTCCGGTTCATCCAGACAGCAACCACTTTTAGTAGTTGCTCTTCAGTCTTTGGCAATTCAGAGACATTCTTCTGCTAGTGATTACTCGTTTGTTTATACAGCCGGAATTATAAATTAACAATATGCAGAAATATACAAAAATTCAATTCATTTAATTCAAATATCGAAAAGAAGTGATCATAGAATGGAGACCGAGACATTACTCGGGTTGAGTAATGAAATTTCTAAATCCTCGAGAACAGCGATGTTACGCATCCATGTGACGCTTACTGTAGAGATCTAATATTTGAGAAAAATGTACATCTTTGATAAAAGGATTTCTTATGGAATTATATTTATCGTGATAATCGCGTCTGGAGAGATTGATAGGAGCAGGAAAGACACCGTCGGTTATCGAAGAAAAGTCGGAGAAGCCTCGTGCAATTTATATTTTACATAATGCATATCGTTGCGTTTTCGTATCAAACTTTTCTCCGCGTTTCCGTATATTAATTTCAAAAGTTACTATGAGCGTGGCAGCGAAATGTAAAGAGCCATGGATTTATACGTTCGATATGTCGGCTGTCGGTGTTCGTTCAGCTGTTTGTCGCGAGCTAGCGCGTGCGACAGTGTCTTATGTTTTCCAACAGGCGAACTTACCCATGCATGGCTCCCTTAAGATTCACATAGTAATCTCACGTACCGACTTACATAATGCAATAGCAAACTTGGCAATTACGCGAGGAGGAATCAGACGAAACTGTTGATTGCTGCTTTGCGGATGTACTACTGTGTCGAACATGCCATATCTGTTGACTGCTTTCTTGTTGTTTCTCGGCATAGCAGAGAAAGAACGATATTCCCGCATTATTTATATAGAACTTCACTAATTTCATAATTTTGAAATTGTGAATTGTTGAAAGACGCTTGTGAACAATATTGCATCCATTTCCACACGAAAATCACAGGCACAAAACACGATCAATCTATTTTATACTGCCTGATGGTTAGAGGGAAGAATATTTTATTGTACCTGCGCATCGTTATGGCAATCAATGTTTTTAAAAAGTTGAAGAAAATGGCGAAAATGTACTGTGCAGAATTGGAAGGATGACTAGAGTAAGGAATACGGGTATGATTGGTTATTTCTAATAGACCCAACACAATCATAAAGATAAGCACGCGTATTATCACATATGTAAATAAAACGATATAAAAACGCGCGACTGTGAGTGATAAATTATTTTTGGGCTGTTGCGGTAGTCATTTTTCCAGCTTTGCGCTATAGGTACATATGTGAAAGAAAAAGAAGAGGGAATGAAGTAAGGGAAGAGGAAAGAAAATAAGGACGAATAAAAGGGAAATAAAGGAAGGAATGGAAAGAAAGGGAAAGAAAAAGGGGGAAAGAACCTTGAGAATTAATATCTAACTTAGTTCCTACTTTCATTAGCCGCAATTTTTAGGATAAAATCGATCGATGCTTCTTCGAAACTCCCAATTTCAATTCTGTGCTTTTCATGCTTCGAATCAAACTTCACACGTGTCTCGAGAGAATGCACGAAATTAATGTTCGATTCTAATATCCATTTTATCCTCATTCTATGTATTTAAAGCCGATTCAGTGAAAGAAATTGAGTCTCGATTATAAAATACATGGCGCGGTAAAATTGTCTACGACTTCCAATACTCTGCTCTCCGAACAGCAGTTTTCGCGTTGCATTAACGTTTATGCAATATGATTACTGTTGAGTAACTTCTATGAGAGTTAGCGCGCGGCACACAACGCGACAGTGAATCGTTTACGCGCGTTATAGAACGTTGTAATCCGCTTTCTTATTCCCTGCTTCTTTTTTTGCGGTTCTCGTTATTACACAGGGAAGAGGATATTATGTTGTCTTTTCTTTCGTCGCGAAACAATTGTCAGGGAATTGCGTTTCGAAGCGGCGACGCGTTGAAGAGATAGCGTCTCAACGACCGTAGGATAGTTTTATTAAAAAGAGATTTAATCCGTTAATTGGTCGATTCGTTTTCCATTAGCTACTAAATATTCCAGTTTTTGTGCTCGTTCTACTGCTAGAATTTGTTGTCTAATTGTAAGTTAAGTGATGGCTGGTATTTGGTTAATGACTGGCACAAATTATTTTAACGAGATTTGTTTCATAGCCAAGTCACTTGTGCGGGCACAACGAACTAGTTAACTCATTTTAACTAAAATTGTTAGCTAATGAGTTCCTCTGGCACGATGGTCAGTTTGTATACGTGAAAATTCAACCAATCGAGAACGTTGTTTGAACATTTACATTTGTTCCGACTATTTTATCGTTTCTTTAATACGACGAGTCTCGAATTAGCTTCTCGATAATGTAAATCAGTGTTGCTCCTCCTGCGTAAAACGGTATTGACTTGAAAAAACTATTTTTCCAAGGAAGAAAAGAGGTTCCAAAGGCGAGCGATATTTCTTGAAGAAACAGCGGGGCTGCGCATGTTTTAAGCAGTTTTTCCATCCAGTTAAAGCCTCTTCTTGCGTCTCGACCTCGGTCCATTATGGAAATTCATTAAATCCCAGTCATTCGAATTCGTCGCTCCCTCTGAATGTAAATTTTCAACCTACCAATTCCGTAATTACTTTCGCATAATGGGCATTTATATGTATTACGCATTTGCAGGAATATTAAATCTTCGACGTTCGCTCGTATAAATATGTATGATTCTTTTTTCCTGCTATTACACGCTTTTAACGGGGTTTACATATAGAGTAACGAACATTATCGTCTTCGTTGGCTGCATAACAATTTACCGCGAAGAGCATTAAGGACGATGTCGAAATTTTTTACGCGCATATCCATGCTTACCAGCGAGGCAGCCGTATCTAAATCACGCGTTACATCGTGTGAAATGATTATTGGTACAGCGATATGGTAATTAACGTGTCGCTGTAATTTAATTAATGCTCCCTGTAGTACACGATAACATTACCAATTTGGTTGCATTAGCTACCCTCTGACATCGTGATATTAGTTGCTAAAAGTATGACGGTCGAGCGCGCTTCAATTTACGTTATTTCGCATACAAAACAATCAGCTATTAACTCGACGCATAAATTGGTTGAAGATGAACTCTCTCGCGAATCGTTGCGCATTTACATACAATACTTCCGCTCTTCGTTTTCCGCTTTCTTCCTCCGTTACCTTTCGACTTTACGAGTTTACATTGTTTTCCCGAGAAGTCAGATCGAAGTTTATCTTCTTACACGCGATCCAGGTCAAACAGAGAAACTTTTCAGAATAGAACAGCTCCTCTAAACTCGAACGAAAACCACGAGGGCTTGGTCCTCGATGCAGAAATTGCGTCTTCGGTTAAAAGACACCCCCGTTCGTTATTTCGAAAATGACGTCTTTCTCATTTCCATCGTATATAATAGTATATATGCAGTATATATATAGTATGTATAGTTATAGTAAGATTGTTATAGCAGAGATTTATTCCAATCATGTAAGCTTCGATATTTAAGAATTCAGTCTCGAACTTTGCACGGAATAATCAAACTTGTTGTATACTAGACATCGGTAGTTCTTAATGTAATAACGAAAGGATATTAAGATGTATCTTGCCTTTCTTTATCGCGTCCCTACCAACGAGTCAAACAGTCGGTTTTCAAATGTAGGTCGCTTAATAAATATTCATAGAATTACAAGCTGAATTACTTGGCCCGACTCAAATATGAGATTGAAATAACGCTATTTTACCTTAACTTTCTTTAACGTGAGAAACAAAGCCTGTCGTGTTCGATGAAAAGCATCGACGACTACGTGCGATCACGAAATTACCAAGTTTCATCAATCTTCCATCCCGCGCAAGAGATAAAGCCGTGCACACAGGGGAAAAGCGTTCGACAGTCGATAACCACTTCATCAACGCGAATTAATCCTGCTCGCGTTGCTTTCAATGTCTCATTAGGTACATTATCACGGTGACATCCGCGTGCACAAACGCGAGCCATCTTTCTCCATGATGAATGATTGAAATCAGCGGAACGTTAACTATGAAAGGAGAGCGGATCTCGATCGATAGACTATCGCGGGCTTAGACAATAATTAGGTGAAAACATCGACCCCTCCCGATCGGATTATCGATTGTACGAGAGCATGGTCGCGTGTAAACCTCGCGCACGACTAGGTCGAACACGTAAGGGACTGGTTGCAACGTAATATGTGGCCCTCGTTACGTTACATCGCGCGATTATTATGTGACACACCTGTCCCGTGAAGTTTAGTTCCCCTTGTCGCAGTGTTTCTCAGTCTACATGCCTGAAAGCTTCGGTGCGAAACTCGGAGATATGCGATCGTTCCATAAGTAATTTACATATCTAAGTTAAACTTAAGACACACATGTCTGTAAATATGCGTAATTTTAAACAAATGAAGTTTACTTCTTTTATTGAAGAATAATATATTGTCTCAGACACTATCGAGTTAATATTATTAGAGAAATTTTATAAGTTATCAATATTAATAAATACCTTTCCACAATAGTAACAAGTTTATTAATAAAACAAATTACATGTTCCCTTAATACTCTATATGATAAAAAATTACGAAATTGTAATGTCTTTAACTAACAACTTGTAACATGTCAATTTACCAATACTGTTATTTCGATTGTTTGATAATCTTCGAATTTCACTCTTCAAAAAGTTATTAAAATTCAAAATGCAAAGTAGGGAACGGAATTACTTACGGAACGACCTGATATAAATTTAATGGAAATTCTTTAACGAAGTACAGGAAAAACCTGATTTCTGCGAAATCGTTGTTATATTACTTTTTTCCGATTTGTTTTCGACGAAGTAAAAATGGGAGAGAAATGGGATTAATCAGAATAATTGGGAATCGATTGAGAATCGATTAGCTGGTGAAAAGCCGACCTGATCGAGTGCTGTGCGCAAAGTCAATTCGAAGCTAGCAAACGAAGACTATTATTATATCTATTATTGCTACGTTATATATTTTACTCTGTCCTCTCCTTGCAAAACCAATATTGCACCTCGCAGGGGCCAGCTACGTTTGTAATTCATCGTTTCGAATCTAATAAATCGAGTTGAATTACATTTACAATATCGGTGTATCGCGATTTCGTGGAAACATCATACATCGATGAACGTTTGTTACCGTACGAGAAATATGATCGAATATCTATTCGTTTAAATTATTTTTATATCGTTTATTTTGGTTCGAAACATTTATTGCCGATCGTAGTATCCGTTTCGAACTACGTACAGCGTATACGTTATTTGATTATTACGTGAAAACATTATTTTTCACTCGTCAATGATGTAGAAGCATTGTGTACGCCGTATATAAATCTTTTAACGAAGCGATAAGTTACGCGAAATGTATCGCGCGCTAATATCTAATAATCGATTGTTCATGCATTTATGTAGAAATTATTACACAACGAATACATAATTTATGCGAGTTTTACGTGTAATCTATCTTCTGTCATGTAAGAAAGTTTTATTAAGTTATGATCAAATTTTAGATTGAGATAACTGGATAATCTACTTGAAGTCATATAATAATAGACAAACTTGATTGCTACGTGTATTAGTATAAATTATCAGAAATTGGTAACAAATGAAAGAAAATTAACTTTCATCCCTCAATTATGTGTAATCTGATCTTCTCTCTGTTCCAGGGTCTTTAAGATGAGGCTTACGAGGGATACGAGCTTATTCGATGAAAACGTGGTCTTCGAGGGATCGAATGGTCGACAAATTGCGTTCGATCCATTGCACGCCTACAGCGGAACCCTCGAGGGTAAGTGGGCAACGAGTTTGTTAGAATTTTTTTAGTGGAAAAGGGGCGTCGCGAGCGAACAGGCACGATCGTTAATAGCACAAAGGTAATCCATTAAAACGAAACGCGCTTGAATGTGAACATTAAGCGAAATCGCTGTGAAATAAAACGGCAGAGTCTGGCATTTGATTTTCAGCATTTTTGAAGAGCCCGGTTCATTATGCGGAAATTGTCAGAACTGCGCGATTCTCGATGTCAAAGCAAAAGAAAATAATAATCGTGCGGTCCTCGCGTTTGCTCGAAATTACATATATTATCGCTCGACGAAATATTCCTCGCAGTAAGGGATAAAAAACAACCTCTCTACTTTCATTTAGTTTAAAGGTGAACAATTTTTGTTACCGTGGCAACCCGTTGCCGTAATTCAATTATCCATTCGCTCGATTACCGTGAATATTTCAACTCGGTCTACTTTCAAACATTTGCGGTTCATTTTCCTCGGAATTTCTTCTCGCATTTTTCATATATTTAAGCGTACTAAAAAAAAAGCAGGAAAAAGAGAGAGAAAAAGAGAAGGGAAACGAAGAAAAAAATGTATTATGGAAGAAGATACAGGGTACGGTAACCAACAGGGCATCGGGCTTCGAACTGGACGCATCCAACGAGAAATTCACGCGCTGACTCTAATGAAAGCACTTCGCGCTTATTTCTGAATCTTCTAGTCGGCGAACGGAGGAAAAAAGGGGCGAATTCCGGTTGGTCGGTGGTGAAAGAGCCACTAGACGATTCCCTTTCTTTCTTAGCCAAGATCCTGCCAGTGAAATTAAAATGCAGACGCGAATCGATTCTCCATAGTCTGGCTGGAATTCTCGACTGGTTTTCCCCAACGAAATATTGCGACGATATTAAGCTGTATATATACTGGCCTGTTCGCGAGGATTCATCGCGAGTGCCGGTCAATAGATCGATGAATAGTTGCGAACTATTCTCGTCTCTGGGGAGGTTAAAAATTCCGCTGAAAAATACTGCAAACAGTTTCTGGATGAATAATCGAAATTAAAGCGCCCAAAGATATTTGACCAAAATATTCTCGTTCGTCACATATTTTCGCCAACATGTTTTTTCATTTTCGATTAACGTAGCACGACCGTCCACAAGAGCAACCTGCAATATTTTTTAATACAATGCAGCGTCAGTTGTCACGAGCAGATGGCACACGACATCGGGATTCGAGTCACGTGGACGTTTCTCGCGCGTGTTATTCGATTACATCAATTTTAAAGCCCCTCCCTCTCTCGCTTCTCCTTTACGGACGCACGGACGACGCGTAACGAAATTTCAATAACGTGTAACATAATTACACGCGCGGCCATTTGAATATCGAAATCGTTGGCGAAAAGCACGATTCGTCCGTGTTCCACGTTTCATTGGGGCTTTGAACTCGCCGAAAACGTGATAAATTCTTTAATAAATTCCCGAGAAAATTCGGGGCCATTGGATTTCACCGTGCTCGCGACGACTTATCCCTTTCCACGACGTTTTTCTCGCAGCCTATCGTTCCTCCACATGCCTTGCAATTTTTCGTTTTACGCCGCGAGACTTTCTTTCTTTTTTTTTTTTTTCTCGCCTTGCTCTTTGTTTATTCTATTCTCCCTCTCCTTCTCTAGTTCTGTCGCTCTTTATTTTTTTCTTTTTATTTCGCCTATCTCTCTGTTTGCTTCTATTTCATACTCCTTTTCCTGCCCCTCTACACCTCCGCTTGTCCCTCTTTTTTGCGTTTGTTACCTCTCTCGTGGCAACGATACAGCAAGCCAAGTGGGTTATTGGATGGTTTCCAATATGCCGGCTCGCTCGACCACTGCGGTACTCTATGCGCCCTCGTATCATTTGCACGGTTTTTACGAGGTGACGTTGCTCCTGGTCAGAGTGGCTCGTTGACAAGCCCGGATAATTTTAAAGAAATTTTTAAGAATACTTGAATGGAGATAAAAGTGCAATCCTTTAAATATGATTGTCAACGATAGACGAAACGAAAATTTAAGAGTGTCGTCGTTGATCAACGATATTAACATTATTATTGAGTTTGAGAACGAGACGAGTTTAAGTTTGAGTCCGAGTTATTTTTTGACGAAGCATTCGTGTATCTACTTATTTAAGAAAATTGAATGAACTTATTACTGAATTTATTGGAAGATATTATTGGAAGATAAGAACAACGAATGGACTCAATTTCTACTAAATATTAGTGAATTTTCTATTACTTATGATTAGCAACTAGATTTTACATATAAAATAATGTACCTTTATAATTGTATCAGTTTCTGTAAAGTACGATATTTGGAAGAGTGACGTGAAATTTTGAATATTGGATAACCATTTATTGTAGTTTACGATAATGTGCTACATCGGCGAGTTCAAATTAACGCGAATTAATGTTCCTGCGGTACTACATTTGGAATAATATCAGGATAATAAAACCAATGACAAGGAACTACGGTGGGGTCCTGTATAGGGTACTTGTCTTCGAATAAATTGGCTCAGGTTCGATTTCGGAGAGAGAGAGCGTGTTTTCGTTTTTCGCGAATTTCACGTATTTAATTCGATCCTCGCTCCATACAGAGTTTTTCCAAACTGAGAAAACCAAAAATTATCTTCTACTAGGAAAAAAAAAAGAAAAAATTATTTCATATATAAATATCCTGAAAATGAAGATCCACGTATTTTCGAATAAAACGTCATTATGCGACTGCGATAAATAATATAACTTACACGTGTTAAATAGTACTTAAAATAATATAACAGTGTAACAAAACTCGTCTGCAGAAATTTAAAAAAAATTCAATCAGAATGTCCGTGTCAAAGGAATCCAAAAAATGAACAATGGAGAATACAGAATATACATAAAAGAAATGATAAAAAATCTTCTACAGCAGTCGAACAAATATGAAACCAAAAATATAAAGACACGAATTGGTCGTTTTTTAATGCGTTATTTAGCCTGTCACTTATCGCGCAATTTAAATATGTGCATATAATAAATAAAATTCACGATTCTATTAACTACCAAGCTAATAAGCGTTTTGATACATCTATGAACAACCAATTCAATAACACTATTATATTCAAATATATAGAATATTGATATGTGGAACACCGCGATGTCCAATTAATAAGTCGCCATACGTACAGAAAGTAGAAAATTAAATAAAGGGGTGGTTGATTCGATTTAGTATGTCGCAGTCGCGTGTAAACACGTGTGCGGAAGTCAAATAGCGAGTACGGGCGGCTAATATGAGCACTCAAAATTCAATGTAACAGTGTAAACCTAAGCAAACGAAGCATCGTGCTTTAACATGGCCTCGCATAAAAGCAAGTACACTCGGTGAAGGAGTAAATCGAGTTGAAAATCCGAAACTTTGTGAAGTCCCTTCCGCGTTGGCGTCTCAAAACTCCTCCCTTTCTGCAACAGGACCGTCTGTATGCGTCACACTGCGTTTCTGTGTGCTTCTTTCTCCGTATACATGTAAAAACCTGCACCTTGGTACTGAGTCCCGAGCACACGTTTACGTCTATGTTTATGGGTACCTTGCACGGACAAACGTTATTATAGGTTGTCCTTAGAACTGTATCCACGCCGAAATACAACAAAAGTCCGTGTCCGTTCCCTTTATGCACTTTTCGACAAATATAAAATTTAAAGACTCGTGTTCTTTCCGGGTCACTTGTGCCGCGTACGAACGCCGCGTTTTCCAACGCTAAAAGCGTGAAAATTGAAAGACGCAGATCTAAATTTCATCGACGCGTGAATTTTTTGCCGAACGGCAAAAGAGAGAAAAACGCGGAAAACGAGAAATTCTTCCGCGCTTGCTTTGTACGGTGAATTTTTCCGTCGCTCGTTGTTTTAAAAAATTTTACTTTCGCGAACGGTTATAGTTGCACGTAACCGTCTCTGTTTTTAATTCAACTCGATGTAAAACAATGACGTCGTAGTCGATCGACGATTTGCTGTAAAGTCGAAATTGCATAATAAAGCGACGATACCTCGGTTATGCGGGAACTTCATGGAAGATAACGAAAATCCGTGTAAAGGATATAAATATTCATAGTCTGGGCGTAATGAATGTATCACCTCGGCGAAGGGCACGAGCACCGTGATTAAAAGTGCATTGCCGCGACAAAAAATTGACGGGGCGATACATTTTTCTAATTAAAACTTGAAAGCGGCTGGCAATTTCTCTTGGATTTTATCCTAATGTATTATGCGAAATAGCCAAGCAGGGAGTGAAACATTCGAGATTTAGCTCCTGAGACATTATGTCATCGTTTCAACGATATTAACGTGTATTTAAGCGAGAGTTGGAAACGGAGACGAAAACATTCCTCTCTGTCCGAGTCGAAATCAAGAAAATCCTGTGTCGGAAGTGCGTCCTTCGCGCTCGCGAAAGCATTAAAACGTCAAAAATATCCAAGAATCAAGGTATTTTCACCAAACCGTTATTTAGAAGGACGCGAGCAAGGATTCGATGTTAATTTCGTATTAATTTTAACGCTTTCATAGACGCCTGATTTTCGATATCGGTCGAAACACAGTGTTTCGGTATTAAGAGAATAGGACCGCGTTTACTCGATCCCGTTATTTATTAACTATTCGTTATTAATTAAGCTCGTTGCGCGTGTATACAATCAATCACGGAATTACAACACCAGCCATGATTCATTTCTATTTAATGCGTTTAATTATGTTTGATTCGCTAAAACACGAAATGTTTTCCAAATATTAAAACCATCATCGCTATGAGAAATGTATATTAATTTTGCACTGGCTGCGTGTAAACAAACTTGAATTACACGATACATTTAGCACATCGTAACGTTCCGTCACTATGTGATAAAACGCCATTAATTTTGCCATTCATTAATCTATATTTCATCTATCTTGGATTAAAAGATTCACATCAAAACGAACGCACGTGCATATAAAAGAGAGTAGACTCGAAATAGAAACGTGAACTGAACTCAAACACGAACGAACCACTAAATCGGTGAAGCTTCGTGACAGCTCGTCGAAAGGAGTTTCTGAATTTATCAGGATTCCTATCTTTTAAAATCCGCGAGTAACGAGCCCGAAAAGTGCGAAACAAGGTTTCAATTTACGCGAGTTGGTTGCACGCTAATCCCCGCTTAGCTCAGTCAGCGGTCCACTCACTAATAAAAGATAGTCGTCCGTCATCCGCTCTTCATAATCCATGGATGAAACCAAGAATCTCTAGACGAACGACGATCGTACAATGACGTCCTCTTCGTTCATCGGCGCTAGAGCGCTAAACGGCTACTTTGCGATCTCCTTGGATGCTTCCCGCGGTGTTCGACAGAAGGGGCGGGGATATTTTTAATCATCTAAGAGTCACGAGGCAGCCGAGAAGGAAGGAAAAAGAAACGTCACTTACGAGAAATTGCAATTTTCTCTAAAGACCTCGAAAGACGAGGAAACCACCCTTACGATCACCACCCTCGCCACCATTGGTGTCGAACGAATTCTACGCCATTGTACACATCTCTACCGAGCCATTCGTTGAAAGCAATTTCCATCTACGAATAGTTTTCATCGGCTGCCACCCAAACTCTATGACTTAGATTCGTGGCTTGGAACTTTCTGTTCTCGCCGCGTTTGTCATGCAGTTTGATAAGGTTGCCTCTCGTTTCCAAATATTGCACGTTGTTGGATGACTGTTCTCTACAGCATATTCTACTATATACGATATTATTGTCTATACGATATCGTGTATATACTATTGGATGTTGAAACTTTGTGTGAATATTATATTTAAACCCTGCGCCGTGTTAAAACTCTAACGTTTTGTTACGAGGTATCTGCGAGAAAAGCAGTCTGTAATAATTCGTATCCTCTTTTCCTTTGTGCGCTTAGCGCGACGTTTCTCTGGGGGAGTGATAAAGTATGGCTCTTGAAACGTATGAGATTTATGACAGGATACTTGCTACTGAGACGTGAAAAAGTAAAAGCTACAAATGCTATCTAAATCTGCTACAGACTCTCTAAATCACGTACCACCTCAACGTTGGCACACGAATGGCCGAAAAGTTAAAATCTGTTTCCAAAAATAATAATTTTCTTTGAGCATGTCATAAACTTGGCCAACGTCCAATTCTAACACGGTCGATGAAAAAATGCACAAGCGGTTATACTGACAGCATCGCCTCTCTGTTTAAGGAAAGCAAACACTATGGTGGTAATTGGAACACGATAGAAGCACCTTCCGCATTCTAGCTGGTCCCTATCTGTACCCGTAACGAAGGGATGAGTAGTTGGCATCGCTTTACCGAGACATCTCGTTAGAAACGACACGTCTTAATTATGTTGTCGACCTGCTGCATTAGGTTTTCTGACAGAATCCTGGCGTGCAGAATTGTCTAGAGGCGTGTAGTCACCATCGTGTCGGGGATTTAACGTCCACGAACTCCTAAGGCGGTGACTTACTCACCTTTGCTGCTACATGACTCCCTCTTCGTATAAGTGTACCATTACAATCCAAATCTCTTGAAATTCAAAGTTGCTCGAAGTAGAAATAGGATCGCTAAATTCTCATCTTAAAATATAGCGCAACGGATAATGATACAAGTAATTTAAAGCGTTTTTTTTTTCGAATGATTTGTCTCACAACCGAAATTTCTGCCAGAACTGTTCGATGTCAACTGAGAACCAGTTATTTCTTTAGAATATATCCAAGAAAATTTGTCTCTGTGTGAAATGGCATTGTAATTTATCCGCCGAAAGGTTTTATGACACGCTTCAAAAAGATTCGGTATTAAAAATATAGACTATGAATTTCAAATTAAACGCTAACAGCAACTTGATCAATTGTTAAATATCGTTTCCACGTAGAATAATTTAGGATGAGAGTATCATAGTCGAACTTGTACTCCGACGTTGTTAAGGCGGAGGAGTGAGGATGTGCGGAAATTGCGGCAATCTCTACGATTTAATCGTCCAGCCTAGTCGAAATTGTCTATTTATAATTATCAGAGAGACAAAGACGGGACAGCGGTAGGTGCAGAGGAGGCAGGGCGCACGATACCTTTGAGGGCTGTATGTCTCTTTCGTTATGAATGAATCCGGCAATGAGTTGGCACGGTACCAAAGGATTTCCAGGTGGCCGCGAAATTAAGCTCGACCCCGGGCTGGAATCCTCGACTGCAATCTATGCTTCACTGAATTTACTGTCCTCTACTTCCACGACCCGTAGACGACTTCCACCCCGTTTCACCCTCTCCGTCGCCCGCCGCAACCACCGTGACAACCCCTCCCTTCCGATGTTCCAGCCCGCGTTCAGCCACACGGGGGTCTCCTGGAAGCGTCGTTCCTAACCTTCGTCTCGAAGTAAGTCCTGCCAGCTGCTACCAGGATGATTACTTCTTCATATTTTACGCTCCGCCGACCGCCACCTCTCATCATCTTGTTCGCCATGCTTTCGCGGAGTTTGCCCGTACGCTCGCCAACGTAGAGGGGTCAAGTCGCTTCTTCCACCAAAGCAATCCACTCTGCCGGTTGCTCCTCGGCCCAGCGGTAAAAGTGCTATCCCCCTTTTCCGGGCCCTTCTATCTAGAGATGAAAATTTAATCAGGACCGATATCAGAATGCGAAATGAGACAGAGATTCTTTAGAGTAATTTGCGGTTGAGGGTGAGAAATTTTTTAGAATGGCCATATATCAAGAGCTTAGAAACCAATCGGTGTTTCATCGATACGATGGATTTTTATGCATTTGTAGGAGATTCAAAGGTGCAAAAATGCAAAGGATACAGATAAAATGGAGATATATGTAAAATATTAAATGTACAGCTTTTTGTTAAAGATCTGGTAGGTGAAACGTTTAGTGTCTGGGTTCTTCTTTTTTAATTATTTAACCTATGCAGTCCATTCAACGTATTTCACTTATATACGTGAAATAAAGCAGCAGAAATTAGCAACAGGAGAAGCGAGAGGACTCAAGTAGTATAGGAACGCGTGTAGACAGACATCGCTTTATTTCGTGTTTTATTTTGGGTATACGTAACGTAGAAGAACATAAGTATTCGTATAGGTATATAAGAACAGCTCTTCTCGAAATATCTAATGAAGGGTTGTATTCTTTTACTTCTTTAATGTACGCAGTCTACTTATTAAAAATGATTTATGTCATTCAAATATCTTTTTAAGATGCAAACCTTCACGGTTTAGCCAGTATACTTTTAATGATTAAATGAATGTGAATGTGAATGCGAATAAAGTGACACGGGTTATTTTTAATAAAAGATTAATTTATTTATTAAATATTCGTTTCTTCTTTTATCGATCGCAACACATTTTGAAAGAACGTGTCATTTTATCTGCTCTTAAATGGAAATCGTCAAATAGAACCAGCGTTCGATTTGATTCAGGTACTGACATTTACAGTGACAAAGCAGCAGAAGATTACGAGGATGGAATCGAAAACCGAACGTTCTAATCAAGTTAATGCGTATTTTGCTCGCGTCCACGGTACGCCGAATTACAGCCAGAATTTCGTTGCACGTCTACAGACTACCTCAGCTTTCCGTATTCCATCAGTCTTTGATGTCGGAGCGAATGGCGTGCCTCGACTTTCGACGCTTTAAATTTTCAAGCTGTACCCAGAGACAATTCTGCGACCATCCTGCCAAATTCGATCTTACGTTTTCACAATTCGACGATTACACGGTGAATAACCGTGGTCCGAAATACGAAATACCGGAGCCCCTAGCACTTTGCAATCGATTTGACAGCGCATAAAAGCTCCATCGGAGCGTTAACAAGCGAGCGTTTCGCATAATAATCTTTTGTGCGGCGTCCATCGTCTAGATCATGCTGGTAATGCATTGCAAATTAGTCACTCCCGCGTAAATTACTTATTGATTGAACTAAGGTTACGGAACCAATCTTTAAAGGAAGTTGTAAGTGGAGCACAAATGACGTTTAATAAAGCGAAACAGCCGTCGAGTACCATATACTTTCCACCGACTTAAAATGTTCGTGAAAACTTTCGTAAATGTTCTTCTCCATATTGAGAAGTTAAGAAGCAATTTTAATTTCGTTCACTTCGTCTCAGCTACGTGTTTCTTCTTAATTAAAATGGAATAGGATGCGTTCAAAAATTTCGTATAAAAAACTGAAACTCGCCCATAGTCACGAAATAATTAAAAACCTTCAAAGAAATCCATTTCAATGTAAGAAAAGCTCGAACGTCTAAAATAATCTTCGAGATTGAAAATTGGTTTCGGCGAATTAGCCTCGCATTTAAAAACCGTGAATGTAATTTACGGACTCTTGATACACACGATAATTGTTTTCGAAGAAATATTTGGCTTGAGAATGAAGGAAGTGCAGAAAAGCACGGGGTAAAGAGAAGCACGGGTCGCGGCGGAAACGAATTTCTTCGTCTTGAAGGAGGAGGATGTAACAGCTGGTGGTAACAGGATAATTACTTCTTAGCATTTCACGGCTCGCCGAATCTCAGGCACATTATGCACCCGTGCTGAAAAGCTCCTTGGCCGTTTTCAAGAACTCGTGATTCTTGGCTCGTGAAAAACTTCCTCCTCTTTCTCCTTCCTCGTCTCGCTTATCCACCGCCACGGTTCGGTGATTACCGACCAACTATTCGTCATTTTTCTTCAACGAGGAAATACGTTTCTCTAACTTGACTCTACGGTTGTACATTGATTAACAAACTCGAGCAACCGGCGACTCCCGTTTCTCCCAAACGTGGAAAATGAGAAATATTTTCCCTCGTAGAGATTAAAACCCCAAACGATAAAAGGATTTTTCCTGTAGAGGATGTTTCGTTAATGAAAATATCGTTGGTATTTTCGCCGCTAATAATGAACAAATATCGATCGATCGGAGAAAAGACAATGGAAGCTTCGGAAAGACAGACACCATCAAATAAACGGCGAGTTTAATCGAACGGCAACAGAAACGACGCGCACACGTACTTTGCACACCGTTCCGCTTTACCTTCGAGCAAACGCGTTCAATTCACTACCCTAATAATCGATAGCTTCTCCATGGGAACACACCAGCTCGAAGATTTACGAAGGCGCTTTGATTGCCAGTGATTAATTCTTTAAACGCAATCAACGGAGTGCTTCTAATTCTATGGCCCCATTGTTCCACGTTAATTGCATATCATTAGAAGTTGTGGTTCGTAAATCAAGCAGGTTTTTCCTTCGTTGATTAACCATTCTTCGAATCGAGTTACTTGGCTTGTTGAACGTCATGGAAGCTGATTAAATTTTAATAGAACCAACGACATGAATCGTGATATTATATGTAAGTCTTCCTTTAGTTAGATTCGAAAGAAGCCGAGAAAAGGTGCACGTATACGAAGTTGGAACGCAGTCCCATTCTCTCTGCCATCGACTATACGATCAACGTTGATTGAAATATATAGGCGGTCTGCCGCGCGAAACCACCGGCCCAAAAGAACGTTTGGTAATGCCACGCCGGTGCGAACAGATTGAGGGCGAAAAGGGTTAATAAGGGGCGTCGAAACGGAATCTCAGCCTTACAACACAGCTTTAAGCGGCAACGATAAAAACGTACGAAGCGGTTCATATTCATTTGCCGCTTAATTGGAAATTTATAGCCACCAGGTATATATTACTCGGTTGTATACCGAAACTGTCAGCCGTAACTTTCGCGGCAATGAACTCTAAGCGCGTATCGGCCTACGCGATCCCTATGTCCCGGGCTTCCTAGACTAGCTACACAACTTTGATCGTGGTGAACATTTATCACAAAGGATACGAACCGATCGATTGGAAAAATACCTTAATAAACCGAGCCAAACTCGAGTCTTCGGATGTTTATATATTTTTTAGAAGTTTTTATGCGAATCTAACATACAGCCAGGATATAGATGTTTCTCGATTTCGGGGGAATAATGAAGAGGAAAGCCTTCCGATAATGAGCCAGTTGGCGAACGTAGAAATGTCAAAGGTTACGGAACAATTTCCTCGCCCTCGTGGAGGTTGGTTAGGTGGGAGGGTTGAAACGGAGCGCAAAGATTGAGCGGATTTAATGGGGTATAAAGGTATAAAAATGACATCGCTAGGGAGAGGGTGAAGGTAAGATACGGTCAGCTATGGCGGTATTTCAAACTAATGGCCAGATGTTGTCACCTCTCGTCGACCAGTTTGTCTTAAGGAGCGTACACAAGAATCGCGTGAAGGAACCTCAGCTCGAAACTGCAACATTTTTCTGCGGCACGTAACGTTGTCTAACTCAACCCCACACTCAGATAGCTTAATTGCGTTCCAGGAGAGAATTTCCAACCGGGTTGGACCTTATCTTAATGGAAGCATATTGTTCATTCTATTCGTTGGTTATTAAATTAACCTTCCATCTGATCCAAATGTATTTTACGCGTTAAATCTGCGATCATCTAAGATCAACAAATTTCAGGGGAGAATTTTTAATAGAGTTGAACTTTATCTTAATGAAACTACATTGTTCATTTCACTCGGTGGTTATTAAATTATCCTTGAATCTGATTCGAGCGCATTTTGAGTGTTAAAAATTGTAACTCTTGTTGAAACTTCTTCATTCCTCACGAATTTAATTAAATCTACGATCATCCAAGATCAAAAAGTTTCAAATGAGAATTCTTAACAGAGTTGAATCTTATCTGAATGGAAGCACATTGTTCGTTCTGGTCGTTGGCTATTAAATTAATCTTGATTCTGATTCGAACACATTTCATATTTTTCGAATATATTTTTCCTATCTTTTTCGTGAATCTAGTTAAATCGACGGTCGTTCAAGATCAAAAAAGTTACAAAGTAACTCGTGAATCCGATAAGGAATCGTTACGTTTACTTGGAAATTCACGAATGCGTTTCACGTATTCAATCCGAAAATACGTATTTTTCAATCTCCGCGGAAGATTCACTCCGAAAAGTTGGAAAGGAGCGTGGCGAATTCCTGACGACAAGTGTCGAACGTCCTAGCAGACGGACGTTCAATCTCGAATTCTCGACTATGCCGTGAAGGAAAACGAAGTCGATAGGAACCGTGGGACGAAAACACGATGTTCGAAAAGACGAAGCGTGTCGTGGGTAGAAAGAAAGGGCAACTATTCATGGTTCGTTTGTGGAGTATAGAATCCAAACACGCGTATACATACCGAAGCAACAATGGTATCTCTTCGGGACAAGCTTTCAAGCACTGAGATTTCCGATGGTATGGTTAAGTGGTAAATGCATTTGGGCCAATAAATTTCCAGCGGCGAACAAATACAGGGAGGAAGACGGGAATAGCGTTAAGCGGCGGCCACCGGAGAGAACGAGTATTAATTTATGCAAATCTGCCCCTTCAAGTCCAGTAACTCTGTCAAACGTCGAATTTCAAACAGAATTGCCGTTTCCGACCGATTAAACGTGCATTTCATTTTAAGGATCGTACGATTTACGCGATGAACAATTTTCCCTATCCTTTTTTTTTTTTTTTTTTTAATTCCACATTTTGTACCGGGCAAACGGGTGAAAATTGAAATTATTTTTCGTCCGGAGGAAAAAAAGCTGGAAACGATCTAAAAGCGAAAATATTGAAAAACCGTGAGCGTTGTTTCATAAGAGATTTAAATTTTCAAGAGGAAAAAAGAGACTTCTGTTCCCATTCCCTTTCCTGGTTTAGTTAAAAAACTTACGCCAAGGTTTTTCTTATTTCTGGTCGGTAAAATAGACCCGTGGAACTAGAGGTTTTATTTATGGGTAGGATCTACGGACAGGCTTCAGCCGGAATGCCGAGTCGTTTGTTATTTTTTATCACGACCTTTCCGCAATTATCGCTGGCGTTTCGTTATCATCCTACCAGGGAGACGATATCTTCCCCTCAATTTTTCACTTTGGCGCGGCATGGTCCGCGCGCATTCGCGCAATCGCACCTCTGCTCCAGCAAGATTGTTATAAGGCAGATAGAACCGGTTCTCCGGCGCTCGTAACTTACGCGGAATATAAATTAAACGTCGCGCGTTTACGCTGCTTAGTTAGCGGCGAAGAATAATAAATTCTAATGAAATGCAACCGGCATTCGCGGTTGCGCGTGTACACGGCCGCGCACTCCTGTCCTCTTTGAAAACTTCGTAATTGCGGCGACAAGGGTGTGTGCACACCTGTAAAACTCTTTCCGTGGCGAACAATCCGTCCCGGTTTTCTTTGCGATTAACTTTCTGCAATTCACCATCGTTCTAAATTCCTGGAAACCACGTCACACCGAGTTATTAAGTATCAGCGCTTTGAGCTTTGTCCCACTCGACATGAGAAAAATTCACCGACTCGTGAAACGTAGAATCGTGAAATCATCTTAAACATAGAACAATCGTTAAAGATGGCCTTGCTAAATATTAATGTCTGTTAATAGAACGACGACTTCTATTTTAGCTGTCGCGTTTATTCTTAGATTCGTTTCAAACTCTACCAACATATCCACGATAGTCGATTTTTGTTATAGCTGTAACACGCATACATAATGTATCCAAAAAGGATTTGTACATGTATTCGAATGTTCTGTAAGCCACTGTAAATGGAAGTTGCTCGAAGTCGCTCTATCCCTCGTTTTATTTTTGAATTATAAAACGCCACTTTATAATCGTCATTTTATAACCATACTCGTCTTCTTTCCAGGATATCAATTCGATAATCAATTTCTTCCACTTTCTGTCAGTGGATTCTCTGTTCGTTCGCGTTCCAGCGCGCATCTGATTTATCAACGGCCCGATTATAATCGTAAATCCTCTTTCCAGCCCGACGAATTGCTACCACGGGCAGGAGATGGAAAAAACTAACCGGATATTTTTCGCCAACAGGCCAGCAGTCTGGCTGCTTGATTCGTATCAAACGAAAGAGCCGTTTCGCGAACGAGTCCTCGCTCCTTTCTTTTACTCTCGCTGTTCTAACAATTTTCGTTGTTGGCGTCTCTTGAAAATATTCGTGTCTTCGTTAAGCTTCGAAACGCTGTAGATAGACAATTGCGTGAACCGTTGTAACACGAGTATAAAAGTTAAAAAAAAAAAGAAAAGAGCATGAAACGGACTTTTGCGCGGCTGTTGCAGCAACGAAAGCGTGAAATCGCAATTTGCACATGTAACGAGTGCAATCACGCGGGGAATTTGTTCGGTTTCGAAAAATATTTAATATACAAGCGAGGCAAACTGCGGTTCTTGGAAGGGAAGCGATTCAGCACAACTCGCTCCCCAATATCGAAAAATTTCCATGTGATTTGCATGCCAGTGTTTTTTAATCGATAATATTTTATTAGGTATAGTGCTGCTCATAAGCATCCAGTCGCTTTGATCGATTTATTTGTAATCACAAAATATGAATTTTACAAAAGTGTACACAAATCGGTGTATTATTCGTTAGAAGCAACACTCGCTGATTTTTCGTAGAATCGTCAAACTGTAAATTTAAATGGTTTATTTAAAAACATGGGAATACTATATTTTACTATTTACGATATATACTCCAGTATATATGTAACATTCAATTATCATTGGTTGTATCAACATGAGAAATCTTTCTAGCATTGTAGTCCCATTTACTCTTCATTTTATAATTAAAGATATACGTAATAAAAAACGAGCAATTAACCGGATATTTCTAAGCAGTGGCGTATATTTTTGAACGGATATAATCGTTCGAATTGCCGCAGCCTTAACAAGGGCGCCATTCTCTGTTATATCGATTCAACATTGTTAACGTTTCGCACAATAACGTGACATTAATATGTATACAGTAGTTACTTCGTGTTTATGGTCAGACGCGACCGCCCTATTGTTGAGCTACTTCGCTTGTTCATTGTGTTACGTTTACAGCGTTAATTTGTCTTCGAAAATAACAACCCATTAGAATTCTCAGTGGAATAAACGCTAGAAATACGCTGTCTGCATAAGGAGCAAACCGGCATTCCGTTTTAACACCAGCCTTCATCTATCATCCAACGATCATAATATGGATTTAACGTGGAACCATGGAACCGTGGATAACATAAATACATCGATACGACGAAATTATGACAAACAACTGGCTAGAATTCTTGCCGAGAAAACTCGGTGGTTTGCAAGGAAATGCAGGGGAAACTTTTCATACAAATGTTTCATCATCTGTCCCGTGGTCACGGTACATTTGTTTCGTTCCCGGCGGCGGATACGTTTCTCACAAATACCAGAGCGTAAAATTTGATTTCCCGAAAGCCGTTTCGTGTGTTATTTCATACGTACGCGAACGTACGTTCACGTCGATTCATTTAATCGTTTCGTTTAGCCGGCGTTCTCGACCAGGAAATAGAAACAGAAACAGAGATCGGAGAAATAAGATGAAATTTTCAGGGCTTGACGAGCAGAGTCGTTTTCCGTTTCTCTGCCATTACGGGAAATTTCGAAGAATTTGCCATTGAATACGCCGTAATGACTAAACTTTTCGATATATTTTACTCTTTATGGAAATCTTAATCATACACAAAGCCGTGTAGATACTTCGAGCACGCGATGCCGTTGTTCCTCAATGTTCTCGATCGACGACATTGCGACGCACTTTATAGATAATTAACAAGAGTTGTAGTTCGAGATGAGCCGCTTATGTTTGCTTCCAAGATGCACACAGCAAACGTGTCGTCGTCTAACGCAGCAAGACATTTCTCCTTTGATCTCCGCTAAATCGCCGTCTTCGAATTGAAACATTTTTTCCGAACGAATTTCTCATTAAGAGAATTTCATCCGATACCAGACGTTTGTGTTTGTTAAATTCCTTCGACGATTGCTTCCGCGATTCCCTTTGTTCCTTCGTTCAAAAGCATGGTCCGCTTCGCCTGTTATTTTGTTCCGCGAATAGATCGTACATTGGAAATGGTTTTCATTCGATTCCTGACGATGCCCGTGATAGACACGCGTTTTCATTGCCATGCCCGTTGAATATTTTATAGCGGCCGCACGCGATATATATTATGCTGGCAACCACCAAATTAAAGCTCGCGAAACGGATATGAATTATTACCGTGCCATCGACTGGTTCAGACTTTGATACTCGGCGAGTAGCGCATCATATTCAGCTGCCGTGCGGCCACTGATTGACGTGCTCACGTTACATTTACCATCAAACAATGCTGCTACGAATATGTTGTAATTGCGTGATTTCCATGCTGACGGACAGCACGGGATCGATCGGACACTCGGCAATCGAGAGCGTCAAGTGAAAACCTCGTGTTTTAATCAAGACCCGCTAGTTACCTTCGTTAACTTGATTTCTGGAAACTTTCCGCTACATCGACGTCATTATTATAAATTATAGCGTGTTTTTCAGTCTCTTGTTGCTGCCAATAATATTTTGAAATAAAATATGAAACAAAACGCGAAATAAAATAATTGACGTCTGACCGTACACGTTCCTGTGCTACTCGCGCTCTTCCATCTGCTTTCGCTGGTAATATTTGATGTTTTGTTTTATGCATAGATGCAAAAGAAAAATTTTCCAAGATAAAATACGAAATAGTACAACCGTCCTTCTACACGCGCTACTAGCTCTTACGCTACTAACTCTTCTCGACTTTTTCTCGTTGGTAATTTTTGATGTTTCATTTCATGTATTTATTCAACAGAAGAATGTTCAAATATATAGCGCGAAAAAGAGCGATGCTCTCTTTTCGACTTTGTCTTGCTATGTAGTTATTTCTCTTGTTTCATTTATACGTGGGAAGAGGGTATGTTCCAAAATCCTAGCCGAAAAAATATAGCCGCATAATTACCGCATGTGGCGACCGATTAACCTTGTTGCAGTCACGGTCTAGTTACATTGATGACATACGAAGAGGCACGGTGTGCATCGTGCAGGCGTCTCTGTCAAAGAGATAATTGCGAGTAAATAATGCTACGTTGTGGCTGGGCGGTATGGTCTCCATTGGGTGGATGGTTGAAATTGCTGCAATAATAGTTACACAAGCGTGGCCGGAAAACGCGTTCTAAAAGACGGACGCCGGGACATTACGAAGCATAATAATAAAATTCGAGTGTAATTGTGAAACGCAAAACGCAGGAAACGGCGCGGAACGTATGTACGTACACTGTCGTAATTTTCGAAGAAATTTTGTCACAAAGAGAAATTAAACGTCCCGTTTCGTCCAAATAGTTTCCCGTGGAATTCAACGATTACAATCGATAACGTGTTATTGGCGAAATGAATATCGTAATAATTCGACGAAAACGACGGTATCGGACCGATCGATCGAGCTTTCTCCACCAAAGAAACCCCATCTCCTTTAGATTGTTTTATGCGAACTCTAATCTCGTTGGAATTGCATGCAAAATTCAGCGTGCACTCGTGTGCTGTATTCACCACACGTGTACTATGCGGTGCTGGCGGTTAGATGTTACATACTCGTATACAAGAGATGACTTTGATCGAACGACCAAGCCAATCAGGAACTCAATTTGTCGAAGCTAATCCAGTTATGCGAGATATGAGCCGGTCTTTTCGTGAGCTATTATTATTGCAAATAATAACGCGATACCGAACACAATGCTCTGCTAGTTCAACATCAATCGGGCCAAAGCGCTTTGTGCTTCAGGTTGACGTACATGGCGTATGAAATAGACAATTTCACAAGAGAGAACGTTGTTATACAGACATTTTGGTTCATATTAGAAAACTTACAGAACGCGATTTAACAATTGTTATACGTTTAAGATGGTTGTTCATACTGCGTGGTAATATTTTTCGCTGAGTACGTGTTTGCAGTAAACGTCTTGTATCTTCTAGATTCGTTTTTACATTAATTTCAAATTTTATCACTACAATCACGGCAATTCTAATAAAATTTAACTTCAATTAAACGAGTACTAGCTTAAATTGGCGCTTAGTGGTGAAAACTGTTCGATATAATGATGTAACGAAAGCTGGATATAAAAATTAAGAAGGTTCATGTTTACGTAGGGTATCATCAAATTACCAAGCTTCACTGCAGACGCGCTTATTACGAAAAAGAAAGATGCCGGTGGTTTTTCAGGCAGACGGTGAAAAAGGAATATTAACCGTGCGGCGAAACGAGCCGTATGTATGTATATGCCGCTCACGTAAGTGGATTTTCATGTAAAATATTTCACGAGAACGTCAGTCCATTCGTATAGCTGAATCATGAGATACTTCGTGCGTCTGCTCAAGACCAGACTTTGCCATTTTAATTTACACTTTATCCCACTATTTCGTCTCCTCGAATTCGCTCTAATTCGCGCTCTGTTTATCTACCATCATCGTCGCTAATCCTTTACTAGATTGAATTTTGATTTATATCCATATGTCCGGCTGCCTTGAAGACTAGAAAAGAAACAAGTCGATCTGTTTCTTTTCTTCTTTGTCAGGATATTTGTCCAGATCGTGAAAACAACATCGAAAAAAGGATAGAGTGTTTAATTCTTGATATCCTCTTTCAACTCATCGATTCCACGCGTTGGTTTCCATCGGTGTAAAGTTTCCATCAGTTATTAGCGGGAAGGACGAATTTACTTGATTCACTGATGCCTTCGATGATCGACAAAATAGGTGTTCTTAAAATAGTGCTCTCTAAAAGTCTGCGTGATTGCCGGCTGATCAAACGTTAGAACTTCGTAAACGTGAAAAATTTATTTTAAAGAACATAGAAACAAGCCTCCAAAAGATTCTTCTTCCATCAACGGAGAAATATCCATTCGATTAAGCTCTAAAATTATCGCGTGTAGAGCAACACTTGGCTCCAATTCGCATCGTTCGAGGAATGGCGAAGTTCGCGAAGCCTTCGAGGAGATCGTAAAATTTCAGAAAATGAGGAGGGGAGAATTTCGAAAGAGTTTTCCAGAAGATATCAGGCCCGAGGAGAAAACGACAAGTAATTCGCATAAAAAAGCTTCAGCCAAATTAAACGACCGAAAACGGTCAAGGTTGAAATTTCGGTTGCTCTCCTCTCGGTTTACGTGCGACCAGTCATCCGGAAAACTCGAAATAAGTGAATTCCCCACCCCCGTTCCCTATCCCTCCCACTGGAAGAATTGTTACGCAAAGCTTGAGCGTAGCTGAGAGCATGCTTTACGGCGCATTCCTTTAAGCTGAGCCACTCTTTTTCATTATCTGCCCCCAACCAACCAGCCACCCGTCACCCCCTTCCATTTTTCCGTTTGCTTTCTTCCTTTCCAGAGGGTTGGAACAACGACGGTGGAACGGTGGTCAGGAATATTGATCGATTTGAATTTTACTCGAATCTCCTTATCGGGATTATTTCAGTTACAGTTCGCAAAACCCGCCGACCTTCTAGGGAATTTGCATACAAGTGGGAAATTTATTCATTAATAGTAAAATTATCGGCGACTAAAGCGTAAATCTTGCGTGAGAAAAATCTAAATGAAAGCCGGTACGATAAAATATTAAATGCAAGAACTAAATTCTTAGAAATGCATTGTAAAACTAAAAATATTATTCCTTTTAAATTTCCAAGCGGCCAAAGTAGATCTCGCACCAAAGAAATCAGAATGGAGGGAGAATGAAATTTTCAACAATGCCAAAAATATAGTATTGTTCCCAGTGCATTCTCCTTCTAATTCTAAATTCCCAAGCAACCGTTACGAATCTATAAGATTTTCTCTGAAAGGCTGCCGCTTGGTTATTTTAATCGCTTCGGTGGTTCCAGTATTAATAGACTCGCATAGATTCAAGGAATTACAGTGAATCTTTATTGTATCTAGGCGCGGTAAGACAGATTTATCGCAAGTCAGATTTGTAGCGGCGACGTTATTGTTCGAAGTAGATCCGGGAATCAAAATCGCGTGATGTCTGTAATTACGTGTTGATTAATTGAGCGCTCACGCCAAGCTGCCGCTGCCTCATAGCGACGGCTGCCAACGCCTCTTTTTTACAGGGAATTTATTGGGCGGTAGCCGTTCACTCGGTTAAATAAACCGTTCCCGTTAAAATGTTCTTGCGCATTAATAATGCCGTATCTGATCAAAAACGCAGCACCCGTTGCCCCATTTTTCCAGATACACTCGACCGATAGTGCATGACATCCGCTACAGGAGTTGCTTGATGTTCACCGCGAACGCGACCACTTTTGTCACTAGAAAAAAGTATCTAGATATTTGGTCGACTTATAGCCAATTTTAGAGGAAGTTAAATGCTGCGGGGAATTCATTCATCATACGGCGAATTGAAAATCATAGTGCTATAGGTCAAGATTTTTAGAGTTGGAATTTAACTAGCTTTCTTAACTAGCTGTACTTTAAATTCATAATTAATCGTGTATCACTATCAAATGTAAGAACACTTCTGATGGAATTGGGTTAGTTAAGAAGGTATATTATTAACAAGTTAATTCTAGAAGTGTTCCTTTCTGAGAAATGGAAAATGTGCCTATAATGTAAGTTACTGTTTTAATATTTAAGCTTTCGTTCAATAACGATCTGAAGGAACATCAACCGTACCTCGACAAATTTGAACGCGCGTTGCCACTGAATTTTTATCCGGTTGAATGTGTGACATGTCATCCGGTCGGTTAGTTTCATTTACGGCGATTTAAAATTCGCGAAATCGTGTGCAAAGCCAAGTAGATCGTGTTTCCAGGACGGACATGAATTCTTAAGTGAAACGTTGCTCGTTCCCGTGTGACGGCGAGAGCGTCTCGCCGAGGAAAAAGTTTCGTTAAATTTACCGAATGGTTGGTAGGTCGGTGGCCATCAGACCTACGTTAGTTACTTGGATTAGCTTTTTCATTACGTCGTCCCCGAGTCCGTTTAAAACGAGGCCAATTCGTGCAACCGGATAAATCATTCATGGAGCAAATTACCTGTTCGCTAGACGATCCCTGCTTGTTTAGGGAATCTAATCACGTTTTTCCCCGTCAGCCGACCAGCCAGCGGACTCGGCGAGCCACTGAAAAGTTTCCAGCCACGTTTTATTTTTGTCACGATTCCGATTCATTTTAATCCTTCGTGATCCATCAATGTTTGCAAATTGTAACCAACGACGTGGACACTCGCTCTTTCAACCTTATCAATTAGTATCCTACATACATAGCGATGTAATGTGTAATTATTGAACTGCTCGATCATCGCTCCCACGACAGATCCTGTCAGACTCATCTGTCTTTAAATATTGCACGATATTTTCGTCTAAAAATATGTAACTTCTCCAGGCTATACTCTCTTAACACTTTTCTGTTAACACATCTACTGTGACAAAAGTTTCACTTTGTCCTCCGCAGAAGTGATATACGTACGTACGTGCTTCTCTGTCGAGAATCGATAAGTTATTATATCAGATAACTAACGCTACAATTATCGTATCGCGTCTTCTTTAATACTTTTCAAATAGAATACATCTGTCTTGGACAGACACTTCTACTTAATACGAATCGAGGTTGCTTAGTCGAAGATGTTTCACACTTATCTATCATATCAGAATAATCATCCGCAAATATTCGCATCAATTATAGAATTAATATGAATTACCTTTTCTTCGATACGTTTCAACTGGAATGAGATCTTCATGATCAGCCGCTTCTACTAAAGACAAATTTTTGTCACGCTTATCCAGAAGACTAATATGTTCTCAGCGTATTAAGACGGCCGGAAAGCTAAAATTAGATCTTTCTCCTGACGATGCCATATACCTTGCCTAATGTCCGACTTCTGCACGCCTCACGAGACAGATATCGAAGCGAAAAGAAAACACGGATCCCTGTACATTCGGTGGACCAAAGGGAACCATACTGATAAATAACCAAGGGATAAACTTGAAGGGTTCGACGCCGATCGCGGAAGTTACTCGAAGTGACAGGGATTTATTGAGAAAGTTGCGATTGTATGTATAAGCGCGCACCAGGTGGGTGGTGGGATAGCAGCCCTCGTTCCGTGGTTGGCGTTATCAGCCAAGCCAGAGGGTGAGAAGTACGCTTTCCTGAGGAGTTCCTCGGAAGCAGGATGATCGCAGCCGGAGAATTTCCAATCTGCAATTTGGAGTTTCACCACCCAACCGTTCTCTTCGAAGGAGGACTAGAGAGAATAATGGGGATGTCGCCGAGCATATTGTCGATTTCGCAACTTTCCGAATCTCTCGCCTGTCGCCGATCGATTCTTCGATCTGTCGCGCGTATGTCTGGCTGCGACGGTTTTCTGCGGACTTTCGCGGACTTGTACGCTCGTACGCTGGAGTTCATTGACTCTTTCCTCCATTTCTTGACGGAAACTTTCTGACGTCGAAACCCTTCCGAGCTGTTTCTTTGACATCTCTATCAACAGACCTGATTGAACCAAACCACATTGATTTTATCCCTTTAGCGTTGTACACTCTATTTTCCATTCTATTTCTGATCTTACTTTATTTGGAGGATAATTCTGCAGCGCGTGATTCACGATGAATTATCGAAATAAATTTATAATTTGAAACACGGTGATTCAGACGCGAATATTCAAATTGATTTTCACAGGAAGAATGTGGTTTCTATTTGATGAAAATATGACAAATCCATTATTGTTGATTCCCTGACCTTTATTATTAAACGACCTGTCATTCGATAGGTAAAAATGTAACTGTTCGTGTAACTTGTTCATGGTAAATATCATAGAAAATCGGGTTGAATTCGAAGCTTCTATGGATCCAATAACTTTCTGGCGTTGAAGGCTCTTCTCTTTACAGTTGCTGCAAGAGATACTCGGCTTTCAGTTTCGATTTCGGTTTTTCCCCTATCATCTTGCCGATTGCAGACACAACGAAAAAACAAAGATACAGGCTGACGCGTTCGCGGAGCCTAGATAGAGAAAGGATGACAACTATAACAGAGGACTCGAAAAAGCAGGATGGAAGGGTAGAGACGAAGCTCAAAGAGAAACTGAAAAGCCACGATAGAAATTCTCTCGTAATTCCGTTCGCTTTGATCTTGAATCCCATGCCGCAATATTTTTCCCTTTTATGCATTTTCAGTTGCAGCACGCAAACTAAATAAAAATGTCGGGAAAACAATCGTTCCGGCCGACCGAGCCTCTTTCTTTGATGTCCACGTCACTACGAACTATTGTTTCAGTAAGATCCTCCTCGTGTTTATTGTTCGGGGACGCGTAATGAAAAGATAGGTTTCGAGCTCTCTAGCATTCGAGTATCTTCGCTTTAGTAGGGATTTCGATTTTTCAAACGATGTCAGTTCTATAACTTTGAATTTTTTTAATTGTGTTTGGCAAACGTTTATTCAACGACGGATCTTTTTTAATCCTTGACCAACGAAAAGCTGTTGTCATCGGGGTTGAATATTTTATTTTATGGAGATTAAAAAGACTTTTCATCTCTCTGTCATAACTAGACTGCGATTTTTTATGCAACTTCGTATTTTAAAACACGTAAATGAAACTCGGATAGAAATTTCGTTCATTCGCCAAATATTATAATTATATTTATTTTGAGTGCCTTATTAGATTTTTTATTCCAGTCTCTTCTTATTAAATATGTTTTTATTAAATATAAAAACATTTTAACTTGGCAATTTTTTATCGCAAAATTCATACAGTTTCATAAGATGAATATACATAAATCTAACTTAGAAAGTAATGAAAATGAAATATTTTTCACCGTCTGGAAATGAATTCTAAATGAAATTTGTGCACAATCAAACATGCCCGTAATTTCCTGGATTCTAAAGAGTTAAGAGTGGATGCACGAGGATATTGCAGAATAGATTGCTCCAATGATCGAATTAATTGAAAATTTACCTCGTATAGTTTCGATGCGTATTCGGTTCCTTGTTGGCGGCGATGCCGTTTGAAATTTAAATAAACTATAAAGCTGGATATAAAAAGAGGAAGTTGGTGACGGAGAAATACCAAGGGACTGAAGTGTACATCGGGTCCGCGATGCCGGCGGCGTCTTTGACAAATACTTCCCAGCTCGTCGTCGCGTCTCTCGTGACATTTACTCGGGTCACCTCAGGCCAAATGCAATTTATTTTCGCCCGAGGGCTAAAGAAAAAGGCAAAGAGGGCTATCCCTCGTTCTCCATCCCCTCTCTGCTTTTCCTCGAGATCTACATCTTGCAAATTACTTGCTAAGTCCACCGAGACACTACCATGGTTACGGGATATCGAATAGCCGGACCTGATGCTTGGTTTTGCCAGGAAAATTACATTCCCCGTTTAAAACACAAGGAAACGAAGAAAGCGTCACTTCCATTGCTTCCACGTTGGATATTCAGGTATTAAGTTTATCGGAAAATTCGGTCGGTTGTATTATTTAAAAGGAAAGAAATTAATTGTTTTAATTGGAATTCGTGTTAATTGAATTGATCTTTATTAGCGATATGATCATATATTTACTTCGTTATTTTTGAATTCGTCATTTGTAGTATTGAAATATTTCTGACAGAATACAAAACGCATTCTTTATTAAATACTTTTATATTTTTTGAACGCATAAGCAAATTATTATCTATTAATAATTCGTTTAAAAAATTGCTGTTCTACCAAATAATGCGAAAGCTTCCTTAACCATACATTTTTTATTTATAGTTTCTCTGACAATATTTTGTACCTTTTTTAATGGTTTGTTTTATAAAATATACATATTTATAAGCAAACCTACAAATAAAGCTGTGAATATACAAGAAGAGTCGGATCAACCAAATATATATGATACAGAAATTTCAGATGAAACAGGAGCTAGTCACTGATACAAGATAATGATCGCAATTTGCTTCATTTCAATGAGAAGTTTATCGTACAAAATCAGAAAACGATGACAATTGGATTATCAGATACAACCTTAATAAAATTCCATCGATGGTTCGATTTCGTAAATCGAAACATGCCAATACTAGATCAATAAGTGCACGTACATTGTAACACGTTACGTATGTTATCACGACAAATTAACTGCCAGTAATCTCAATAAACCATACTCTGCACGCAAGCGGTTGTAAATTGACACTGTCACGATCTATTCTAAAACAACGATAAATGAAAGTTTCCAGCGATTAGTTACGAAATCCACTTAACCTTGCCGAAATAAAGAATTGTGATTTCGTACCGCATATATCTGTACGCCTCCCCTCGAAAGTTATCGTCGATTAATTTTTTTATCGCATCGTTAACCACAGATCGAGCACTCGAACAACCTGCAGTAGACACGTTTGACGTGATCGACGCGGAGATTGAAATTTTTTACTAATTTATCATTGCCGGTAGTATCCTGTCGTTGTCCGCGAAACGTAATATCCGTTGATTTACAAGTTGATGAAAAACTCGATATTTCCCCCGTTGAATTTATTAACGTGCCAAGGGAAAAATCAATACAGCCGTGGCTGAATTTTTTTCCTCGCAAATGAAAAAATTCTTGGTTGCTCCGCAAGCCTTTCGTCCCTCTGTCTGTGTTTAATCGAAAGGCGAAAATGACAATTAGATTTCGTCAGAGGATATTTCCCGCAGAGATAATTATCTTCGCCGAGGCATCGGCTTTTTAATTGACAGCCGATTTTAATTAATATTCTTATTAAATTCTCCACTGCCTTGGTCACGGAATATAATTACGTGGAATTGCTGCGGTTAAACAGAAAGGGTAGAGAACGTCGATATTCTCAATCTATCGAACATGCCTAGATGTGTTTCTGAAAGTTCGGAACTCCGATGCAGGGCTATCAACTTGCCGACTTTCCTGATTCGTTAAGACGTGTCAAACTCGTTTGCAAAACTTCAAGAACTGGAAATAAATTTCCCGGTTTATTAACAGACGACTGACGTACTTCGATTGGAAATAAATTAATTCACGTCGCTTCGTACTTACGAATTAATTACACGTACTAGGACACATTGTCTCCTGACGCTATTAATACCACAGCTATAACTCAGTGTTACTTTCGAGACTGTAGTACGGTTTTTTCAGTCACTTACGCTCCAACATCTTAAATTTCAATCTCGAACTTTACAAAGAATAATCAAACTTGTTGCGGATTACGAAATATCGTTAGACTTTAATGTAATAACAAAAGAGCGGGAAAAATAAATAAGATTCGAATCAGCCAGGAGGTATTATAAGAATTAATGAAATAAAAGAAATAACTTTTACGCATATGTAATATTACGTGCGTTGTACAAAACATTCTGAAATTTCATTAGCATTTTATTGAGAGACGACTGGCAGTGTATCGGCTGTGAGCCAGTGTAGTTTGACTCGACTATCATTCAGGCTCAAATAATCCTACCTTACCCTATACTACAATACAAAGGCTCTGAAAAACAGTGGATCCATAGAACGGAATCGTTCGATACAGGCCATTCAGCCCGTACAAATATCACGTAGTTTGTTCTCTAAAATTGTTTCTCCGACAACAGTGTACCGTGTATGCCATTAAAACAGGCCAACAAAGAACGCATCTCCCCGAATATCCCATAAAAATCAACCCTTCCCGTGTAAGGGAAAAAACAAAAAGAGAGAGGAGATAGAAAAAAAAAAGTGGAGAAAAGAGAACGAATGGTAGAAGAAAGAAAGGATTCAATAAGCTTTCATTTTGGTTCTGCCGAACGAATTGGTGCTCGTTACAAGGATGCTTCGAGACGGGAAAATCTCGCTCGGAAACATTTCGAGGAGAGCCAACCCGATTGAGTTATGGCTAGTTGCCGGTACGCTCGAAGAAAAAAAGGAGCGTCGAGCTGCAGCCGCCTTTTTTACTCTCCTTTTTATCCTTTTTTTTCCCAGGCTCGACGATGGAATGTTCGCTCTCTATCGGCGGGAATTTGCGAAAAGCTCTCGGACCGGCGAAGTACAAGCTTCTGAAACTACCGTTAGTTTTCGCGGCTGCGCGGGATTTATGGGAGCTCGCTGTTCGGAAATTCGTAACACGCTGGGGAAAACCTGTTTTTCATAGGGAAATTTCGTTGTTCACTGACCGGGGATCGAATCGATTGGATGCCCGGTGATCCTTTCTAGTCGCTTTTACGGTGGAGCGGCATCGAAGCCCTGCGTTATTTTCAGGTGTTGCGAATCTACCTTTTCTCGCGTAACACTCTGCTTCCTTTTCTTCTCCAGGTTTTTTTCCTCTACTTTTAAGCAACAGGGCGTATCTCGAAACAACAAGCAGAGAAAATTACTGTGTACCTGGGACAAAAGAAACACGAGACAAAGACGACGAGCAAATAATTTTCCGAAGAAACCTCGAAAGACGCTTGTCTCGAGGAGCTCTCGAAATCGATAACATCTCGGTCGTGGTCTCTGGTTTCTGGCAAAAAGGGGCTTGCAGAAATCGTAAGCTAGCCACGAAACGATTCGCCAGCTGTCCGCAACACGTTTCAATTCAAACGAAATAATAATAATCGACGACACATGCTGTTATATAAAATCGTACATCCAACGTTTGCACCTTTTCTTCTACATTTGCTTCTAAAGAGACACTATGTAAAAAAGATGATACATCTATTCGTCGGAAGTTTCTTTCGATGTATTAACCTTCGCCTACATTGTCTTGTTAAATATTTTATTGAAACATAACAACTACTTTATTCGCTTAAATAATAGAAATAACGTACCGCGTGCGTCAGTAGTAGCAGAAGTATTAGTTCAGACACTTTTGGCGTTTAGCACTGTAACCATTGTCCTGGTCAACCAAAGATTGGCTAATGTGAAAGCGGTTTAAGAATCCTCATATTTTTCGAACTAACGACTATGACTGACCAAGAATTAAGTAGAGTAGCTGAGCAGACGGTTCAAGTGGTATTAAGGAGTAGGGGTTAGACGGGAGTTAATAACGTCTTCGGTGGAAACGCTTTAAAACCGAGGCGTGAAAGCGTGACGTCGTGTCGTGGCGGGCTTTATCGAGCCAGCTCAGTGCCGGCAATATCGGGCCACGATAAATTTCCCTATATCTGTGAGAAATTCTCCAGGTGGTTGGTCCATGTCGCGTTGCGTCACAGAGCGAGAGAGACTCGATTTAACGAGGATGAGCGTAGCCACGTCGCGAACCTTATAAATTCCCGGCAAAGAATGGCCCTGATGATGAGGAACTCTCGTTCTACCGGGCTTCGAGTGCATTCGAGGGGAAAATGGATGCTACGATTAGGCGGCTCGCAGATGCCTCGGTTTCCAAGGAAATTGAGAATGGGTTTGTTCGTGTGGTAATTTCACGGCCTCCCGTACCGAACTGTGAAGTGTTTCAAGTCGAACTCAAGCGAGACTCCCCATTTAACTGGAGCTAAGAGAACATTTTTAATAATAATTGCGCGTGTGCTCGTTACGTAACGTATGTAACATTTTATTCTTATATATAGGGTGATCCAAGAGCAAGCCGAATAATTTTATCAATATGTTTGACAGGTCATTCTTAGTTTAAAACAGTCAGATGCGTTACGAATCTTGGATCATTCATTTTCGAAATAATTACTGTTTGCTTCGCTTTAGTAGCGGATAAGATACGAGCTAAAGACGAACAGCAGACTGTCCATGATACTCACAATCCGTCTGATTCTAGATTTTAAGCTGTAATTTCAGTTCAGTGATTGAAACTTTAGTCGCAATGATTTCTAAATAATTACGTGTAATTACGTTTCGATTTACATATGAACAGTTTTACGTTCACAGACGGATAATCGCCACTTTGAATATCTCCTTCGACACGTGCAAGTGGAAAAAAGTAAAAAATACATATCATATACAAGTTATTCGGTTCCTTGCTAGGGCACTCTGTATAATCAGGTACAATTATACTTTACTAAAAACATGAGAATTTTCTGCACTCGCAGCGAGTAACAAGTTGCAAAATCGACAAGTAAAGTAGAAAAGGAAGAATCGCGGAACTAAAGTAACCGGATATTTGCCGAGGGTGGATCGCGTTTTATAAAATGGGTAAATGAATCTTTCCGTCAGGATATTGACGCATAAAAGACTAGTGGCTGGCCAATGTACTAATTGCTGGTTGCCTCGACCGCTTCGATCGACCACCGAAGTAATACCAGTATACCGATCCAACTAATTACCCAGTTGGTCCATTAGTGTAATTGCTGCCAGCACAATATCCAAACATTACTAGGATATCAGAGCCTGTTTGTTAGGAAATTAGACGTCCGCTTCGTGACGTTTATGATCGACTCGACAAATACGGAACTATCGCTTCGTCGATGTATTTGCAAATTCTTTCTTTGGTGATTCAAAGTATATGGCAATGAAGAGAAGCGGTGTACGCTTCCTTATAAAAGCACGAAAAGGAACAAAGATTCCTATCAGTAACTTGTTCGGAAAGTTCTCGCCAGGGTTGGAGAAACATTAAAAGTGACGGGAGCATCAGTATCAAATTTACGTCGCATTAAGTTGACGGCGATGTATCTTCCAAAGTTGAGACGTATTTGTTCAGAGTAAGAAGACACATTGTCCGAGTTGGGAAATACGTCTTCCACGAGTTGGAAGTTTCCCCCCGCAAAGCACAATCTCGCCATAAGTTACGAGTATAAATTTTGAATTGTTTTCGGTGACGCTTACGGAGGTCTAAAAAAAAAAGATGGGAAAAAGACTTAAGATATCCGTGGCGGCCTGGAAAAAAATATTTCAAGCGTATAACGCAGGGAGAGATATACCGAAGTCGTAAACTAACATCAAAAATCGACTGATATTGTCCTAGTTAGAGCTGCACGCTGCATTCTTTTGTAAAATTTCACATAATAAATAAATGACGCTTTGTGTGCCTAATAACATCTCATTTTTCTTACGTCTAAATTACCATTGATGCTTATAAAATCTACTTTGGCTTATTTCAATAACGAAGTTTGGAAGATGGAAAAAGAATAAGGGATAAAAATAATTCAAAATAAAAAGAACGAAACAGAATTTATAAATTATATCAAGAAAGTATGTTAACAATGGACTGAACATTTCGCCGTACGACCCTGGTGAAGGTTTCAAGTTTTTAATCTTCATATTTTTGTAAATTCGTTATTTCACGTTTACTGCAACTTCTAACTCATTTTACCAGCTCGCTGTATCTTGGGCCAAACTATAATGACCATGCTCTTCTCCACCAGTGATGAAACAATATTTCAAATCAATCAACATCCTGTTACTTGGTCGTAATTATATTTCAGAAACGAATGCGATAAAATGATTCGGCGTGCGCCGCTGTGAACGTGATTATCGAAAATATTGAAAGCATGTTCCGATTCGAACATGGTTATTCGTTACCGAGGCTCGAGAGTAGTGATTCCATTGTTTCATACTTTTAGGGGAAGCACCATATTTGTGAACATCCATTCCCTTTTTTAATTTAAATTTTACCAATTCCGCTTCGTACCACCATATCCTTTGAATTTTTATGAATACCATTGTTCCCGAAATACCTTCACCTTTTCCCGGTTTCAATTAAGTTAGAAGCATGGCTTGCTGAAAAATTTTATAATAGAATTTGCGTTTCGTTTTCCTTTTACCACGTAGCTAACTTCAATTTGCTCGATAAGAAAGAATATAACGTACAACCTTTGGCATTTTATTCTTTGAAAGATTTCTTTTCCGTCGAAAAAAGTAAAGGATAGATCTTTCTGAAGGAAGAAGTCATAGCTGGCAATCTGATTTAAATTTATGAGCTGTTCATCAGGCGTGAGCTGTTCGTTTACGTTTCGTTAACCGAACAGGAGCTCGCCCTTCTTGCTTTTTACCGTTGAACACCATCGAGTCGCTTCGGAATAATCGATAAGTCGATCGTGGAGGGAAAGAGAAGGGTAAATAGTTACGTACCTGGATTATGACATCGTTCCGGTCTTACGACCTTCCGCCACTTCCGCCGTAATACCTTCAACTCACCTTGGAAAGTTGTAGCATCGTTCCTTACAACTGTGCTCGCAGTCGTGAAATCTCGAGGCAAAAAAAGAACGTCGGCTGGAATCGGATGGAATTAACAGCCCCAAGAATTGACAGATTTATCTTTGTTGACGCGTTAGAAATAAGGATAAAATTAGCCTTAAGTTGGTTTTATGATACCAACGTAATCTTGTTGTTATTTTTTCAAAGGATCGTTTCTATCTATATTTTTAGTTATTTTGTTTCTACCTTCATTTATCGACGAAAGAATTGTAGATTTTCACTTCACAAAATTGGGCAATTTTTAAATTCTCCATTTAAAGTAGTGCGCCTTTGCGCGTAAAATTATTTCACACAAAGGTAACTACCTGCGTTTTTTGTTAGGATCTTTTCCGTTAGAAAATTTCTCAAGTACGAAGAAAATAAAAAAGAATCCTTACTTATACGTGTGGTTTCTACAGTCTCAATTTCATGTTAAAAATGTTTTTAAAACATTAAAAGTCTTTCTCCCGGTTGAAACGACAGCGATATTGAGACATAAAAAATTCACGTAAATCCCCAATTTTATCGAAAGTATAAAGGAACAAAAGTATGAACCGATTGAGAAGCGAGAAGTCACGTATTGTATCAAACCCAAGCATCGACAAGGAAAACTAGCAAGCCTAATAATGTTGAACATAACGGCCTATCAATTCAGAGTAACGAATATAGATAATCAAGGGACGGAACTTTACCTTTGACCCAACTTCTCTACATAAATCGAGGCTCAATGACTTTTTCGGCTTGCAGAATCACATTGTTCTTGCTCGATCGTGACCCGTACATGTAGGGAAGAGCCCTTTCGGTATCGTAAAAGGGGAACCCTTACGACATTTTTATACGACGTGGTCAAGCCCATATCGTAGCCTGCTGGAGGGTTGGGCTGGTTTCAAAAGGAAAAACGTCGATACAGAAACCGTAACGTAGGGATAGTCGTGTATGGCAAAAGTAACGACCACCCTTGGATTCTCTGTTAAGCGAAAAACGAGGCCGTAGAATCCTGTTATTGCTTTCCTACAATATCAAGGATTCAGATTGATTCAAAGTTACAACCGACCTTATATCCTTCACTATTTTTTCTCCTTTGTTCTCCACAGTTGTTTCTTATTCCACTCTGCAATGTTCGTTTGCGTTCACGAATACATTTAAATATATTCGTATTTCGTTTTAAAGACGACCTAAATGTTCCCTGTCCCCTTTGGGCAAACGTCCTTTTCGGTGGAACAGCCAGGGAGAGGACAGTATGACGTTCGAAAGCACGGCGCGTGACAAATAAAACGCCAAGAACGACGCATAAGAGGAAGAACAAATACTCTTCGAAATGGAAGGAAGGAATCATCTAAGGAAGTCGAGTGAGCTGAACGCCATATAAAACCCATCGCCGTGATTCTCGGTTCATGGAGGGGAAAAAAAGAGTACGTCTTCTCTTTCTTCTTGCATCGCGCGACGGGGTGAAGAACGGGGAACTGGCACATTTATTTCACGTCTTATTCAAAACGGCGCGTAAGACACGACGAAAAGAGGGGAAACTTATGCGAATGTATTTATTTTTGCGGCACATCGCGAGTTGATAGAGGAGGGAAGAAGCCAGGGGATGCAGACAGTTTGTTTACGTAACAAACCAATTTATTTCTTCGTCGTACCTTTCTTTTTGAGCCCCCAACTTCCCAAGAGAGAGTAAATTTCTGGTCCTCCCAACATGGCTACCCATTTTTCAGAAAAAAAAGCTCCAACCCCTGTTGACTCAGGTTTTAGGCTTCTGTGTCACTTTTTACCCGACCTCTGGTTTCTTCGATTCCCGTGTCGTATTTCACTGATCCACTGGGACTCCATGAATACCATTATCGCCCCTTTTCAGCCCTTACTGAAACTTACAAATCTACTAGCCAACTGACCCGACGATAATTCCAACCTCTATTCCTAGATAAGTTCGTGATATCTTGATTATTTGTAAGTTTTGTCAATCTTTGATCCCTGTTGCATGATGAGTAATCGATCTTTGCGATTACTAGCATCGAATATTTTATTTAATAGTAATAAATCTAGAGAACACTAGAGAATAATGGCAGAAGCAAAAGGACAAAGTAGAAATAAGGAAATAACGAGAATAAATTACTTAACAAGCTTAGGGACGTCTCAGGACGTTTGAAAGGGGGGGGTTCCCTTAAGGGACTACGATTTTCTCAGAATTAATACGAGGGAAAGTCGGCGCTTTTGTTCCCTAGGCTTGGCGTGCTTTGCGAGGGGTGTGATATTTAAAAGTTTCGAATAAGATCCTTTCGTGAAAGGTTTATTCTGATAGAATATTATTTTATGTTCATCTTGGGCTGTCTGAAAAACGAGGGTTAAATGACAATCATATATCACTCAATAAAAATAAGTCCGTTTAATATTTATAACTTCGAATAAGATCCTCTCCTGACAGATTTATTCCGAATATTATTTTATGCACATTTTGGAGTTTCTAGACAATAAGCTTGAAGTGACAATTATGTATTATTCGATAAGCGTTGCGTCATAAATATCAGTTTAATAATTTTGATATAATGCAATATTTGTCGGTGGAAACTTGAATTCAATTAAATCTCGCATTTAAGAAATCTCCGAATTAATCTATAACGTAATGCGTGGTCTCGACATTGATGAATAGGGTTGCACCGCTCGGTGACACACACATACGCGCCGAACAGTCATGAACGTGTTAATTGCCTTAATCCAGTATTCGCTTGTATCTATATCCTGACGGGACAGAAGATAAATTACACGCGCGTTGTTTTGGCGCCAATCATGCGAATACCATTTCCTCGATCCGCCAGATCACCGATTCGTGTTTCCACCCGCAGAACGTCAAAAATAATTCCCAACGATCAACGTTGTTTGTCACTCGTTGTTCGCGTACCATTTGTTCTTTCACATATCAGCGATGAATGAAGGAGACATGTAGTACTTACCATCAAATAAATCGTACTCAGATAATACAATAAAATTAACAAGATAGCTACAAGCTGCAAAGCTACAAAAGCTCGTCGCCATTCTATTTGTTAGAACAAAATTGCTTCCTAAGGATCTTGTATTGTTTTAGCTCCATCTAATAGTAACAAATTGACTGTTTAAATACCTTTGTGACGTTTGCGAAATAAAAACGTGTGCCAAATATTTCATAATTTTTATATACAGTGACAGGCGATAATAACTACGCCACATTGATAGTAACTTTGTCACATTGAACATTTTTTACCGTGTTGATAACGGTCATCCGCGTTATACGGCGAGCAATGAAAGAAACGTAACAAATTTACCACAATTCTTCGTTGAGCGTAGAATGAGCTGGTTGAAGGATTCCAAACCTCCCGGGGATACGATGTTTCAAGACTTTTAAGAGCAGTGGAAAAGTTCACGGTTCATTAAATTGATCAACACTCTGAAGTCATTCGCGAACTTCGTACCAGCTCGAACGCTTTTAAAGTCGAATAATATTTGAATGAATTGGAACACGTTCACGAGAGTGGCTAAATATCTGAAAAATTTACAAGAGCGCGATTCCCTTCTGACAGTCCCAAGCCTGGGTGGACTCTTTTTCGCTTGTCGACTTCCGGCCACGTTTCTTTCCACCTTTTTTGACGCGTACCAGGCAACTCCGTCTCCGTCGCTACTTCGCCTCCGTTTTAGCTTCATCTTCTTACTGTCCACGCTTCTTTTCGCTTCGACAGAGAGAGAGAGAGAGAGAGAAAATCTCCTTTGCCGGATCTGTTTCGCCAGAAAACCCTGTCCCGAGGTTTGTCCCGAGAAAAACGAAGCTGACTTCATGACCGTTATTCCTCTTAGCTGGCAGATAACGAGCAAATTAAAATGCATTCTTCCGCTGTTCTTTTAGAGATTTTCTCGCAATACTCGACACGTAAATCAGTCTTTGCGCGAATCGTTTAAATTCGCATAATGTTTTGTCGGTAATTCTGATTCCCGTGGAAACAATTTTTCGCAATTATACGACGATAGTGCAGATATATCTCGGGAGGAAACGGTCACGATCTTGTTCAGAGGCCTAAGAACGCGCAAACTTTTCTAGGAACTCGATTCATATTCGTGCTGTTGTAGAGACGGTGGAATTCTATTTCTCGACAGGCATCGCGTAATAAAAGCGCATCAAAGGGTGAGCTTTAACTTATGGTGTTCGTGAAGGAGCTTTTCACGGCTCGGATTATCCATCTTGGAGAATCGAGACTCTACAACTGCCTTTAAATTTACGCTCTGATATTTCTGTCCATTTTCATCGTCGATTCTTTTAAGAGAAGAATAAGAAAGAGAGAAGCACGAAGACGTAAAGAGTTTCATGCAATAGTGCTAAGCCAATTATACACTTTACATAAGATAAGTTGCTTTTACATAAGAACATATCATCAAGAGTAATGCGCTTGGCTTTTATAAATTCTGTAATTTTAACCACCGAGACGTCAATTTTGCCAGGCTTTCAACTTCCAAAGAGTATTTCGAGCGGCACAAGGGTCGCCTTATAAACGTGGTAATCGGATGGCGTGTGTAAATCTTGAGCAATCGATAAATGGATTCAGCGAACCAGATGGAACAGCGAATTCCACTCTTTTCGTCTCGTGTCAAGAAGCACTTAAGAACAGGCGTTGACGCGGAATCGATCGCTTACACGGCAGCAGGAACTTTGTACACGATTCGGCCAATTCGTTGTGTTCGTTTGTAAAGTGTCGCCACTGCTACCTATGACACGCTGCCTCGATAAAAGGAACAGAGTCGCAGCGGAACCTGACAGCGAAACATTTATCCTCCGGGGCGAAGAGATAGAAAACTTGGGTAGGGATAAAAATTACCTGCCATTCTAGAGGAAGTATACTACCGCGCGTAAGTATTTGGACACCTGGTGCAATTTGATCAAAAGCTTGATATCTTTGTTATATTTTCAACATTATCTATTGTACATTTGGTTGGGAACAACAAAATCCTACATTCGACACGTATTACTCGAATATTATATACTATAATTTATATTGGACACCATATAATAATTAAGGAGAAACAGTCAGAGATTTCCAATGTTAAATTGACAAGCGTCTGATTTATGCTGGAGCATTCTACTTTACTACATTGGCTGTACGATTCGATCATCGTTTATTCCACATAAAACCTTTTTAACGTTACAAAATTAGGTACATTAGAGTCTGAAAATACAACGAAACACGATAAATATAATAGATAATCGATTACTTGGGTACTTTTGTGATTTCTATGAAATATAAATATCTAAATATCTTGTAGCTAAATATCTTGTAGCTTTCTCGTACATTCTTGGATTTTGTTTAAATCTTTATCGGTATAGCGCTCTCGTTACAGTGCTAATAAAATTTCTAGATATTTTATGTAACACATACAGCATACAGTTTCGTATGGCACATGATAGATTCACAAACTTCTACGGTTCTTCAAATACTTTTGCAAGCTATGTATTTTCGCCATAATTCGAATCTATGTACGTTCTACTTTCTCTCATTCAATCTCAAATAAATTCCAAAATAATCTTGAAACTCGTAGTACTCGGAATAAAAACGAGCTTTGTCCGATCCACTAATTTAGACTGGGAATAACGATGAAAAATGAGGGAGAGTCGATAGCATTCCGTTGGAAGGAAAGCCAACGACTTTGGTGATCCTCGAATACAATGGCTCTACAGACTAGGAGCGTTACGAATTATAATTTCCGGGCACGCGACAGCAAGCCGATCCTACGGATTACTAGCAACGACAGTGTGGTCAGCCGAGCATGCACACCGTGCGCTCACCGACCAAGGGGTGGGAGCTTGGCCGGTTCGTACCGTGAATTTTAACCAAAAGGGGGATTTACCTCTCGCCACTCTCGTTGCGTTCCAGTCTTCACCTTTCCGTGCCGTGGAATTTCCGCTCGATAGCCGAGCTTTGATTCGCCCCGCCACCCCGTCCACCTCTTTACCCTGTTCTTATTGTTCTCTGCAATTCCTGCTTCACCATCTTGCTGTCGATAATTATCTCGAGCAACGGTACTGTTAATGTACTTTTCCAATTTGTTATATTTTCTTCGTACTTCTGACCGTGTTGCGGATTTAAGATCGACTACGGCAGCAAACTTTCAATTTATTCAGTTTGATAACACAGTTGTTGACTGTCATTTTGGTCACCGATGCTTTTAAATATTTTAGAATGATTGATACAGGGTGTGAAATATTTAATCTCGAGACCAAATCATTCCTCATTGCTCTTCTACGAAAGACGGGAAACATGGTTTATCGTGTGTTTTACTCGTAGTATTCGTATTCAAGATCAACAAAAATTACACTAAAATTATTGGAATTCTTCGTAGTGTAGTAATTTACGATTATTTAATACGGACAGAGAACTGTGCAGTATTTATTTTCTAATTCGTGATTGAAAGCCTTCGGTGCGGAGAATTAACTTTGCGAGACCTAGAGCCAGACAAGGCAAACATCCTTAAAGAAAGAGCGAAAACTTGCTATTCCTTGCAACAGGATCCCTGGTCTCGTTCAACATGCAAACACGGCCGGCTTGGACGGTTGTTTGCGTTCTCGAGTGCAACTTGTTGCGTATCCCAATTTCTTTCGCGAGCTCTTCAAAGCTTGTCGCGGACTATTCTTCACGTTAATGTGAATTTCAATGCGAGGAAAGCGTGATTACAAAGCGACGCCAAGCGTGGCTGCCGGTTTTGTTCGCCGACAAGGTGTTTATTCGCTTTTCGTCGCGTTCGATTCGATTTTGCTTTTAACGAGACATCAGTGAAATAACGAATCTGTAGTTAGATTGTAGTATTCCGAATGGGTATTTCGTTTAACTAGAGACGGCAGGATATCTCACGAGAAATGGAATTTATTTAGACAGTGTTTTAACGAAAGATATCTTCGAAGGAGTTCATAGTACAGCGCAAATTGTTTTCTTGCAAATCGAATAGTGGGGGAAATTTTATGGATAACTTCGTTCCTTTAAATAGAATCATATATTTTGTAATACATAAGTCGCGATCCATCTCAACATTGCTTATAGGAAAGTACTAATTTACGTCGAAAAATTATTAGTTTAGCAGATATTGTAACTTTAATCTGTCAGACTTAACGTATGGAAGACAGGGTAAGACTCGAAGCGATATTCTTGTATTTACATTGTCCTTATCTTGTTAAAACACCTTTTTGATGACTTTAATACCTCATGGTATATTCTACCGTTTCTAGTTAAACGAAACATCCTGTATATATAATTTTAAACGTACTTTAAAATTTCCTATTATTTATGTCGTCTTCTTGTAATAAGCAAACTTGTAAAAGTAAGTCATTTACTTTTCAAGAGTTGAATACTAATCATGCATTTGTGCGATGAAATTAAGAACATTAAAAAAAAAACGGAGTTGATTAATTTAACTGTGAAATACCCTTTGCTAATGCACTAATATTAGGTATTGTGAAACAGAGTCCTGGAATACTGATTAAACAGAGAGAACGATTGCTTCTGAAATTTCCAATCGAATGATCAATGAACGACGACGGCAGACGAAATCAAATACTCATGGAAATTTAATGAAACGTGCAATTTATGTTTAACGCAAACAAAACATTAATATCGACATTTGATGTACCGCCAATTAATCTAAAACTCTGTAAATAGTATCTAACCAATCGCTAGATCGAAATCAGTTATAACATACATGCAATGTATAAAAACAATCGATGAATCTTTAATGATTTGGATGAACTCTTGATGACATTTTCCTGTCTGAATGTTTCTTAGAAACGATCTCTCCCGACGACACGACACGCGAAAGAGGTACCATTGAAACGTGAACTTGCACTCCCCGGCGGTTTCTCGGCAAACCCGACGAGCATAGTCGGAAAAGTTTCTTCTAGTAAGCAGAACGTAGACAGCGTCTCGGTGTCTTTGTCTTAAGAACAGAACACTCCATTTGTGAGCTGCGATTGACCTCGATAATTGTGCCGGCGAAGCACGTTGTAATCTTATGAATAGGTTTCATGTAACTCGACCGTACTTGAAGGCGACCGAGCTTGTAGCCAAGAAATGGAGTAACGAGGTGAGAAGTTAAGCAAACAAACGGGTAAAACGCAGGCAGAAAAAAGACATGAAAGAAAATGTTTGATGGGAACAAGAAGGAATAGAAAGATCGTATATTATAAAAACAACAAAAATTTCGGCGAAAGACATGGAAATTAAATGTGAAAACACGTTATCAAGATAGCCTATCGTTCTTAAAATAGTAACATCTAAATTTCTTTTAGTATTCCGAAAGTCGAAAAGACGTGCTTTCTACTGTTCTATGTTTTCCTACTAACCCGTTTACTGTTAAAAAGTTCCAGACGATCGGTCATTGTAAATTCTAATTATAAGAAACTGTTTTGTTATTGGGACATAAAAATAGTAAATATGTAAAAGCTACACTACTATTTGAGATCTACCGAATCTATTAATCCGCTACAATAGACAATCTAATGTCTGCTTAAGCTGTAAAATACACACTGAAGAATTGGCTAAGCACTAGCGAGGGTGAAATAAGGGTGAAACTGCGCGAGGCAAAGTGTCTGTGATCGGTAAGGGAAATAGTAGGGATAAAAGTGTGTTTCGCGGTTGCAGGTGGAGAAAGACAAAATAAAAGTACGGTTGACGTGGAGACTGAAGGAAAAGCGGCGGGGGCAAAGGATGGAAAATTCGCGAACGTATTTCAAAGAAGAAAGGAGTACGTTGCACAACTGTATTGTGGCGGTTAATAATCACCGTCATTAAAATGCGAGCGGTTGCCGGTATGCGGCCGTAGTGCAAATTGAAAAGGTCTCGCAGGGATCGTGAACCGGCTCGCAGAAATGACTGGAAAAACGAAAAACGAGGGAGTGGGTGGGTTGAAGGGAGTAGAAAAGAACTAAGTAGGCGAGGATGTGAAAACGGCGGCCGCCACGTAACTTCTAAAGTATTTTCTGAGCCAGGACTTTTTTAACCGACTCTTTCACCACGTCCGTTGGTTTCTACCCTCTGCAGATCTTCGCGTCCTCTCCCCCCCCCTCTCCATGAATATTCATGCTCGCAAACATGCGTGAACCTACATTCCCACTTGAGAGCATGTTCCTCGTGTAACAAATTTTTACGCCTTCGACAGTTTCCTTTATTACTACTGCTACCATGATTTTGTTCTTCGGAGCTTAATTCCCTTTTCTCGTAGATATTACTATGCAGATAGAGTTTTAACGACGAACAATTAACAGAGGGAGCGCGTGAACGAGTAATCGTGGAGAACTTTTAAGGGACAGACCATGATTTATTTGCTGTTACAGTTGCGTGCCGTTCTCTGAATTTGTGTTAATCATGGTGTGCAGGAGCGACATAGTTTACCCCTTAAAAGAGAATTTTGTTCTTAACAAGAGAGGTAATAATACAATGATACTGTTCACAAGAAGCACTCTGTACAATACTTTGATCAAGTTTGAGAAATAATATAGGTTCATCATAATTTCTAAAACAATGGGGCCAGAGAAGTTATAACAGCTTGGCAATCTTCGGAGAAATTACTCTGCTACGTTTGTACCGTTACTCTCAAAAAAATTAATTTACTTCCCAAATATTAAGCAGTGGTTCTACGCTAACTTTACTGCGTTTTTCACACATTATACGAGGGAAATTGCGAAGCAGGAATTGGAAGTGGGAAGAAACTGGAACGTTGGTGAGACCCATAAAACTCTTTATTCTTTTGTACGGTTACAGAAGAACGTTGCATCTATATTCAGATAATAATACCGTTATCCCCGCCGTTATCGTTATCGCCGTCTATGTTTCTTTTCCTTATTCCCTCGTATAAGATAGAATTTAACTGTGAACGCAAAAATGAGACTTTACTCGCAATGAGGCGAGAAACAAAGTGTTCAAAATGATACGTACGGCTGTTAGGTAACTCGCAGTAGTATTTACTTTTTCCACGATCGAGATGGACGTTCTATTCTCGACCTTAATAACCTCTGTGACATTCAAAGGACTTGAGCGTTGCCGACCTTAATGACTCTGAAATTTTCATAAAATAATTATACATAACTACGTACACGAGATAAATAATTACATACTCGTAAAGTTTCGTAATTGTGAATTTTTATACAAAATAACGCGCTTGGTTTCTCGTTTGATAATGTATATATCAGTTGCTGTATTTAGTTTAATTCTACTGCAAGAATTTTCTTGGAAGTCTAATTTGCGAACCTGAAACTCGATTGCTGATGGTCAACAAACTACAGCTTTTAATCGCATCATTTTAAAACACATTCTGTAGTTTTCAAGGAAATTGGAGTTAGAAAAATTACTAAACCAACTTTAATCGTATTTTGTTTTAATTCGCAAAATTTATTACATTTATCAATAGTTAATATAAAACTCTGATTCCATGAAAATACGTTAACTTGAAATTTTTCTCGACGAATCGTTGAACAACCTAATATCACAGATAACGATCTTCTTTAATTCAAGTAAATTAAGTTCCCAGCAGTCAGAGACCACGGTTTCTTTGCCTGCAGATGTAATTAAGCTCTCGAACAGCTGCTAGAGGTATTAAAATAAAGCACGAATTCGCGATAGATCTAGACAAAAAGCAGCCGATGCTTTGTTATCGGTTCCACGACTCGATTTCAAAGGAATATCGTTTCATGAAGGGTGTTTCAAAGAGAAATCGTTAGGCTTGAAAATCAGCAACGAGGCTCGAAATAAGGCGACCTGAATAGTTTCTCCACCCTCATTCTATTGTAGCATAAACCTTTTGAATGCTTGTCTTCTGAGCACATCTTTGCAAGACTTTCTGGAAATTACACTCCGATAAAATTTCAATCCAAAGTAAAAAGCAGCTAATTCTTATTTGTCCCATCTATTCGTTCGAATCTAAAAGCGTAGATAAAAAAAAGCAAAAAAAATGCGAAGTAGGGAGTTAAGAACGTGCGCAAGTTTCATTCCATGTAGAGACACTTGGATGCGCCGGACGCTATCTTACGTCGAACATAATGCAACCTTTCCTAGAGCTACTTCATCGCCTGGTAAAAACATCCCGCTGTATCAACCGCGATGCACACGCGTCGTCTAGATAAATTCAGACCTCGATAGGAGGAAACCAGTAGAAAGGATTAACTGGATAAAACAAAACTGAAAAGCGTAAACAGTAGCAGAAAAGGAGAAAAAAAGACTCTTAACCAAGAAAAAAATCTCGTGGACGTGGCAGTTCTAGAGACACGGCTATCCAGAGAATAAGATGAGCGTATAACTCATTGGCGAGGCGATTCTTCTCTGGATATATGAGCTAATTATACAGGGTGTCATAAAACATCGAAACAATTAAAAGAGGTTGCGCACGAAAATGTCATTGGAGGCTTATTTTCCAAGTTATAAGTAATTTCATCTGACGCTGAAAATATATATGTATAAGGAAATTAACGAATCAGCTGATGGTCACCAGAAATTGTCAATAATTATCGAATTGTAAATTTCGTCTATTAAGAAATCGATGCTGGATTGAACAGTGTCTGACCTATGCTGGGCCAGTCTACTTTATCGTATGTATACATTATCCCACTGCATTTACTTCGTGTGTACAACACTTATATATATATAAGGATACAAAATCAGATGTTTGCAAGCACAAATTATATGATCGGCTTCCGCACCCTAGCGTAACACAAGATTGCAAGTTTTAGTCAATTTTAACAACGATCTTAATACCTATGAACAGGAATGTATATAAAAGCCAATGAATTCGATGAGGTTCCTTTTCTACATAGTTACCAAATATATTTCAACGAAGCGGAAAGAATGGAAAGTGGTGGGTGGAAATAGGGAGACGGCATTTTAAGTAGAGCAAGACACGCGCGGCCGTCAACGTAGGTAGAAGCGTTGGCCGTGTTTGCGCGTCAACGTACAACTATTTATACAGCGGTCGCATCCAAAGGTCCTCTGGATCACACGCTAGCACAGCCTGAAGCAAGGCAGACGGATTGGGGTCGAAAGTCGTGTACTTAGCTTAATTAATAAAGCTCGCGGCCTGGAGCTGCCACTTTTTCTCTCCCTCGCCCACGTTAGCTGGAAACTGTTGCCACTCTATTGTTTCTGCTCTTCATCTCTCTCTTTCTCTTGCTTTTGCTCTTTCTTCTCTTCTCTATGTCCCCGTTCGCCCGTCTTTGTTTGTCCATTTATCTTCGAGCTTTTAATACGTTGCGCCAAAGCTTCCAACCTATCGGATATCTTTCGCGATCTTAATTGTTAATCTATCTGATTGCTCGATTTTATGGGAACAACGTTTACCCTGAACTCGTTGTCGATCATTTCATCGAATGCATTTGTGTAATCCGAGGCCTTAAGCTCTAAAGAACGAGTATACACGGGATCTAAGTACTCGAATATTTGTAGATATTTTCTACGAATATGTTACGTGACTTACACGAAACGGATCTTGAAATTAGCATTGGTTACATTGCTAAAGTTTGAAGCAACTTCGGAAATGTACATAGAAGCTACAAAATATTTAGTATAAATATATATATATATATATATATATATATATATATCAAAGAAATTTCAGAAGTAGTTAAATATTAATTTTATACTAAGTATATATGTATAGTAACTTTTACATACACTTTCAGATCGGTTCTAAATTTTACTAATGCAAATAGTTACGGCGGTCGTGTCTTGAAATTTCAATATGTTTTGTATAACATACAAAATATACCGGTAAAAGTTTGCTATGGTATAAGTGTTCGAATACTTTCATAAGCACATTCAAATCGGCGGGATTAAAAGCAACAAAGCCTCGACAAGATTTAACCGATTTTCCGATGATATTTGCATCCGTGTGGGAGCCGGCTAAACGTTGGTAATAATTTCCGGTGGAAACACTCGCGTTCGGGAGTTTTTACGGAAAACAAGAGTGCGAATCGATTCTCCGCGGTGTATCACACAGCGAGATCAAAAACAGGTCGAACACCAAGAAGCATCAATCGTGAAATGTTTGATCGCGTTACCGGCTGGATTTTTCGAGTGTACCGTAAACTCAATCGGCCGATTAATCATGTGAAAGCGCGCGTAAATCGTCAATCCGATCGCATTGACACTCTTCTTCCCTGATCGGTGATTCGAAAACAGCAGTTAACAGAGAGAAAGGAGGGAAAAGAAAATACAGAATGGCGGATCGTGCCATCATCGAGAGTGTTCGTTGCGTTTTATTTCTCGCGTGACTCGTGATTCTTTCGAAATTCCTCGTTTTCGCCCAATGGTGTTTCTGCGAAATCTGCGAAATTTCAGCTACAAAGAGAGAAAGAGGAATACAATGTTGGAAATCGAGGGTAGAGAAGAGAGGCCACGAGCAAAGGAAGGGGAATATGGCGGCTGGTGAAACGAGGCGCACACCGGACGAGACAAGGGTTTGCAATTTTGATGGGTAGATCCGAATCGTGACCATGAAGCTGATGGGAATCTCTGACAGTTCGTGGGTCAGCGTTTTCACGAGGATTTAAGCACTCGTCCTGTCTGGCCCTGTGACGTTTTCGTAGAACACGATTAAATTACTCGATTAAATTAAAAGTTGCTCGTCCGCATAAAGACGAGGGGGAGATTCGTGACGTTCATAACGCAATACCGTTTTGCATTTTAATGGCATTTCGTACGCGCCTGTACACATTGTACCACTAGATAGCCGTATACCACGATATCGAATAGAATTCAAAACTTGAAAGCGCGGAGCCGTCCATAGGTAAGAAACTTATGCGTTCAATGGATATTAATTAATTTTGGAATTTGACGAGAAATATACAGCAAATTCAAATAGTTTCCTGTCAAAGTGTGGTGTTATTGAAATTATTTTGCATTATTTAATTTGAATTTCATAACGCGGTACGGATCTAGAACACTAGAACGTTCCAGGTATTAAATTACATCCGATGGAATTTCATTAATTTCGAATGTTGAACAGCGACGCTAATTTAAAAGTATTAAACGTGCTACTCTAATCTTATTAGCGAACTCCTTCAGTGATCCATTGTATGTATAAGGGTCCTGCGTTCGCGTTAATATCATGAAAAGGAGGTTGCATCTGGAATAACCAAGTTTTAGCAATATACATACGTGTATACCATTGCTCGTTTACAGGTTAAATTCGAATCAATTCTTGTTCGAGTTTACCAATTTCATTTATCATCCGATACTCGTAATGTATACTTTCTGAACTAGTTTTAATACACAGAGTAAATAAAGATCGGATTTCGATAATGGTACCAGACGTTTCGTCGCTTCGTGGTAGCATTAGCCTCGCATTTGAAAGTAAAAGGCATTAGTGATTAAACGTTACTAACTAATTGTTCGATCATTCTGTACGAGGCTTTTGTACGATATGTTTCGTGTTCATATAACAGAAAATCTCAGAAATAGATTATATATAAGTCAAGTTGATAAAATTGTTCTAAATTAATAGAAATATCTCCAACGTCCTTTAACAGGTAATTCAAGCTTATCACCTACCAATTCCATAAAAGTTTAGCAAACGTAGCTATTAATTGATTCGTCAATCGTTTATCGTTGCTTGATATTCGAAAAAAATATGGGCGTTAAAAAAGAGTTAAATCATGAAATTATACTAAAGACTTTTTTACCCAACCATCTGCGCTTGATAGCACGATTTATGTGTTTCTCAATATCTAAAATCCGTATTTCAAAATTATCACTCGAAGTTTCCAAGTAAGATTTTCCATCAGTACCGAGATTAAATCGCCGCCTAACAACTAGGCGACTTATCCTGGAACCTGACCCACGATAGCTCGTTCGATTTGCATCCATAGCAGCGGGAAATATTGGATTATATTATTCAGTGATCGGACAAAACGTAGGATTTGATCGTTAATTAACCAATAGAAGTACAAGCAGTTTACCGGCATTCGAGCATGAAATATTTTCCGATCGACCGACGCGATTCCCGATGAACATTAATAACGATAAAAAGAAGAGGATCGACGTTGCTCTAACGCCGAACAGCAAAAAGTTGTCGGTTCTTACACGCCCACCGAGATTCCCCCCGACATCCTTACTCCTTTTTCCGTGGTTTTAGAGTGTTCGGCTACTTATCGGATCCAGGAAACTACTCCGGAAACTTTCCAACTCTCCCCGCGAGTCTCGTGAAACGAGAAACGAAGTAAAAGAGATCGAGGATTCCGAAAAGGTGGAAAGAGTCTCGACACGATTCAAGGAATGGGGGGACGATAACTGTTCCTACCCAGGAAATTTATCGTATTTGGCAAATAATTAATTGTTTCTTAAGTATTTGTAAATTTTTCGAATCGATTTCCAACTCAACCATAAATAAATTGCTTAGAAATCGTGCTGATCAGTAGGCTGAGAATTTTTATTCATTTAAGAGAAATATAAAGTATATAAAATATTCGAAATAGGCTGTTTAATATAATATTTAGCAGATGAAACGAATTTCAATTTCTTTACTTATGTTCATAAAAGCATAAAGATACATAAAAATCAATGTACTGATTAGCTTGATCCAATTGATAAATGTGTAAAAAATGGAGTCAATCCAGCTTGACTTTCGAGAGGCTCTAATATCCCTCACTTCGCTCGTCCTTATCACTTTACACGAATCTTCCATTCGATTCAGTTTTACTCAAAATTACAATACGACGCTGTGTTTGCTGCGATCCGGATTGGATCAGTTTTACGTTTACTGCTGAATCGGATACTGAACAGGATTCTGGATAATTTGTAACCGGAGCCAGTTAAAATTGAATCCTCGTCGGCCACGAAACGGTAGAAGGTCGATTGTGACTCAGGGCGATCTTTGATAGAATTCCACGGGAAGGAAAGTTTGATGGAGAACAGTTGGCAGAGGGATCTTTGGGGAGTACCAGATGAAACTATGAGGATCGTTTAAACTGTACGCTTTGAGGGGGACAAATGGATCAGACGGTAATAAAATATGTGGCTCCTTGTCTGGTGGAAAGTTTAAAGAGCTTTCGAGTTTTCATTCCGATAGCTCGAGGAAATAATTGACTCGAATGTTCTTCCAAAGAACGAAAATACTTCCTCCAATGTCCGAAGATACTTCTCCAAGACTTTTATGGTTATATTATTAACTTATTAAGATCGGATATCTTGAAATTGTCTGATATTTAAGGAACGTTCTGCGAGTTCTGTATCATCAAATATGTTTACTGCAATTTTATGATTCCGGCGAGTCACTGTATTTTTATGACTACGCTTGAGAGAAGACGGAAACATTTATAGATATGACAATATATTTCGAACGTTTCAAATAGACAGTTCGGAATACAATCGTTACTCTTCCAGTATGAACATACACAACTGACCGTCGGAAAGCGAAATCACACATAATTTTTAGTAGTTGGATCTTAGTTATACGTCCACTTAAAGGTCCTAGCATATCGTTCATTCTTAATTGAATTTCGATATATAAAATAAACTATGAATTCTAAATTACATACAGAATTATTTTATGTTGATTACATTCCTAGTAAAATTTATAACACATTACTTTTAATCAACAACGGTGTACACGACGATGAACCAGATTTTCTGTAGATCTAGAATTTTAGGAAACGAGACTATGTAATTTGTTTCAGTACAACTCGTTCATGTTTATCGGTTGGTAAGTGAGTTTGACTGAATTATTCGACAGCAAATATGTTCGCAAACGTAAAAAAAAGTTTCGAAGCAATCAAAAATTAGAATTCAACTTCCCACGCCAGTTTCGTGGTGTCTGTTCATCGAATAACGTTATTTTCCCATCAAATACCATTTATGAGAGATAACCGAGGCCCGTCATGAAATCATCCAGGTAATCAATAGAAGCGTTTAACTATTCCATTAACTTTGGCCAAACAATCGCAAAGGTAATTACACAGGGTTAGAAAATAAAACCGCGTTTTCACGATATCCTCTCTTAGCTGTTGGAATATTCACGAAAATTCGTTTCATACGAAAACAAGGACATTACCACGGATTACAATTACCAGGCAAGTGCTTGATCAAAGAAACATTCGCGCGACCACTTTAAACAGGCCAACTGAAAACGATAAAAGCCAGGCCGAGTAGCGTTCGGGAAGCGACGGAAGACTATCGGGGAACAATTAAGGAGAATCATCGGGAACAGGAACGAAAAAACCGGGTGGAGATTGAAAAACGAACGTGAAGTTTCATGTTCCGTAAAAAAGAGGGAAGGCAAAGAATAGCGTTAGTGTGTATCGTGAACAATGCAAGGAAGAGGAAACGTCGAGAGACGCGAGCGAGGTTTCACGTGGCAGAGGAAGAGGAGAGGGCGTTTGTGTGTCCGCTGGAAGGCGAGATCTCATTAGAGCTTGTCGTGTCTCGTTAAGAATCGTCGGCAAGTGTTTACTTTCTCAAGAGATGGTGCACGCGCGAGTCGGTACGCTAGCCAACGAACGTATTCCGCGAACGTTTTCGGTCCATTATTTCACGTGGCATTGAATTTCTGTTTTGATCTTCCGACCGCTGCTCGAACAGAGTCTGCAGGCCGAGTTTTCCAGTCGAGCGCGATTGAAACAAAATTGCAGCAATTTTCGATTCTAACGAAGGGATTGAGATATCAAAATAAGCGGAGAGCGTGATAAAGAGTCGGTGAAAGTTATTAGATCGGTAACTGAGTTCGTAGCAGCTTGTCACGTCGTTGAAGTTATTTATTGAAATCAGAAGTTCAGCTAATCGGATATTAACTAAAATCTCGTTGGAATAAATGGAATAAATACTTCATATGCAATGCTAAAACATGGACTACAAAACACTCAAAGTTAATTTGACTTCAAAAGCGAAGAAAGAATAACTGTGGTACACATCGTGCATTCCTTTTATCTATACCCTTTATCTGACTTTATCTATCCATGTAATCCATTCACCCACAGAATATCGTCAAAATCAAGGTAGAACAATTAGCCATAGGCCTTTGTCGAATTTCGAATGATACAGACGTAAAATAATAGGACAACGAAATGGAGCAACGTTTCATGAAAATTCAAACGCTGAAAGGAAGCGTGGAAGAATGGCGGAGCTCAGCTTGGCGCCAGAATTTCTCATCAAAGTTCACTTGGTCCTGGCACAAAGTCCTCGCGGATCCTAAAGGGGATTTCGTTGGCTTTGATCGCAGCAGGATATCGAGCCAGCCGTGAAAGTATTACCCGTCCTAATACTAATTTACTACGTATCTCGATCAGAGAACCGATGAAAGCACCACGGAAAAATTCTCACCTTTCTAAATTAAGAACCTGTTCAAGAGCGTCCACTCGAGTATTTCAATTTATTCCCTCCCGAGATTGTCGCCGGTAATTCTTTCGTCAGAGAAGAGACAGGGTTCCATCAGGCGGGGCATTATCTTCCAGAAGTGCCCAGAGGATTATCCACAAGGATCCTTCTTATCTTCGATCTTTCTGTCGCGTTTCCAAGCTTCCTACAAGAGGAGGGCCGCCCTCGAGCTCCGTTTTCCATCTCGTAATCTCCAGCATTTCCACTCGCGCCACGTCAGGTCACTTTCTTTGGATGCACACAGCTTTCTCGAGGTCCAACTTCCACCGGAAAATGTAGTTTCCGGTTCTTTCAGCATTCACCGAGAACTCCCAGGTAACACGGCCAGCCGTTCCTAGTCACTCTGCCCCAGCGTATAAGTAAAACGTGTACTTTTAACGACAATGGCGTGTCAACGATCGCTAGTTTACGTCTCCTGTCGCTTGAATAGTTACAAATAACGCGAGAGAATGTAGAAATTCAAGAGTTCCGTGTGTTTGGAGGTTTGCTCTTCAGTGCCTTATGAAGCTTAGGGAGATACAGCGGTAGACATTTGAGAGCGCCATAAATTATAGTAACTAGACATTGAATCGTGAGTTAAGAAAATCGTCCGATTTTCATCTACGACGCAGAGAATAGGTTTCTATTTCTTGTAGAATCGACAATGAAGACGAAGCAAAGAATAGATACGCGACCAACATAATCGTAACAGTTACGTCTCATTACAATTCCGATGAAATTTGAAAATGTTTTAAGTAACACATGCGATACGAACATAAATGTTTCCTCTGATAGGTGTTCAAATATTTCCATGAACCAATGTATGTTCCTCACTGCACATACGTTCTATCAGAGTCTAGTCTTTTAACCTAACCATACATTAACGAACCATAATCTTAAATCTTACGATAGTCTGTCCAAATTACGTACCAAAATGATTAACACTTTTTTTTTATCCGTATAAGTAGCATAGAGAGCACGGAGACAGAGCATCATGTGCGTGTCGCTGGAGGTGGAAGTATCGAAACGAAAGCAATTTCCGAAGTCTCGGTAAGTGTCCTCATCAGATTACGAGGGTGAGAGGGGTTGTTTTAACGTAATATCGTCGCCGTTCTCGTGGGAGGGTCGTAGCGCCTGCGATACGAGGTCGAGAATCAGGCGTGGAAAAATCCGTGTAGCATCCCCCGGAAGCCGACTCCAACCCCCGGATTAAAGTAGTTTACATCGCGGGCGATGTAATACATACGAAAACCGAGTCGTCGAGAACTGAAAAGTTCGTGGTATCACGTAAAAGGGGTGGGCCGCTTTTCCGCGGATCACGTTCGCGACTTACTGCCTCCCGAGCAAAGTATTATGGGAAGAGCATAGTCATCCATAGACGTAATCGGTCGACAGTTTTTCCTCTGGGACACACGCTGATCTAGTTTTTCAAGGTTTCTTCGATAGATCGAACGAATTCCACGAACGTCGATATGAGAGTGTTTACCTATCGCAGGGCAGAATTCTGGTTCGCCAGAGATTTTTGGGATTTGAACTTTAATATCATCGGTTAGAACGATGTGTGATAAAAGGGGAAAAAAACCAGGCCCTGCATACGATGTGGACAGTTTTTTAATACATCTCTTTTTCTTTTTGTTCTTTTCCCTCTTTTTGTGTGCAACATGCATGATGAATACAAAGGGACGGGGTTTGGATCTCCAATTTTACCTGAAACTGATAGAGCGGACAGGGGAAAGATAATAACAGCGAGGACAAATTTAATATCACGTTTCTCTTCCCTGTTTTTTTCACGAAATAGATAGAGAATCAAGATAAGCCCGAATATTTATATTAACTTCGAAATTCATGACAACGTGCGTCAGTGGAAGAGAGAATATTGAATATATGAGTTCTTTATGGTCTAACGTTTCGAACGAAATAATAAATCTTAAATGTTTCAATAATTTAATAATGATTTTTCCAGTTTACTTAAATTTTCATAGGTGACCTAATACTTATGAACGGGAGTGTATATCAGAAGGAACTGCACATAGCGAAAAACTTTCTATTATATTTTTCTGCTCCTCTTTACCAATGAACAGTTAGAATAGAAAATTCCTTGTAGATCCAGTGATGAAGTTTAAACTCGCTAACATAGTTAACGCGTTGGTAGCGAGGAGAACGAAGCCTCGGCACGAATGGGGTAAGCATTATCGATCGGTCAGATTGAACTAACAGAGAATAGTCAGTTCCAACGGGGAAAGTATCGATTGATGGCTCGACATGGTTTTATACCTGGTCGATCGTTCGGCTGTACGCACGTGCTATCTACTGAACGCATTCGAATGAAGTTTACTTTTCAAATGGATTCCCCTCGCCCCCGTGGCACGCGCATAAAGTACATTTTCCACGAATGTACCTTGCAAGGCGAAGTATTCTTGCTACGAGATGGAATTTCAAGTATGCGGTGCGCGAGAATAAAAGCTTCGCTCCATTTATGACTTTGCTTCCCGATCGATTGACCGATTGTACAGATCCTGATATGAAGAAAGTCTCGCGTGGAACGCGCACCGAATGCTGACATTTTCGAATGGAACGTATACCAATGCGGCCTTGTCAGTCACATTGAGCGTAAAAATGAAAGACTCGCGAGAACTTGTTATCCAACCATTCTACTTAAGATGAAACTTTGTAGAATAAATTTGTTGTTGTAGGAACTTAGTGGAAATAGCAGATTTTCTACTTTGTCGCTGAATTTTATACAATTTCTTGAAATTTGTTTGAAATGTTCGGAACAGTCGTTTCTGTCACCATGAATTTTGGAAAGTGTAGACAAACGCAACACTTGACAGTACCATAAATTATCCCTTCTTGATACTGCAACGCAGAAAAATATTTATTTTTTCTAGAATCTATCCAGACGAATATCTAATGGCGATACCATTATATAACTTGATGACCTTATTGTATGACTTGGTATTATATAACTTAAGCTATTCTATTTAAGATCTCTGTCTTTAATTGCATTCGCGAGAACGTAAATTTCCATGAAAATCCGTAATCTAATCATAACAATAAAAGTTTCTGGAATAAAAGTGGAATTGGTCAATGATTTGTCGGGCTCGCGACATCAAACACAGTGGTTTAGCATCTCGGCGAATGTAACCCACGCTATAATCAAGAAGTCACGCAATCGTTATTGAACTATTTATTAGAAGTGCTAGTGTGTTGCGTGACTTTTCGATCGTACTTCCGCAGACACACATACACGTACGCCGCATTCTCAGAAGCACACGTCGTTTTAGTTGAAAGTTGAACGGCGTGTTTGGATTAGACTAGTCAGCCTGTGGCGATAATGCCAACATTCCGATGAGTAAAGTTTCTAGAGGGATCACAGTTGAGCGTGCCGAGACTTCGGCGGCGTTACAATGAAAATCAGTCGACGACTAGACCAAAAACAAACGAGTCGATAAAACAAGAGCTCGCACGAAATGAAGGATCCTCTTGGGGATGCCCCGTTGAAGCAGAGTCAGGATCACAGCCAGAAACACGGACTAGTGACAACGTCGTTATTTCTCCACCGAGATTTCCTCGGGGACCTCGTTAGGATCCGTTTTCCATGCAGTTCGATCGTCTTTTAAGTGGTTTCTCCGCGGAAAATTATAGCTGCCGTCAGCCACTTATCATTCGACGCTCGACAGCTCTGTTTTCTGATTTCGTTCCATCATGGTGTACCATCGTATTGACTTGAATTAGCGAAATAACGTTTGCTATTTCATTGCAAATTGAGTTTTTTTCGAATCTTTTCCCCAACTAGAAATGAAAATTGTACCGTGTGAATTTCAGAATTGGAAATATCACGGTTGAAATCAGGGCAATATGGTTCAATACAACGAAGTTTCGTCGATACTTGCGCGATGCACGATTCCATTTATTAGCGTGAATGATTAAATTTTGGTGACACGCCACAAGGAACATAAATTTCCAGAAAAATTCGCTTCTACTCGTGAAACGACAGCGAACTAATGACAAGGTGCATCGTGGTAACGGTAATGAAATAGCTATCTTCGCGTTTCGATTCACCATCTTGCCGGCAGACTGACCACTAATTTGCTGCATAACAAGGCCGTGACTGGCCCAATTAGCGGGCTGATTGATAGAATCCGAAACTCGAGCAATTAAGCCGTCTACGGAATTTCATGATTTGACATCGCCTCCCGTTTATCGTGTCCCTAAATCGATTTCGTTCCAACCACGGCCTCTAAGAAAATTGATACCTCCGTTAAACCAGCCCTCCTCTTGCCGAGGTGCGGGCTTTTCTATCACGCGATATATTTTCTCTTTACATCGAGGCTCTAATGAGCTGGCGACTCGTTCGAACGTTGCACGAGATACAACAGACTCTCGTGGTCTTATTTCCAGCGTTCCAAACGAGGATTGCATTCCCCTCGAGTCACGCTAAAGATAAAAAGATATAAAAAATGTTGGTCGAAGAAGATCACTTAGAAACAAAAGATACTTTACGATTTTCTCAGTTCAGATTATAATGTAATCTTATTTTCGATCATATGTCAAATATTCTTTGTTTTATTACAAATTATAATTTCTTTTTATCATATCTCATTAATTTATCGAATATTAATAAGGTCGACTCAACCATAAGAAAAATGCGGCAGATGATATTATAAAAAAAGCAAAAAAAAAAGAAAACAGCATATCAGAATTATAATATCAGTATTGCATCGGTGCACGATATGTGCACATAATGCATAAAGATATCTACTGGTATCACTGGACTTCCAATGCATGTAAAAACTCTGCATATGAAATATCAGGAAAATATTACTAAACACAGCGTAGATCTGTTACGTCGATTTTATACGTACAGTGACAAAAACGTATAAAGTATTTAGAAAAGCGACTCGTCGCCTAAATATCCGTTTTATTCTACTTGATCCTCGATCACTCGTCGTTTAAGCTTATCGTCTACTGCACAATAATATTCGACGAACATACTATGAAACTTAAATGATCCCAATTAATCGAACCAGTCGAAAATGACGAAGACGAGAAGATCTGTGACAAATATTCAAGCCCTTTATCGACCAATTATGACAGGCGAGTATCAAAAACAGGAAAACTATTGTTTAAGAGTGACTCCTCCATCTCGTGACACAGCACAAGTGATACCGATGATGGGCGCATCAATCACTGGCGTTGATTGCGAGGTTTTACCACTTAAACCGGCGTCAAATAACAGGCGTGCCTGGCATCAGCATTAATTTTCGTAACCACTGATCCCGATAGAATACAACGTGAGTCGAACGAGGTTGACTGACCATGCATACCACAAAACCCATCCTGATGCGCTGACGGAAAATAAATATGGCATTGATGGAAGAAATTCAGTGAACATGTGAACACCAAGAGCTACATCTCTGGCAGATGAACATATGTATTATATTATACGTTCTATGCAGATTGTTCGATTTTAATAAATAAATATGTAATAAATCCGTTTACTTTTACATTTGGAGGCAATATTATATTAGCTGCAATGAGCTACATATTGGATTCCGCGAAATGTTTGTAGTGAAATTTTAAATTTAAATTTAAAGGAAATTCTAAAGGTAATACGGTATAATTTCCCATATGCAAACTAATAGGGGGATAAATAATAAAATTTGATTCAATATGATCAAAGGAGTTGCGCATTTTAATGGGAGATTATTAACTATTCAATTTGTAACTTGAAATTTCCCGCGATGTTTTAAACGCGTTCATTAGAATAACGCCATGAAGTAGAATTGAAAGTTTTCCAAGCGTTTGCCGAGAAAAGAAGGGGAGTCTTAGAAAAAGTTTGCTACACCGTTAAAACGTTACGCGCAGTTCGATGAAAGAAAGATTTAATTCTTCTGGAAGCTGGCTTCCATTGGAAAATAAAGGGAACATCCAAATGCAGCCAACTTTCTAAAAGCTTTTCGAAAAAGGAAACTCCGCTTTCTCAAACTCCCCGGCCACTGCTAAGTAGCGTTTAAAATTATTTTCCGATAACAAACACCAGATCCTTTTCTTTGATCCTTTTTAATAAAATTCGAGAGAGTTGAACGTGAAAAATTCTAACTTGTTCGATTCGAAAACGAATAATTTTGACGAAGAAGCGTGTACGGATGTAACATTAATGGGACCATGATAAAAAGAGTAAGGTTCAGATAAATTTTTCGGATCGTGCTTGGCAAATGAATCGTTTGGAATATTCGACGCACGTATTGGGCGAAAGAGGAAAAGCGAGAGGTGGGAAAATGAAAAAGAGGTAGAGACGGAGATAACGTTTAGAGTGAAGTTCGAAGCGACACAAATTAGCCTCCCGCCGGCGTGGTATTATTATCGGATAATTAGCAACATTCGGCGGAGATTTATCGAATCGGGTTAAATAGAGACGTGTGCTGGGAATTAATGATGCCGATTTTCAAAATGAACGCCCGATCAGTAAGCACTTCGTTATCTAACCAACCACGTGACGTGTATTCGTGATTCATTCGATTCTCCTTTATTGATCTTTCGCTCAAATTTACGAGAGATGTTACACACTTTTCAGATAAGTAGTTCCAAAGAGGATCGATTATGGTTTCGTAATCGTAAATACAATATTAATTTCAACATTACTTTATTGTGAATTTTTTTTGATAATGAATTACAGCTGACGATGTCGCAAACGGGTTTACGTTTAGAATTGTAAGCCTTTTATCGAAAATTGTTAGGTACTTTAAAGATGTGCAGAAGGTTAAGGGTGGAGATGGTCAAATTTGGAATCATATTTATTCATTTTATATTAAGAATCATAAGACAGGGATAATATTGATAAGGGGAAGGATAGAAGAATTCGAAAAACGTAAATCGTACGAGATATCGCAACTGAATTGAACTTGCGAGAGAATTTAATTCTGAAGTATCATCTCGTCAGCAACAGAGAATGGAATTTGCACATTTGCGTTTCCGCGAATGGGCTATGCCGGAGTAGAATAGAAGGATGCACGCGCAAAAGAGAAGAGTCTTTCGACGGATTCTGAAATCTCGATTCACGGAAGAGTAGCTTTCACGCGGATAAACAGAAGAGCTTGCGTACGGAAAGAAAAGGAGGCGCCCTCCGACTGCGCAAGAAAGATTGATAAAGACGTGAAACGAAAAGGGTTGGAAACGAGTAAGAAGAGACTGAAGTATAAAAGGGGAGACAGAGAGAAGCATGGGGGGTGCAAACGAAAAGAAACAGGAATAGGGAAGAGGGAGAGTAACAGAAAGGGTGAAAGGAAATGGTGAAAAGGCTGAGCTGAAACGTAGCCAGTGTTGGGGCCCGCTCTGTCACTTTGCAAGCCAGATCCACTTTTCGAGCTGGATATATAGACTTTGAGAGGGTGGATACGGTCTGCATTAAGTTTTGAATAATTGGGAGACGTCGTCGGGTCGAGGACTCTAATGCACCACTAACGAAATTGAGCTTATATACGTTCCAGCTCGGTGAAATTGTATTTAAAGTTCGTACGTTGTTTGAGGTCTACTTGAGGCTTCTGATATTTCTCCGAATAATTTCATTAATTGCTTTATAAATTGAAACGGAACATGGCTTGAAATTCGCCAATCCAATCGAGTATTTTCTGAACGATCCAACCACGCCTAGACCAAAATAGTTTTATAACGTGTATCAAGTAATATTCACCAACAGAGTCTATGCTCTATACTCGAAAAATACGACGATTCGAATCACGGAAAAAGGAATCAGGAAACGATGGTCAAGAGAGGAAATAGAAGAATAAACGTTCCTAAATTAAATGCAAACTGGCCAGGTCAAAGCCTCCATGGCTGAGCGTGGAAACCTGTCGGAGACAGAGAGAAGGCTGATCTTTCCGGGCCGAAAGGCACACACACACACATACGGTGGTGGAATTTCCTCGAAATTTTCCCAGTCGTCGGGCACATAAATTCCAAAAGGGATCGACGTCGATGCAAGGAGAACATATCGGAGCGGCGGTGTCACGGCTGCCGTCGAATCCCTTCGTCTGCGATCCCGAAAATGGATAAACCGAAGAGGGGGATTCGATCGAGAGCGAGTGATTTACCACGAAGGACTTCTACGGGAAGCCTTTCAGAAACGTACAGAGACGTCTGCGTTCTCCATCTTACGTATCCAGCATTTTACATCAGATCGGCTGAGAAAAGCGAAGGGAAGGGGGAGGACGTTGGAGCAAAAGCCAGCACACGCGCGGCGCCGTGAAGAGGGAACCGGCTGAATTTTATTTTCCTCCGGGGATAATCCTTTAGCAGCAAGAAAATAGTGTATCTCTTGGGAATCCGAGTTTCCAGATCTCAAGAATAAAAAAAATTCAGTATCAAAAATTATTCAACTTTTTCCAGTCTATTTCTATTCTAACGAGACTACTTTCGTTTCATGTAATAAGGTATTGTTATTTGAATCACTAGTGCTACAACATTTTAAACTTCAATCTTGAATTATTCCAGAAATAGAGTAACATACATATGTTACTGAATTAGGATAATTACAACTGAAAATATTAATATCGAACAAGCTTTTTCTCTTTTCATGAATAGGATATTCTATCATAATAAAAAATGTCGAGCTGTTAGTCAAGTACACGATACTTTTCACTGTTTATTACGCCACCAACAGCTAGTTAAAAAATCTGTTTCCAAATATAGATTGCTTCAGAATTGTTCATAATTTTCGTTTATACCACTTATTGATCTCTCTTTGTCAAAATTTCTTAAAAACGTTAAAGCTGATCTTTCTGCTGTTACACGATTAACAATGGCTTCGTAAACCTTCGACTTCTTTCACTTGCTTCCGGAAGTATTATTTTCTAAGATCAAACTCGGGACCCCATGACATCGTTGCAATAATTCATTACGGTGGTCGCTTTTGTTAGCACACACGATGTCAAAGGCAGAATCAGTATCTCGGGGTTAGCTATTGCCCAAACATTCGCGCAATTTCAAGCAATTTACATGAGTTGGCCGATTCATAAATCGCTCATGGAGGACGGTTTGTCTGTCTCCTTGTACACTTGCAGAATCACGGCCGGCGGGGCAAAGTGTATTCCGTATGGCAAGAGAAATGATTGGAGGTCGCGTCGTTTGCATGTCGCGAGCGAGAACAGGCTGCCACCCGTTATCGACTTTCTATCAACACGTTGGTCACTCGAACCCGTCGAAATACGATTGGCTTTTCGAACGGCGACCGCGTTCCCCTGACGACAGATCGTTGTAATTAAATTCCATCATGGGGAGAGAGAGCCGGCTCAATTTTGCATTTAAAACACCGGCAACATACGCGCGTTTACATGTAACCGGCCAAGCCCACCGACAACCGGCTCTTAAAGGGACAAATTGCCGCCGATGCGCCTGATAAACTGCCGGATCAGATGGAATTTTCATCGACAATTTCGCTTCTTCTCGCGAATCTTTCCAAAGGGACTTGGAATCTTACACAACGATGTATTATATTTAGACATTACTAAACAAAAATTTGGAATCACTACGTATTGCCTGGAAAGTAAGGTTTTTAAAAGAAGTCAGACCAGAATTGTGTTATCTTAGAAACTATTTTTGACAAAAATCTGTAAAGGCTAAGTGAAATTATTGATGTAAAGTCGTGCCGGAGCAACAACAACGGCCAGCATCATTCAAAATACTGTTTATTCAGCTGTGTTAATTGATTGATTATCAAATTTCATTGCGTCGAAACACCTCGACAGATATCAAATGACAATCCATGAACTGAATCCAGATCATATAACGCGCTCTGCGATTTACAATCTTCGAAATTCTGCGTCAGCTACTCATTATCTCTCATTATCATCCATTAACAAACACTCCAATACCCAGAATCGTCTCAATAGTTCCGATCTTCATATCGTAGTCGGAAAAACAAAATTTCTGCGTGTGGACCTAACTCAATGACCAGAAACTGTAAAACGACACCTAATTGATTTTCCATTGGGCACTAGCAAACGCGAAGAAAAAAGTTAACGACTTTTACCTCTCTTCCGTGGTCGATCGACAGAAAGTATCGCTCATTTGTTAATCAAACAAGGTCCGTGATTCGTGCGATCGTCGAGCCTGAAAGGATCCGCTCACCAAGGGTGACCGCGGAGATTTTCTATTTCGTCGCGTCAAAGAAAACGAGTCGACGATCGGGGAAGAACCGAGCGAGTACGTCTGCGAATTAGCTAGCAGCTCGGGCACTTTGTGCAGAGTTACTTTCCCATTCCCTTTGCTCCCTTCTGCCTTTTGCACGGTCGCTGCCCCTCAATGCGACTGCACCCGTCGACGGAGTACATACCGCGGCACGTTCTTCCATTATTCATGACATTATTTTCCACTTCGATAACTAACGCGATCGACTTTCCGGGAATCCTGCAGCTCGCAAATCCGTCCGCGGTCCGGCTTGTTTGAAAAATTTATATTGATTCGATGTACTACCCTGCTATTTGCACGTTTTTCAAATACGAAGGATCAGCGCTCTTTCTTCGACAAGGCAAAGTCGTTTCTTTGAACATCGATTTCCACAGAGAATGTCTACGTCGTATCGTAATAATTACGATTCTGCGTAAGCAGAAAATAAATACGATCGTTATAAATACGACAATGGTTCGCGCAGTTTTACGAAAAGAAGTCCGTTTAAGTTCGTCCTGGAATCGATTAAGGGTAGATTCTTACGATCTCCTCTTGCATCGTTGCAATTGAAAGTTTAATATCTTATGAGCATAACGTTAGATATCAATACGTAACATTGATACTGCGTTAGAACTTTTCTTCCATTCTACCAACATGTTCGAAATTTTCATTCACAAATATCCTACGGGTCTATGTGCTTTTGTACATTTGGATGTTTCCAGCGGAAACCGGCCTCTGGGAGGGAATTTCTATATTGGTTTAATTATATGGAATCCATTAGTCCTTTGAACATTGATAAATACGATTCTTATAGTCGTTCCTCTCGCATTATTATAATTCAAAATTCACTGTCACTGATTCTATTAAACGATCCTCGTTATATATTCAACTCAAATTATCTACCAATTATTGGTTGAGATCCTCTGAATTAAGTGACACTACTAAATCATGTAACACAGTATAGCAAGAGCAAGGAATATCGAAGATAATACCAGAAATTTCAGATATATCATACAATCCACGTTCAGTTTTATAATTCGCTGCGATTGGATCCGATGATGAAACTGATCACGTGGAATCCGTACAGCCTCTTGGACCTGGAACAAATGTGCGATACGTTCGAACAAAAGGTTCCAAAGTCGCTTCGAAATGGCAATAGTATTGAAACAGGGTGGACAATAGAGGTAACTTACAATATATGGCGGCTTAGGAAACCTCGAGCGAAAACATGAATAGGAGCGAACCGTGGAAATTCATAGAGAACGCACATCACGTTGTAACGTAACCAACCGACACGAATATCGCGGAGAGAACGTGGGAAATTGTCTTTTCTCGCGATGGCTGTTGCCACTATTTTAGGAATCTAATTAAAATCCGAAAATGAAAACCATCAACGAGGAATATTTACAAATTGTTAGATATTTAATAACTTTGACCCTTTTGACGCGATAGAGTATGAAGTAAAATCAAATCATTCCATCGCTTCAGCTTTTTCTGAACGAGATTAATTAACTTTTACGCTTATGCGGCGCGGCATGCGGAATAAAATATCGCGAGCTGATATTCTGCTACATGAACTAGCGATGGAGTAAAGTATAGTGCGAGCAGGTTCAAATCTAATTGAAAGTTTCGAACTTCTAACACTTTTAAATAGAGTCGAACTTAGATAGAGTAAGTTTAAATCGCATATAAGTACTATGAGATGCTTTCAATTATGATCGTACTTCGACTAAATACATTTGTTTAATAGTAAATTTTGCTAGTCTTAATATTTGAAAAATACTACTGAAAGATATCGTTTCATTAACAAATCTCAGTTTTATATGCCAGTGTTTTATAGAAACATAAATTTGCATAAAAATTTGCAATCTAACGGTGATATATTTGCGTTCGAGAATATAGTTTCCGACGGATATTGCCATGATGCAAAGCATTTTAGAAGAAAGGTACTGAATGGAATTTTCAGCTCGAAACAATAAAATATCAGCTGTAAGATTTATATGTTATAACTCTATACTTTTCATCTCTGGCGTAAAGAAGTTTGGCAAATCAGTATTCGACGACGTTTAAATCGCTTTTTACGTGTCCTAATCTTTAAAGAATGCTTTGTCTTTTTACTGCTACGAGTTCTGTACTCCACCTTCGTTATATTTTGAGCAAACAGCGAGAAGAAGTAAGGCGATACTTGAAATAATGTCAACCGTACTTAAACTTTGCGAAGTTTAAAATTCCAAGTTAATCGATCAAAGAGGATGACTTATATTTGCTGATAGAATTCGGGTGAAGCTGGAAAAGATAACTCGACTATATTTAGACTTGTTCTTATTGTTCATTCTTTATTCAATCTCGATTAATTAAATCATTTTCCATTGGAAAGACTAATGCGGGAACAAAAATTTTGGACTATTGTTTTCCAGAAGTGATTGAGCTTCCAGTGATAGAGATGCGTATATGGATTCAATGCTTGTGATTAAAGTTTGAAGGAGGTTTAGAAATTCAGGAATAAGATTTTCTCTAATTAATTGAAAAATACATCAGATTTTATTAAAATTAATTTATTTACTAAAGGATTATGTATTTGATACCCTGTAATGCTTCCAGATTCCCTATTATATTCATATATAAATATATGCACTTCTACCATTTCCCACAATTGATTATTGAATATTGAAAAGCAACACGACGTTCTTTGCTGGTGAAAACTTTCGTTCCATTATTATACCTAACATTTCTAAATATTTGGTATTCTCTCTAACCATCTTTTATATACGGTTGCACGATCCAAACATTGTAGGTCCTAAGAATATATATATTTTACTCGAAGTGAATGGAAGAGATTGTAAAATAGAACAAGGGAGGAAACGTATACCCTTATATTTTAACATTGTTTTAGTATATCATTCAATTATAGTTTTGTTTTCACTGTTCCAGAAATATCATTTTAAAAATTCTTACGCTATCCAATAGTACACAACTCCAAATATCGAAGAGCGACGTTATCTTTCGAATAACAGTTCTTTCCCCAAGCTTTGCATTTTTCTTGCATTCTGTATGTACACGATTCTCGACAGAATAGAAGAGAACCGCACGCGAAGGAATCTTCCAGTGCGCACCCTTGTATGCAAAAACAACAGGGCATTGAACGTTGCATTCTCAAATGGAAATTCTCAAAAATAAACCATAACTATCGTTCCATGAACCGATCGTACCAAAATGACGTACACCTATATAGATCGTATTTATTTATATACATAGTTAATATATAGATTATATCATAATTTCGGGCTTCTCTGATTATATATTGTTATACAAGCACGAATTATAATAACCTCCTCTATTAAACGTATTACACAATATAACTGCGCGAATAATATCGCAAACAATGTCACCACGCGAATCGAAATTTATGTTGTAACGTGATAATAGTTAATTAACTCAAAGTCAATTAGCGAAGGGTAATCGACACTCGAGCTGTTCCATTTCGAAAGAATGACAAACCCGTTGATGAAATGGACATCGGAGGATACCATTCAATTCCATTTCGCTCGAATTAATCAATTGTTCGTAATTTGGAAGATGTTCGGTGTTGATGTATTAAAAATTCAATTATCTGCTCCAATAGTTACGTACACGGGGAAAATATTACGAATTGTGTCCAGTGAAAAATTCGGACAGAATATTTTGATCGACATCCAGGCCTCCAGCTCTTCTCATCCACGAGAATCTATTTTTGACACGTTTGAACTTTGCAGCACAGATTTAAATAGATAATAGAGATAGAACATAAATGGATCTGAGCGAGCGTTTACGTTAAACGAGGATACAAAATATAGGAAAATATTGTAACAGCGAGTTCAGTAAAATTATTTAAAAAATAAGAAAGGAGGGTAAAATAGGAATAGCTATTCATATTCAGAATTGAACGTAAGATTTCAAAATCAAATTCTACCGAGAACGAGATTAAAGTGCAGCATTATAAAAATGTACGTTGTTTCATAATCCGTAGAAAAATGTTCCGGAATATTCCGTGAAAAATTGTTTTCATTTTAAACGAGTATTGTGCACACATTGTGTCACGTGTATATAGTATGTAGAATCGTTCGATAACCACCCTAAATGTTAAGTAAATATCAAATAATGAATAATACAATACATCGCCGTGAGCGTTTAATCTCGATATTAAACTGCAATTAAGTATTGAACAAGCCACATTACGATGTATGGAAACCAATGTGGCGTCCCGTATTTATACATTTAAAGTAGCGATCAGTAGATCTCTATTATGAATTCTTCCACTAATTTGAATTTTTTATGCTGATTAATCTCTTGGCTTACGCTTTATTTTATTATTATGTATACTCTTTAAACTCAACTATTTGTCTTCGCAACATTCCGAGTAATATTAAGATTACCGAGATGCGGAATATAACTTTGAATTTCATGAATTAATTGGAATATATCTAATTCTTTGTCTTTTCTAAATCATTTTACCACATTGGCATACGGTTAGTATATTATCCAAGGAATTTTCTTATCGAATTATTTTATTCAACAGTAAGATAAGGAGGAACCTTCGATAAAGGAGTATAAAAAGAAAACCATCGAATCACACATACAAAACCCGCCGATGCATCATCGATTTGATATGCTATGATGATGCAACGGATCAAACGTATATAAATTCGCACTTGCCGGGGCTATGTCCGAGCGAGCAAACGTGATATAAACGCGGATTCCCCCGTACGCGGTTCTTGCACGCGTAAATCTCACGATTTACGAGCACAGTAGCAAACGTTCGGGAAAAAGATGGTCAAAGTGACTCAGAAAGCATACTGACGTGCATTCACACTAGACATCGGCGCTGATCGAATTCTTACATTTCTCTCTGAATTTCGCTATCGGAAAATTAGATCGCTGTCTCTCTTTTTGGCATCAACAGTTCTAAAGAAGATTTCAAACATTGCATAAAAAGACTTTGATAAAAAGCACTGTAAAAAGGAACAATGTCTCTTTCCAGTCAATTTACATATCGAATTTTATTTTTCCGACATTGTGGTTATGAAAGAGAATTCTAAAGATATGTTCGGTAATTTCTTCGTCGCTCCATTTCTTCTCCTATTTGAAACCTAGAGTTTTATGAACTTAACAGAAACTAGAATATTAATAGTAACGTGATAAATTATTATGTAATACTTTTCTTTAAATCAAAGAAAATCTCCCTCGTATTTTTGTATTTGTGTTGCTGAATTCTGAAACGTGTCTGTTATTCCGATGCCACATATAATATATAAAACCATATAAAAATCCTTCATACTGTTGCATTTACGCAACTTTGACTAAACAGCATAAACTATCAATTCTTTATTTCTTGTTTCAGACGACGAGAACTCGTCGGTACATGGGATCGTAACAGAAGAGGGACTGTTCGATGGAACTATCTTTACAGCATCCGACGAAATCTATATCGAACCAACTAGCAGATACGCTCCTCTCGTATGCCATCGGCAAGATGGCGAAGATAAAGACACAACAGACGCCGTGCATCACCATACAATCGCGTATCGTTCCGCGGACGTGAACGTCCCACGTGGTAATGGATATCCGTGTGCCAGTGAGCTTTTGCGAGAGAACACATTAAATGAATTAAGGTAAACACACTTTGAACTCCTGTGTTTACCATTAAGCTAATTATTTCGACGTAATAGTACAACAAAATGAAAAATACAATTTCCCGTATGAAGATTCTCAAGACAATTTAATTAAATAAAATATAAATTACACTTCGTTATTTATGCCCCGCTGTCATCTTTGTTCCTTTGAATAATGTAAGAAGAAATTCAATTGGGCGTTCACAGTCGAATTTAACCTAGTCTCGCGTTTGAGACAGCTTAGCATGCAATTTGGATGTAGAATATCTTCCCGTATGATCTAACGCGTTCAATATTCCAGGTACAAACTTAATATCGACCGGCCTAGTATCTACTGACCGGTTTAATAGAATTTCAGATGGCACCGTAATGGCGGTTAACTGTACGAGAGATCAAGCATTCCAGTTTTACATTAGAGATCGCGATAACTAACGTTTCAAAGCATCGGCGCCGTGAATCGAAGTTAACAAAATTAGTAGGGAAGCTGCGCGACACAAAGGCCCTGCAAGAGAAACCAATCATTTCCTGAGACACGCGCGTCAAAGTGCACTCACGATTACAGAGAGAACGCATTTTAACAGAGAATCAGAGAGGGAAGTAGTTCTAGCATTGATTAATTATAATGTTCTCTGGCATAGAACTCAGAAAGAGTTACTGGAGAAAAGGAAGCAAATTTTAAGTTATCCTAATAATTGAATAAATCATATTAAATGTTTCAGTTACGTGATATTAGCTACGTTCTAATCGACTATTGTAGTGGACCTTAAATCACATAAATCTTCGCTGTAAATTTTCTTCATTTCGAAGGTTTTGATCCATAGTTCGATAATTACTTTCTGTTAAAGTGAATTTTTATATTTTTTTTCAAATTATCATTAATTAATCCCATCTCGATTAATAATATCTCTTAATTTAATCATATAACTATTTTCTCTACGTATATAAAATAAATCAAAGTTTTATAATGATCCAACTGCGTGATTAGAAAATAAATATATATTTATCATAGATTAGGTTCTTATCTCGTTTCATTGCGAAGCTTATCAGCGGAATGAGTTTTGCGGAAGTATTGGCGAATCTCATCGGATATTCCGGTCAGATGGCATAGAAAGAATTCGAGGCAATCTTTCTATCTACGCGCAACAACCTATCGTTTCTGCTATATATCGAGGTCGTTGTACAGCGTGGCGCAGTCTCTAAACACTTTAAACGCTCGTTTCGTCTATGGCTTCACCGGCGAATTTTCGAAATCACGTCACGCGCACACAAGGAATTAAACGGATACAGTGAAAAAAAAATCGCATAAAACGCGGCAACTGCGTTGGTATATAAAAGACTCGTAAAAATGGAACGTACGGAATCTTATAAAGAAAAGAATAAAAAAGAAGAAGAGAGAATAAAAATGAGAAAATTTAACGAGTTTTAACATACAGTGTGTAGAGTATACGAACATATATTTAGTCAAAAAATTAGTATACAGCATGAATCGCATAATGAATAATTGGTTGCTTAAATACTTTTATGCTCTCTGCGAGATATATGCTTGCATCAAGTATCTCATAACATCTATGTACATTTTCAGATTTATTTCAAACTTGACCAATACAATCATGATAATGGGGTCTCTTTACAATAGCAATACAATTTCTAAATGTTTCGTATAATGCACACAATATACTCTTATTATTATATAATATAAGTGTTATACAATATTACCGAAAAAAGATTTTTACGAGTATTCGAATACTTTCGTGAACTACTGTAATCCAAAGATGTAGCCTTGGTCATCTTGATACGAACGCGCGTAGAGATTCGACAGGAGGCCCGATGGCAACGATCCTCAAAGTAAATTGGCTTCGAGCCTGTTACGTATTACCCAACATATGTCACTCTTATCTTCTTGCCGCACCCCGACGATTTCTCTCGTTTATCCTGGGCGGCCGGAGTTGATCAGTTCAGCATGAGGGATTCACTGGCGCGCTGTAGTTTTCCAAACGCTTACCGACGAAAAATCGTTCGCAGGACGAACAGGACGTGGAGTGGATATCTCGGGGACACAATGCGGCCGCTTTATCAACACCTGAACGAAGGGAACTCCCGCGCCAAGCCGGGCTTCTATCCGAAAGACGTTAGGAAGAAAGACCCCACGGCGAGCTCGCACAACTTAGAGTTACTCGATAGGTAAGCTTTTCAATTTAATCTTTCTTTTTAATAAAAACTTCACAAAAGGTTTGCACATCCTGCCAAGAAGTTTCTGAAGTCTTCTTTAATTTAAAAATGTTCTGCCTACATATCTACATTAAGTCTTTGAGTCGGCTGAAAGTGAATATCGTCTGTCTGATCGCGACGAGCTAATACTACTTGTGTAGTCTGTTTATCAGGGATAAGTAGGTAATTCGTCATTCGAATTACTAAATTCTTGTACATATAGGAGAATCTATTGGATGACAAAACAGTTATATGTTACAGAGTTATTCATTCATTTTTCTCCCATCCACACTTTTCTTCATATAATAACTCTCATTCTGTTAAATAGATTCAGATAATTTAATCAGACAGGAACTAAAATGTTTCGTTAAATAAAATCTCACTGTACGTTCCAGTATACATATTCCGATATAATTTTTCTTTTATTTAAAAATCCCTATCTTTCATAAATTATTCCATACTTGTTAAAAATTAATTATAGCATATTTACATATACAAAAAATACCTAGACTAAAAATTAATTTATCTTCATCAATTTTTAACTCCGTGGTTATAGAAAGAACGACCCAGTTAACAGGTTAACTCGTTTTACCTGTCTGACCATGAACCGCCTCGTTTCACTCATGTCTCCGCTGGAAGTTGCATCGAAAAGAGGCCAAGTGTCTTCCGTGCAACTAATTGAAATCCCCCGTTTCCCCTTTTACGGTAGCGACTGGAAGTTGGAAAAAATAAAAAGTTATACAGCCTGTAAAAGTTTTACACGGTCGTTCGTTCTCGATCACCGGTCTCATCCCTCCAACCCCCTCCCCTAACTCTGTTCGACTCTTTTCTTCCTTCCTGGTTGTGTTCAACGTTTTCCAGTCTGCCTCCACTTAGCCCGTCTCTACGAACACGTCGATGAAATATTCTAGCAGATGCTGGAAAAGCCAGGTCAAAGAAAGAAAGTTGGCCGTTGCCGGGGAAGAAAAGCGCAACGGTTACTTATCGTCCCGTCGATTCTTCGCCCGGACTGTTTGCCGTGCAATGCTTGCGCTTCCATTTAAAGAGCACACCCATTTCCGGACAGAGAAAAGCCAGACTATCCGGCAGCGAATAGCGATGAAAACGTCAAAAATCGAGAGCAAACACCATTATCGACCGATCCAATTTAACGTTGCCCGCGACCGAGTTATCCTTATCGGACGTTTCCCGCGATCGGATTCTTTTTCTGGTGGAGAGATTTGATTTGTTGTTCAAGTGTGGATCGCGTATCGGTTAAATCGACTATCACGACATCGAAAATCCTGCTCTTTTTTACAGCCTGCGAACCGAGTTCGGACATAGTACGCGTAGAATCTAGAAATTTTTTCCGTTCACCATTGAAGTCGATAACTCGATTATCTCGTCGTTCAAACTTCGGAGGTTAGAAATTAAAAAATTTGATTTCTACGAAGTTCCGTGTAATGGGAGGGGTATAACACGGAAAATATGTTTGAAATGGAAGAAACTTCGAATTTTGAAAATATGCGGGCATTAACCAAAATTCTTTTGAAAGCGTACAAATGGAAATGTATTATTAAATAAAAGGCGATAATGCTTTCGTGTCAGGTTAATTGAATTTATAGCAAACAGGCGTCATTTTTTTGCATTCAGACTGTACAGGGAACGATATTCTCGAGTGCTCCGCAAAAGGACGTCCGTGGATCCGAAGAAAACCACTTGTATGTTGTACTTGCAAGCGGATCACACCTTCTTCGATCATTATAAATCTGAAGAGGCCAGCATCGAGGTGATGACTCGGCATGTACAGCGTGTCAACTCGATTTATAGATATACAGGTATGTAAAAATTATTAATAGATCACAATAATCTGTAGTGATAGAGTATAAGTGATACATTGTAGATAGTTTAAAAGAACAGAGCTATCGGTGATGAGACTGTCGATAGTTTTCTGTTTGGTTTTAAAGTAAGCAAGTGATGACGCGCTGGTAGCCACGTGCGGTCCTTGTGAGGGACGTAGGCTTAGGCCAAAATGGATGTGTATGGGTGTGTGTGTATGTTTGCAGCGAGTGTCTGCGTAAAGGCAAAAGAGTCTCAACCAGCGAGCGTAAGCGAAGGTCTCTTTTTACCTAGCAATAAAATAATAGTTTAACCGCCCTTAATAGTCATCCGCTGTATCATCCATGCAAATCTGATTAGTGTCTGTTGTTCAACCAAGTTCCAACAGAGTTTTCGTCCGAGATCGGTACATAATTCGTCGGAATGTCCTATAAGATTGATCAGAGGAGAAGCATCAGGACAGCAATGAAAATTCTTTCGTCTTTCCGGTGTAGTAATCGGCAACGTTTCCTCCCGAACTAACAAGTGCGCGTCTTCTGTCTCATTCCGCTGTAATAACTTCGCAAACCAATTAAAACTTTCCCGGACCTTCCAGTTAAACCAACTTTCTGCCAGCGGCGATCGGAGGAAATGAATGTTCCTTAGCCTTACTGCGGTTCCTTTCTGCGCTGCGACCGATTAATGTCAGTTTCTGTGTCTGACGTTGACCGATTGATTCCGCGGAACTTTATTGCGCCGCTACACACACCTAATGCGTAAACTTTAAACGATGGTTATCAAGGAATGGGACGGGAAAAGAATTTAGAAAAGAATCGCATACTGCCTTCGTGAAATTGCTTTCGTTTTACTCTTTCGAATAGAGATAAACTACCCCCTTTTTTCCTTTGATCAAAAAACTTTTCCCCAAAAAGAAGCAGTATATTAGGGTAAAATAGCGTTATTTGACTCAAGTCAAGTAATTTGTCTCGTAATTCGTCAGATTCGGTTATAAACAATTTTTGAACGATTTACATTCCATAGTTTGATGGTCGTACTTTCCTACGATGATTATAACTTCTACTCGTCAAACGAATAGAAGTTCGTCCAATATTGATATTCTCAGTATGTTGAATTTTAAAACGTCCAAGTTTAAATGATGCAAATAGCCCTATTTTACTGTATCCTCCTCTACTCCATATATTCAGTCCACCATTCGAGCTATTCAATTTCCGCAATTTCTTGATTATTATTTCGGCCTTACGTCTCTCTAGAAATTTGTTCTTTGAAGCCGGAACTATCCACGCAAATTATACGTGTAATCCACCGTATAATATAATTATTTCATCAACTTCGAGTACAACTGAGAAACAATCGAGTTCATCGATAGTGGCGTTCAGCACAGGCGTACGAAGCTTCGCAAATCAGAGGAAAGCGTTCCTGAAAATCTCATTTGGCCAGTGCGGCTCGCGAATATTAAGTAAGAGCGGACGCACAGGCGAAGCACGAGCAAGCTTGTACTGGCAGAAGGGCTTTAAACGTCACACCACCTGCCGTAACAACAAGCAAATATTTGTGTCTCGTGACTGAGCCCTGTTTAACGTAGCGTGACCGCGCCTACACGCGGACTGGTCTAGTGCATTACTTAGACTTCCCTATCTCTTCCGTCGTACGATTCGCGGATAAAGGTAGTCTTCCGGTGACGTTTCCGTCTTCTTCCAATCCTTTCTCTTTCCTACTTAGTCTATCTAACTTGACCGAATATATACTGCGAGTTAGGATATCGATCTTCTGGAACGATGGTCGCACGATTATCGGCCATCTCTACACGCGAACATTTCGGATGACCGATCGACCACCCCTCGGAAATGCCAGCCCGAACGTGCCTCCCTTTGTCTCCGGATTAGACGGCATTAACTCTCTTCCCATCGCGATATGTACAACTCGGTGGCCGCCTAGCTAAACGCTCTTGTCCGACGAGAGATCCGGAATTGCGCCGATTAAGGATTGCCCCTGTCCCTCTTGCATTACGATTCCGTGTTTCTCCGTCGATTTTGCACGACCGCGCAACCTAACGGACCGACTATTATCTCCCTGCTAACGTCACGATTTTTCAAAATTTCGATTTAACCACTTAATTCCATCGCGACAATTTAATGGTGAATTATTTGCTTCGTGTTTATGTCAAATCTTTCAAACCTGAAATTCAATTGATTAACTTTGCCACGCTATTTAAAAGCAAACTAATATTTCCGTACTGTCATCGCGATTTTTAAGGTTTAAATCTTCCGTCGCAATCTTCCGAAATTTATGTTTAACCAGTAGAATTTATTACGGCGCAATGAACTCACCGTGTAAACGCCGTGGACGCGGCTATTATATAATATTACGGAAGCTCGGTGGATATTATTACGGTAGAAAATAAAGGTAACGCGATAACGGGATATCGCGACGGTGATATCGGTCAAAAGTGGAAGTTCGAATGTTAGTCATTACACCTGGGACGCCTGAGAACCCTGACGACCAGCCGCGTTTACGATCCTTATCTGGCGCACTCACGTAAAAAAAACTTTATTTCCGAGCGGCATATCCGAGACAGCTGTCACGCGACGCGTTACCCCTTTATTTGTTTGCGAAGTAATTTTTTACGACATCGGAACGCGAACCAGCAACTTTGTAACACGAGTCTCACGTGACGATCGCCTTTTAGCTATTCAATAATAAGCACCGTCTGTTTCCGTCTTCCTATATTTTTGTTTTTTTAATTTTATGCGTAGAACATAGGCTTAGAACAAATTTCTCGTGACTTGTCGCGATAGAAATAACTCTGGAAAAGAAACACCTATTTTATACAAGTATACGGTAACAGAGCCTAGTCTGATTACACGTTGACTCGTTCTACTTATTTTTATTCTGCAAGTTCGCTAGAATCAAGCTCTGTGTATTCGATCAGGGATAATTTTAAACAATTAATTCATTTGAGGTCGATCTTTAGCCAGCGGATAGTCGTCAGAAATAAGTATTTCAAAGTCTTGATCATTCTAGTTGTGACTATTAATTTTTTCCTTTATCTTGAAATTAACATTACTTATTAATTTCATACGATATTCTTCGCGATATTTCTTTTAAACGATTTTATTTGTCCGATTGCTTTTTTAATACATATTGATAACGATAAGACGAGTTCGATTTCCTCTTTTGCGTTTAGATCGAATGAACACCAAATTTTTATCGATTATTTACGTACCGAAACTAAGAAATTTAAAGGAAGTCGAGTTGATCGGTTTGGTTTTTGAGAGGCTCGTATAATAACCTTTAGTTCCTTAAATTTTCGTGTGACTGTACTTGAAACATGGAACCTGCATTCAATCGTTAGAAAACTTTATTGGAAAGCAAACGCATGCAATATGGCATCCAATAAATGTTTCAGCCTCTTCATCTTGAACTTTCTTGTGTTCGCTCATACTTACCTGTTTTAGAGCATTGCGTTTGCATTATTTAGAGCTTCAAAAAGCCATTGCTTGAAATTGAACCCGATATCCATGTTTTCACCAGCGCAGTCGCTACCATGATGTACGCAGAAGCGGACCTGATTAATACAACATCAAACTTGAATACAATGGATTTTACGTTAATTACTAAGTGCACATATACATTACATGTCAGATATAGATGTAACGATGCTCGATGTTGACGTTAGAATAGGTTGCTTTCGTATGCACACGCGCAAACATCTGGAGACATTACCATGGAATTGCATCGCTTATGTAAGATTGGAAATCTTACTATCGTATCTTTTAAATTTCACTGATTTAACATACAAGATGTCTCGATCTAAATCGAATATCTAAATATCCTTCATTTTTATGAAAATGCATATATTACAGATATAGATGGAAATGCTACGAATACTCAGAAATTGGAAGAAATGATCTAAATAATATCTTTCGTCTACAACTTCCTTTTTCTTCCTTGGAATCATTAATGGAGATCTTAATTAATAACTTAATAGGAAACTTACTGAATTCAATCGAATTATCACCTGGTATTATCATACCATTAGTATTAATCATCAATTTGAATGTTTAAAGATTCTCTAGTATCACTAAAAATAAAGGATACGTGTAGATGTCGCATTCATGCGCACGACAACGAGGATTATTTTATAATTCGACATGGTCGATTAAAAGTTAAAACATCGGAAAGCTTGAGCGAAAGATGAATTCTCCGGGAAATAAAATTACGCTTGACTCGTAGCTTTCCTTGCGACGCGCTGTCAAAATTAATTCTTAATAACGGCTAATCAAAGAGATCTCCATCAATAGCCGTTGGTTCGTTTTACACTTAAAAAATCATGAGAATTCAGCGGCAGGAAGGAATCGCGATCGCGTGTCACGGGATCGTTCTTCCAGTTTCGATTGGTATTCCCGCGGAGAAGGTGTTTGATTAAATGCTTTCCACCACGCGACGTTTCAACCGTTTCGGAATACATTGATCACTGGGGGAAACTCGAAAATTACTCGTCTGAAGCCTCGGTGATTTTCCTTATCAGCTATCGGTTACCTCGATGAGTAGTTCCTCTCGACTCCTATGAATTTCACAGTACCACAATGTCTATTCCGCAAACGGACTTTAACCCGTCCAACGTTGCAATTTGAATTTCTCATTTTCCTTTTCCATTTGGAACGTATTCTTCGCTATTTTACAGACTTCAATCAGGATGGCCAGCCAGATAATATTAGTTTCATGATAAAGCGCATTAAAGTTCACGGTGACGACGCACTGAACGATCCAAGCTACAGATTCACTGGCACTTATGGGGTTGAAGAATTTCTTGAGCTGTTTTCCGGTGAGTAAATTACTTTACCTATCCTTTGCACAACTTGTCATAAATTGTGTATTACTCGTACAATTGGCGGTAGCATACATTTTACAAGGAACCTCAGAGTTTTAAAAAATGGCGAAAATTACTTAATCAAAGTAATCTGATATCTCATTAATATTGTATCGTACTTTCGTCGTAAGTATATTATGTTTATATACAAGGATGTTGATTCCTTTGGCGAGAATTTTTAAAACAAATTTATTGTTTAAAGTTATAGAAAGCGTTAACATGATACGGAACGTAGAATACCAAAAGTGAAGTTAATTAAAGAAAAGCATTCTTGAATTGAACACGAAGGTGAAAAACTCGACTAATCCAAATACATCGGTATGCATTGGACATCGTCCGGTGAGGGTCCTTGAATGTACTTGCGGCACTCGTTCGTTAATTAAAGTGCTCGTTTGCGTGAAATTTACACGAAGTCGTCGATACCGAGACCCGATGAGTAACACATTGCACGGCGCGACTTTTCAACTTTAATGAAACGTCTCGTGTGGTTCACCTGAACACTGTCGGTCATCATTGGCTCGTCGCAAAATGTTCGTTAAGCGCAAACTCCCTTGTTCCGTGACTTTAAAGCATCCTCGGTTCCGTCGGTAGTCATTATCTAATACCATAGTTAATAAATACGTGAAGGTTAGATTACACAAATGAAAGCCTACATGCAATGCTGTGGGACGAATCCCGTATCTTCCCTATTGAATGCTATTAGGACGAAATGTGCATTTATCACCTTTTACAGAGTGATTCTCTCTTTAGTTGACTCAAAGGTTATACAAATACATTCCAAGGCTTGGTTTCCATTATCGTGATGTTTAACTAAGACACTAGCTAGATTGTCTTATTCTATCGTGCACTTCTTTCCTTTCTTCTTCCTTATTTCATTCAATTTGTTGTTGTTGAAGAAACGATTACGATATTAATTGGCAATACACTTGCAAGCCCCTTTTGTAAAGAATATATCTTCTGACTTGGCTTTCATTATTTTACCATCTAAGGCACTGGGCAACTAGATTGTTTTATTTTACTTGACTACCCTTTGTTTCTCTAGACTGTCTTATTTTACTTTACTCTACTTTATTTCCCTTGCTCTGATTCTACTTTACTCTCCCTTCTTCTTATTGCATTTAATTTGTTGTTATTTTAAACAAACAGTTACGTTATTACTTAACAGTGTCTAATAGATATACAAGTACATTCACACCTTTTCTAGAGTTTCTCAGACAAGGTCATAAACATATAAGACACACGAATCGGATCGTAAAACATCGCGTGACAAAGAAACCACAACGATTATCGGCACCAAATCCTTATCACTCGCATATCAACTCTAACCATCCCTGCTACAGTCGATTAATCGATGATCCCTTCCTTCCCCTCGGATTTCTCTCATTTCTAATCAAACGAAAATGTCAAACGAAACCCACGGTTCTTCCGTACTTTTGATTTATTTCCGGAATCGACGTTTTCACTAAAAATGCCTAATAGTTGGACGACAGTGTCGCTTTATCGAGTAACGTTCGGTCCAATATAATGTGATATCTCGAATGTGCTATCTCTTTCGCGGAATCCCGCTATTCCACTCGATTAATTCGTGTTCAGTCATCGTACAGCAACAACTGACAGAGAGCTAGCTAAGAAACTGTATCGCATTAAAGTTTCCACCGAACGAAGTTAAAGTTTCCATATAGTCGGGATTAATTATTACCAAGCCACATCTCCAACGAGTAACGAATCGCAGCTCGATGTGGTTGGAATTGCCAAGTTAGGATCATTGAAACCATATAGTATACATGTAGAGTTGCTTTCAACGCTCCTTCAGACTGATTTAAGCCGCCACTTTGTCTCTATCTGTCTATACAGCGCATGCTTTTGAAGATGGCTACTATGAATATTTCTATATCATGAGCTGTTTATGCGAGGTCTGTTACCTTCTAGTTTTGAACGTGGCGAAAATAGTTTAATTAAAGGATAATCGTGTTTTTATGTTTCCATTGAAATAAGAAGATTGGTAAATATTTGTATTATAGGAAGACAGAGGAATTTTTAAATAACTGGAACTAATATCGTTGAAAAACTTTGGTAAAAATGAAAGCCTGAAATTAACTGGTCGTCATGACTTGATAAAAACATAAAATAAATTTTATAAATTACAAGCCATTTCGTTTTTCTATTTAACACAAAAAATATGATATTTTAAAAAAAACAGTCTGACTAATATATAAATAACTAGTAACTTGTCAATTAACTAATAGTATTAGTTATCAAATTATAGGGCAAGAGGATCCATTTATTTAATTTGGTAAAAATATTTGGTAAATCGAGCTACAATTTGACGCAAAAATGATTTTATCCAATTTAGCAAATTCGATTTCATCGTTGGTTCTATTTCACTATTTATGAAAAATATTTGTACCGTAGATGACACTTGCAATTTTAGAGCCAGTAAATTTTGTCGGAATATAACATCGATTTTGTTAGAAGTTAGTTCGTGTTACATGTCATATTCTTCTACGTGAAATTTGAAAACCAAATGATACCTAATACGATACTCAATTACGTCGTTTAATATATGCATATTATAATTATATGCAAGTTATCGTTTACATTAAAACGTTAATATGAGTTACCTCTAGTGCATTGGTGCAAGCATTCCCCAATGCGTTTGAATTTGCGTTGTCTACCATAATTAAGCAATTTCGGTCGAAATGTTTGCAGTTAGCGTGATGCCTAATAAGCACGATTGCATCGTTAGTGTTGTAGCGCAATTTCACTCTCGAAGTCCATTTTTCTTCGTGTCCAATCAATTATTTGGCCAATTAATACAAACGGCACAAATTATTGACACGAGCAAAACTGAACCAATGAACATATTAGTTTCATACATATCTTCTTATTTTATAATCCTTGTTTCATCGCTTAATTCTTGTATTCCCTACTCCATATCTAATATACATAAGCCAATACTAACATCCCACACCCAACATTCCCTATCTCATACCACTCTTCTATTTCTTACATTTCTTATTTCATTTCCAATATCTTACATTCTCTACCGCACAATTAATGTACGCAAACGAATACTAACATTTTAAATCCGATATTCTCTACCCCAGTTTAGTTTTACATATAGCGAGTAAAAATCTGCTTGCAGCTGAAAATTTCAACAATCTCCTATAATTAATCACAGGTTCGCCCGCCACGAATTTTTACAGAGAGTATTTCGATGAAAAATTCAGTACACGCGTAATCCCATTGGAATCTCGATGCAGATTACGCGAACAATTCACGCAGGCACATTTGTCGAGTGTCAGGATAATGTAACATCGTTTCACATTGCTCGGTGCGACAGGTACAATAACGTCTCGTCGGAAGAGCGTCTGTCACCTTCGCGCTAGTATTTCGCTTCGTGTTTCGCTGATATAATAATGGCCGAGCCGTTATTAAATAACAGCTACTCGTTCCTGGAGAACATTCTAAATATTAACGGTTCTCTCTCTGCGTTGAAACGCGACACGGTTTGCCTTAAAATTAACCAGTCGAGAAGAACGAACCAGGCCAAATAATTTTCAATGAAATAATCGACAAAGAGAGACACACACACACAGTCTGTCTACTAGTTGTGGTTATTTCATTGACAACGAGAATATCAGCGAAATGGTGTCTCATTTTGGTAGGTACTAAATTGAAATCAAGGTAGAGAACATCGAACAGCTCGTACCGGTACAATAGCTGATGTACTAGGATCGAGAGAAACACAACCGAGCAGCAGTGGACCATGACGTATTTGCCGCGGGCATACAGTAACCAAATATGCCTCCTGAGACACGCTACACAGCAAACACGTATCCCACGTTCTATTCTCTCCCCTTGCAAAAAGCAGCTGCCGTGCATGCAGACTGCAAAAACCATTGTGCAAAGAACCGGGCTTGTTTTCCCGATGATCCGCAGCACTTTTACCTTCCATACGCTTGTGGCCACTTCGTGGTTCCGATAGCTCGATTTTGTGCTCGAAGGTTGAGCAACTATGATTGGTGTAGTATCTACGTAGATCAATCTATAAGTGTTAGGCCATTTACTTGGTACATTTATTAGAAAACTCGAAGGAAATTGTTTTTTTGTTTAATGTCTTAGATTGTAAGGCACGTATAACGCCAATGAAATAAGTAGAAAATGGAGGTAGTGCGATCGAAAAAAATTGGAGTAAAGTGGAATTGATAAAAGATCTTTATCGTTAGCTTAAATATAGAAAATTAATTTTCCTGGGAGCGCTTGCATTATTTTAATCGTAAAAAAATGTTTTAATATATCCGCAATTTGGTTACTAATTTCTAGCGTTAAAATTGCATAAAATATATTGCCTTTGCTTTCTTTCTTTCTTTTCCCTTTTTAATAGCAAACGTTCGTCCATCGCGCACAATAGTGGCCTCGCTGGTCCGCGAGGTACGGTTGATTTTGGAAGAACGTTAACGCGATGAACACACGCTGCTGGACGTCCGTAAACAACCCTTTTCATTGAAATTCATGCACGACGTTCACAGAGTATTCATCGCTCGTTTTACTCTTCTGTTCTCTGTCATTTTTTTCAAGCGCCAGAAAAAATTTCCGCGAAGGAGATGGGCGAATAAAAGGGGTGCAGACGAGCGGACGTTCTCCTTGTCTTTTTTCCATTTTCTTTTTTTTTTCATATACCCGGCTACCGAACACACCGATCCCAACGGAGGAAAGTTGCTACAGCATAAAAGTTCCCCAGAAATTAAATTACCGGACATTCTGGACGCCTGATTTATTATTTTTCCCGGATAACATCTCGGCCGATGTTTGGCCGCGTCGGCTGGGAATTCAACGCCCCCTCGAGCCATCCTCTTTTTCGCGCGCGCCATCAGAAATCCAACCAGGTGAAATACTGCCAAGGGTAGAGTGGCCGAATTAAAAATGAAATTAATTAAAAGGCTGCGAACGACGGGTATTTGTCTCCGTCCCTCGGAAATACCAGCGTGAGACGCGACGTTCTTGATTGGATGCAACGAATTCCAGGGGTATTGCGAGTACAACGGCATAGAATTTTGCCCGTTAATTCATTCGCGACAGATTAACAGCGAACAAAATTGATTTACACTCGAACTTTCGTGATATATGTACATATATATACATAAATCGGTCAATAAGAAAGTTATCTCCCCTCTCCAACTTTTATTCTAAAAGAGATATGGCGGTCTGAGAGTTATCGTGGTGCATGTACGGTCGTGGACAGAAATAAATGGACAGAATAGTGGAAACAAGTATCAATAAAGTTTCATTAAACATACAGCTTCTTCGCACAACAAAAATATAAATATAAATAAAAATTATTTACCAAATACTCTATAATAATCTATAGGGATACATGACAAATAAAGCTATATAACAGATTCGCTCGTACTAGGTTGATTAAACTTCGTTGATACCTATCTCCATTACTTGCACATTTATTTTTGTCCGCTACCGCGTGCTTACGTGCATATTCTTATATGCCTAAGTATTTTACGAACGAAATATTATAATCGATCAAAGATCAAGAACTGGCAATTGTAACGATTAATCGTCCGCTGAAATTCGTTACAGAAGAGGACTATGACGCGTTCTGTCTATCGTACATGTTCACGTATCGCGACTTCGAGAAGGGAACTTTGGGTTTGGCATGGACTGGAGATCTAAAAAACGCTGGCGGAGTTTGCGAGAAAAACGGAGTAAGTTCTGTTTCGAATGTAACGAAACTAATTCGACCGTGCCACGTCTAAAATAACATCGTTCCGCGGCGCATTCACGATACTCAGACAATTACCTCGAGAACTAACGCTATTTCGTCTTGCAGCACTACAGGGGTAGCATGAAATCGTTGAACACTGGTATAATCACCCTGCTGAACTACGGCAAACACGTACCACCGACGGTTTCTCACGTCACCCTCGCACACGAGATCGGTCACAACTTCGGATCCCCTGTAAGTTCAACGGCGCATCGGGTTGCATGTTGTCGACGCGTACGGCGAATACATTTGAAAAGTTTCGAGGATGGTTTCGGAGACACTATCCTCTGTCCAAACAATCGTGATCTATGCTACGATTGTTCTAATGTTTCTTTTTTTTTTTCCTCCTTTATTTCTTTCCGAGTCAAGGAATAGTACGACGTAAAATTGCATTTCTTTGGTGGAACAGCCGAGGGATAAGTTTCCGTCTAAAGAAGGTGTTCGAGGGAAAAATCCTGGAGCAATATCCTACATAATTAGCAACATAATTATTAATATAGAGAATTTAAATATTCAGACATTTGAAAATTCGAAAGTTCGGAGATCGGAATATTCGAAAATTAGAAAACTTTAACATTTAAAGTCCCAATGATTTCTACATATGTACCCGCGTGTTTATTCCCGAGATTTCGTCGGAACTTTGTTCTCGCTGGACGTTAACACGAGCAAAGAGCCATTTGATAGCCCATTATGATCGAAACCGCTTCCGCGAGAAAAGTCCAATTATTTAATTCGCCTGGCAACAGTTGCCGGATGATTCAAAGGATAGAGGCACGTCAACGTCGTAGTTAATTACAACTCCTTTCTCAAAGTCGACTCCTTTCTCATGACGAATGATAACGCGGAGTCGTCGTCTAACGTTTGATCTTTCTGTTACAAGCACGATCCGGACGAGTGTTCGCCCGGAGGAGAAGACGGAAATTTCATAATGTTTGCCAGAGCCACCAGCGGGGACAAACGAAATAACAATCGCTTCAGTCCGTGCAGCTTGGTCTCCATAAATCCCGTTTTAAATGCCAAGGCCCGTTCGTCCAAGGGATGCTTCGCCGGTGAGTAGAGAGAAGCTTTCGGAATTTTAATTAGTTCCCGAAAGGGGTCAACGTCTGGCCTGCTTCCAGCCATCACAGCCCTGACCTCTTCCGTACCCCTCTCGATCGTCTCTGTATACGGTCGTTGCCTGAATTATTTATACAATCGCTGGTAAAGCTGCTTACAAGCCCTTTTGCTAATTACTTGTTAACGTATTTCCTGTTGAATCTCTGCACCACGATACCGAGAGAGCATTTAAACTGGAGAAACTTGAGCATTGTTTACCTGTCGCATTTAATGTAAGAAATTGTTGTTGTTGAGAGATGTAAATTGCAGAGTAATAGACCTGGTGTGGGAAAATCAAACTTGGTTATTGCGGAGTGCAGTTAGATACGCATTTTCTACTCCTATTCCGCATTTTCACTTTCACCTCTTCAAACGCGCCTACCAGTCAAAAGAACAATGAGTAGGAAAATTAAACAACCATCTCCAGCATATCACAATCAGAGCTGAATCAAATTTGTTTAAAATCGTATATATCAAATATTAAAATATTTACACGACGTCAGATTCAAATAAGAGTCTTTCAACATCTCAAACGCTCAAACAGATTCTCCCAAGATAAATATACACACACAGCAGATCCGAAAACATACTCAAACATACTACATCGCTTATCGCTTATGACACAAAATCTCACTGTACATAGCTTAGAAATAAAAATACTAAGAAGACGCATACATTTTGTTCGCGAAACCTTCCTGTTTTTTGAGTAACTCAAATTTAATTTCGTAATCGTGCTGCGACAATTACATAGGAGAAGACATAAGGAGAGGAGATAAAAAGCGTGATGCTCTCTGACCTACTTATATACAATGCTAATACCATCGTGCAGCAATATAAAACGAGAAAAAAAGAGGGGGGGGACGTATCGGTGTTGCTTCGGTATATCGATCGACCCAGGCTCTAACTGCAACTCAATTGCAATTCTAATAGCAGGCTCTACATGGTCCGCGCGAAACTCGTTTCGGACAACGAGCATCGACCGCGCGAACGTACTAGGAAACGTGCGACAAGTCGGCCAAACAAGAAACAAATACGACTCGTTAATTGTTCATAACATAAAGATCCTCTTGACCGTTGGGAATCGATGGAAAAACTCATTCGAGTATTGCAAAACACAGCTACTTTTATAATACACATGAGACAGCGTGGAAACGAAGGGAAATAAAAAGTAAAATATTATCAAAGCATATACAGTAGCTCACGAAAGTGCTTGGATATCTGCCATGGAACATTTTTATAAATATATTTACTCTGTATGTTATACGAAACTTTTTGAAATTTCATTAGCATTGTAATGAGATACGATCGTCGTAAAATTCAAAAATGTATATAAAAGTTGCGAGATATGTATTGCAAACATACACTTAATAAAAAGTTAATACACAGCATGAGTAGCAGTTTTGAACATATATCCAATTAGTGCCGCCGCTAAATTATTGTTTGTGCTATTCTTTTACGGTAAAGCTACTTACGAGTAGTAAGCGATTCGTTTTTTGACAATCGAACGTTAATCGTATATTTGATTAATGAAATTGCAAAACTTACAAAAAAGCAGAGTTAACCATTTTCACTTCTGCAAGGTTTAATGATTCAAACACTTTATTGATTTTTGCTGGGTGTACGCTTGGGAACAAATATCTTGTAATTTCTACATACATTTTCAGATTGGTTTCAAATTTGACCAATATAATTACGACAATCCTATCTCATCGCACTGCTAGTAAAAGTTCAAGATCTTTTATATGATACACATAATATATTCATAAGAAGTATCATTATAGCTAGATTATTCTCATTTTGACTCAAAACGTTTTCAAATATTTTACATGTGTAAGATAGAGGTTCGATTAAGTAGAGGTTCAATTAAGTCACTGACAAACTATGTTTCCGTGATTCTTCTATTTATAATAGAAAGGAAGTAACACGCGAAAAATTTAGGAAAATTCCCACCGACCTCTGTAAAAACAGAGCTGTTCGAGCATCACTCGACGCGGCTCGCAATTGATTACATTACACAGTCACGGTCGACTTGTTGAGCTTCATTAAATCGAGGATTTCATTAAGCTCGCAGCAAATCAAGCTAACATTTATTCCATCTACTTTGCCTCCACTTGCGGCTCATTCTTCGTTCCTTTGAAATCAAAGCGATACGATGTTCTGTTGAAACTCTGTTGAAAAATTTAACTAATCATTTTCTAAGTTTAATTAACAATTAAGAAGATAGATCTAATTGATCCAATTGGTCTAATAACCCTACGGATGCAACTGTTTTTCCTTTCTTTATTCAACTATTAATTTTGGACGTTTCGTTCAAATAAAGATTGATGAAAAATGAGATTACAGTAGTAGCTAATGCCTAAAGTGTTAAATGGTCTATTTCCAACGTCATTCGTATAATTTAATCAAAGTTTGTATTTAGTTTACAAGTTTAGTGTACAAGTACAATATTTGTAATTTTAAATTATGACTGAACTTTCCATTATGTTGATCATTTTGCCGAATTAAACAGTTATTCGTTTATCTGGTCAATAGTATAGTCCTACGAGAACCAGTTAACTGAAATTTGAGAGAATGTGATAGCAAGGCATATGGAGAATCACGTTGATCGAACTGAAATGGAAAATCGATGATTCCTCAGAGCCCCAAAATGCGATCTGCGGGAACGGCGTTGTGGAGGATGGTGAAGAGTGTGATTGCGGGTGGGAGGAGGACTGCAACGACCCCTGTTGCCACCCTCAACGGCTTCATCATGCCTCTCACGAGGTACCTTGTCGTCTTGCCGATGGTGCAGTGTGCAGTCCCAGTCAGGTAAGTGGCAGTTTTCCTTCATTTGCTCAATGTCCAAATACGTTCGTTTCCCCAATGCATCGTGATTAAGTCTAACGTTCCTTCTACAACGTGATTTGTTCCCGTTCGACGTAACATCCTTGCTTGTTGACCGTTCCATAGAGAATTCTATAGAAATAACAGTATCGATCGACTACAAAATGTCAGATTAATCCATTAAGAACTAAGCAGCGCACAATTTATCATGATGTCGTAAGTGCCTCAATTTCTTTCATAAAATTATAGAATCTAGATAGAAGAAACATTATTACGAAAATATGAAACGAATTCTGGGAATTTCGTAGCCACAATGATAAGTGACAGAATTAGCTAATGTAAATTGATCGAAAGATTAATGGGTTAAATTTTTCGGTAGTTAAATTATGGAGTAAGTTTTCATTTGGAAAATTGCCAAAATTGATTTAGAACAAGTGACAGTTAGGTTGAACGAGTGCACAAAGTACAGGGGCAAACTGAAAGTTAAAATTGCATTTTTGAAGAGAAAGATGTCAAATTCTTGCTTACATTTGCCTTGAAATATTAAAACGCTACGGTAACGGCGGAAGCTGCGAGTTTTCTAAGGTCTCGGAGGAGAGATATTTTTACAGACGTTGCAAATACGGTCTTTTAGCAGCGAGCTCCTTTGAAATTTCGACAGAGACTCATTTTCATTTTCTACGAAAGCTACACGCTGAATATGTTATGAATTTCTATTGAATATCTTGAAAGCGTAATGTAGGAAACGAAATACGAACGCGCAATGCCGACTTTCCCTGTGAGACGCGAACCAATTTTTCCAGGAGACGTTCGTCATCGATTTGCTTTCATTATTTCGAAAATGAACGCTTTTATAGTTTTCTACTGTTTAGCGATACATCAAATTCAATATACATACATATAGCCTCGTTAAGTCCACTTAAGTTCCACTTTTCGTAACATTCGATAGTAATCAAACGATTAGCATATTCGTAAGAAATTATGTAGAGTATTATAATCTATGTTACATGCAATTATGTGTAACATACACTCCAATCTTGCTCGAGTTTTATGTCTTCACTGAGAAGAGAAAAGACATCTTAACCAACGTATATCCAAGAATCAAGTCTTTTGTTAAAAGATATACTGTGTTTTCATATTTGTTATAGACGTCCTGTATCGATTCTTGTAACTATTTATCGTCGACAGAACAAAAATAAATCCAAAGAATTTAAACTAGATAGCCGAGGAGACCATTTTATTGATCTGTCTCGTCCTATCCACCTCTCTTGATATTTTATTCGAAATTTTACAAAATACACATCATTTTGTATTATAATTATAATAAAAACTATTGACAATACCATTACAACCAGCATGGTTAAACCAGTATACAAATTTATTCGAATACACCAAAATACGCGTGTAACTCCTATTAAAACTACTAAGAGTTTAAACAATTGTTGTTGCAAAACTATCGAAGATCTTTTAATCCAGAGTTATCATCAGAAAGAGCGAATCTTCCGCTATAAAATGCTTTCTGTTTCAATTCGGTGCGATTTTCCATTGTTGAAATATCGTCGTTCGAAGAGAACCGAATTTTTCGATAAGTTTCTATCGCTGTCTCTCTCGTACGCTCGCACGTCTCACTTGTACCGCTTCACTGACCAATCACAACTTCATTAATATTGCGCTGGTCAGTGATACACAACGACTGTGTGTTTTTACCGTTTCGTACTACTAAGCGTACACACATCCTGAAAAAAGGATAGGTCAGATTGCTGCAGGCTTCCATTCATAATAGTTCCCATATAGACTCAAACTTTGTGTCGCTGTATCTTCCGAATCAATTGAGATATCGATTTAAATCAAAATGCATTATTAAAGGCACACTTTCGACTATCTTTCGAGTAGATAATACTTAAAAATTTCGTAATTGTTTTGTGTATATTATTCGATGAAATTCTTTTTATTAACGACAAGAGAAAGAGCTGTTAGAGAGTTGTACGATTTTACATTAATTTCTACGTAAAGTTTATACATTATAAATTTACCATTTTTCAAAGCACTTGAGATTTCAAACGCCGATTTTGTAGAAAATAAAAATTTGGAAATTATATCTTCTAAAAAAGAAAAAAAGAAAAACGGAACAAAAACACGCTTCAGTATCTCGTTTATGACGTAACAATTTCATGTTAAACGTTGAGTACAATTTATCTGATCTAAATATCATCCCTCAATTTGAATACAAAATTTTATATAACATCGAAAGAATTGTTTTCGTAACCTATGTTGGTTAAACACTTTTTGCTCCTTTCAATGAGTACCGTAAACTGTTAAACTTTCAGAAAGTTTAACACCCTCAACTCCGATATCATCGCGACTGATAAATAAGAAAAACTTCGATTTAGAAGCCACTACTTCGCGTATTTCTTCCTGACCTCTTAATTATCCACAGCGAAAGCCATCATTTTTCTCCTAGGAAACCTACATCATTTTTCCCCCTGTATCCGACAGAAGCCTGTAATGGATGATTCTCGAAATAAAATGGAAGCCGAACGCGTTCGTTCTCAATCCTCTTACGTGTAACGTCGCTAATTAATAACGAGGCACGAGGCACGTTACGCGACAGACTATGCGGTACGGACGTATCGATGTTTATTAATGATACACTAAAGCCGTAATTAAACGCGAAACGTGCCGTTACACGCGTCTCGTCCCCGCGCACGAACCTCCAACTCCACGTTAATCCAACCAATGCCGATCGTTTGTTCCAACGAACCGAGCAACTTGGATCCTCTATACCAGGCATGCGTTGGGTGATTAAACGGTGAGCCAACGATAATGAGTACAGGAAATCCGGCGCATTCGAAATCGAGACGGTCATAATTTATGCAACCATGAAGTTCGACGTTCCTTCGAGGGCTTCGGGCGGTCCAACGCACAAAATCGACCCGGAAAGCGGCGAAACACGAGTTTGGATATTGTTACTTACCCACGATCATTTTGTCAGGGTTCGTGGACGAACTTTGAGTTACGAGAGAATGAGGCAAATTAATGGGAAGTTAATGGAACTTAATAAAATTAGCAACCACGAATATTTGTCCATTTACAATCTACGTATATTAACTCATTAAGGGTGAGGCAGTGAAACGATTCGTAAAAGTTGTAGAAACTTGACATTATTGCAAGATGCAAAGGAAGTAAGTTATTGTTTCACGAAGGCAAGAAAAATTTATTAGGATAATCTATTATACATAGAGGTGCATTACGAAGCTGGAAGGTCCATCGAACCAGGAAAATGATCCAAGCAAGAAAATAATGGACCAACGTGGCAAAAAGAATGTAATAATAAAAACTATTAACGATATAATATCGATAAATTTTAACGATCCAAAAACCGACGAGAAAAACCGAAGAACAAAGAACGTAACAGTAGAGATCGACAAAGAAGTATAAAAATGTGATATCAATAAATATTATCAACGTGAGAACAAAAAGTTTCAACAATCTAGATGACATTACGTGTCTAAAAAAAATCTGTTCAACCACTTAAGACTAAAGAAAGTAACACGAGGAACAAAAGAGAAAGGAACTAGTCAAAAGATTGAGTATATATACCGACCGATAAAACCAACACAATACTGGCTGTGAATACAAAGCCATTTTCCAGGAGTACAGCGAGAACGAGCACTTTTCTAGATGACGGCGGGTCGTGTTAGAAACTACAATCTCGTACATGTACGATTCTTCGCGCTCGAAGAAACTTACTGGTCATGGACGGTCATAAGAGAGAGCTCGCGAAGTTAGAGAAAGTAAGAGAGAAGGGAATTAGTTTCCAGGTATGTTCCAAGTCTCCCCTGGTTTTTGGATATGCTCGGCGTTATTGTCGACAAGATGCAAACACACACTGATGATGAGATTTAATTTTCAATGTTGGTCGACCCTATCGTCCGAACGTTGTCGTGGACGACGACGACGGCGGCGGCGATGGCGTCACCCTGGCATACACTAGCGTGTTCCCCGCCGTGTTCGTAGTATCCCGGAAAACGGGACTAATTAATCAAACTGAAATCGAGGAGGCTGCTATCGGCTAGGAAGTCTCGCCGAAGCACGAGTGGCAAACTCTCGGCGAACCAAAAACAATTAATCTTGTTATATTGCACGAGAGGAAACGTTTGATTCCAGAGTTAGTAGATCGTTCCTTGGAAATTTCGTGGATGAACATCGATCTCCGTTCACCTCCGTCGCTACTTCCTTTTATTTTTCCTTTTTTTTTTTCGTCCGCTTGATGGTGCATTTTTCTTCTTTGTTTCCTCCGCGGCACGTTGCCTACGTACTAATTAATGCACGAACTTGCAAAGTCCGAAATGCCGGTAACGAGGTTTTCAATCCTGAAAAATAATTACAATGGTATTGTTCGACCGACTTGGCAATTGCCGCGTTTTATCACCTCCTTTTCATACTCCTCGCTACTAATTATGCGCGTAGAGACCGTGAATAGACTGTAATTTCAAAATACTTCGTTTCTGATGTATTCACCTCTGTTCCTGTTCCACTGGCTCGGCATTATGTCCCGAGAATCGACTACGGGCCTGTCCCGTGATTCTTTGCGGACAATCGAGTGCAATTACCCGCGGATTTTTATAAGTCACGGCTACTAAAAAAGGCACTGTGGTCTCCAAACTAATGCTGCGCGAAGATTGTTTTTATCGCGATAGCGTCACGCCTCGCGTTTGCGATGGTTCGTGGCGGCTGCCGTAGCGCGTGATAAACCGAAGAAACAGGACAAACCGAGAAGAACGATCGCGATCGGTGCCACCACCGAGGTGATATAGGCGTGACTGAAAAGTAAAAAGAGCAGAAGCGTGAACCGGTGAAAAAAAGAAATAGCAAAACATCCGTGCAAGCAACGTTCGCGGAAGTCGATGCATTAGGTGCATCACGGGAGAAAAGTGCCGGATGCAAAACACGTAGATTCGTAAAGCGTGAAGACGTAGACGAATGGACGACGTCTTTCCCCGTTCCTCGGCCAGGTTGAACGACGAGGACGATAAACAAGAGGCAAGGAGGTGGAAAAAGGATGAAGCAAGGTGCTGGAAGAACCGAGCAAACTGTGGACATTAAGCGTAAGAGCTGCGAGGTTGGCAGCAAGGGTGGAATAAGAATGGTGAAGAAAAAATTGAGAAAGATAACGAAGGAGGTGCAGGGTCGAGACTGATGAGAGAACGAGTGGAGCCGAGGGTGAGAAAAAGTGCTGGAAACGAGCTGCTAGCGAGGAAAGAAAACAGGGGACGGAACAAGAAGAAAGATAAATAGTGGAGGCAAAGGAAAACAACCAGGTACTAGAAAGATAAAGCAGAAGGAGCATGTTTGCGGGGATGGAAACACGTACAGCTCGTAAGATGGGAAGGGTACATTATTTTCGATGGCGATTCTAAAGCTCGAAATTATTAATAGCCGGATTAAGATGATCAGTGTCCATTTTCATATGTTTTAGACATTTTATTTCGGTAATCGCGATAATTGTTTGTCTCTTTAAAGTTTCTAGATAGTTTCATATTCATTTACATTCAATTTTGAAGGTTTTAGAATTAGAGCTTTAAAAGATGCGAGCAAATCCTAGTAACAATAGAATAACAACTGCTGTCTTATTATTTCGCAAAATATTTCGAATTTTTGTGTTCGCGCACAAACGCTTGCAAATGGTCGTCATCATTGTATATCATGGGGAGAAACAGCGTCGTCGTTATTCTCGAGAGCACTTTAATGAATATACGATGCAAGCGTTGAATGTCGAGAAACGATCTAGCTATCTCGAGAAATTCGATCCTTCAAACGCGAAGTGGTAATGTGACTTCCTCCGGTAAAACGAATCCCCCGCGTTCTATTTTCACGTGACGGGGTTCTGCTGTTGCACACAGCCAAGTAGACACACGTGCATAGCCGCGCTTATATTTGCGTTTCAATCGTGACACCTATACGTGGTTCATTTTCCGAGAGAAGAACATCTCGCGGGATCGCAATCTCTTATCCTTAATGTCATCATGGAAAGAACGCAACACCGTCGAGAATATCGGTGAATACTCACCCCCTCGGCGATCCCTCTGTTTCGCGTCTTTTGCTCGCCAATATTTCGCATTAACTGGCGAGATCGCGAGACAGATCTTATCTCGAGCTCTTTATTCGCGATAAAAAGCAAACGCTTTTGGAAAATTTGCTGCATATAGTTGAGCATCGTGCAAAATTCGAAGATTTATTTTAAGACGAACGATATATCGATCCGTTGGAATACTAATTTTTCGCGTTAAACGTTTCTTATAAATGTACAGTGGCTACGAAATGTATTTGTACAACACCATTGTACTTATTACAGTATTTATATACTAATTGATTTAGTCGAAATGTATTAAGTTTCACGTCATTTGGTAGTACTTTCGTATGACTACAGCCTGCCAAAAGAAGAAGAAAGTTTTATTGGAAAATAAGAGCAAACTTTTGTAGCCACTGTACGTATTTGTATAAAAGACTCGATTGACATCTCGATTTTGCTGGTTCGCAATTGCCAAATTGTTTCTAAATCTGCGGTTCTCATTTAACATGCTGTACACAATGCGATTACTTGCATGGCAGATATCAAAGGATAAGTGATTTGGCCTGGTGACCAAAATGTTTCTATACAGCTACGTCGAGCCGGATGAATTCCATCAGGGATGATTCGAATAATTCTTCGCTTCGTTAGCTGCGACATTTTGCTACATCCGCAGCGGCAATTACCCGAGGACGGAGTTTCGTGATTTCCCGCCATTGTCGCACCATCCGCCTCCTTCCTAAGGAATTCTTGCTATTGAAGTATTGAAATTCGATAAATTGATTCGTTTCAGCCTGTATTATTACGTCTCGGTTCGCGAAGACCAAGACTCAACGTGAACGTAAGGTTCCAGCCAAGAGGGCTGCTTGATTTTCGTTATTACATGTTCACTATATTGGTTCGTGTAGATCTGTGTGTGTGTGTGTGTGTGTGTGTGTGTGCGTACGTGCCAAGTAGATTCGGACTTTGCACCGAAAGTAATTTTCGCTTCTAAACTATCTTTGCTTCGTAAATATTCAAACACTGTGATGTAGTTTGATAAAAGCGTATAAATTAATAATGAATTATTAATTAAACATTACTGCTTTAGAAGCACTATTGTTTTTACAGGATCAGTAGATTATATCCAAATTAAATTGCCTAATTAAAATTGCTTACTAAAAGACGTTTTATTATTTAGTAGCCTTAGCTAGAAGCTTTGCTATGTCGTCCTTAAATTTTAACTCCTATAAGATCATCATACCAATATTTTATTCACGTTAATAATGAAAATCGACTATTTTATCACGAATCTTCACTTTAACAAATCGATTCGCCCGTAATTTTACAATTAAAATACGTCTCGTATAAAGTAAACAAGTATCTAGATACTTCCTTAGAATTCTGCTATACTTTCGTACTTTGAATAATTCATTAGAGAATCGTAAATAAAAAAAATATCGCAGAGAATCCTTATAATACGAATAATATGAATCATAAACGGTTTAACGCAGGTCTAAGAAAAGTTCGAAGTTGAGCCTTAATCTTTTTAAGCGAACTTTCAGAATCTCTCGCAGGAATCTTGTATCAGTATCGTCTACGAAACTTCGCCGAAGTTATGACACAGCTGATAAGACTAATTAACAGGATGTACGATTACGTAAACATGGACTGAAATAAAGGGAGGGCTGATTAAGCGATCGCAGAGTAGATTTCTCGAGCAGTTTAAATTTCAAGGCTTATTCTCAATCTTCTCAAAATTGTAACCCTTATGGGAACGAGGCTCTCCGAGCGTTCGACGATACATCTTATCGCTCGTAATTAAGAATACCCAAGATAGACGCGGGTCTAAATAAAGGGCAAGACTCTTGACGTCGACCGCGCGGTCGAGGCATTAAAGCAATCCTAAATCTTCTTGGGAATTGCAGCTTCGCAGCCGTTTAGAGATAAGTCTTATCCTTCTCTGATTGAAAACGTTAATCGCCAACTTGGAATGAAGCATGCTTTCTCTTGGATCCTGATATAAAGGCGTGATTAAACGCCGTCGACCCTTAAGGGAAATTGAAAATCTTTTCGAATCTGTAATTGGCGAATCTTCGTCGAATCTTCCGCAATCTTCCCGGCATTCTCTTCTTCGTTTTCTCTTCTCCTTCGTATTTTTCGCTTCACTTTGGTATGTTAAATTACGTAAGGAGGAAATAAATAAGAGAGAGGGATAATAATAATAATAGTAATGCGTGAAGGCTTCAGGGAACGAACATGAGAAGTTAAACGTTCTACTTTTACAGGGAAGCAATTTTTTAACTCGCTACGTCGTCAGTATCAAAATTGTATTTTTGCTTGATCGTGAAGCTAAAAATGTATTGTTTACTTACTCGCAATAACTTTGACGATATATTTAGAGATCATCGAAATCAGAAAGGCGTAACTTTTCTAAATAATTACCCGTAAAAATTGATGTTGAATTTTCTGTATGATTAAGTGGATCCAGAGAGTGACGTGTTGTTATAAGAGAGAGAAAGAGAGAGAGAGAGAGAGAGCCGCACGCAGGACCGGGTTTCCGCTCGACAGTAATATTCTCATAGACTGAATGCACTTTTCCACCGGGTTATTTATTTTTTGATATATGCACAGATCGAGAATACATCCACTTGCATCAGCATCGAATTCCTTCCGCAGCTTTCCGTGCCAATTCGTTGAACCGGAAAACGTATCAGACCGGGGAACCTTATTTTCCAAGCATCGGCTGCCGGTCCCACGGGTATCCTTCTATCAGATATTCAAACCGTGGATCGTTCTTATCTGCACGTTAAGCGAAAATCATTCGATTCGTTTAAACGTTTCCCCGTTCAGTATCCGGCAAGCCTCTTTCGTTCGTCGATTTAATTAAACCGAAAATTGTCACGCTACGAGATTCCCTGTCTCTATTTCTCTCTTTCAGTGTCTTCCGACGCGGACCGGTTCCTCGATACAAGAAGCTAACTTCACTGTAGATTGTAACAAGAATGTTATTAGATTCGTTTATTGGAATTTCGTGAACCTTCCACGCGAAAGGAAAGGTGTCGCTGGAATTAGAGTTGCTGTGTATTGAGTTAGAATCCTAAGTGGAATGTACGCATGTTACGTCAGACAGATGACATAGCAATGGCTTTGAAAGCAATTTAATCGATTCGACATTTTCCAGGAACCGTCTCAATTAACAAATATTGCCATTGTTTGCCTCGCGATTCTCAATTTCATTAAAAAAAAAAGAGAAGGTAAAAAAATTATTTGAAGTTTCAAGCGGTCTTAATTCCTAACTGGATTTCACTGGATTGCAATTTTTTAAAAACGCGTCGCTATTCAATTTTCTCGCGCGTACATGAGTAGTTTGGATGCAACTGCGAGGCAGATACAGCAATTTCGCAGATGGAGGGCTCGCAAGTTGCTGGCAAGAACGAGAATCACGATCCTTCTCGCAGACAACGTCTTTAATCGCCAAATGCTTTCGTAATATCTTGAAACGCGCAGCCGGAGAACTTCAACAACGGGTCAAAAAGACCTCAACGATTCCAACAGAAGCGATCTTTCTAATATTTATCATTTTCTAGCGAATGATTGAGAACATAGCCTCGGAGAATTTAGAGTCCAATGACGTCAAATTAACAGTAGCTGCTTCACGAAACAATTTCCATTTCAATGAAAATTATCAGAAATATTTTTGAATTTCTCGAAGATAAAGATTCGAGCATCGTTTCACTTTTACCTTACTGCATAGATCGATGGAACGAGATTATCGAATTACTTGAATATTTATCGTCTAGAGTGAATCACGAAACACAAAGAAAATCAAGGAGAAAGTTTCTCGAGCGTAAAATCACGGTTTCGCGGACTGTTCGCACGCTCGTTTCCCGAATATTTCTTCGACGTATTTGCACATATTACCTCGCGACCAAGTCTGAAACTTCTCCCCGTTGTTCCCTGAATTTCATAAATATTCATTGTCGCATATGTGTTCTGGCAAAAGTGGATTTTCAATACAGCGACGCGTATACAATAAATTAACGCGTGCAAATTTCGATAACGTTACAAGAAACGTTCTCACTGTTAAACAAATAAATAGAACATAAACAGGCCGGTAAAATGGAAAAAAGCAAAAAGTCGATAGTGTTCTGTTCGCGTATTAGCGGTTTTGTAGGCAAACTTCGAGCATATTCTCGATGAACGCATTGATTGCTAATTATTCACCGGTTAATTGCAGTTTATTTGTTAAAATTGGTACATACCACACATCACCGAGTAATGTAATAGTTATAAGCTTAATCGTGCATTCAAACGTACGAAACAGAGTAGATTTATGAGCTTGTTGCAAATATGAAGCTATAGTAAGCTAATAATAATGAATATCATCGCATTACGGTTAGAATTTGTGACTTGATACGTCACGGATGAAACTACGCGTTCAGATATAAGGGACTTTTTCATGTGACAGGAGAATGACATCGTCATATATAGTAACCAACTGTGTTATCAAGGGTCTTTTCATATGAAAAATGGCAATTCAATCCCAGAGGCCATGCTAGCGTAATCGATATGGTGCTTGATTACTGTGAAACCATGGTTCGAGTTCCAACGCGAATGGATTTCGAGCGTCAATTGCATTTTTTTCAGTGAATTTTCATTACCTTCGTCGAAACCGTGTTGTAGACACAGAGCAATGTATGGCGCAATTTAAAAAATTGGAAAAGAAATTTCCAGCATGAAAACAACGGAAAAAGAGGAGATGACGATGAGTTCTGTGTAATTATACAAAATGAATTAAAAATTTTTTAAATTCACGATCGAAATGATTACTGGAAATGAATAATCCCACTTCGAAAAAGGAGGGGAAAAAACAAGAACAAAGAAGCGCAAATTACGGAGAAATAGGAAAAATAAACAAAAGAAAAAATAGCGAAAATAAGGCAAGAAAGTGGAAGAGAGGGAAAGAGAAAAAAAACAGTCTTGATATTGCGTTGCCCCGAATTCTCTGGCGCGCACTACAATGTTGCCCATTGTTCTGTCCAGAAAATCGCTCGAAAAATCGAGATATTGTTCCTGGTCTCGCACAATACCCCCCGGAGTGGAACGCGTTTCAGCGAACCGCGCATTATCATCGACACGCGCGGTGAAATAAATTAACGAGCGACAAAGCGGCAGGACCCGATAACCCGCGCACGAGTCGCTGAATATCGTCGTTGCGGATCCGTTTAAAAAACAACGTCACGCCGTACGTTGCAGCAGACGGGACGGTGAATCATGAATTTTCGATCGAACAAAAGCACAGCCGACGATCGGCAATTATAAAATTGCCATCACTCGTTAGGGAATTGGTGCTGATAACGCGCGTTTGGTTACCGCTTCCGCTTCGTCGTTCTGCCCCACTTAATCGTACGGTTTTTCCACTGTTTCTCAAGTTGTAACGTTGTAGGAATTTCGATACGATAGAATTCTTCTCTTGTATTATTACAATAACGACGGAACGATTTGAATATTCATCATTATGGGAAATGTGTCTCGCTTTTTCCATTTTACCATTCCTTTAACCAAAGCATGCAAACTAGACAAATATTCCACGGAACCATGAACACTTCCTTCCTTATTCTAGCCTCCGAAATATTCTTCCCGCGCATTTCTAGCGCTTAAAATGCAGTCATTCGCCATAAACAATCACACGAAACTTCCATTTCCCGCAATATATTGCAGTAAATACCAGTCTGCGTTTCCCAAAAACCCTTCTTTCTATGCACTCGGTGTGTCAGGATACACATAGAAAGGACCGTACATGCTAATGCATACTCCTCAGATATAACGTATATACCGTAGCGACAACGTGTATAGTCTGGTAAAAGGAAACAGGGGAGCTTTCAAGCTACCGAAACCTAGCGTGGACAATAGCTGATACAGACCTTGAAAGGTTCTCCCAATGAAAGCGTTCTCCTTTGACACATCCATCGTGCAAACAGCTCCGTCATATTTTCAGACGACCTAAAAAACGATCGAGCGCGTGCCACGTTTCCAACTGGACACGGTATACGCGGCGTCCTACTCTCTTTCTTTTTCGCTGGTTACTTCCATCTTCCGCTACAGGACAGTGTCGTTCATCTCTCGGTGGTTGTTTCCAGGGCCCTTGTTGCACATCCGGCTGCACTCTGCGCAACGGCGATAAGTGCAGGGACGACAACGGTTGCAGGGACGCGAGCTTTTGCGACGGCCGTGGTCCCCAGTGCCCGCCATCCATCAACAAGCCCAACAAGACCATATGCAACGAGGAATTCGTCTGCTACATGGGGGTGAGTCCAGACGTTTCCGTCTGCTCTCTTGTTACGTGCCGCTCCTTTGTCTCGTGGTGAATTTCTGTCCCTTTTCGGAACATCTTTATATATATATATATAAAATTAGTTAGCTTATAAAATTAGCTGTAATATTCTATAGATTCTAGTATTGAGGTTTATAGATTCTAGCGTTGAGAACTTACTTGGTCTTATAGGAACTGCGACGATTGGATTGCGAATGTTTACGTATTCATAGAAAACTGGAGAATGCAAAAATACAGAAAATGTGCGTACGAGAATAACACGCAGAGAGATAGAAAATATTCCTAGTACGATACTCGTTGTGTCGTTTAGCGAGTGAAACAAATTTCTGTGTGGCTTCCAATTTTCTAGTCGTGTCTATGAAGTTGCAGAAACAATTTTAATTTCATTATTTATGAGACTCCGATCATAACATAGAATATACGGACCTTTCATTGCCCACGGATCGAACCGAAATAATAATAATAACAATAATTTCAGCAAGTCTCTTTTTTGATTTATCTCGTTCCTTCAAAAAGTGTCTTAACATTTACGAACACAGGGATGTATAAATTGAAGTTTACAGAGCATGAAAATTCACAATAACTTTGCCTCTCGCACTCTATTGGTGTTGAAACACGTCATGACGCTCAGCTTTATGATCGCAGATGATCAAGCAGCGCGAAACCGTGGCGAAAGAGAAGTGCCGCTATATCGCGAAATACGATCGTGTTTCGTCTAAATTATCCTCGCGACGAAAATGAGTCCGTCGCAGCGGACGATGGCGACCGAAATTACGTGGAAATTTACGATTTCCTAGCGCGAAACTAGCTGCTTGTCTAGTTACTTATTCATTGGAGACTGCTTTCCATGCTGCTTTCTCGTTCGTAATAGCAACCAGAGGAAGACTACATAGTATACACGATGCTAGAGTTACACAAGAAATACTATCAAAAAGAAACCGAACCGTTTCTCCAGACTGATTAAAAATAACACGCGATAGCTTCGCGTAGATGACTTCTCTAAACCTTTATACATCGCCTCCAACTATCGTTACAATATTCACAGAGCTCCACGAAACCTTTTGTATCGATGGTTTTGAACAAGTCATCCACAAAGCCATTAAATGTTACCAATACTATGAAATTAATAACACTATTTTCTCTGTGACAAAAGACCATATACAGACGACGTTAAAAAAGCCAGGATCGTGAAAAGGAACGTGTAAACGTTCTTTGAAACGCAATATCTTTACATCAAATCCTTCCGGCACTTTCCTTTGATAAGATTTGCATTGAAATTTCCATTAGTCGTCGACTTTGGGGGCTCGAGAAAATCCGTGGGTCTTCGAAAACCGAAACGAGCGTAAGTCTTTGCTCGCCCGTAGGAAGCTTACGATTGATTCTGTTCCTGGAAGAAGAAGGAAGAATCCACGAGGGAGTGATCTCGAAATGTACGCGTGGCATTTTCTTACGCGTAGCTTCCTCTTTCTCCACGAGCGCGCTTCGAGTCTCGGGGGTAGATTTAAGGCTCCGGCTGCCGTGCGCACGCACACCCGGAATAAAATACCCTTCAGCCCACGGTAGCACATTCATCTGTTAAGAAATCTTGAGATTCATCCCCCTCCCTTGTCGATCGGGTCGGAGCTAGACCATGTGGAGAATACGGATTAGCTTCCGAGTGAATTTTTCACTTTTTCTTCCTAATGAAATTAATTTCGGGAGAGAAGAACATCGGAGGGATCGAAATTATTCATCTATCGTTCGACGAATGAATATAAATCAAAGGTATCAAGAAATCTCGAAATTCATCTGAACATGTGGAACTTAAACTGCGCGGAGAATATAGATTAACTTCCAAGTGAATTTTTTTTTAACTAAATTACTTCTACGGCGAAGACGTCGAAATAGTTTGAAGTTATCGGAATTATTCATTGATAGCAAGCCATCCTATCTTTTTACATTCATTCGTCGAGGCAAAGGTGTCAAGAAATCTCGAGGGTCCGCCGAGAATCAAAATTAAATCCAACGGAGAACGTAGATTTTCTTCCAAGCGAGTTTTTCTAACAATATTAATTCTGTGCGAAGAATATCGAAATTATCAACCTTCTTGTGTCCATTCGTCCATGCAAAGCTATCGAGGAATCTCGAAATTTCCTCGATCGAATGGAAATTAAACTTTCTGAAGGATATAAATTAGCCCGCAAGTGAATTTTTCTAAGGGAATCAACCTTACGGAGATACGTATAGAAAAGATATGAAACGATCAAAATTATCCATAGATCAGAAGCCACTTTCTTCTTCGTACGAGGAAGCGAACAGTGGACAGCGGTGATAACAACGCAAGGTTATTTCCTCTAGTTGTAGGTTCGAGTAGAAACATTCGATTATAGTCAGTCAAGCGGAAAACGCGTTTCGGCCGCACACGTGCAACAGTTCGACGGTACGCATCGCCAGCTACGAATCGATACTCCCGAAATACAGGCTTTCTAATCTGCAAGTACAATAACGAGCGAGAGAGGCCGAGACGGGGGCGGCCGGCTGTCGATTGCAATTTGCTTTGCTGTTTCCGTGCCGCGCTGCCTCTCGCCATTGCTCGACAACGACCGTTCTTACCGCCATACAACCATCTAAAAAAAGACGCAGCTTTGCCTTTCGAAATAATTGACAAAAAGATGCAAAAAAATATCTAAAATTCAGCGCGGTTGAACAACACGAGGCGAAAAAGACGTGTTTTCAACTTAAACAAATAGAATCCAAAACATTATAGTAAATACTATACGTTGCTTGTTTTATATATCTTTGCGTATTACGTGTGCTCTGTACGCCTTTGGAATTTTGAATTTCCTATAAACTCGTAAATGTCCGCAGTCCGCGTGTCGTGAAATAATTATCACGCGATTATTACGATACAGTCGACGCATTAACGAAAGATAAAATTAAATTAAACACTCTATGTATTGTTTTCTTCGCCGTACTATTTTTGTTTCGAACTAGTCTCATCCCGCCTCGATGCATGTTAATCTATGAATTAATTAGCCTTTCATGCGGACCCACAGACACGTCAACATCAACTTGCGTAACCTATTTGTAATGTATACTCCCACGCGACCTATCTACTTTTCATCGAGCGAAGGATTTGTTCTATTTTGTACACTCTACTTATATTTGTTATATTGCTCTCGAAGGACATGTCCCGTTTATTATACTAAATAAATAAATAAATAACCACGAAGCTAAGCTAAACGGGCAACGTGGCGAACCACTGTATCAATTACGCGCGATTTATTCGAACGTAGCGATCATAACTTGGAAAATAACTTACGCGATAGTCCGTATTGCGGTATAAATCGTCTTCAACGAGCCAAACAACGAAGAAAGGATAAGACGCGGCGCACCGTGTAGATGCGATTCGTAAGAGAGCAACGTTCGAGTCGCGAGCTTATCTATCTTCGGTGACCCTGCTGGAAATTACCTCGTATTTAGAGGTTTATGCACGTAGGCTGACACTTTATCGGGCTCTTGCATTGCTTGCAGGAATGCACCGGCAGCATTTGCCTGGCTTACGGCTTGGAATCCTGTCAGTGCATCGCAGGGCCCGTGGATCCCCCGACCAAAAGCTGCGAACTCTGTTGTAAATTGCCAGGAGAGGATCAACCGTGCCTGTGAGAGACGATCGTTGCACAATACGCGGTTTCACGCGAATGTTCGTGTCACTCGTTTCACTTTGCTCCAGGGGAAACTCTACTTTCACCCCCGAAATAACTACCTCCTCTGTGTCTAGAGAATTCCAACTAAAGAGATTTGACCTTGTGATAACTATGTTCGGTCTTGAGTTTCATTTTGGTATTTCGGAGTTGAGCTTTTTTAACGCGAAACCTGTGACGGTGAACATTCGCAAGAATTCAACTATTTACATACATACGGTAACTGCAAAAAGTATTTGCACGTATCCTTAGCCTCTAATGAAGGACTTTTTTTTGTTAGGTTCTACTTTATTCTGTTCTGATATTATCAAGTGATTCGAAATTTAATAAACTTGGACTCAAGAAATTGACGTATAAATACAATAAGAAATTCAACGGTATGCAAATACTTTTTTAAATAAAGACTCGGATTTCTTTCGACGAGCAAAAACCTGCCTGCGGCCGAAAATCCCTCTTGCATATTCTTTTCTTCCTTACCTTTTTACACGACGAAAACTTAGCCGAAAAAAGAGAAACGAATCGTTAGCTAAAAAAAACATCAACACGACCAAGCAAGCCAGACGTCATTGCAGGTGCATCTCTTTACAGATCATCGTTCGCGTGGAATTCAGCGCCTTACGATATTCCTGATATGCTGTCGAAGCCAGGCACACCGTGCAACGATTACAATGGCTATTGCGACGTCTTCCAAAGATGTCGAGAGGTAATACACCGCTCAGACTTTTCCACGACCCTTCGACGTTCTTCAAATCAAAAAATCTCGCGTGTCACTCGGACAAGAATTATCTGATCACTTTTCAATTTAAGTTTTTTTTTCAATAAATTTAATAAGTAAAATTCAATAAGTTTATTTTCAATAAAGTATCTGATTACTTTTCAATTTTACGAAACTATGGCTACGATGATTCTAGGTGGATCCAAGCGGACCACTGGCAACTCTACGAAGACTTTTGTCGGACGCTACTCTAGCGAGTTTCCAACGCTGGATGATCAATCGCTGGTACATCGTTGCGGTAACCGTTGTTGTCTCGCTGTTAATCGCGGTAAGTTTCGATTCGTCTAGTATCATTTTTTTATTCGAATGGACGAAATACCGTGCTTATCTTTACCATTTCTGAGGCAACGCGATAATTTTCCAGTCTTTTGATTTTAATACTTTTGAAAGTGACAAAGGCAACGTAATTTATATAAAAGATGCTGAATCGTTACACTCGTATTAGTTCTTCCCTTTCTTCTTTTTATTATCGAGAGCCATTTGGTACGGATGATCGCGTCATAAACACGTCAAAAATTTGAACAAGGAGCGTTCGAACGTCCAAACGATTCGCAAATTCTCCAGCCATATTGATTTGTTATTTTCATTATATCTTTCAAATTCGAGAATATTGCAGTTTACGATAAAACATATTTTTGTATTCGCAGTCGAAACAAATTGATCTCGATAGCGTGTGGATAATGCAGTTGCGTAGCTGGGGCAAAAAATATCGTCGACGTATCGAATACCCGCGCGAAGCCAATTACCTGTCTTGTCAATTAAAATTTGTACATACGCATAAAAAACACCAGGAACGGTTGCGCGATCTCGTTCTCCTGGAAAATACATACACATGTTGCGAGCATCACGCGGCGAAAAACGATTCAATTACACCGATGTTTTCGTTCTGTTTGGCCGTAAAAGCGCAAGAACATTTTTGTAGCGTTTAATACGATCGAACAATGAGTCAGTTTGTTTCGTTTCGTTTAATTTCGTAGCGAGCGCGTCGGTGTTTATGATTAAAAACGAAAACCAGTACGGCAAACATCAAAATTTACTGAAATAAATTACGAGCTTTGAAATTCAATTAGCAATCAACCCTTTCCCTTTGCAGTTTCCCTTTCCCACGCGTCTTTTCCAAATATTTCGATCGAAGATCGCAAGAAAGGAAAGCACGATTCCCCCGATTGTTTATCCGAACTGTGTCGAAAGGAAATTAGGAACAAAGGATAAAAGAAGATAAATGGAGGATCGAGTATCGTGTCGAGTTAACGCGGTGGAATATTCTCGCGATCGCGTTAGAAAACGGCGATTAAGCGGAGGAAGGTGTCGACCGAGATATATCGTAAATTCAATTGCGCGCAAGTTGGCCAACTTCCGAGCTGCGACGGCCGCGAAAGCAGCCGGATATTCATCCGGAGATAGGTTTAAAGTAGCGACGGTAACGCGACGCCGCTACGAATTATATTATAAACCATATCCCGTGGGATCTTGCCGGCGGATAATGCAACCGCAAACTTTTTCCGCCCCAACGTCGTCCTAACGAACATACTCTTCCCTCTTTCTCTTTTTTCCGTGACGCGAATTTGTTCGTCGAGTTGCATTATCATTTAAATCCGCCGTAGCAACCAAATTGTTCCGCGTTGCGCCCTGTAATCCAATTAAATCGTAACGATCACGATTTCTCTAAATATAAAACCGCATTATGTGTTTCATGCCGCAGGCGCTCGTAACGTATTCCCTGAGCAAACGACGCAACAGCCGCGTGAAAATTCTGGCAAGCGCGAGGGATCAGCCACGCGCGGTTTCCGAAGGGACGAACGCGTGCGACGAGCCGACAAGGGAGCGTTCGTCCGTGCGGAAGGTACGATCTATGGACATTTCGTGGCTGAAGAGGAGGATCGTGGAAACGATGAAGAGCATCGCGTCCCCGAGAAGGAAGAAGGACGCGTCGTCAGACGCGGGCACGTTCCTCGCGCGGATTTCTCGACTGTTGGCCAGAGATTCGACCGTTCGTACCTCCGAGGAGAAGTCTTCGAACGAAGTGGAACAACTGTGTAGAAACAACGTGGATAAAACGAAGGAAGAAAGCAAGAGGAACGGAAGCAAACAAAAAGATGAGAATGAGAGACTCGTGGTGGTAGTTTCGCCAGAGAAGGAGACCGACGTCTGGAGACGTGTCTGTCTGTTGTTCGTCGGAAGTCGCCGTAATCGTGCAAGTTCCTCTCCGACACGAAGAAAATCGAACAGTGGTGAATCGATGCGTGCACAATCTTGGAGAAAGACGGTTCAAGTTGAGAAGCTGTGCACCGGTTCCAAGGTGATCGTGAGTTCTTGTAAAAGAGGAGACAGGTGTCAAACGGAGCCTCTAGTGGCTCCTGACACTCCGGACACTCCTGGGGAGACTTCCGAGACTAGAAGCCAGACGTCGGATTTGACTGTGTTGCTCTCTGATAGTTAGTTTCGAAGGAGGAAGTATCGCGAACTCTTACCTGAGAATCCGAGTGTTTATTTTCGCGTGGAACGCTCACTAGCGAGTGTTTTCGTCTGTGGTAAATATTTATTTCGATTTTACGGTTGATTCTGCTGTTCCAACGATCTTCGTGTTTTAAGTTTCCACTTTGGTTTGTCTGAGGCGCCGAAGCGGCCACTGTGTAGTTTCCGAAATTACGAACTGAAAGGTTAAGAACTGTAAGAAGATACTTCTACAATAATTCTACAAGGAATCAAAAATGTTGATGAGAAATAGATTTGAAAAACGACGTATCTTTGTAAGTGTAAATATTGTACAGGATCTTATACCGCTATCGTCGTAGACTACTTTTTAGATTAAGGCCGGCAAGGTTTGCGAGATCGAATGGATTGTTGTAATTCATTTTAGTCAGAGAGTTCTTCACCTAGAAGCGGACCAAACGTAGATGGAAGATCGTCCAGCGCTGAACTTCGTAGACTCGTGTATATAAAAACCGAACGATTGTTACTGTATAATAAATCGTGCGTCACCGTTCATTATTAACCCGCAATTAACTCATCTGTGTTCCCATCATTCGTCGACTATAGATATTTCATTAGCTTACGGCATTCCTCGTTTCTTTTTCAAAACTCAATTTATCTTTCAAAAGCCAAGTTAATCGGCTCTACTTGTAAATTTTTTAATTTGATTATCCAGTTACGCGATTAGCGTTCAATTTTCCAAAGACAAGCAATTCGCTTCCATAAATTTCATTATTACAATGAAATCGCATACATAATTATAAATTTCAATGTAAATTTTGAAAGTACTGCATTTGCAGTTTCATTACGCAAATTCATTTCTTTACGAATACAATTAAACAAGTGAAACGTAATTAAAGATTCGTTTTATCCACTAAATATTACAATGAATATTATATTATATTATATTTTGAATATCTTACATACGTGTATTTTTGGTCTACTATCTCTATACTTTTCAATTTACAAAGGTGGTTACCTATGGCTTCTGAGTGACACGTGTGTCAGACATGTTCGACCTATACTACTTGAATCTGTTTCTGTTGAATAATACATCGAACGTACACTGAATAAAAGTACGTACCTATTTATTATACGATAATATCGCTTACTGAAAAGTTATAATTTGTTCGATAAGAATTTCAATGTTAAATATTTGACAAATTTTTCCAAGGATTTTATATCGCCATAGCCAATTATTTTCAGCATATTATTATAACGTCTCTGTACGTTTAAACGAATTATAGCTGACGTTAATTAAAATAATATTACAAAAATTGATTATAATTCTTACTGTACCTCCGCTTGAAAGAAATGTAACACACCTAAATATGTAATAAAAAAAGTGAGTGAGAACGTTTGGAAAAATTTTCGTGTGATTAGTTTAAATAAAAATGCGTTCGACTTTACCAACAAACTGTAAACGCGAATTCAAACGTTATCGACGTGTGACTGTTCTATTAAACTTTCCATCTGCTGGTAACTTTTTAAAGTATCAACATTTTTGCAAGAAATTCCTTGCTTAACCATTAAATACTCCGAATGAAATATGAAAAAGTAACAGCGAGTTTAAAAGAAAAGCCTGAGAATAATTTAGATAATTGATTAATATTCTAAACGCGATTATATGTCAAAGTATAATGTTTATAAAATAGCAAAATCAAAATTGTAGTCGATATTATTGTAAAAATCGTCTATGTAAAGCTTGAAATATGATAATTTTATATGTAAAACTATATCTGTGAAAGCGAAATGGAATAATAGCAAAGTTATCGACTGAAATTTACCGATCGTAGTTTCGTTTCCATATGGAAGAAGCCGACCTAACCTCGGCGGGTATAACATAAACTCAAATATGAATTTCTCCGATTTCCTTTTAATAATTTACAACTCTTACATTAGCTTCATCTATCTCCCAATATTTTCCATTTTCGAAACAGGTTGAAGAGAAGGTTGCAAACAGCGATTCGAATATCATTTTTTTATTAACGTTTTGTCAGTTACAATTTTGATTACATACATATAATGTAGATTCTTCTTTAAACACATGTCGCTATGATACAAATGACGAGGATAAAAATTTGGAGTGCGTAAAAATGTAATTAGATGACGATTTTTTTCTTTTTTGTTTCTTTCTTTCATTCTTGTTTTCTCCCTTATTATCCCATTGGTCATGGCGATGGGCCAACTTTGAATGTATATTAATATAATATACCGAGCTGGCCCATGTCCACTAAGGGTTAAAGTGTAATTATTTCTTGCGGTCGCATCTTTCTTTTTTTTTTTTTAAATCATCCCTAATTCACTACTTCGCCTCACTTTTTTTCTCTTTCCTTTATACAGTATAATCGGTGCACATCCGTCGCGCAACACTGGTCCGGTAATTAACGATTGACCGATGCGCTGATCAAGTGAAAATCTCGAATATTGTTCACACCGACCACACAGGCACGGATTAGCGCCAAATTCAGAGGACAGGATATTTACAGATGAACAAACGGTTTGCCCAGGCGTTCGTCCACTCGCTTTGTGAACATTCTACTTTATATACACGTTCGTGCACCTTCTCTTTCGTCTTTTCTTTTAACGTTCTTTTACCATTCCTCGCATCGTTCACCCCTCGAGCCTAGATCAATAAATATCTATCGATATATCGATTCTTCGAAGAAATAAAAATTTGCAAAAATAAAACAGACTTAAAGCAACGAATATCCTACTTTCATCCCTAACTCCAAACGTGGCCTTATGAGACAAGATACGGAGCAAGACACGAGGAGTTCGAGTATCATTCGAATTGCCACTAGTGGTTGGCAGTACGAGGCGTGTTTACTTATAATCTTTAAATAATTGCCTACGTCTTATGTCTTGATTCGATGCAAAAAAAATTGCGTTACTATAACAACGCTCTATTAAAAACAACTCAGCGATATGAAAATACTCTCTCTGGTGAAACGCAGTAAATGTAGCAAACTACAAACGTTTATGCGAATTCATAAAAAAAAAAAAAACTGATCGTTCAGTGCTGGAACAATCGATGACTACAGTATAAAACCTGTACGAGAAAACGGAAAGTTTAAGACGTATAGAGAAGAATTTTCAAAAGATTTAGATACAACGAAATTCATGTCGTGAGTCTGCAAAAATTTTTACGAAAAATCGCGAATTCCTCCATAATTGGACAGATCTGCAAAGTGGAAATCGGATCTAGAGAAGCAGACACCAATCAGCCAAGAGCGTGTCTATTACCTCTCCGTTTCCCAGTTCGAATATCAGAAGATTCGCGAAAGAAAGAAGGGGTTTTACCGTCTGCAGTTCGGCTGCTCAGTCCAAAGGCCGCAAATAACGCTTTCGAGTAATTTTTTCCTATCCCTGAGCCAAAATCTACTTGGGACCTTTCTGACTCAGGACCGATGTCTTGCCTTTATTATCTTCCGTGTAGGTGTTGTTACAGTTGCCGTGGACGGAAAGGAACGATCCTTTTTTCCTATCGAGAAATCGTCTTCTCTTTCGGGTAATTAACAACACGAATGATAATAGTCGACGTCGTGAGTTCTGGTTCTCACGAACTCTTTACAGGCTAAGAAATCTTCCGCGAATCTGAAGATATCACGAGGTGTTGCGTCTCGATGACAGGATACGATTTCACGTCGAGAAACGAGAGAATAGATCGAAGCGTCTATTATTTGGATGTATCATCATTCGTATGAGCTCTGTCGATAAGTGTCTTCTTAAGAGATGGATTATAACGAAACGACGTAATTAAAGCTATGAAAGAATATATAATAGAAAAATTTTCTCCATTCTGTTTTTCCTTTTTTTTTTTTTTTTTTTTAATAGGAACGAAACAATGAAAATTAGTTCTGAAAAATTCTATCATAGCGTTGAGAATGTTACGCTAAAAGGTAGAAAAATCAAACAACCAGAAACATCCTATTCTTCACGGACTAGTGCGAGACCACCATTCAAAGAATTTTACTTTCGTCGGACCGTTAAAAGTTAATAATCGACGATAATCGTCTCATCGTGTCCTGTCCCTTTTTCTACGCAACGTTTGAAGCTAATTTGCACGATTTCGATACTCGGTCAAATGAAATAGGCTGCCACGAGATGGCGAAGACCTTGGTTGGATCCCTGACTCGCGACGAATATTATTTTACAAAAGGAAAGGAAGGTACAACGGACTAAAAGCGCAATCGTCTCGATTCTTGCCACGTCCTTGGCTTTACGTTCGTACATTCCAAACGAAGCGGCGCCAAGATTCGCAAAACGCGAGCAACAAATTGGCGAGAAGCTATAGTACGACAACGGACGATTCAATGAAACAGTACACACGTGCGTAAAATCCGAATTCGTTTACTAGCAGAAAAATTTACAAAGTCGAAGAATGTACAGGGTTCGCGCGTAATGGTCGCGGTATGAAAGCGAGAGAAACTCGACAGAAGAAAATGGTTTTCGTTGGAAAGTTGGTCGATGCACTTCTCGTTGGCAAAGCATTCGGTCCTTCATGATTCTCGCCAACGCGAGAACGCTTCCTCGCTTGGACCTTTTGATTTTTTTTTTCTCACTTCCTTTCTTTTGTTCTTTTTTCTTTTTTTTCTTTTATTCGTACAATCCGACAGAGTGCGACGACGAGGCTAAATATCTGATCGGACTGCTGCGTTCACAATCTCAGGCTGTTTACTCTCCGGCACCGTGTGTGCTTTGCAAACAATTAAAATTTGTTTCTTTATTATTTTTCACCTTTCTATTACGTTATATCATTCGGTTCTTGTCTGTGTTTTCGTTCTTTCCGCCGCTTCTGCCTTCTGTCGCTTTTTTTTTTTACTTTTATTTTAAATTCAATTCACGTTATTAGGGTATAATAATTAATTAATTAATTAATTAATTAATTATAATAGTGTCATTATAATTCGTAATAATATACAACATTTGTCAATAGATCATTTATCCTAAAACCCACCGCATGCTCGTGTCGAAATAATCGGTTGCATTTAATCCTTCTCTCTCTCTCTCTCTCTCCAATTTCTTCTTTCACACTCAACGCACGCAGGTTTCATTCTTCCTATTGGTCTTCCAAACAGTCACACTCATTCTTCGACTCGCACACACCAGTTTTCCCTCCTAATAATTTCACTTCCCTAAAATAGAGAAGGCGTTAAATCAGACATACTAAACTCTCTGATTAAGAAACACACACCGTTTTCGTTCTCCTCCGATCGTTCCCCATCTTTCCCTCTTTTCCTTTTTCTTCGCACACTTTCACGCCGTGGGACTGTACTGGCTTCACGCGTAGCTTACCTATCTAATTCAATGGATTCGTAGTCGTAAGTGTGTGATCTCTGAACGTGTGTGTACGTGTGTAATGGTATGCGCGTGCCTAGCTGTTTCGTTTCTCGCTCTTGTCCACTCTCGCTTCTCTTCTCAAGCGGTGATTTACTCCTCAAAGGCCTGCCTCATTCGAACGTTCTCGCACAGCGTATCGCACAGCCAAATGACCAAAGGAGCAAAATACCTATATTCGCTGGACAACCACGACGCGAACGGCTCGTTCTGGCAGAAGTGAAAGTTTCGCGAGATATGGCCACCGCGCCGTTTTCTCCTCCACGTCAAACAAACGGAACAGAATAGGAGAACGACCGTACGGGCGCAACGTGTTCCGTGTCGTTCTCCGGTGTAATGTGTGTGACCATGTGTACTGTGCATGACGCGTGTATGCGATGACTTTGTACATATTTCGGAAAAGTTTCGCTAACGTACGCTATCGGCCCGCCGTTGCGGTGACCTGCGACGCGTGTATCTCAAATGGGACCAACCGAAAGCGCAGAGTTCATGGACGTGATGAAACGCCGACGTTCGTGCCCTCTCCCCAATCCTTATTCTCTTGGTCGATCTTTCACTTTTCTTTCGAAGCATCCGCTGGACAAGTAAACCGTCGATATCGACCATAGACGAAGCTCAACGCGCCACGATTAAGTTTCACGCGAATTCATCATCGTGAAACTCATCGTGACACGACCGCGTTACATTCTTCAACCATCTCGCTGGCTAACAAAGCCGTACAGTTTACCACGGATGGTGAAACATCGATAAACGCATCAACAATGGCTCGAATTCCTTTGAATTTGCTTTCCAGATCGAATGAAACCCGAAGAACTTGACCCTCGGTTCACGATTTGCATCGCTAAATTCTGAATTCGTTGTTTAGACTGCGAATTCAGAAGTCTGACGATGGATTCGCATCGTTTGTTCATCGATCGCGCTTCGTTCGACGCTTAGATCATCTTCAGATCCAAAAACCGATAAACCAGAAGAGATCTATGGACAAGATCGATGCGACTGATTTCAAGAGGAATCGTGCCACGTTTCTCATAACGAACGAAGAAAAAAAGAAAAAAAGAATAAAAAGAAAACGATTGTTGCGAACGATAATGGACGCAAAGTGTTTGATCGAGTTTGTTATCAGATCGAGATATAAAATCGAATCGCAATCGCAAGCAAAGCTCGTACCTACGTCGTGTTCTCGTGGTGACACCAGTTGAGTAGAAAGAAAGAAAGAATAAATATCTACGAATCTCGGTAAAACTAGATCAACGTTTCTTTCTTACAAGTAAACGCATCGTGCGCTAAGCGACGACTATGATACATCACGCGAACAACTTCGAATCTTTCTTTAGGTACACTAATTCTCATCTGTAAATTTCCATGGTTGAACGCAACGAGACATAATTTGAGACAGAATAAGAAACCTGTGTGTGAATGTTTGTGGTCTGCTTACTAAAAGCAGAGAGAGAGAGAGAGAGAAGTTAGTGAAGTAACGAGTAGAGAAAGTAGAAGAAGAAGAAGAAGAAAAGGAGGGGAAAGAAGGAACAGAGCGTGAACGTTTTGATTGGGAGACGCGTTCGACCACGATTATTATTCGAAAAAGTTGAATATATGGTGACGAGGATTCGAGTAAAAACGCTTGTGAAATCGTCGATATAATGCCCTGTTATGATTGGCTCGAGCTTAACAGCGAAGGAAGAGAACACAACGAATCACGGAGAGTAATACAAAAATAGGAACAAACGTATAAGCATATAATGAGGAACATATATCATGTACAAACGTAACGCGTAAGGAACTTTATGCTAGAATGATTCATAGTGTACGCAATCGTACCGTGTATATAGATGTTTAGCTTCTTCTATTTCTTCGTTTTTTTCACTTTTTTATTTTCTTCTATTTTTGTCTCTTTTACTTTGCCGCCCATTCTCAAAGGTGTATATACGCGTATCTCGTTGTCGCGAAAGAGAAAACGGAAGAAAAATCATGATTAACCGTGATTAAGTAACGATTGTCTAGCGGCAAGTTTTCAAACACGCTGTTCCCTGAAACGATTGCAGCGCAACAAAATAAGCACATGCACACCGTGGAAATGTTACTGACGACTCATAAAAAATATTATATCCCGTAAAGGTCACACAATGATTGGACGTGGGTACGCGCTGTGCTGTGTGTATCGTACGATAAACCGATAAATTATCACGAACGACGTCAAACAGCGAGAAAGTACGCTCGATAAGCAACGAGAACCGATTTTCGGTACAGTCCTCGGACGTTTTAAATTACTCTAATCCCCGTTACTTCCTCGAGAGACGAGCGTCTACGTCGATCTCGATCGCTCGAACGTTCGCAGTGGAAATCGCACACCGACCATTTTCGATTCGTATTTATCATTCGACGAGCGCGAAAACGCTTTCCGTTTCCTTCCTTTCTTCCTCGTCCTCGGTGTCAGAGCAAGCAACGATAAAAGGATAAAACGTTCGAAAGATTGTAACACAGGGACAATCAGGGCCTGTGCGTTGGCGTTCGATCGGGCTCCGCGCTTAAGAATCTTTCGAATCTAAGTGATAATCCGGTTTCTTACACACCCACATCCTCTCATCCTCCAATTCGATATATCACACCACGCTCTCTCCTATCTCGCATACGCTTGCACAATACGTACTTACGATATATCTCTTACAATATTTTATATTCATTTATTTTATTAATTATATCAATACTGTTGACGGATAGAGATTCATTCACAGCTCGCACCACAGCGAACGATCGTCTCTGCCGTGCGCGGCGTACCGTTCTCGTTCAACTTAATCGTTTCCTTTTATTCTCCATATCGTATATTCCTCTTCTGCCACTTCCTTTACGGCTATTTCACCGATAGTCAATCATCCTCCTATTTTTATTTCTTTCATTAATATATTCTGTTCCTTTTTGACATAATGGTTTATCACACGCTACACGGCCCGTATTTAACGTCGAGAAACTGTCACGTTTCTCGCAAAGGTGTCTCGGACCGTTCAGACAACAAAACGCGATGTGGAACACGCCCGACTACCGAAGATCGTTTGTTTCCTCGGCAGCTTCACGAATTCGGAGACACCGTACACCTCCCCTTTCTCCATTCGAGGCTCGACCAACGGAAACATATTTACGTATATGTATACTTTTCCATGTACATGTGTGTTTGTGTGTGTGTGCATGCACGCGCGCGCTTGCGTGTGTGTATCTATGTATCTGTAGACGTGGAAACCTCGAACGGAATTGTGCGTCCATCCTCAGCCTCGAATTTAACAGCGCGATTCTCGACGATCACGGTCACAGCACGAGGAAAGATCGTCGTTGAGAAGCTCGTAACGGTTCGAAGCAAACGCGAGCGCACCACTTCTCTCTATCGGTAATGGAGTTCTTCGTGTCTCACGATCGCCCCAGATCGCTTCCAAAGCCACGACTTATTATCTTATCCTCCCACGATGACAACGATGACGACGGTGTTGACAACGACAACGTTGACAACGATCACTTGGGAACACGCTGGTTGAAAAAGTATTCGATTTGTTGCAAACAGAAGATCTGTTGCATCAGCTGTTGCAGCGAATCTTGGCCCTGTAGCTGAGCTTGTTGCGGCTGCTGTAGCGACTGCGTCAAACCTCCACCAGTAGGCTGAGCAACCGGCGGCAGCATCGTGCCTGAACCCGACTGCTCGGCCAACAATTGTCGCTGAAGCTGTTGCGCCTGGTAATGAGCTACCGCGACCAGCTCTGGGGATTCCATTCCCATGGAAGCTGCGGCGGCGGCCACCGCGGCGTGGCTTAGCTGCACCTGCTGCTCCGTATGATGCCCGGACAGCCCAGCCTGATGACAGGCCAGCGGATGTACGCCAACGTGCGACAACCTGCTGGCCGAACAGCCAGACGAGGCCAAGTAGGCGCCGGGGAGGTTAGGGTTCTCGCCCCGCTAGGGAGCCATGTTCTTGGGCCTGCGCCCCCGTCGCCCCCTGGTGGGGGGGCGCGGGGACTCCTGGCCTCACTGGCTCACCGCGGGGCTTTTCTTGTCTTGTTGTTGTTGACTGGCATCCTGCGATCCCTGTACACCTGCTGCTCCACCTCCTTGTCCGCCTTGAACTCCCTGTAACCCCCGTTGCACGTCACGCTTCGACATTGGAATCTTCGTTCTTGTTCGAGCGCTTCACGAACGTGTTTGGAAAGGGTGACATTTACCTGACTACCGGGTCCTCCTTGTGGCGGTCCAGGACCGCGATCCGGAGGCCAAGAATTACCCGGGGTCGGTTCCGAATGGAATTGATGAGGATGCGGAGGTGGTCCACCCGGCGTGTCGTGACTATGAGGGTCCAAACTGTTCGTGGCGTCGTACTGTGTGTTCTCCAACCTCGTGATTACTCGTTCGTCCTCCTCGCCAAAGTCCCCTCCCATCAGCGACGGTTCACCCACAACCATCACGTCCTGGATCGACAGGAAAGTACAGAGAAGAACGTTAAACGACAGAGCCACTAGTTGGAAGGAGAGGCAGACAGCCTTACCGATTACGTATCGTAAACGGCGATTTTGTTCTATAGCGTTTTGTTAGAACAAATAGTCCTAAATCGTTTGAAAAGCGGAGACACAGCCTTCGATAAAGGACGCTTCGGCTGCAGCCCGTTTTAGGATAAAATTAACGACTCTCGTAGTACGCTCACCTGTGACGCCAGAGAAAAATTAGGTCCCGGCGATCTCTTTTTGCTGGGAGCAGGAGGTGCGTTATTTCCTGGTCCCGGCGTGCTACCCTTTCGCTTTCTTCGTTTACTGGCGGGCCTCTGCGACTCTGAAAGAACAGATCCTCGATAAACTCGTGCCTCGATCGGTCGAAGAGGACGCTAGCCATGTAGCAGCGCGCTAAGAAACTTCAGACCGCTACCCAGCTTTGGACCTTTCTCCAAATCAAAGGTCTCTGACACACAGAAGCATGCATGCATCGGTGGACAGACAGATAGAAAGATCGATAGATCGCGTTCTCTAAATGCTTTTGTCAATCGAAAAAAAAAGCTACTTAAGAAGTGTCTGCACTCACGAAGAATATATCTTTACAGAGAAACACGCATTCGCATCGAAGTAAGTCCGATGTGCTCTTACGATTTTAACGCGCTCGGTTCCATGATTTCCTCGACCTTGAACACGGGGGCGCCGGATAATTGAGAGGGAACGTGCTGAGTTACGGGTGAAACAGGAAACGCGGTGCAGCGCATACGCATGATAAAAACAAACGATAGGGCTACAAGGAGGAGTACCTCACGCAACGTCGATCGAGGAAAAATCAGCTACCGCTGCTATCTGCAAGCAACGATCGCAAGCAATCGGATCGTTGATCTTTTCTTTTTGCGGAAGCGCCACCATTTTTCGTATTTAGAATGACTTCTTTTCAAAACGTTCCATTTTAATAGGTTCTAACGTCAAGGTCGAGATGTTTAACGACCTGGCGAACAATCTTTCGAACGTTATTACTCTAACTTTATAATCGTACGCAACGACGATAAAGGATACGCGTTCACCGTGAAATCGACACCGTGAAACGCTTTGTACGCGACATTTGCGAATTTAGCCTTCATCCAAGTGGTCCGGCAATGCGATTTCCCAATGGATTTCAGCTCGAAGAGATAAAGGATGACATAATAGGATCGGTCCAAGGGAATAGAAGTTCTGGTCGTAGAAAGCGATTGAAACCGAGGCTCGTAACGCGGTAACAAGTCGATGACGAATATTCTTCGTCATTGAGCGAACGAAAAACGAATCCTGCGGTAGACTGGTCGGCCGTTTGGCTCCACTGGCTGGTGCTTCTCATGTAAAGCAACTGTTCGTCTACCTCTCTTACCCGGCGGGGCAAACGTCCTCTGCCATTTCTGGAACAAGGTCGTCTTCAAGCAGTCCCGCGGTGACAACGCGTACGCCTTGTGCCTCGACATCAGTTCTTGCATCGGCTCCAAGATCACACATAACTGGAAAAAAGAATTCGATAAATTCTTATTCTTTGGTCCCAGTGGAAAGTTCGAAGCTTATAATACTTTCGCGATCTTGATTATAAAACGTCATTTTATCTAAACTGTAGTTACTGAAACTTTGATTAACGATCGATTATTACGATCTTCGTTGTTACACGCGGATATTTACATATATAAATTCTGTTGAGGTTTTTGGTTTTAGGATATTAAAACAAGGATTAGAACGAGTGGATAAATTGTAAAATAGCAAAAATATATTGAAAGACTAAGTGTAAAGTATAAGTAAAAGTATAATTACGATGTACTCGTTTAAGCTAGTCCAGATTCGCACTATGATAATCGTTTTTAATAAATTTCATAGGTCGATGTTCGTAAGATACTAATGTACTGAATTCAAATGTCGGGATCCGTTTCCTTATGACCTATCGGACCTTCCATGCTCCGCGTCCCCTGTAGCCGTCTTTGCTTTGTTTCACCTCTGAATCGTCCTCGGTCATGGCCGAGGTGACGTTTTTGCCTTTAATATTATTCGTTCGTTTTTGCTGTTAGCAATTTGACGGCTACCGGTAAACGGTGTCCTTCATCCAAAATCGTTTCGGTTATTAAAAAAACAAACCAGATGTAAAGTTTTTCTTTTTGAAGTGATGGTCACTTCAACAAATTCATTTCAAAAACGAAACCTAATAGGACCGACAATACTAATTAGAGAAAAATTGGCGAGCTCTCGTAATACGAACTGTTCGTCTCTCGACAAGTTCCGATAAACGAAGTTCTATTGCATTCGAAAGTTGTCGTGGAGGTAAAGCCCAAGAACCTTCGGCAACTCTGACCGACTCTAACTCTTCGGTTCTCTAAATAAATGTCCTAAAAGAGTAGCGGAGGAAACGCGCGTGTGTATTAATATCATTATCCCCCAAAAACAGTGACCACCGATGATTTTCTTTTGGGAGCAAAAATAGCCGGTCGATATAGATGCAAAATAAATGTGACTGTTATTTAATCCGATGCGAGTTCGACAGGGAACTTATGCGTGCTATTAATATGAAAATTATCGTATACGGCGTGTACCGGTTGAAAATAAACTTCCTAAAATATATTCGCACGCGGTGCGCGGAACGTAACGCCGCCACGCATCGTCCGAACATCGTTCCAAAGCAAATTAAATTTGGTTTATGTTTGCCGTAATAAAACTGAAATCCATTTTACATTATTATCGTAAGCACGTAATTTCCCGGCAGCCTTTATATTATAATGATGACAATTAAAGTAATCGATAGCGGGAGGATTGCATAGAGGCAGAGCGGAGCGAGCTTCGCCGGAAGGCCAGCCCGAAATTTTGCAAAACTTTAATTTCATTTTAATTAATATTCGCATTAGTACGGTCTCGTCGCCATCGGTCAGGTTTTCGATCGATTCGCTCGCCCGACGTTCCGCCTCTCGTTTTTTACGCGTATTCCTAGTTTCATTATAATGTATAATATGCTGCAATACTCTAACAAATTGATCAAAAATTTGTTTAATGATAAAAACAGGACGGATCGTTGATGGAAAATAGTTGTCGAGAGACGAGGAAGAATTCGAGGTGAAGATATTTTCTCGTCAGCTTTCGATTAACGACGCAACAATCGTTTCAGCGAGCAAAGAGCAACGATACGCGCAAGTGAAAGCGCTTCCGAGCGTGCAAAAGAAGTTGGATCGTAACCCGGATACCCGCCGTACTTTCGCGAGACGATCTCTTCGCGATTCTTGGCCCATTTTTAGCCCTTTATGACCCGCTTTCGAATAATATATTATTTATTTCATTCGAGTTTAACCCTTTAGTAAAACGTTGATTACTCTGACTGACCACGACACGCGCTGTTACAATCGAATAAATTTGTTTTCGTACGAAAAAAGTATATATTTAGAACGTTTACGCGATCCGTGCTCAAACTTTTCGTCAGAACAACAGTTGTATCGATACAAATTAAATATGCTTAAGATCCGACCGGAATTCATAGATGCTACTCCCTTCGAGTTCTTTGAGGCTTTGAGACGTAGAATGGTGTAAAACGCTCGGAGATACCGTATTTAGTTACACAAAGCGAATGTTTCATCGTGTGCGCGTGGTTTTTACTATCTTTAGGTTAATTTGCATTGTCGCGTTTTTACCTTTACAATTAATTTTCACGAGGTAATAATCTCTCTACACATTATTACGGTAACAAAATAGTATACGTCGTTTGAACGTTACATTATCCAAAACCATCTTTACTTATCGTTGCCAGATGATTTGTAAAAAATATTTTAATTCAAAGCTATACGTTATTCGATAATAATCCATGACTTAAAGAGTCAAACACACGATCTATACTTCATATAAATCACGCGGCAAATAGATGGAATTGTAACATAAGTCAATGGAACAGAAGAAGCAAGACAGTGTTTCGAACAAAACATTGTTAAACGTAAAACGAAACAGCTTCGCCACTTTTCATAGCAAGCAGTTAACATATACGTACCCTAAGGTAATTCAGGGTGGAATTGGTGATGCCCTGCCTGGTGATGTTCTTGCTAAGTTGTTCGAGCATCGTTGGATCCTGTTGCATGCCGACCACAGTCCTAGGCACGAGTTCCTTGTGCGTTCTCACAGACATGTGCCACGACTTTATCCTCATAAGGTCGTCAAACGTGAATTCCAATATTAATCTACCCTCCGTACATACCTGCAGAACAAACACGCGTTCAAACTGCTGTATAAACACGACCATTGGCCTCGCGACCAATCGCAGGTGAGAAATTTCATTTTACGCTCGCGCGAGGGAGAATGTCCTATCACGAATGTGAAATGTACAATACGAAATACCATTGTGGATAGAAATAGGCGATGGTAAAGAAAAAATTTGAAAATGCAACTATGCTAGGGAATAAAGGAAGCGAATAAGATGATCGAAGAAGCGTGCACGTGAAACGAGCCGTTCGGTGTTACACGAACCATGATTCCTTTCGTTTACATTGTTAAACCGTGAATCGATAGCGCAACAATGATAACTAGACTGCGGATATTTATACCTCCTTTGGAAATTTTATGCTGCAACTATACATAAAATATACGTAACATGCAAAGATATATGAAGTAAGAATATGATAAGTACATTTTCGTCGAAATCAGGTTCAAAGATTAAGTTTCTTAGAAACTAGCTGTCTACCTTGTACCCGTATAAGAGTTGAAAATTCTACAGTGATTTTGTAATTACGAGACGCGGTGTATTTGGTGGATGCAACGACAGCGTATAGATTCTTTAATTGGTAGATTGGCAGATTCGATTGCCACGAATAGTATTCTTACCTTCGTGAACATTGGTTTTCCGTGATGCGTTACCATAACGCAGTTATCACAGTCGAGGGTTATGCTGGTATTGTGAAATGACTCCTTCGGGTGTTTCAAATTGTAGTAAAGTTCCGTTACTCCGCCCTCGAATATCGAACGGAAGTACCTAGGTATTAACGTCCTGCCTATCGCTGTAAGCATAAATGAACGGATCATCAGTACCTAATCCAACGACATCGAGCAGGGTGTAGATATTTTCGTTGAGTAACGAAGAAAATCCGCTCGATGTAATTCCTCGGTGATGTTCCTTCCTGTTTGCCTTGCCGGTACATTCGAAGGAAAAACATCGAATACAGAAAAGAAAGAAATAGAGGAAGGGAGAAAGATAGACTGGGGTCGGGAGGATTGAAAAATTCTGGATCAGAGACGGAGACTACGGAGAGAGTTCTACGTTGCATCTTATTGCTACGGTAATGCTTGTCGCGGAACTGTCGTTTACGCTCGATGACGATGCGATGCGACGTGTAATCACGTTGTTACCGTGTATTCAGCAACGAACGCAAGGGAGGAAGACATTAAAATCCACCGGCTGCAAAATTGCTCTGCGGTGGCACGTAATTATTTAGAACGTGTGCGACGCGTATAACGCGGTGCGTGCCGGTTGCTACACGTACGGAGCATCGTCGAGGACAATGGACCGTGAAGAAGAACGAGTCGTTCCGAAAGAAAAACGGCCAACCAGAGGCAGTATCTTCTCGTTGGCCGTCGCTAAGCTTCGTAAATGCGTTTTCCACGTTTCTAAATAAAGTCGTAGGAACGCATTCCGCGACACGAGGAAGGAAATAGTTAGGTGCATCGATAGGAATGGCGGATGATCCCGATGGAAAATCGAGTGGAACGCTTTTGAAAAAAGAATTGCACGGTGGCGCAACTTACTGTATCTCTTGGGACCGTCCTCCAAGCAAAACGTGAGGGTTAAGGTTGCGTCGTCCTCGAAGAATTCAGTCGCGAACGCGTCCCACCAGAGATTGTCGCTCTCCTGTAACAAAAGATAGAAAACCATGTAATATCGTGGCACTTCCGGGCAAATCGCGCGCAATCACCGACTCTCGATACAGAGTCGAGACTCGAGAACCGGGAGTATCGTGTTCGATAACATCATTGTTGCCATCGGCAAACAGAAAACAGAATCGCGAGCAGAGTGTAACGCGAGCACCAGTATTCTCGACTTACGGACGCGACAGTGCCGCTGCTACTCGTAACTTCCGCCGTGAGCGTTCCACGCTCGTTTTCGAATTTTTCGTCATGGTAAAGCTCGCGTAACGAAAGGTTTGCAAGCAGCGTGTTTGCAGATCTTGACTTATTTCCAGTCAGCCCCGGCAAATTACGCCTAATCTGTAATAGCACGGTACGATGACTGACAACGATTTCCGTGGCGAACGGAGAGCACGTTCGGGGAAAAAGCTCGCGAGCAACATACTTAACTTCCCGTGCTCGGTGCTCTACAACTATGTCGTTTCAACATATTCGTGTTACTCTACATATATATTGGCGTTTCGTCGCAGCATGAATATTTATAGGCGCCGATACGGAACGTTTGAAATTTTTACGCCGTAACCGTAGCTCGTCACCTCGTGAAAAACCGATCGACTATGGAACGCACACGCCGTCCAGCGCCTCTCTTTCCCTCTCGCCGTTCTGAATTATTACGGCCACGCTAATATACACGCGTAAATACGTCCAAACATGAATACTCGTTGAAGCAAAATCGTATTTACAGGCACGTATCTCTGCAAAATATCTTCGCGACAAGTGTAAGACTACAGAGTTGTCTATCGATGCTGTATTATGCATGCATATATTAATTTTTTATCGAGTACAAGTTCGTAGTAAATATCTTACAACTTCTACGTACATTTATTACATACTACGTACACATTGATTTCAAAGTACCACTATAATCGTCGCAATTGCATCTCATCGCAATGCTAACACATCAAAAAGTTTTATATAACGCAAATATTCATAAAAATTTTCTACGGTAGATATTCGAATACGTCGGTGAATCGATGTAGATTCTTATGAACCGTGCATTTCTATCTTCCGATCTCTTCATTGTAACCGCCTGAAAAGTCTCTTCGTCGATTGTATAACTTAATAGAAAAAATATTGGTCACAACTCGAAAACACGATGTTCATGGTCGCGTTTATTCTCGTTCGCGCGAGCTACTCCGAATATAAAGAAGAGGTCAACGATCACTCTTCGGAGGGTTGCCCGCGTTTTCTCCGAAACAACACGGTCTGGATTTCGCGAGAGGGAAAAAAAAGGTATATCGAGACGAACGATCGAGTTTCCAGAGTTTGCGACGACGCCGGACTTCGAGAGATGGCAAGAAAAGGCGGCTGGAGCGAAGTCACGCGCGGAAAAATAATAATAAGAGCGGAGGCAAGGAGGGAGAAGATGCGGTGCGGGTGAAGCTGGATGCATAATTGAATGAAAGCGCAGCGAACAAGCGCGTCCAGAGCCAAGGGGTAGTTCCTGCGAGTGAGAGGGGACGAAATGCTATAATTTCAAGCCAGACAGTCATGCGTTATTCAGCGACGAGTATAGGCAGCCTCTGTCTTCGCCTCGTCCTTTCCTCCCCCTCCTCTGTGTTTCCCTCCTTTTCATTCTAATCCTCGAGCTTGCGCATCTTTCAACCATATGCGCCCTTTTAAGGAACTTGAAAATTACCCTAATTTTCTAACGTTACAAGAGACCTTGGAATCTTTGATTGCGAAATTGAGATACGGGCTCGATCGTGATTCATAGTTTCTTGTTATAGTACGAGTTACGGTCGATTTTAGTACTCGACTTTATGTCCTGAATTATTTTATTCTTATCGTAGATTCTTCAAAATTATTCCTATAACGCGTACGCTACATAGAGCGGACGAAAAAAGCAAGTGAGAAGGATGAGCAGTGCAAAAGACACTACAATTTTGGAAGCAAAAAGATTATAATCGACTAGAAGAAATTAAATCATGAACGAATATAATATGTATGACTGTTACCGACATGGTAAGTAATGTTTAGTACGACAAAGTTACTATGAACGTACAAGTGTGAATCTTAAAGCCTCTTCTGTCGGTGTATACACATATTATATTGTTTAACATAATATATAATGAACATAAAAATGTATGTAATAACGAGACGCAGAAACAGATTGATCTAGCATTTAGCGCGAAGAACGAGGGGACAATCAGTTTTCAGGGAGGTCCACGTGTAGCCCGCGAAGATTTATTTCGGACGTAAGCCGCGCCGTGCCAAATCAAGCAAACTGTTGCCACTCTCGCGCAAATTGATATTTCTGGCAAGCGTGAAGCTCCATAGCCGGCTAAAATCGGGGAGGAATGCCGAGTCGATCAAAATAGACGAGAGATCGACGCCGGTCGAAACGACGCCGAGTGGAAGGAACCTGCTTCAGAACGGAAGACGAATGCCAAACGTTAAGTAATATCTCGAGCACTTTTCGTGAGAAATTCGGTGTATCCCAGCTACGATCTTACATCCGGGGCATAAGCTGCTGGCGTTACGAATAAGTGTCCGTAATTTTCTGGAAACGCCGTAATAACTCGCTTGCTACAGTTATCATTATTCCTAGTATGATTGCAGCTACATTAATGCTACTTATATGCGATACGATTATTTAGAACAGCCAGAGCTCTGTCATTACTATCGCTAGAAATTCGTACCACGATTAAACCGTTACCAACGGTGATTTAATTCTGGGAAAAAAGAAGAAAAATGCTTGGAGCAGTTGCGCGAATGATAAAGAGTAGACATAAGTTTGTTACATTTTCGGCCAAGAAATATCCAGTAATAATGGAAAGTATAAAATTTGCATCAAAGAAATCGTGCAAGCTTTTAACTACATATTTTACAAAACAAAAAAAGCTAACGAGGAACTATTTCCCCCTCTTCTCTCAAAAAATAATTTGCTCGCTTTTGGCAACTTTTTGAAAATTTTAATCAAAAGTGCCGTACCTCCAGAATTCTCTCTACGCGGAAGTTAGATCGATACGTAACGCGAACTCGTGCCCGCGTAAATCACTAAAAACAACAAGCCGCAAAGAACAACGTAAGTAAAACACTCGTTCGCAAGTTTCGAATTCTCGAATCTTATTGGTGAACCGAACGACCGAGGAATTCGTGAAAACTTGACCGATCCACAACTGGAAACTTCGACTAGAAAGGCTCACGGAGTTTGATAGAAGGTTAAAGCTGAATTACTTTTGCAGAAATAATGCAACGATATTTAACGTTAGATTCTGTACCGAATCGATAGTTGACAACGTACAATTTCCTCGCTAAATCACCTTTCTCCGGCGGTGGAATCGATCGTCGCGCGGTTTAAAAATCGACCATGCTTTTAGTATAATTCTACATTTCCCACGCCTGTAACGTGTAAACCTTTTAATTAATACACGCACGCCAAAATCAATGTTCCTGCGAGCATCTTCCACCCCGCTAAAAAAGAATTCCCTAAAGGCGAGTATAGAAGACAAAAGAAACAATTTCACTAGGAATTTCTGGTAGAAAAATCGCGAGGAAGTACGAGATCTCCGTAATCTCGTGGTCAAATTTACCTCCATTTGTTCAATCCTTTGCAATGCAATTTTCGTTCAATTAAAATTTAAATGTACGGCGTTCTCGTTTTAGCGTATTTTAGCGTAAAATCTCGAAGTAAAAGGAAAAATAGTACACTTGTCTGGAAATAGACTACTCTTTATTTTATAATCTTCGTCTCTGTCTCTTAATACTATAATAGGAATGTCTAATTGTAAGTATTGTTCTTAGCTAGTGAATATATATGGAGTGGATATATTTCTTTAAATTTAGAATATCGTTAATAAAAAAAAAATGAGAAAAGAAGAAAATATAATAGCTGTAGATGCGTGTTTTATTATAAAGTTACAAACAAATATTAAACGCGATCTGAAATGCTCCGCACTACAAAATATGAAAGATCGATCGTGTATGCACTTTACATATTTATATTATAAATAATGGCGACTGATTAAAATGTTTAAATTTCCACTTCAAAATATCGTATCGTCGTAGTACATTCATACAGATTCGACGTCGATGTAGTATCCAGTTTCTACATTTCGAATTTCTTAAGAATCTTTACGCGTAGTTACTTCTAATATCGTACTACAGAGTCCCTTTCATATCCTGCAATGGCAAATTCCTCGCCTAATACATGTATTTCACGCCGACTTCAATATTTGCTTATAATTCTCTAATAAAGCGTTTTAAAGGCTATATTTTTCCTTACTTTCGTTCGTACAATTTGTCTGGAAAGATTGAAAATATCCTGTGCAGTCAACGAGGCATGTAATTTATTGTATTTGCACGGTAAGTAATTTGCCATTTGCCTATGTACTTTACTCGAAACTTGAAAAAACAAAATGAAACATATACCGAGAACTTCGAAATGCTTTATTATCTTTAAAAATATCGTTCGAGGGTTAAAAATAATTGTGAGACTGGCGATAGGGCTGGAAACCGTGTCTAAGTATTACGACAAGTTGTTTGGATCGATTTTCGAAACACGGGAACTGGGGACGTCTACGTGTGTAGACGGGGCAAAAAATCGCAGCGATAGCCGGAGAAAAGCGCGACAACGGGCAAGAAATTCAATCTCGATCCTCTGTCGGTGAGGAAAAAAGGAGGAAAATGCGTCGCGGCGCCGGAGACACACAAATCATCGCTGATTTCCACGATGTGCCTGGACAAAGCAGCGTAATACGCGCTCTTTTGGCCGGCGTATTAGCCGGAGTTAAATTCAATTTGTCCAGGCCGAAGTAATCCTGGCGCAGAGAGAAAGAGAGAGAGGAACAGGAGGAAAAAACGTGAAAATCCGGGACGTCGTTGCATCGTAATAACCGAGTCGACAGGGAAACGAACCGGGAAACCTGGACAACCCGAAAATCCAAATAAAATAGAAATTAAGTTAGGTTTTGTGAATTCAGACTCGAACTCTCGTTCGTTACGTTTTTACATTTCTCCTACTTTCGGCAAAATTTACACTACATCACAAAAGTATTCGAGCATTTACCGTGAAAAACTTTTATGTTCGTATCATATGTACTATAGGAGTCCTTTGTCTTTGCCACTACCCTGGACATTATAAAAATATCGATCCTCGTTATATTATACCGTTTCTTTGTTATGAAATTTCGTAGATTTATCAACTATCCCTAAAAAGTTTCTATCTTTGGATCTCTATCTGTATCTTCTCCAATCATGGTAAGTATATTAGAATGCTTCCATCAATAGCCATCAAGTGACATCAAAATTAGAAAACCTATAAAAATAGACTTATGTTATTTTCTGTGGTCTACGTATCCATGTATACCGATCAACTTTACGATAAGAACGTATTATTAATAACGAAGGGAACCACTTTTAGAAAATTCGAAAGTTTATACGGAATCCAAAGTCGCAACGAAACTAAAAAGTATCCGATATTTATACGGAACCTCTTCACAAATCAGCAAAGTTTCAAAAGACTTAGAGTCATCGCGGCGAGGAAGTGAGTGGATACACTGGAGGAGAACTAAAAGAAAAGAAATAAAAGAGAAACAGTAGAAACACCTTAACGAAAGGTGAATCGTCGTCCCGAATCTCCCCAATTGCAGTTCGAAAATGATAAAGAATCCGACATGATTCTAACGTTAGCAGATACCTACGATCTATTTTAGAATTGTCATCGGGCATGAATAAATACATCTAGTGTCATCGGTTTACATACGTCTTACACGACGCCGTGTCTCGGTCGTTCTTTTAATTTTCCACCTTCCTTTCCTCTCTCTTTGCAACAACTCTGACAATTTTCAAATATATTCGCCGTGCATAATATAAGAAATCAAATGTAGAATAATAGAGGAGGGGGAGGAAAAGAGAAGAGGTGGAAAAAAAAATAGAAAACAGAAAATAACAGGGAAAATAGCCGGCGCCTTGTATTATCCGAATCGTTCCCGATCCTCGTCCTAGAAACGATTCACCGCCAATAATTTCTCCCTCTCTTCTACACCCCTGCTCTCACTCTGTGCGTGTTTCTCTTTCTTTCTTCCTTTCTTTCTCTCTCTCTCTCTCTTTTTCTCTCGTTCCTCTCTCCAGGCTGCATTTTTTCCCTTCCATTTTTCGCCTGGCAGGGCGTCGCTCTTTGTGCAGCCTGTACTGCGCCGGGGTTGCCGTTGGCTTTTCACCCGGACTGTACCACCCTACTGTTGTTAGGGGGGTGTGGGGAGACTAGGGGTGGTATATGATCGTGTATATACGCCGGCGGGAAAGTATTGTCGGCGCGCTCCACCTCTCCATTTTCTTACGAAAATCGTTTCGACCGTGAAAACGTAGACGCACCGAGCGGATAACTATATCGAAAATTCGAGAAAATTCCTGGGATCACGCCCATCATTTTTGAAAAATTTCGTAGCACCGGTTAGGCCGGGGATAGATACGAAGAGATTTCTCTCTGGACAGTCGGCCTGGGACAAAACTCTTCCGGCCGATCGGAGTATATACGGCCCGGGGCGGCGGCGAGAGGGGCGAGCCTGGGAGGGAGAACCAGGGGATGGGGGGTACAATATGGGTTATCGAGGGGGCCCCACCCCCGGGGGAGAGCAGGGGCCCTCATTTTATTACCCAGGCTCCCATAGAGGTTCTCAACCTTCCCTCCCCGATCCTCGATGCTCTTCTCTTCTTTTCCTTTCCTTCGGCTGAACGTTCTTTGCTCCTCTCTCTCTTACTCTCTCTCTCTCTCTCTCTCTCTTTTCTCTTCTCCGCTACTACTCTCTCTTCTCTTTTCTTTTCTTGTCTTTTCGGCTTTCTTCCTCTCTCTCTTTCTCTCTCTGTCTCTCTCTCCCCAGTACTACTGATCGATGCGAATATTTTCTACGAGATAATATTTTTCGGAATGAACGATGCGCGGGACAGCCAGCGGATGCGTTGATGAATAATTGCATGAATTTCTCCGCGTTATTTTCGCTCCGCGACTCGAACGAAAGCACCGGAATAGGTGTTTCGCAATTGAAAAGTTCGTCTCCCTAGATAATGTTATTGGTCCACTTTTTAAGATTGTTTGAAATGGATTACTAACGAAGGGCACAAGTAAAAGAAACGGTAAGTGTTCTTCTTCTTAGGAGAAACTTATTATACGATATTCTATCAGCTAATGCCAAATAAGAATTAAGTTCCCATTTCGTTTTGGGATTAAATGCGTTTCTAATACTCTCTTGAATATATAAGAAATATTAAGAACATTAGCTATATAGGTTAATTAATCGAGATAAATTAACCTAACCGCTACGTTATTCGTTTCTTACAAAACATCGCTGATTTATAGCGTATTTTCAAAAAACTTATATCTCGAAATTTATCAAGTTATTCCCTTTCTCGACCATTTCATACTGAAATATTACTTGCTTTTCTCCAACAAGCAACGTCGAAGCACAAAAACCAATTTTCGAAATCTTCGACTTCACGTTGAAACAGTTTTTTTTTTTTTTTTTAAATAAATGCGTTTTAATCCTGCGTAATATTTCGTGAGAATAATAGTCGTAAGGCCTAGCGTCTAATTATCTAATGGAACGCACATCACCACCTTGGATTCCTCGCCGATAAAATGCAAATCAATCATCTTGCATAAATGTCCTGATTCTGTCTTTCGATTAATTTACAAAGCACCTTTTGAACAGTGTTGCGGAGTAATTTTCGACGCGAGTCTGGAAGAAAAATTTGCAAAGCGTTTACAGGACCGAACCTATTCTTCCGTATCTTCTTATTTTTCCCTCCTTTCCATTGGTTTTTCCACGTTCCACCGCTTTCTCTCGTTCTTTCTCTCCCTCCTGCGGCATAGTGGGAAAAGTTTTATGTAAACATCAGAGCCGCCCTTTACTTACGTGTACCTGACGATCTCGAGAGGAGGAAAAACAGCATCGTTCGAAGGATATGTCCAGGAAGAACAACCGGAATAATGTTTTTCTCCGTTTCCAATTTCCGAGTCCTTTTTGACCGTGCGATTCATGTTCAAAATTAGATGCTCATAAAAGTATTCGAACACTTGTAGATACCTTCTATGAATATATTACGTGTATCTAAATTTCATTAGTACTGCTATGGGACACAATCATGATCATGATCATAGTGATAAAGCTTGAAATAAATCCGAAAATATATATACATATCTATAGAAATTACAAGATATTAGAACAATCAGCTATCCATTGTATTAATTAACATCGATATATAGAGGAATCATATCTAACATTTATCATGCTCTATAACTACTAATTTTGTATTAAATATATGGTCGAAATAATTATCTTGTAACTTCCGTATTCGTTTTCGAACTGATCTCGAACATGACCAATACAGCTATGACAGTCGCGTCTGGTTGCAGTACCAATGAAATTTCAAAATGTTTCACGTAACACGTACATACGATACAGACGTGAAAATTTTCCACGGTAAGTGTTCAGATACTTTCGTGAACCAACGTGTTTCTTTCCTTCGATCGAAACAACGATATCGTTGTACGAAACACTGTTAATTTATCTCTTTCTGTCGTCTGTCATCCGCCCCGATGAACCGCGTAAGCTCGAAATTCTATCGAACGTTACGCATGATTTTTTACCAAAAACATGAACAAACATGCCAGTATTCGAGAACGTGAGCAGCAATTAGTCGATGAGAATGAATAACGAACTGTTCACGGATGGTTGGGCCTTCCATAAGCTTTGCATTTCCTGAAAACTTTATCGACGATGAATTAATATTCCGGTTATCCATCCTGTTACTATTTTCTTCCCGATCTCACGTGAAATTTGCAAAATTAGAATTCCCGCGCGATGTTCAACAGACACACGGCTTGTTTGGAAGGCTCTCGCGAATTCGACGAAACATCACGATGCGAAGTTTGAAGGGACACACGGCAGAATCGCTGTGTTTCACGGAACGAGTCATCGAGCATGGAATTTCTCATCAGAGCTTTATTATCGGAGATTTACGTGATTTCGTCTGTTTCGATGCGACGCCGGAACGAGGACGGAGATAGAGAGCGCGGGCGCGGCAAAGGTAAAAAAAATTGCAGGCCTGTGCAATATAGATTTTCACGATGAATACCGGCGTCCGTGATGTTTAGTCGCCATACGAATGCTACCCCGGTGGCCGAGCTTGTTTTCAAATTAGAAATTTCAAGCCACGACTTGGACATTATTAAAAATTTCACCTCGCTTTTCCCGATATTACAAAACGTGCTTTACCCCCTCCCCTCCCCATGGAAAAATTATCAGGTCTGATAGGAAATATCGCGATATATTGTGAAATCCTCGAGTTTTCACAATTTCTTTGGCAATAACGTTGAATCGTTGCAGATGAAACGAATCCTTGACAAAACGTTCGATATTTGTAATGAAATTATGATTCGACAGACTCGATACATTTTGATCGTCGTAAAATCAAGGTTACGCTATTATGCTTTTCAAATTCTTGTTGTTTTATATAAAACAGCCTAATATGTAATTGACAAATGTATTTTACTTTCCTTTAATTAAATATATACGTTAAATACACCGAAATATTGTTGGACGAACGAGATGAAAGTTGATACGGAATTGTTATTACGAAATAGACGAAATCATTTTTCTTGCTAGCTGAACGTGTCTTGAGGGATCACGCTAGCCTGACGAAATACGATTATTTTGGCGAGGACAAAAAATGTGGGGAAGTGGAACGACTTCCGCGTATGAAACACGCGAAGGTGAATGTAGATGTCATCTGTCACGATGAAAAAGTGTTGTATCCTATGGCAGATAATGTGTTTCGTATTCGTCAAAGTGCACCGATGAAAATGGATGTCCTGATCTCGACGATATGTCACGAAATTACGAATCCGCAACGTTTCTACAATTATAATCGGAATTCGATCAGTCACGGTATCGCTCGAAAATTATTTCGCCCTCGGTAATTCTGATAAAAGTATCCAAACACTTGTAGGAACTTTTTATCGAGACATTTTGAGATCTCCTCTAGCACTGTAAAGAGACTCGACCATCGCGGTTGAAACAAAAAATATGAAAATATAGAAATATCGGGATGATATTTTTAAAATAACAAAGTAATACGCGCAAAATTGCAAGATGATACCTTCAAATGGAATTATAGTCGGGGTAATTGTACGACGATGAATAGCTTGCGCAACACAGCGTACATTATCTATTTGACAGGAGCGACAAATAAATTTTGTCCACAAGCAATTAAACAATCAATCGACACGCAACGACTTGCATATGGATTTTCAAAAAATACACCGGATACCGCGCGTGGAGGGGGGAGAGATTCTATTTAATTACAGTTTCAATTTGCTATTCGTTCGCCGGACCTGACGTTTATTGAATTTAGTTTTATTTCCTTCGGCATGCGCTACAATGGAAAAAGTTCCAAAGTTCCTCGACGCGCACACGCGATTTTCTATTAAAAATTTCCAAATAACGAACGCTTTTACTGGTGATTAAAACTTTTAAGCTCGACGCATTATCGATAGAATATACAGTAACATAGGATGGTTTGTTGATACGAATGATAGCAGACCATTTATTTTGGGTAATTAAAGATAGAATCCCCCGTTCGGAGAGCACAGGTACTCGAACTTAGCTCGGTGAAAAAGATAACGCCACGAGAAAGTATTGAAAGGAGAAAGCATGTACAACTTCCGGTCGCTTTGAACAGACCGACGTTGAAAATCTTTTCTTCTCTGTCGACGAAGTCGCTTCGCAAGTTTCATTTTGTGCACATCAATGTCTATCTGTAAAAATATTTCCATTTAGAGGAATCGAAAAATCGATACTTCATTCGTTGGACACTGTTAAAACGTATTTTTAAATTTCTACGTTTGAATCAACCGAGATAACAAAAATTATGCTGTGTTTCCTCGGACTATAACGGAACGCGTATGAAATATTTGAAGTTACTACAAGAGGGTCTATAGTTAACTGATTAAATATTTTTTACCTCAAAGGTCGTTTACGTAAAAAAAAAAAAAAAAATAACGTTTCCAAATGTGAATAACTGCTTAAGCAAACCAAAATTAATTTCAATAAACGGAATGACGCATGTTCTATTGTCACGAAAATTAAGAAAAAGAAGGAAAATCTGGTATTTTTGACGTGGCTAACGAAGAGGGAAGACTTGGGCGAATTTTATTCCATGCAACGTGACGAGGCTCGGTCAGGAAAGAAATGCTCTGCAGTTTCAACACGGTGAAGCGGAATGCGTGCTATATTTCTCTATATGTTGAGATTAGAGCTTCCGCGCAGTCATGAAAGGGGGAGAAAAAGAAATTGCGAATAATCGCAATCTAAACCTGCTGGCAGAGGTTGCGCTGGGATTTCGCAATTATTTCGCGATTCTCCAGTTCGACGATCGAATTTCACTGGAAATTCGACTGGTGCTAATTAGAAATTCGATCAAAACCGATGAAATTTACCTCGCCATTACAAAAATAAGGCTGATTCGTAGCAACGTGAAACGCGAATAGTTGAGTAATTGTAAATAAATAATATCGAGTACTACCAGATCGAGGTGGAATTCGGCGGATATTGCAACCTACTGCTTGTATAAATGCAACGTTTCAATTGAAAAAGCCTTCGAGTCAAATGAATTAACCAATTGAAATGGTAAGCGAGTTTTAAGATACAAAAATGAAAGAAAGAAGGTCGTCGCCTTAGTAGAAAAGAACGTGAATTTTATTCAAAATACAGCAAAGAAAGTTCTAGATGATAGAATAATTCATTTCAGATTTTCAAGCTGTCATAATATAGAACTACGATCGTATCACCGCAAACGTTCGTAGAATTCAAAATACATAATTTAGTAATTAGATATTGACGTGTCCCGAGACTTTCGAGCGGAAGTGTAAATACCATCTAAGATTTATTTAAAAAGAGCCAAGTATTTTTACAAAATTATTCCCCTTTTAAATCTATAAATAGAAAGAAGGTTGATAGTTCACAAGGTAACGTAAGTGATCAAATGAATTATTGTACCAAAATGTTGCTAATATCTTTGTTGAATGGATATTTCGGTATACTTAAATTTTTCTCCAATGAAATAGTTGCAATAGTAAAATTGGTATCGATTCGCTTGATGGACTAAAGACATTCACAAATTAATTCCCGAAACTACTGTTTCCGAACGTCGGAGCATAAGCTTGAAAGAAGCTTATAGCGCAATCGGATAGAGCACGGTTGCGATGGGAGCGTAGCTCGCAGAGTCCAAAACATTTGAGATGGAATTAATGGCGAAACCGATGATAGGCCAAACGATTTTTTGCCATAATACGTCGAACGAGTTCGATACTTGGTTATCTGTTCGCGTGAACATTCGTGAATCTGAATATTCTATCTTGGCAGAATCTAGTAGGAAAAGGAGAAAATCGGGACAAAGAGGACAGAGAATAACCGAGTCAGCGTAGATGCTGATTTTAATTCGCCCCGCGTCCTACGCCCTTTCCCTCGTTTCTACCGGCTCAACCAGGCTCACTCCTTCTCTCTCCGTGCAAACCAACCCCCTGACACCCTCTCGACACGAATCTAACCCCAACGTAGGCGAAACTACGGCAAACTTCGCAGTGACGTACGCGAACAGATGCTCGACTAAAGATCCACTCACGCTTTATCTCGATCTTTACATTTTCACCAGTATCTCTTCGTTTTCGAGAATCGTCGACTGTTACGCGGAATATACATACAGTGAATGGCGAAAGTGTTCGGACATTCATTGAAATTCCTGTAAATATATTATGCTCGCTGTACGAAATATTTCGATATATTATTAACGACGTAACGAGACACGCCTAATTACAATAACTTTAATTTAAAAATAACGCCTAATTAGTAGAACTTTTCAAATTGTAGAACTTCTTTCGTCCCTTCAATTGGTGTATTTCTAATAGATCTTTGTATCCCGAGGAAACAATAATTTACGTTCTCTCAATAACGTTTCAGTAAAATCGACACGTTATTTCACTACTCGTTCCTTAATGGGTTAATGAAATCACGAAGAATTGAAGTTTTAGCCTTCGTTGGCGGATTGCTGGTCCCAGGAGGGACATGTCCGAGTGACGAATGCGTGAACGGATCGCCAAGAAACGAGAGAGTGGCTGTAGGAATGAATCGTAGGGCGCCAGCCCGGGGTTCGCACGGGCCTGACGGAAGTCGGCGAAGAAACAGCGGTGAACCGTGCACACGCACGCTGACAACGCTCGAGATCTGACGATAACGCGAGAAAACATGATTTATGAGGCAGGGACACGCCACGTCGTTTGCTCGAGTTCGCGAATGAGTGACCGAGAGTGAACAACCAGCTGGATGAACGAATGACGCGAAGAAAGAAGAAGAGAGACGGCGAGGAGAGAATCGAGCGAGGCCAAAAAAGGATTGCGAGTAAAAAAGAAAACGAAGGGAAGCCAGGAGAAGAGAAACAGCACGGGCGTATGTGGGCCAGAGTCGAGCAAAATTATCCACAGGTTTAATAAATGATAGATAAACATTTGGATAGCCTTGATGCTCGGCCAGCTAATAATGATCGAGCTTTCGAGTGACTAATGACTTTCCTCGACTCGATCATCATCTACCGATGCTCTCCATCGAGATACGATGATATTTTATTCAATGCTGACTGGTCAAGGTCGTACAGAGTATAGAAAGGAGAAATTAGGTTCCTCGTGAATTAGACAGTCGAACGGAGCGAAACGAACTTCGGGAGCATATAGCCGAAATTCAGCATCGTCCAGAGCAATTAATAATTGTGGCTTGATCGAATGAACTAGTCACTTCGAAGACGACAGAAAGATTCGTAAAGTTATTTAAAGAATGAAACGAAGTAGATCGAAATTAAGATAATAACGATATTAATAAGGATAACAATAATAAAATAATCGTGGAAGGGATAAAAAGAAGGTTCGTTCGTTTCTTGACGATTAAATGTTAATCGCGTATTTATGTAATGAAATTGAAAAATTCATAAAAAGCGGAGTTAATCAACGGTGGTCGATCAGTTTGGTCGCAGGGGGTTCAGTTTATAACGAATATTCAGGCCAAGATTCAGACTAAAAACAGCCTGACGACAGACACCTTAATTCTATTTGAATTTACTTTCAACGGCGATCAAGGATCGCGCGTTTTTACACGTGTAAAGCGGCAAAAAAAGGTAGACAGCTCAATCTAACGAAAGGGTTAATTGCAACGAGGTTTTTATGCTGATTGCCGCCACGCGACAAACGTAAACCGACGTGACGGACCGATAATATCGAGATCTCGAAAGCGAAGACCGGTTGTATCCGTTTGGTTCTCCGAGATTAATGAACGCGCTGCTCAAGTATCAGTGGCTCATTAAGACACATTAACCCCGGCCTCTTTTCCTTCCTTCTTTTTTCACGGTGCTTTGTCCTAATGGCGCATTGATCACTGTTCGCCCAAAGAAAAACGGGGCTCCTGGAGATTCACCGCAAAAAGAAGGACGGGAAAACATTCGCGTGCCTCTTAGCGCGACAAATGCGCTGTGATCAATTCGACGTGGGTTGTTAATCGATTCGAAGTGGTTTCGATACTTCTTCGGAGCCAGTCTTCGATTCATATCACTCCCGTGAAGAATTTCCTGCGTCTCCACGTGTTTTTACTCATTCGTCTAACTTTCTCAAGTTCAGCAGATACAGGGTGTCTGATTTTAATCCATTATCGGAAATATTTTGCGATGTATACCGGATAGAAGAAAAAGCCGCTTGACAAATTCAGCCATACCATTTCGTACGCTACTTTGTTCAAAAATTCGTGAAGCAGCATAACCAACGCAGCGAATTCGCTTAGATGTTCGAATAATATCAAGTATTCAAAGACGTTGAATTGACCCGATAAATTTTTCAATAAAGCCACGCGTGATATGATATGATATCACGACTCATCTCGTTATTTGTTATCATCTTTGAACAAAAATCTCATCTGTGATATCAGGAAACGTTGGCGTCCTACGTACTGTACTAGTACCACTTTGAAATTATAATCAACGTTAACGTTATTGCCATTGAAATTAAAATATTAATAAAAAGAAACAAATTAGTAATTTATCTTTGGACTGATACCTTTCAGTAGGAAACAACAAACTACATCGACTAAGGTATTAACAATTATACGATTCCATTTAAAAACATATAGTAACGTCTTTCCTATATCTTGGCACGATTCTCTCGATTTTCCACGATCTCCAAAAAAAAAATTTCTATCGAAATATTTCCAATAATAGATTAGCTTATAATAGGACACCGTATATAATTCCCATTGACGAAGACGCAATAAGCCGATGATTTAATCGATTATCGAACTTTCCGTAGACTATCGCGGGCGAAGAGCGACGACGCGATTCGTCTTCGATACATTCCGCACGGCGATTGCCCGCGAAGATCGCATGAAGTCGAGCGATCTCTCTACAAAGAGTCTATTAATCCAGCTTGTCTGAAATCGACGGAAAACTCGATAGTCTAGGAACGAGACATGTGCGCCAACGATAATCCACGATTCACGAGGATTGTATCTTATCACTATTATCAGGGACCTCTGAAAGGAGAATAAGTTTATCTAGTCGCGTTGTATAGGCCAGGAAATTTTATAATGCATAGAATCGTGCCACGTATTCATGTATGACTCCCATCGTGTTTCCGCGAATTCCATCGATTCAACCCTTAAAGGCTATATCACCTCGTGCGAATCGTGTTTTAGCATTGCAACTACTGCAAACAATAGTACTCCTATTTCTCATTTGCTATTCAATAACAAAAGATAACAGAAATCCACTTGTTTGATTTTGTTAATCGAAGAGTTTGCAACAATAATATCGGCTGCGATATTTAAAATATCATTCATTGGAAGAGAAAGAAAGATGTAGGCTTGTTACTCGAAGCTTTCGTGTTAAGAGACTCAACCGATTTATTACATGTAATATTAATCGACTACGAATTTATAACACATTTCTAAATACGATTTAATTTCGTTGCTTTACTCGAATTAATGAGAACTTTTAACGTGAAATTTGTACTGCGTATTGCAGTGAACTTCGACCTACGATAACTTTAAGGGTTGAAATCGTGACTACTTTCGTCGTTTCGACAAACCAATCTCAGCCGAAGGTTATACGATAAAAATACAAATGCTCCTTCTTTTTATTCTTTTGCCATGTATGGGATTGAAAAAAAAAACGGTGAAAAGAAAAACACATTGATCGAACAAGATAGATCTATCATTGTGTCAGCTTCTAAAAGGAAACCACGCTCGAGGTACGATGTTAGAACTGGTACTCCGTTCGTTCGTAATTCAATCTGATCAGAAACAAGGTTGCACAAACGGAAAGCAATTAATCATCCGCATAGTTTTCCCGTCCGTTAATACCTAGTCATCTGTCTAATCGGTTACCGTATCTACTAATGAACTTCCCTAACCTTTACGCGAACTCTTTGTCTCTACGAAATATGCACGAAACTAGAAATGTCTCTAGAATACTGCAACGTTTGACCTCCTACATATTTCTAACAATAGCTAAGACAGAAATCCTGGAACCAGTCGTTTTAGCTAATTTGGTATTTCTAATGCTAAAAATAGCAAGGAATCTCCAGGTATCGTTAGACTGCGGATTTTTATGCAAATTCGAGAATAGTTTAAAAGGATAGGAACCCGGTAGAAAATTGTTTTACCCACGGTACTTTGAATATTTTACATATTTTTCCATATCATGTGCATTCCGTGCAACTTTGCATTTTCATCGTAGTCTAAGATCCGCAATCTATTTATTTTTAACCTTTACAGTAGAAGCGTACTGTTCGCATAGCATAGGAAAAATGTTTCGCGCGAATACTCGTCAACAGTGTCTCGCTACACAATTTACAAAACGTGACCCTTCAATGGGCCAAAATCTTAGGATTACAGCTGGAAGATAAATAAATTAGAGTAAAAGGTAGAAAGAATAAACTCACCTCTGTACGCTGCTGTAACCTCTTGTTCAACTCGTAGAGCCTGTAGTCCGGCTGGCCAAAGTACGGAGTATGCCTCCTGGGGACAGGCAACGATCTGTCAGATCAGACCGATCGGTCATGTTAGGTGTGCTGTGTACAGTGTGTTCTCTGGTGTGGGTCGCGTGTCGCATGCATGTGGACCGAAGAGAGTTCAACATGCATCGTCGGACTTTCGTAAGCCGCCTGGAGCGGCCCGATGAAACGACGAAACACGTCGAACGTGGCACAGATTCGCGGCCCACCAAACTTACGACTTTCACCGAGGGGGGGACCAACAATCGCGAACACACATACTCTATTTCTCGGTTATTCCGGCTAAAAGAATACCGAGTTCTCCTCGAAATCGATTTCCAATATCATCGAACGGACAAATCGCATCGAACGGTCCTCCGGTCGCTCGTCTAATTGGGACTACGTTAAGACGCAACTATGACGCGACTGGTAGTTTCAGCACGAAAGTTCGAACAGACAGCAAAGATACGCGTCGATCATGTTTCACTGAAAGTTCGTCGAACTTGATTGCTTCATTCGAACTTTGAGTGTAGCGCTAAGGCGGGAGATTTAAATTATCGATCGAAAGAATGTGGACAGTTGCTTGTTTTTATGAAAAGTAATTTAATCCGATGATTCTATCGTTGGAGCTGTGGCAGGATATTGCAACGATATACGATAAAATTTGTTTTTTTTAGAGCTAATGTGCAATAGAAAGATCGATATCTATAAGCGTTAAATGTCAGGGAGCAGTTCGTTATTTTTAGTTCGATTGTGCGTCTAACAATAGATAGGATAAAAAAGATTCTTCGAAATTGAGATTGAGTCTATCGAGACTAATTTTAGCAATAATATTTAATTCTACTATTACTTGGACAAATTACACGTTTAATTTTAATATATTACCGGGAAGCGATTTTAATTCCGTACGATGTACGTGTATTGAATTCACAAGAAGATATCTTTCGAGCATCGATTTATCATTAGTTTGCATATTTTAATATAAACGGAATAAAAATGTCCACACACTTACGAGCAAAGGTATACATGCTACTGAATCGTTAATTATTCCGTTGATATTTGAAAAATGATTAGAACGACCGTGCAACCCGGAATAGCATCCACGATCATGCCTATCGTGACCGAACTAACAGCGTAAATCAAATTTAATAAGCTCGTGCATGTCTTTCGGTTGCTTGGATCTGCACGCGTGTCAAACACCTGTTAGTGCCGCGATCGTTCAAACCGGGACTAAAATCTCGATACGCGCTGTCAGTTTGCAAAACTAATTCTTTTGAAGAAACTTTGGTTAACTGGCACGATTAACGAAATCATCGTAGAATAATAACTGATAAAACTTTTAAAAAGATCCATAACCTATTATAATTTCTACGATATGAATTCTACGATAAATGGGATTATGCGTTCCGTTTTAAAAACTATACTTAACCCTGCTGTTCTCTGTCTATAACGTATGGAAAGTTTTTAAATAATTAATTTTAACATTCGATACAATTTCGCTACCTTCTGCGTATTACGCGCTTTCTATCAATAAAATATCCCGAGAAAGAATATCTGAAGAGATAGGAACACGAAGAAGAAACGAAAAGATATAGGTAAAGAAATTGAAGCAAATCGTAGCGTATATTATTATACTACCGTGATCGTTGTTAAAAGAAAAATTCGTGCCGACAGAGTTAACCGATTTCGAGGAGAAGGCATCGATCTTGCAAGGAAGAACGTCTCGTCGTTCAGATGTTCGCAAAGTAATAAATTCGTGGTTAGATGGTGTAACACAGGCGAATATATGTGTGCTCATATCAGACGCAAAGTTCTAATTGAATATAAGAGTTGATTGTACAAAGGAAAGACCGTTGCACTGTAGCAGCGATAACAGCGTGTTTCGAGGGTCACGAATCGACTGGCTACACTGATATCGATCACCCTTGTGTCAGTGCGAACCGACTCTCTGTGTTGCGTCTTGTTGCTCCTGATCGTCTAAACTTTGTCGAAACTTTACGACTACGAAGTATCTTTCCAAAGGTTGCTCTACACACGCTGATCGCGATTCAACATAGTCATTTGCATATATAAAATCTTTTCCCTTTGAATCCTGATAATTATCGAAAACCAAGATACACGCAGATTATCTCACGGAAGTACTTGAACATTTACCATAGAAAACGTTTATGTAACAATTGTAACATATATCGATGTGTTATATAAAACGATCGAATTTGTAGTCAATTTGAAAATGTATATAAAAGTTACAAGACATTTACTTGGTAAAAGATTAAAATTTGCAGTACGAATGATCGCTTTAAATATAACGTAATATAATTTAAAGATGGTCCCACTGGATATCCAGGCTTGTTAATATAATGGATAATTGACCGTTTAACGTACTGGATAATAGTTTCGTGAACCTGCACATATATATACACGATCTATCTGCTTTTAGGGATTTCTGAGCACAAAACGCGAATCTTATCGGTTTTCCATAAAACGCTGGCCGGCCAATAGAGCATTGGAAAGCACCGCGAAACGACAGACTAATTCTTGGAAATTGAATTTGCGCTGTAATGCCCGCTCGTAATACGGACAATTGATTGGTGGCATCAAAATATTAGCGTTCGACTGACTGGCGGCGGGCTACTGACAAGCGGGCCACCGTTCTCCGGAATTGTTATCGATTTTAATATCGGCGCCGCTCCATTAACGCTGTTCACGCGCTCGCTAAAGTTACACGTGTTAGCCGCAATACACATCGAAGCGCATCGCGATCAAATAATTCGGTCACCTAATTTCCCCTCGACTTTAACTTCTTCGACGACTCCTCATCACCACGAAGATCATACCTTTTTTTTTTAACGTTTTAACGATCGTTGTCTTCTGCTAGAAGTTTAACGTGAATTTTGGTAAAGATTTTGTAATGCTATGTTGGAAAATACCGTGTTGCATTGTTGAAAAAGAATTTATGGCGTTATATGGTAGAAAATTCTACAATATAGAAATGAATTTATAGCGCTACGTTACAGAAAATACTGACGATCTTCTAATCCTTATAATCTTATATCACAGAAAGAAGACAGAAATAAAACTTTTCATAATACAATTAGCTAAATTTACACGCGTAACCGTTACCCTATTTATCCACTCGCCATCGCAGGGGATGATTTATAATAAACAGGATCGCTCGAATCAGGTTCCATGGTGTTAAGAAGATAAACAGACCTTGACGAAAATAATTCTTTCTTTAGAAAGTGGATTGGCAGAAAGAGTAAAACGAGCAATAAATATCCGAAATCGGGCACAGGGTGCAGAGTGGCGAAGTTCCAGTGAGACACGAATAAGGCACGATACACGATGATGCTGAATGCCGGTGCGAAGATCGATCGTGCCAGAAAGAACTTGGCCTTTGCAGTCTCCGGAGAATCGCCGCCGTGGGACTTGACGACACGTCACAGCCCCTCATATGTGTATACGTGTGTGTACACACAGCAGGGTGAATTTACCAGAGAAGGGTCGAGGCTCAAGGGTTGCAAGGCTAACCTACTGTCGCGCACGGTTCACCAGGGACGCGCTCGACAAATTTCTCGTCCCACTCGAGTCTCTGATTCATCTGGATCGCGAACAATCGTAAAGATATATGTCGCTATTCTTCTTGCTTTTTTTTCCACGAAATTACTCGAGGTTTTTGAAGGAGAGATGGTTAAGGATAAAGTGTAAGGTTAAGAAAGGTTAACACACGCTCGTCTATAATTAACCAGCCCGTTTTAATCCGAGCTATGTGAATACACATTGATCGTGTATTAAAAAGCGCTAGGTTATGTATTTATTTATAAATAAACGAGGGATTAATAATAAAAGACACGCGGTTACCGATAGGTCGAAGCTCAACACAATCACCGTATTATTTTCTGCCGTGTATTTTTAAATTTTATTTACACCGCGTTACGAAATTTCTGTACCTTCAAAAATATAGGTCAATTGATTTTATATACACGTATCGATAAAATTTTTGTCAAAATAGAAAGAAATAATACGGAACATTAGAATTTCAAAGTAATGGATTCTTTTAACAGCACGAATACTGGAAACTCGTTCCTTCCAAGAAAACAGAAAAAACAAGTAGCGTAAAACCGAAGTCGTACAGCTCGAGAATCAACCGAATAGTCCACAAATTTTCGATCCACATTCTGTCGAGGTATTACAGAAGAAGAAGAATACAAAGGACAGTGATTTCAGAGTAATGGATTCTTTTAACAGGCAGCACACTGAGAACTCGTTGACAGATTCAGCTCGCAGCACGGCATAAAACAGAATCGAAACGCGCTAATTTAGCCGACAACGTAATTTCACGTGAGGCACGTACGCGGCGGTGTAGAGGCGTGCAATAATCCGAAACCGGCTCGCGTGGAGCGCACCAGTTCTCTCTCATTCAAGACGTGCCCGCCGCGATCGAACTAATTAATTCGTCGCACGGCACACCGGCAGCTCGCTTCGTTCGCTCGCTCCCCGGAATTTTTTCCTCTTCTCCCCGGCCAACGATCGTGACAGATCGTTCCCCCGATACGGGACCAATCCGTTCAATGAAAAACTTTTAGCCGCGCGCGCGTGTCACAGTTTCCAGCCTGAATCAGAGGAAACCTTCTTTGAGACAAGCATGCCAAAGTAAGAGAATTTCTTTATATGACCAAAACACGTACGCCGCGTCACAGTGAATTTAAACATTACGCGTAGAAAAGAGTCTGTCGCCTTTTACATGGGTGTTAAGAAAGATCAATTTTTATACGTGTATGCGATATGGGGCCTGATCTATTAATACAAAGCAAATCACAATGTACATGACAGTTGCCGGTATGCGACGGGTCATTTTTCTTTGTTAGATATGGACGCGGTAATAGATGAATGCAATTACTGAACTAAGGACGCTTATGCAAATTTATATTTCCTAGAATTTCCTGAGAAATACGATGTATAAGAGAGGTTTGTTTTATCAGAGAAATATTGGGACGAGTGGATTGTGCGTTTTTTTATGCGTTTAGGCGAATTCTGAAGATATAAAGATACATAGAGAAATACCTAAAATATCGAAAGTAAAGTATTTCATATTTCCTATTTCAATATTCTCTCTTTGGGATATTTTCCATTATTGATATTCTCATTCTCGGATATCCTCTATTCTGGATATATTCTATTTAATATACTCTCTATTATAAATAATTCTTTATTTCGAACGTTCTCTATTCAAAATCTGCCCAAACACCTAGTCTCTCGATTACGTTAATTACAACGAGGCATATTCGAAACTATCCATCGAGGAGAAACCAACGAAGAAATCGGTGCAACCTTCACCGCAATCAACAGCAAACCAACAAAACCTCCTCCATCCGATGCACCGACACACGAAACACTCGCAGAGCCATTCATCCATTTCCAAACGATTACAACTCCCCGATCGGACATGTCCCAGTTCCCTCTACCCTCTGTATCCAGTGAAACTTGAGGGCAGAAACGCGAACAGGCACGAACAAGCGGCCAGGTATCCGCGACATCGTCGTCGCGGGATTTTCGATGGAGTTGCGGCGGGGTGCGGTCGTTATCAGGTCGTGAGAGTTAATAGGTTTAGTTGGCGCGGCTAATGGGCGTCCCGGCACGCCGGCAGGAATCAGCTGACCGGCCAGCTGGCCGTAGAAACGACGTTCAGGAACCGCCAGTTGAGAGCCGTTGCTTGCACGGGTCTCAGATTGGGTTAGCAAAGGGCGCAGTTCAGACCGGAGGGTGGCTGCCGAGGGTGAGTCTGCCACGGAGGGAGGAAGAGGGTGTTATTAGGGGTTGCTCATGGGGTGGCACTGCGATCAATGCTTGGGGAGTCATGCCAGCCCCCCTTTCGAACTCTATATATAGAAGAATCGCGCGCGCACACATACACACGTACACTGGGCTACGACTACCGATGGACATCCGAATATTCCTGTCTCGCGAGTTTCCGAACGATTTACTCGCAGACAGGTTACACTCCGAAGTTCGAATATTACTCGGAGGCGCCATGACTAAGAAACAACGTGTCCAGGCACACGTGCAACTACGTTTCATTCGTAAGTAATGGGAGTACGTTCAGAAATGTTTTCCTGCGTGTTAGATTTCCAAGAAGCAAAGAGATTTTCAAAGTATATAGTTCCCTTGGGAAGTAACACGCCATCTCCTACAGCGAGTACACGTTTTCTTCGTGCTTAAGGCGATGTCGGATGTCTTGGTTCTTTAGAACGTTCGCTTGATTGGTCACTTTCTGAATGTAACGTATGGAAAATAACGGTCTTTAAGATGACCTTTCCTTTTTTTTTATCTCGGAGAATAAGAAGTTGCAAGAAATTCATAGTACTTTTGGGAAGTTCTTGCAAGGAGATTGTGAAAACGAAGTTAAGAAGAAGTTGTGATCTAGAGTTTAGAGAATAAGGGATTTGTGGAACTACTACGATTTCTTTCGGTGTTAAAAATTCATCGAGTGCCAACACCGTGAGCAGACGTGTTGCATAATAATTGACCAACTATCCGTATGCTTTGATAATTCAGTTTTCCATTAAGGATACCAGTCATACAGAAAGTTTCATTATTTTTCTATCAAAGCATCCGTTATTGTGAGTATAAAATTATTTGATTTCAGTAGATTGAAAGTATATAGCATCACAAAAGATCAGTGATAAAATCGTCTCAAAACACTATAGAAAGGCAATGGTGTGAATGTGCGCACCCAGGGGATGAACGCTCTTATGGGAGCGTGACTACGAGAGGGGATGAACGAAAAGTGGCGAGCACGTGGAAACTTGGCGGCCTAGATTGAGATTTTTCGTGCCGCTCCATCGAGCCTCGCCGGCAAGACATTCTATAGTCCAGTGTCTCGATATCGAGCTTTCATCTACTCAAAGAATATCGATTGCGATCATTTTAGACGAGATTACATCAGAATATGAGTCTTTCGCGTGGTAAAAGAACCAAGAGAATTAATCGACCGATAGCTGATCTTGACACTGATCCGACAAATTACAATAATTTCCTGAAGTAATTATCATTATGCTCTTACATCGTCATTAAGACATTCAAAAACCACACTGATCAGCTCTATAAACGAGAAAGTGCAGAAAAGTCGAGCAAACAGTTTTTCGCTTCTCGTGACAATTTTGCTCGAGTTGTGTGGCGTTTGAAATACACGTACGAAGTATCTGATGATAAAGTTCTTACCAGTCATTATCTCGGAGAGGAAATAAAAAAGATTAGGTGTTCGAGTAACGAAAATTTTACGTCGTGAACGTTGACAATTTCTTGGATAAATTGCCGTTCAATTTGCGATAGCTCCGCGTGAGCACGGGATATGTTTTACCCATTTAGACCGCCTTTTTTTTCAACTGCGCGTGTGCCGTTCTCCGATAAAAACTACGAGCCAATAAATCCTAAAGTAACGATCTTCCTTCCGTTTTTATAGAGACATTCCTTGCCCCGTTCTGCTCTCTATCTCAAATTTCCGTTGTTCAAACTCCGAACGGACGTCCACAATAGTCACAATTTTAAATCCCATCCCAGTTACAGTTTTCTCGCGCGATGCTTCTGTGTTTTTGTAATTAAGACTCTGGAGCATCGAACTGATTAAACCCGCTTTTCGTGAATTATTCAAACAAGATTTATCTCGTCAAACAAATTTTCGATAAAGAGTGTTTAATACTCTTGTAAGCCACTGTACGTGTGCAACTTATTCCTTATGACTCGACAAAAGTACATAAGATACCAAATACATTAGACTATAATGTAGTACTTTGCATGGAATTGGAACGAAGAACGCAAGGTTCAGCTTATCAGAGGCACACGTTGTTACGTAACGTCTAAACCTGATAAGAACGTAGATACAGATATTTATCGATCCCAAACGTGAGCCAAGTAATCGTACCGATAATTGAAACAATAATTTCATTGAACGAGACAAAAGGAAAGATGTGGCGGCACCTTGGACGGTAATTGACTTTCTCGATTCTCCTCTGGCAGAAGATAGGTACTTATCTCCTATTTTTGACTACTTCGACAAGATTTCGCAAGAATTGGTCGTTCGCGCGTGTCACGAAACGTTCCTAACAGCCTTGGCAATTTAAGTATTGGTACGTAAACAGATAGCCGAGCAAACTGTAGAACAAATGATACAGATAAAAATTTAAATGTGCACTTTAGTTTCATTACGTTTGTATAACTTTAGCGTTATATATTTGACAGAGCAGCAGTGAATTCCCTACTCAATCACGAAGAATCTTCAGGTAATGTTCGCTTCGTTGTTTAATAAAAAATTTCATAGGAGCAACCAACCTCTTGTCGCTTCTTCTCCTATAAAGAACAGCATGCATTTTCTAATACGATACGAAAGAGTAATACGACGCAAAAATATTTTTCAAAATGCTACTTGCGATTGGTTTAGAAGCTAGGCGAAAGACTCCAGATGGAAATTTGTATATTTCGTAAAAATGAAATACTACGCTGGAACATATCTCGACGTACTCTGGCTGACAGAGCGAGATATACCAAATTCGCGTGGCAGTCAACGTGTTAATTGCACAATGCAAAAGTTCGTGTAAGCATACACGATATATATATATATATGACGATAAATAAAGAGATAGTAGGAGAGTAGAGACGAGAAAGAAAGAGCGTGCTAGCTCTGTTTCCCGGACGGTGATCAGGATTTCGTCAGAGTGAGGCGCACACCGTTCACTTTTCCAGCAATGGCCACTGGCCGAGTTCGACGCGAACCGGCGTGGCACGCTGATTATTGCTCTTTTATGGTTGGCACACATCGCGGCGGGCAACGCGCGCGGTTTTCTCCGGTTCGCTTAACAAGCCGGATCGCTTTCTGTTCCCACGGCTGAACTTCGAACGACAACACGAACTTCGAACGAGAGAGACAACCTCGATCAAGGCTGTGTGTTCTTCTTACGGTTTTGATATTCAGTTGCTCGTGTCAGCAACGGGATACGATCGGTAGCGACATGGAGATACATGGAAAGGATCGAGGGAACTCTGGCAGAGGTGGAAAAGAGGAAGAGAACGATATCGACGATAAAGTATCGTGATCACGGGCGACGATAAATCGCCGGTGCGACGGTGCGATTACTGCTACGCCAGCGACGAAAGTATAAGGGGCTGATGCCAGTCGCTGACTCGACCGTTACTTCATTCTCTCGTACGAATTTCTACGTGTAATCAACTCGTTGCTATAGTTCGTGGCATCTTGTTTTCGATTATGCGCCACCTGATGTTTACCGATCCGTGTTGCGAATTTTTCTAATCTTGCATATTCTTTCGAATGGTATACATCTTTGGTGTTTGAATTTTAGCGCGCGCGCACGCGCACATAGGTCGTCTCCCTCGGACACGTACTAAGCAGTATCCGATATCAGCAAAAATCTATCGTATACGGGAAACTGTATCGTTCAAACGGATGTGAATCGCTAAAACGAAGATTCGAGCGCACCATCTCTGCCCGTAGCGTCTATCTTTCAGCTTAATCCATTTGGGAAATACAGCTCTAATTTTCTTGCAGTTAGAAGAAGAGAGTCGATGACAAAATAACAGGAGAAACATTCCAGAGGTAGCGAAGATGACGGAGAATCGTTCAAAAAATCGAACAGAGTGGTGAACGAAGGAAATTCGTCGTATTTGTTGAAAAGTCGAGGGAATTGGAGGAAGAACAGGAGAGACCAGCTCAGGATCGATTTATTTATTCGCAGAAAACGCAGATCGTTTTCACGCGGATTGTGTATCGACGAGCTAGCATGTGGCGTTTCGCCGTTCTCTATGACGAAATCGGCCAGAGAGGCAGACCAGGCCAGGCGAAACAGCGTCGAGAATAGAAAGAAAAGATTCTCATTTCGCCATCGATACGGAACGAACAAACGTTCGCGGGACCGCTTTGTATTAGGAACGCGCGCGAGCGCCGCTGCTTTCACCGTGATACGCCACACGGTTAGAAATCGACGACGAACAAACCAGCGAAATAAAGGGCGCTTGTTCGTCGGCTTTCTTTCGCCGAGGCGATTTATTATTAGGCGTTTCGTCACTGTGACGCAAGGACGACGTTCGGAGACGAGCTACGAGACGCTGCGTCGAATCGCCGGCTATTTATCATCCGCCGTGTTGAACAGTCATTCCGAGACTCCATCGTGCACGCGTCGTTCGACCGATTTCTACAGTACCCAGACTTTTATCGGAGTGAAAAGAAACTCGTTTGGATAAATCGATTTATATACAAGCCCCTCGGAAGTCGAACCGATCGGCTCCAATTTTTGTCAATTCCTTAATTTCATTACATAAGCTCGTGATGAATGTTCGATCCTAAAGAAACCGAATGATTTACTTCCGTAAGTTCATTCATTCTCGCGAGAAGATAATTAAGCATAATAGTAGTAAATCGTAGAGTAAAGTTAAAAGACAGTGCTTACGACATCATCGCTTTTGTGTAGTTTTCGAGAGTTTGCGAGATCGATCGATGAAAGTACCTTTAGCATATTTCTTTGCAATCGCAGAAGCAAAGACGTCTTTGGTATCTTTAGCGTTAGAAATTCTGTTGAACATCGTGGATAATCGAATTCAAATTGGAAGCGCAGAAACTCGAAGATACGGGGATTTACGTCTTTATTTACATTTATTTAGACGCGGAAAAAAGAAGTAAAATTGACCAAACTACGAAGTATGGTCACTGGTTTGTTCCGCCTGGCCTCTGACCCTAATGATTGCGGGTATCAATTAGCGGTGCATGTCTCCTGGTAATGAGAGTCCAAAAGGCACACCGCAAAAGCTGATAATTAACACCAGACGATAACGAAAAGATCAACCGGACGAAAAACTGCAGATGAAACACCGTAAATTTTTCTTCCTGCGAAACTCGATTTCAGTGGTCGTCGTTTTATCTTTCGCCAGAAAAGATCGTCCAGCCTAAGAACATGAACATTACAAAACGATGACACATCTGTTCCAGTCAAATTGCCGTGGGATTACTGGACTCGAAGATGTTACACGAATCCATGGAACCGGTTTCCGACGCGTACTCAACACGAAGAAAAAAAAAAAAAGAAAACTCGTGAGTCCAGCGTCGATCATTTACCCTCTTTCGTGTCATCTACTCCTCGTTTCTGATTCTTTACCGTTTCCTCTATTCCTTTGGCCTTTGCTGACTTCGTTCGCTTCTCGCGATTTTCAACGCTCACTGTATCTAAAGATTCTTCAGTCAACGCAACTGAGATTCTTGTCGGCGATTGTTCACACGTTTTTCTCTTTATATTTTTTCCCTATAATTCGTATGTCATTTTTACTCGGAATGCTAAGAGAAAGGAATTGTCGGTGAAGTCCGATGCTGCAGGTTCCAAGCCAAACAGCTATCTGTTGAGCGAAGAAGGATGAGTTATCTCGTCACTCGTAAGATCTTTTGTAACTGGAATGAGGCCAAACTTTAATAGTTACACTCGTTCGGACAGCATTATACAAAACGACGTTTGTTTTTACCCCGCGAAAGAGTCGTTTCCTAGCCGTTATCCGTCTCCAACTCCTACGCATGCTCGGCAACTTTTCAATGAAAAAATTACTACGTACGACTTTTGCACGTATTGTACGATAAAAAAGAAAATTATATCGAAAGTCGTACGATCATAAAGGATAGAAATTCTACCTGCGATCACGAAGAACGTGAATTTCGAAGTAATTCGAAGATTGATCCCAGGTTGAACGAAAGGACATCATTATGGCGTCGTGTTGGCACTATTTACACGGAAATGACGGCACGATAAATCCGTAGTGTCACGGTCCATCGTTGTTCACAGGACTGGAACGCTTATACCGGTTTACGAACCACGTCTGAAAGCTCCAACTCCCATACCTCCTACGATCAGGTTTATTCGGTGCCTCTTAGTGATTTAGGAAGATCCGATCAATCGACCCGCGAAAATTCTACTCGACGCCATTCCCAATTTCTGGTTTCTCTTCGATCTCAATGAAACTATGCGCCGCAGAGTACTATTCGATCAATACCTCCAGATTTCCAACATGTTATGAATAAATATATGCGAGTCTATTGAAAATTCATCGTAGGAAAATCTTTAAGGTGATTCATTAATTCGTTATAATCGTCCTAGAGAATTTCGCGATATCGCAACTGGAAATGGTCAATGACAAAGATACTGTCTCGTTGCTTTTTATAGTTGCGTTTTATAAATTCACAATATTCGCTCGTAATTGTCCAACATTCTTTTGTCTGTCATCCTACATAGATCAAGAACCGCTGAAAATCGTACTGGATGCAGGAAAGCAAAGAAACTTATTCGTAAAATCCATGACTTTTTCGCGAATCTAAGACACGATGCAAAAACGTAGCTAGACTGAGACGTGAAGCGCGTTGTTCATAAACCGCGTGGGAGGTCGCTAATTTATTGCGCATTAACGTCACTTGTATCTGACCACGCACAAGACAGCCCGTGGCGATCCAGCTCGTATTGTTGCACCGTGTCACCGTTCAACTTTCCATCTCGCTTCGGGAAGACACCTAGCCTAAAATCATTCGCCACGTTTCGAGAGCATTTCACCAGACATGAGTTAGATTCGAAACTGGAGAATTTATTGCATTGAGATGTCAAACTAGAGGACTATAAATAATCCGATAAGAAGACGATGGTTTATAATAATTTTATAAAGGAACAATAATTAAATAACTTAATAACTTGATGATCTAATTTAAGCACGAGGAACTTAAATATCTCTAGGTAGAAAGCGTAGAATTCGAACAAAATTACAGCAACTTTTAAAGAAAGTATCGCCGAGCTTTCAAACGGTCTAAGAGAATACTGTTTTTCGTTGAGCAACACGAGGGCAGGTAGCCAAAAGTACTATCTCTTGGATCCAAAAAAAACGAGATATAGGTAATTCAAAAGAGAAATTGAACCTGAAACTCGAGACTCGAAAATCGCGCGCATATATGAGAGTACGAAATATGAGAACTTCCGATCTAGAATCATCGACATTTAAAGGCATTTCCAACGTAGAGTAACATAACGTAGATTCGAATCTGCAGAACTTGTAGAGCTGAACGGAAACAATTTGCGCGTCGATTAAGCGCTTATAGCTAAGAATCGGCGAATTTTCGGAATTTTGCAAAGTGGAAGTAATTATGGATGAAAGTATCGACGAGTTTTCACAAGAGTTAGGAGAATCGTGTATCATTGGATGAGCGTGTAACACGCGACGAGGAATCCTCAGCTTCCTCGCTCGTTCGTCCTTAATTGGGTTCGTGCCACCGTGTTAATAAATGCGGCCAGGCAAGTGCATTCTGCGCATTGCGAAGTCCGGCCACGCGTACCCCAGGCCCTTATAAAGGCTCAATCAGCCTGATCCCGATTGAGTCATTAATTGCCTTAAAGAGGGCAAGGCCTTGTCTACGCTGCTGAAATGCAAAGCTTCGCGCTGCGACTTTACGCGACCGTGCGCGCACTCGTGGACTTCATTCAAGAAACCGGACGAATTTCCTCTTCGAACACGCTCATTAGAATTCTCGACTTTGCTTGAAAATCAACCTTCGACTGCCTATGTTTGGTCGAGAAGTTGCTCGCTCTTTTAAACCTGCTACGTTTTTTCCATCGTTTTAGATCCAATCTAGTGTATCTTTGTTCCTAACAAATTCGTGAAGGACGATAAAGAGATCGATTGTCGTTAATATATTAGACCGTTTGGAAAATCCACGGAGAACAATGAGAAAGATTTAATTAGAATTAGATCTCTCGCCATCTATAATTTCGTGAGTCTTTTCGTGGACAAATTTTCGTCTTTCTCGATAACGAATTCCTTCAAATAGCTTTCACACGATCCTAGAATAAGTTTTGTAAGTTTTGTAATGGCTACGATAAATAACAACGACAGTATATTATACCGGTGACTGTGGTATTTAAAACAGAACTGATCTACGATATTTTCCAACAACCAAATCATCGGTAATTGTATAACAAAGTCCTTCTTCAAATAATCGAAATCTTTCTGCACGTTAAAATAAAACTTCGAGACAGGTACGACAGTTATGTCATCTACCCTGTATCTTTCCATATTCTAAACGATTTTTCTCTTGAAAAATCTTCACTGCTTGCATTCTTCTATATAGTAGAGTAAATCAGCTACGTAATTCTAATTAATTTGAACTCTCTGTGCGAGCATCAAGAGGTGCCTTCAATATTTTCTCACAAGCATCAACGTGCACCTGGGACAGGTATTTCCCTCCGGGAGGAGTAATAATACAAAGACAAGGAATGTCGTTTGCAAAACGAACGTAGACGAAGCCACCAAAGGTAAGGCCGCTTATTCCTGCCTCTCGTACATTATGAGGAAGGATGCATTTCCTTCCACTTTCGCCATTCCATTTTTACACGGCGCGTCTCAGATATTCAAACGACCCTTTCCTCTTCTCCTTCTTCCTTAATGCATTGCCATTTAATAACCCCATCGTAAAACGCTTAAAATAAATCATCTTGAACAACTTTCGAACGTGTTTCTTCCCCCCAATTTCTAAATGACCAGGCTCATTGCTATACTAAATATACTAAATCACGATGGAGATAGATGGTATGAAATTGTCGCTGGGAGGACAAGCTTTTAGGGGCTTGAAAGGTTCCATTTGTTCCTTAGGTAACTTTGTCGGTTTTCTGAAACCTTCGAGTACTTAACCCTGTTGCGTTCTTCGAATCGTTTCAGGCCCAATAGCGTTCCCTCTTAGTTTTGATAAATTTCCAAAGTTCGAGGAAGGTACGAAAGAATATAACATTGCATTCGCAATTCTTCTCTCTGTCTATTTAAATTATTGAATTCTGCTTTTCAATAGCAAAATTATGAACGAACGTTCCAAGATTTGTTTAATCGTTCATTCCCCCCAGCTACTTGTTGAAATGTTGCGAATAAACTGCGGTTGTTTATGTAACTTCATATTTTTACGATGATTATTCAGAAAATGGAGTCTAATTAAAGAACTATGCGTTTCACCTGTAGATATTGTATCACGTATATTACGTACCTCTGTATTTCTTAAGACATGAAAAATACTCTTGCTTGTTAAAACAACGGTTCGATTGGGAAATAAAGCTTCCAAGACTACATCAAAATCAAATAATCGAAATTAAAAAAACAACCGTGCAGCTCGTAATCTAAAAAGATTCAAACGAGACGGCGAGGGCAAATATAGAGGCGAGATATCTCGCCTCTTTCGTTCGACCGAAGAATCCACGTTGTTAGCCGCCTCGTGAGTGGAAAACAAAGCGACGTCTATTAGGTTGCAGGTTCGACGACGTGATAGAACACACCTGAACGAGGCATCGTCCTCTTAACAGGCAGGATCAAGATCCTCGGTTGACTCGGAGGACACGCTACATCGAATAGTCGACTCTTTCGCATGAGGAACGATGACTCGAGGACGAAGGATGTCGTTATGCGAGTACACCGACAATGCAACACCAAGAGAGGCACAGGCTTCGTTTCATGCATTATGAGAAAGGAAGCACTTCCCTCTACCAGCATCCCCTATTCTCGGAGCAGAGCGCAGCCCCAGGCGCTTCCATAACTTCGTTCTTGCCTTGCTGTCTCTATCTTCCTCTTTCTCCCTACCTTTCCCCTTCTGTCGACTTCTAACCCTGTATGTTTCTTCGTTGTGCCCCCAGTTTTCCTCTTTTCCTCCGTCTTCTCGCTGTTGCCGTTGTTTTTCCTCACCCTTAGGTCCCATGGCGCCTACGCTACCGATCAAAACTTTCGGTACATCTGCAACTACCACGAGATCGGGTATTCGGCAGACCAACACGACGCGGAACGCTTGAGTTTCGTTCATTAACTCCTTGTTTTACGAATTTTTAAACGATTAATTAAACGAAAACCCCGTAACTGATACCGTCGTGTCGTCGAAAATTAACGTTACGCCAGGATACTTGACAATTCTTAATTCTTTTAGACGTAGAATTCAACTTATACAAAATACAAGTCAAGTACGTAAATAGATAATTAGGTCCCAATATTATTTGGTACATAGTTATTTTCGTACGAGTGAAAAACGAAAAAAAATCGCTACGTTGCAAATATTTTTTGTGGCTATTGCGGAACAACAATTTTCTCGTATTCTTGGAGGGTGAAAGGCTGAGTTCGGAAGATTGTAATATTTTAGATGTTAGAATCTTCGCTTCATCAGAGGGTGCAGTTAAAGTTTCGAAGGTTGGTTATAGCGACGTTTCTTCCTGTTGCTTTTACCCCTTCTCGACAGCCTGTTTCTCTCCCCTTCATCCCCTTTTTGGCACCGTATGCCTGTTTTTACGGGCGGCCTCCAAACTTTGGCCCCTCGTCGCGTTCAATGAAACTCGTGAATCGTTTTTTGGGGGGCCTGGTACGTTGCCGTTCGATTTCCAGCAACGTTTTACGGTGCTTTCTACTCCGCCGTAAAAGAAAAAAACACTCTATGTATCTCTTAAAACGTGTTTGTATCCTATTTTACGATGAACTTGAAAATACTGTGGCTCGTCACGAAGTTTTTATTCGTCTTTAACCCCGTCTATATTCGAAGGGAGTGCATTAAACCGAAGCAGCTGGAAGCTGGCAATGTTTGGGAATTTTTTCTGAGTAATTATAAAGCGAAAGGTCCAGACCTTTTAGGGAGATGTTAACGTAACTTTTAGTTTCTCTTTTCAATTTTTCCACTACGAAATAACAATCATAAATTGAAGGAAGATGTACGAGAAGACGAAGCAAAAGATTCGACGCAACGTGTGCGTCAATAGCAACGAATGCATTAAGCGGTCTTTATGACTAACAGAATAGAATAGCTATTCCAAAACGAATACGTTTCGTTCTAACGTTCACGCTATGAAAATGTTTAGGGAGTAGAGCTATGTATATATAACGAGATGTATTTTTATAATTCTAGCCTTTAACGGACTAATGTCGTAACAGATTCCTGACACTCTGAAATACCTTTCGGAAGACGCAGCGCGGCGTGTGCAGGCTCTAAATAAACCCCGAACGTTATAAAACACAACGTCCAAGCCGGCATACAAGCAAAGAGCGAACATTCATTCGTCTCGTGCCAAGTCTTCGCTCGTTAGAAAGAAACAATAGCAAAGTTGAAGTTTCGTTCTTCAATTTCCAAGATCTCGTCCAAATCACTGACAACCAAACATCGACTGTCAAGCCTGATACCGAACGTCAGTGGTCACATCAAACGACTCGTTCCTCGTATACAAATTTTCACTTTTCGATGCTCCTCGAATTCTTTTCCCCACTGCACGCGAAAGTAAAAGGCGCGAAAACTTCAGGGACGGATTTGTCTGTTTTTAACCGATGCTTCGAGCGAAGCTTTTATTTTAAGGTGGAAAAGCTCGTGGACGAAGAGGAATTCGAAATTTCGACATCGAGAACCGGATACGCGTTCAAGGCACAATGCGTGAATTTTTGGATCGCACGCGCGCTTGTACGAGTTGCGTAAGCACGAGAACACCGCCGCTAGCGTTTACACGCACGTGCGACGACGGAATTAGCCAAGACCTCGTTGTCTCCCGACGAAGGTTCGTCCGTTGTCCCCCTGACCGAGCCTTTCCTCAGCGATCTTCCAGGCCCCTTTCGTATTTTCCTTGCCTCCTGTCGCGTCTCCGAACACGTCCCTCTTTTTCTATCTCTGGAAATATGCCACGTTGCCTCGGCCAATTTTAGAAAGTCTATGCGTGCCCGTCGCACGCCACCGACGTGCCTATCGATCGACCGCTCTGAAATTTTCATCCGTCGCATTTAACAAAATACACATCTACTTCCTGTATCAACTACTGCTACGCGCGACCGAACAATCGCTTCCACGTCTCTTCTCTCGCAGAATCTTGATCTTCTGCTGAAAATGTCGCAAACGATGTTGCAGATTTTTACGTCGAAGTTGAATGCTTGGAGTATCAAAGTTTCGAAGGTGGGAGCGAGGCTCGACTCTGTGTCTATTAAGCAGGAAAGCGACAGATACATCTACGTGTCTTAATCGAGAAGCGCTGTACTATAAAACTGTTATTGTTGCACGGCACGGTATTAAAGTACAATTTGAATAAATCTGTGTTCTAGTAGATTACACGAGATTCATCGGTATACGTGATCGAATCGGGGTTGTTAGGAAGATAGCAAAGTGTCGACGTCGACGCGCACCTGCTACACGTGTTCACGGAAGGCACGTGCCTCTCACCACGTCGTCGCGGTGTTCTTCGTCCGCGTCTCATGTTCCACGCCGGTGTTCGCCGACACTCAGAGACTTCTCCGTTTCGTCTTATCGTTACCGGATCGCGCTTGCATTAATTGCGAAATGTATCTTAATTATCCCGATATTCTATGCGTAAGATCGCTGTTGCGCTGGAACATGGCTCTTCACCGAAGAAATCTTAACGGGACGATGGGAGCGGTTAATCGAATTTGAAATAGCTGTATCAAATATCGATCGAAAGTGACTCTCGAAAGACATTTTTGGTTAAAAAACGAAACTTCGATATTGTAATACGTAGCAACTAATTTGTGGATTGTGGATCTTTACGAGCCCGATTAAATTAGTCGTGTTACAGTTCCATGTGTTCTCGATAAATCGGGAGTCGAACTATTAGCTTGTCCCAAAAGTTTCTTTCGCTTTATAAGGAAATAATAGATGCGCAAACATTTTTTGTTTTATGTTATTTTATCGAATTATGTACGATTCATTTTGTAATAACAGAACAAAATAGATCATACACAATTTAATAAAATAATATAAATTGGGACAACCTAATAATTAATTCCACCTTTAGTAAGTTTGCCAGTTTCGTCATGTGGACACGTGATTAGTATTGAATTGTTCGAAGAAGCAAACTGTTTACATCCATGAGTTTATTTATTTTTCTCCATTCTCTAATGGCAAGAACTATTTACCAGATTCGGGCTGATAATCCATGTATTTAAGAAGATTTGTATCTCTCCTAAATAGCCTGGTGAAATAGACTTTCGATATTGAAACGACGAGACATTGAAAGTCGCGTAACGCTAAAAGGCAAGGAAGAAAGTCATCGTATCTCGCTTTAAGAGAGTTCTTTATCTTCCGCAAATATCTTAAGTTTCTGTTTCGGCACGCGTAACGCATGTAGTTTTCTGCATGTCTGATTTTACAAACCTGCTACATCGCTACTATCTACTATACATCATTGAGAAAACAGTTTTCGCTGTCGCGAGTATCAGTCTGATCGAATCGATTCCCTGGTGTGACAGAAGGAAATCCAGCCGCGTCCTGAAAAACGTGAGATCATCCGTGAGGCCTGCTTTACATTATCCACGAGTAAGCGTGTCGTAGCGAGGCATGACAAGCGTGAAGAAGCGCGATCCGTTAAGGTGAGACGAGGTGTCGTCTCGCTCGGGAAGCCGAGACCAACTCGTTGCTAGCGTTACAATATCGCGTGGCGCGTGGCCCGAGCCTCCATAGCCACACGTATTCGCCTCTCTCTCTCTCTCTCTCCTCTCACTCTTTTCCCAATAAGACACAACAACGTCCTTCCCCTCGCAGAAGCCAGATAAAGATAGCAAACAAATTTTATTCCTTAATTGCGACAACGAAATATTTCGAAGAGAAAGAAGGAAAGAGAATTGAAGTACGATTTTATTAACATTGAGGTCTCAAAGGATTCCTCGCAGAGTTCCGGTAAGAATTGCAGTAGATTTCATCCCTTAATTGCGGCAATGAAATATTTAGGAAACAAAGGAGGAAAGAATTCAAAAGGAAGAAAAATAAGATTTCGCGAATATGAAGTTCTCGAGGGATAAAAATCTTCGCTACCTCTAGATTCTACTTTTCTTTCTTTCCCCTTTCTTTTAGCAAAATCTCTAGGAGAGAAAGATTCGAGGATAAGGAAACCAAGCTCTCAGGGTGTTAATGAATCTACAGCTCTGATAAAAATTGCAATAAATTTCCTCGCCCCTTAATCGTAACAACGAAATATTTAAGATAGAAGGATTCGAGACTAATGGAACTAGGATTTCACCAAAACCAATTTCTCACGGGATGCATGATGAGGCAAAAAGTTCGCCCTGACTAATTCCATAGAAGAGGGCAGTGGCCTTCGATCAATGTATTTGGACCGCGCGGAGGCGGTCCAGGGGAGGAAAGTTATGATTTAGCGAGGAATAATCGGTCGGCCAGTCGAGCGGATCTAAAAATAATCCGTAAGCGGTTTTGATCTACTCAGGCTGGCGCGAGCGCGATGCCAAGATAGGATAGTCCTATTGCTTCGCGGGTTCGTACGCCGCCCAGCTTGACTGTGATAAATGTCTAGAAATTTTGCGACCGCCGTCTCCTAACTGCCTCGTCGGATCCTCTACTAGACCGTTTCGTTACTCTACTTTCACGTCCCCCTAGAAAGCAACCTCTGGCCGCGCTCGAAAACCTTCACCGATCATTCTCCCGGTGTTCTTCGTTTTCGTGCACGCTTTCTGCGTCAATGCGCGTAAAATTTAGAAGCATAGCTCTCCTATAAACTTCAAAAGAGCAAAGATTGTTTGCATGGAGATTTATCGAAATTTCTGGACTATGAAGCCTGCCTTGTTAACGGAGAGTGGAACACTCAGCGCGTCCATTAATCTTTGTATACCTAAGTACACGTGTACTACGTGATCGCTAGTCAAACGGTACTTCGTTCACGAGATAATCTGTTTGCAAATTTTCTGTCCGAAATATTCTGTGGAGACGTAAGGAAGAGATTTCGTTCGCTATACGAGGTTTAAATCGACGTAGGTGGATTCTCAGAGTACCGAACCGCTGAGATCTACGAAAGTCGGACGCACCTGAAACGCTTACTTCCTATTTAAAACGCAATGTAAATAGACTGAAAGAACACCGAAAGTGAATCCATAAAAGTTCAACGTGTTTAAAATATACGTGCACGAATGACTCTTAAATTTCTTATCCAAAGTGCTCTGAGAAGTCTCGAAGGAAGCTCCGCACGTAACGTACGAGTTCTCGTGCGATATAAGTGAATTCGAAGAACACGAAAGACAAACGCACGTAAGTTGATCGCATTTGAGACGCACGTGATGGAACACGCGACTCCTTGGCGATGCAGAGAGCGACTGTTGCGGCAGAAAATGACATTCGCAAGATGTCAGTCAACCGTTTGCGTAATCGCGGTGCTCGGAAATCTCGTCGCACGTCGCCAGTACGAGTGTTATTGCGCACCTGCGCGCGCGGTTCACAGTTCATTTAACAAAGGATCCTTCGCGGAAACCGGCGTCACCGCTCCTCTCTGATCGGGAATCACGATTTTCCATCGGCCGTGTCAGCGACTGTTAGACCAGTCAATAAAATACGCTGCTATATTTCAAAGTCACTTAACAGGGCTGCTGTTTCTGACAGCCTATTGAAAGGATTGAGTTTCTTAGGCAAAACCGTGTGGGAAGTCTTATTAAGTTACTACTTATTCGAACGCGACCACCGCGATAAATCATAGCCGAAGCAGTTGCAGCAATTATACGACAGTCGGGTTTGGACAGGTGTAAACGAAAATTATACGGAAGCAACCTCGCGTTACATTTGAATACGCGAAAATCACGTTCGATTAGGAAAAATTTCCTACGACGAAGGCATCACAGGCGACAAAGTCTAAATTCCTCTAAAGAAAAGTAATCCGAAATCGCGTTCGACCGCGCAAAAATAGATTAAAGAATACATTCGGCGATTAAATTCGAACAATTTGAACAGGCAACTCTATACGTGAGTATACAAGGTGGCACAATACGTATCAAAATAGCCAAAGAACTGGCATTCGATGCAATTTTACGATACTTTCGCTAGAAAATAAGAGATTGATAATGGAATGATAGAAATAGTGGCTGAAACCAGGATTAAAGAAAACGATCAGTCGCTGGTAATTATCTATACGGCAATTAGGAATTCGAACGAACAAGCAATCAGATATACATATATATAATATATATATATGTGTGTGTGTGTGTGTGTGTGTGTGTGTGTGTGTGTGTGTGTGTGTAGATGCGCTAGCACTGGATGACACAATACGCGTAACGAGTTTGTAGTTCGCAAGATAACGTCCAACATTACAAACACGTCAGTCTATCGTTCGCGCAATCCGCGTCGAATCCACAAAGTTGTCGACCGGTGTGTTCCAGCTGATCCACGATGGTGAATTTATGCGTGGAACGATGCTGCATCCACGCATCCTCTCATCTCGTGTAACCAAGGCACAGAAATTCGGGAACGTACGAGACGCATAAATTGAGCGGTCCCTCTAATTTTCCTCATGAATATTCCTTCGTTATATCAATTAAAATAGCCGCGACGCCTGAATATTTATCACGGCCACATAAATTTATTAGAAACTGCATAATGAAGCTCCGTGGAAGTGGGCGATTGGTCCGCCCACAGCTTCGTCTCCGTCTATCTTGAACCACGGTTTACCCCGTTATTACGAAAATACATTATGAAAAATCCTTTTTTCGTCCTATAACCGTTCTCTCTTCCTCCAGTCCACTCGTATTTTAAAATGTCCATTTTTTCGCCGCTTATCGCGCGACACGTAGTCTTCTTTTTTTACGTTTTATGCGGTTTTTCAGACGTGACCTCACCACTCATGGATTAGATACCGACTCGAGCTTCACCTACCGGGCGCTCGGCAAGTATCCACTCTTCGAATTAATGCTTTCGAGATGACTACGGGAGGAAAATGATTTCGTGGTAACGGTGTCTTCTAACGGCGAAAAGCAGCACCCACGATTATTCGTTCGCACGGCCAGCTTGAAAAATGTTCCGGGTAAAACGCGTGTCAGTGTATAACTCGTAATCGAAACCCACCATTTCGAGGATCGAGTCTCTACGATCCAGGGATCTACGTAGAATCGCGACAGACACATTGAACCGTGACGCATTGAAAAATCTTGATCACGTGTTACGTGGGAACGCCATAAATCAAGCGGCAAAACGTTGAAGCAAGATCTCGATACAAATCGTTCCAGCCTTCAGGTGCACGCCATTACTCTGCGAGCGAGGCGCGCGCCAGTGTATTTCAAAACAGGCGTCCGCGGAGAAGAATTGGAAAATACCGACTAATCTCGGTCTTCGCTGTTTAAGAAAGCGAGATTACGACCTCCGTTCGAGAGAGACCTGTATGTATAAGTACGTGTGTTTACCGCGAGAAACGTAACTCGTTAGATGCCTCCCCCACCAATCAGCAGCACCTAACTCAACCTCGACTAATTACGCAACTGTTCACCTGCACTACCTGTCACGACCAATTCTCTTCTCTCTCCCTCTCTCTCTCTCTCTCTCTCTCCTTCTCTTCTCTCTTTTTCCATCGAGCGTGTCAAAAAGAGAGGCACACGACGAAATCGTCTCTTATCTACGTCGAAAGATCACCGTGATATTTAATGGCAGAACTTTTGACTGACAGCGATAGCCTGCAATATCGCTTTAACCCGTTCTACTTCGGGCAAAATTGCTAAACAGCCACGCGTCTAATTCTGGATGGTGCTCGGTCTGCTGAGATCTGTCACACGGTATAATACAGTTTGCGCGGATGTTGGTGCGCTTCCGATATATCCTCAAGGTGCAAAAATCCACGTAACGCGCGTAACATGCAGGAATATACAGCGTGTTCTAGATATTTCTAGGTTCTAGGAAGTTTGTTAGGGAATATTCCGCATATCAGTAAGAGAGAAGCGTTATATAAATAGAGCGCGTTTAAATTTTTACTAGAAAGCTAAGAAAAAAAAAAAAAAAAAAAGAAAGGAAATAATACGAAGGAAATAGCAAGGGGGACAGGAATAGTCGCTAGATGTTACTGTCGTATTTAGAAGTTAACGTTTCTATTGATAGAAGATTGATGGAGATAAAAGGTTGAATTTATTATTAGGCACATCCTGTAGAGCTCATGTTGAATTTCAATCACTGGGTTGAATATATAATTAGCGACGTAGGTATATTGTTTTTGACACGATTTTGTAGGAAAGCCGCGAACGATCTAAAAACGTTAGAATAATCTGTGTAAAATATTTCAACCGTAGCACCATTTGTCCGCTTAACATCCACGGATTCTGTCTGTTTCTCTAATCGCATTCGTCGTAATTAAAGATAAAACTAAAACCTATAAAGTTCTACAAAATATCCCGATTGTGAATCTTCGAAGACCGACATAGAAACGCTGATACTTCGGGATTGGGAAGCCCCAGAAACAGCCGGGATAATCGATGATGCCAAATTGAAGCATGTCTAATTTCGCGAAACGCATATTCCCTTGATTCCGTGCAACGAACGTCGGGGATCAGCTGTAAAGCGAAACTGAGGCAACAGAGCGGCTGCTCAAACGGGGCTGCTTGAAACGTTGATACCGTGGATCGTTCAAAGGAAGTCGCGTTTGGCCGATTAAACGCGAATTCCGCGAGCCCGGAATCACAGGGAGCGTGACTAAAGCTCACGTTCTGTGAAAAACCATCGCATCGTCCCGACGTCATTATCGCGCTGTTGTCGCTAGAGTCTTTGTCATCGTTATCATTGCGCAACGGAGACCACCGAGGACAAGCACGCGCACGATCTCGCGCGTCGAACATTGGAGAACGTCCAGTCGCCGTTTAAAATCTCGTTTTCCATCGCCGTGTATTTATCTGTTTCTCTCGCGGCTACCTGTCGGAGAAACGCGCGAGATTCTCAACTGGATCGCGTGCACGAGAATATGACCACGAAAAAAAAAAAAAAAAAAAAAAATGTAACGGGGACGAGGGGGCGAAACCGTGTGGCGGGCTGGTCGTTGACGTTGACGAAGCGACGCTGTTTGACGCGAACAGCTTTGACAACGATTTTGACGGCGACACGACGATGTCTTACCGACCGACACGTGCTAGTTTAACAAACCGTTTATCGCTCGCCCTGTTCAACACTTTGCCTGTTACGACGCCGATCAATAAATTCGTACGTTTCATCGGCTAGCCGTTATCTAGAGATTTCTCTAGGGGAGGGAGAGAAAAAATACAACTATTCGATGAAGATAACCATGATGATGATAAAATACAATTTTGCGATCTTTGATCGATCGATTTTTGATTCGGAATTACGCGCAGACTAGAGAGATTTTAACTTAGAAACGTCCGACTTGTTGTCCATTCGACAAACATAGGTAACGTAATAATAGGACGCAGTTCCGTGTCGTTGCAACTTTTCATTCTTCTGGTCTGGTCTACGTACTTTCTCTCATTTATTGAAAAAATCTCGTTCGATCGATGGTTCTCCGTGTGACCGAGATTGACGGTGGCATTAATTTTCAAGATAGCGATAATAAAACAGGCACGAAATGACATTGAGTTATCAGGAAATGAAGCGTTTCGATATTCGAATGTTACATCAGAGCTCGGTCTTAATTGATAACACGGCGAGGAAACGAGAATAAAGGCAGTCATTGTTTCGAGAGGGAAAAAATATCGTTCGCCGTCCTACTTCCACTAGAAAATACCAGAGACAACGTACGGACGGACGTAATCGTGGCGACGATAATCGTCGCCGGTTTTGTACAGAGTCGTGAGAGCGGCGAGCTCCGCTTTGGAAAACCGCGTTCAACGATTTTCGATAAGATTCCACTTTATCCAGAGATACGTGATTCAGGCCAGATAACGATTATAAAATTAATCTACGAATAATCGAAGACATGTAACGAAGAAACTACATACGTGTTCTACTCTCGTCGATTCAATTACAGGAGGTAGAGCGCAGCTCCCTAAATCCCAACCCGGCACTTCAAGCCTTTTGTCGCCGAAACACCGATTTGTATCACGAATTTACGAGCTCCGTGAGTCGAGCCAGGATGACTCGCACAGCTTGCTCTCCGTTGTTATAAATTCGAACGAAGAAAAGGACTACCAGAGGAAGCCTGACTCGCGGAATTTCAAAGGTTACATACGTTAACGTTAGAATTAACGTTAATTGTTTGGAATTATAAACGTGCCGCTCATTGGTCACGAAACAAAGGGTAGAGAAAATCGATGAAATTAGATGAGATAAGCGTCGATCACGAATTCTTTGGTAATAAAAATTTCAAAAAAGTCGAGTTAACCACTTTCGGCTGTTCAACGGTTCGAAATAATCGATTGTAAGATTGTAATGTAGCTTCGCGACGAAAAGGCACAAGGTAATTCTGTTCCATCCAAGCTGATCGAATCGAGACACGAATTGCGCGATTCGTTCTTATCTCCGAAGGATTCCAAAAGATTATCTCCAAAGCGTGAAGATGGTAATCTGAAAGGAGTCGTCGACGTGTTTCGATGGAAGGACGTCGATTCGCGTGGCGGATTCGCGACGACTCGGCAGGCAGCAGAGGGAGTCGGCAGTTGGTATAAGTTTAAATCGGGAATGGCGGGCCAGGAGGCCGTCATGCGGGAGGCGCGATGGTATTTTTATCGGGCTAAATATAGGTAAACCTCCTATACGGAACGCCATAGCAGCGTGGAGGAACCACAGAGGGTCGGCCCGTAACTACTCGTTAACTACGTACCCCGGGGTGTCCCGCGACCGCAAAAGAGCTTCCGCGAAAAAAAGAACCGACCGCCCCAGGGGCTTGATTAATTTTTAATCGAGGGACACGTGTCTGGTGTCGTGAATCTCGGTCACTCTCCTTTAACTCAATTGCCGCCTAACCGTTTACTTTATTTACCAAAAATCCCTATCCTCTATCTGCACACCTTCCTCGATCACGAGCAATTTCGATAAGAGATAAAACAAGATACGAAGACTCGCGCAAGTATTCCAACACCTGTAAACACTTTCGATGAATATATTAGCTGTGTTTTACGAAACACGTTGAACAATGATATAAATATATAAACATTCGCCAACTACCCATTACTGGACATATTTACTCAATGGTCGAATGCCATCGAAGAAACTTGAAATGCTAAAAGCAGGGCTATTGAACAAACACTGAACGATTAATGAGAAGAAAGCCTTATCGACTGGAGAGTCAAGCAATTTCATATAAAATACCTGAAATATAGTCTTCGATATAATATTCGATGGATGGAGCAAATCCCTATTTAGATCCTATACATTTCGCTTCCAGTCAGAAAACTAAAACATCTTAATAGAAACTCTCGATCTATTTATCCGTGATGATGATATCTGGTTAACGACCAAATGCTTTCGAAGAAACTGAAAATGCTAAAAGCAGGACTATTAAACAAACGCTTGGAGGATTAATAAAAAGAAATCCTTATGGAATAGTGGACGAGGAAGTCATTTGCAGCGCATTACCCACCCCCTAAAGCTAGCGGTTCTCGTTCTTGTCGTTGACGCTCGGTCCCCGCGGTCGCGATTTTTGGAAACGAGATAGAAACGACCGTAAACGGGTCATACCGTGTAATCGTGCTACCATAGGGTGGTGTCCCGCGACCGCAGAAGAGCCTCCACAAAGGGTGGACATGTAATTCGAGCGTCGCGTAGCCACGTGGCGCCACGCAACCATTGAAACTGCAATTTTTCGCTTTCCCTTCTTGTTTCCCTTTTTTTTTTTTTTTCAATTTTCACGTGTATGTTTTTTTTTAATCTTTTTCCTATGTACACGAGTGTGTATTTTTTTTTATTTCTCATTCCCATTCCCGTGGACATTTTATTTTTCAACTGGTTCGCAGAGATATTGACACGAGTGTCCCACGATAAAAATTGATCGACACCGCGTCCACTTCCGCCGATGATTGATAGCAAGGTGTTCAGCGCGAAGAGCGCTTTTTTTATTCCATTTTTTGTTTTTTTTTTTTTTTTAAACACGCGTCGACTCGCCAAGTAAAAACGCTGCGTGTATTTCATTAACTCGTGCTGGATAAACATATGCGCATCGAATTAAAAGAAATGCAGCATCATTGGCATAATATACATCCACGTTCGTAAATATAATATGGATATATTGAAATTTCAAAATGTTTATATAATACGTGCAACGTGCGCGTAAAAGTTTTCTATGATAAATGTTCAAATACTTTCGCGTGACCCAGTGTATATATGGAGTATTAAATGGATTTCATGGGAGATCGTGAAGTTTGCAAAGTCGATCGAGTAACAGAGTCGAGCGAAAGCGCGCAGGCAACCGTGTAACCAGGAAGTCACGCGTGTACCTGCGTGCGTACAGCCAACAAGGAGTGACATAACCTTTTGTCAACCGATTAACCTAGCGAGCCACTACACGATAGCGCTGTCAGTAGTCGGGAAACACCTGGCCACCCAGCCTATGACAGGAGAAAGTGTTTCTTTCTTCGCGTTTTCTACCAGTAACGCACCTACGCGATACATCAGTGGTAGCAATTAGAGAATTGTCTCATATGTTTGCTACTATTGACGTGCATGTTACGTCCGTGCTATTACTCGAGTAACAAGATACTGTCATAACTGTTGCATTTTTTATCTCTGCGTGATCGATCATTGTCGAGCCTATTTTTGTTTCGCTAAAGTGACTTGCAAAACTAAAGAAGGCAGCGTACAGAGCGTTGGGCACGCTTATTACGGTAGAGTCTCGATTAATTCTACGAGTTAATGAGAAAAATGAGGAGAAACGTATGGGGCATCTGTAACGTGCAAGAATATACGAAATATCCAAAGTGAAGTACCACTTGTAATAGCCAGAGGATGAAAAGAATGTTCATTTAGGTTCTATTTCTTTAATGACGTACAAAAAAAGTACAAATTTACATAAACATCCGCGGTCTAGTCACAACACGTTTGTTAAGATAATTGAATAGATATTTGTTTCAGCTTCTATCCTTGTCTTTCAGTCGACCACATAATATATTCTTAGAAGATGTCTACAAGTATTCGAGTACTTTCGCGTGAGCCTGTGTAGCATTATCATAAACGTGTAAACTTCGAATCATTGGAATTCCTCGAAATCGTACGATTGATGGAACAAAATGCGAGGAGACTCCAATGGAAATTCCATATTCGGAAATTGCGATATCGGTGGAAAGTTCACGCACAAGCTACTCGATCCACAGGCTGCTAGTTCAGACTCCTTTAGCGGTTTAATCCACAACCCTGTGTGCAAGTTGCCACGTAACTACGCGTAACTTTTGTCCAACTACTATGTTCCGAGGCGAACGTCTCGAATTAAGGGCGTAGACGACGCAACCGAGAAACTTTCACCCGAACGGGCCACGCGACGCTCTGACGTTTGGCATTCCATATTTTGCCAATGAATCGGCTGCGGTTTCGCGCTAGAAGAAAATACAATTTTCACGAAGATTCTCGAAGATTTGACCAAGTTTCTCAACGAGAGGTTGCTAACACGAACCTGTTCTGGAAGCCTATCACGTGGTTAAAAAGAGGAGGAACGATAGTTTATCGTTGAAAGTATCTTGACTTTCGATCGTGTTGACGAGGCAAGATACTTTCAAAAGTAAAAGTCGCAGGTTTCTGCTCGAATTTCTACTCTCGAGCCATGATGTTTCGAACTTGTTACTGGTGTTTCGTCAGTTTTCTATAGGAGAAAAGGAAAGTCCCTGGCTAAACCGCTGGAATTTACGATTGTTTATACTGTTTACAGAATCCTCTGGATAAATATATATCTGTGGAAATACGTTTGCTTCCAATAAATAAAATTTCATTCCGATTAAATAAAATCCAAATAAACGAAATTCTGCTACGGTGTGTCGTCTCATCGCTGAATATCTGACTATGTTACCGTTACAAAAATACGAACTTAAGAAACAAAATGATACATCTTTAAAAAAAAAAAGAAAATCGATAGAAAATTATGTTCGCATTCATCCATAAATCGACAGAAAATTCAATCCACATATACGCGTAGTTCGCGATTAAGAACTCAATCGCTGTCAGGCAAACGTAACCGCTTGTTTTTCGCTATAAAATGCGGAGGAAATGGTGGTCTGATCACGAAACCAAATACGGAACTGGGTTAGCCGAGTGTCTCGCCATTCTTGGTTCCCTTGGGTTCCCGAAGTCTCCGTCTCTCCAATTACTCCCATTGCCCGTTTCGTAGGATTGAATATGAAATACAATAAAATCTGATATAGGAGCACGTGGGCGTTGATAGCGTATTGAGGCGCGCCGATTCGCTCCACTTTTCTTCGACGATAGAACACCCTTGCGGTTGTTCACGACACCAGGAGAAATCGTTTCTAACCAACAAAGAAATTTCCTACGTACACGTGAACGCTTTGTCGCTGGTCAAACGTTGCTTGAAATATTTACACAATAATCGGGAAACTTTCTGCTAAGAGGACGCGCAGAACAAAATGATATAACGGGCGAGTAATTTCGATTTTATTAAAACGATAAAGAGAATGTTGCGATAACGAACCATAGGCTTTGAGAAAAAAAGAGTTTTCAATTTGGATAAACGGTAGCGGGAAAGCTTTCTAGAAAAAAGGACCCGTTAGAAGAGATGGCGTATCCAGTAAATTGCATTGCAAGCTTCGCTTCTAGTTTTTAATACTAGATACGTTCGAATCGATAACTTACCATAAATTTGTCAAATCTATTTGGACATTTTTATTCATCGTTGAGTAATTACACTTTTGCCAAGTTAAACGCTAATTGCCTGTAGCTAATTTCGGTAATCGAATTTAGAAATTAGAAATTCAGCAACAGCGAGGAACAATTCGGCTTCTGAGGGACTCGCACAGCATGGACGCCCTTTTCGAGCAACTCCGCGTTGTTTGTCTCTTGCATCGATCCCGTGCACGACCCGGTTACGACCCGAACAAGCAAACGAGCTCGACGAGCACAAACATCCTAGCACGAGCCAGCGCGCTCCTTTTCTTTCTCGTGGCGTAAAAACGCGGCCTTGCCCGGCACGCGGTACATGCGAACTCGCCCATCCGAGCCGGCTGATTCATTCCAAGGCGCTAGAACAGCTTGGCCGCGACAAAGAAGACGGCCGCGCAAGAATAAGAAAGAGAGAAGAAGCGGGGGGGAAAAAAACGCAATCCCGCGACAAGGTGCAACCAAGAGGCACGCACAATGTAGAGACATCGTGTTCAGGAAAAAACGCAGGACAAGTCGGTAAAAAGCTAAGAAAGGTGGCTACGTAGAAATTGTCAAAGCAGAGGAAGAAACGGACAGAACTAGCAATCGATAAGTTCGAATAGGTCGAAATAAAAAGCTGTAGAACGAGAGGAACGGAAGTAATGAGAATGCGAAAGGAAGATGGAAGAATCGAAGAGTATACAGGGTGTTCCAGTAATCGCGCTACTTCATGAAGGAATAAATCAAAAATGTGAAATAAATCTTTTTCACCAGACGCCTCGTTTTCGAGAAGGGCGAGTTCAAAGATTCGTCAAGTACGTTCAAACGTGGCTAGTTACCGACTGGGTACGAATAAACCTTCAACTGGATTTTCCGAAAAGATAAAATTGGAACGTGTTAAAAGTTTCAGACGAGACGATCTACGACAAAACTACAATTCTACATTTTTCACGCGTTTCTACGTCGTACTATTCTCTTGCCGATTGCATCGAGATTACCGTGACACCCTGTATTGGTATGTCCAGAATTCTCTCATTGTCTCGTCGTCGAAGAGAAGTTTATCCCACGTGGCGTGGGTTCGAGGGAACAGCAAGAAGAACAGGAAGACACGTTACTGGTACGTAGCTATTGCTACCGTACCGCAGGACGACGAACTCGTCCGCGCTATGGCAATGGAAACAGTAGCGTTGCTACCGCTTCGTCCTTCGTCGACGAGTCGCGGCTGCGCCGTTATAACTGCGGCTTGCGGTCGGAAACACGTGGGAACCTGCGGGAGAGGAACCTCTTCCCTTCGACTGTATTGGCGTGTTCGTCGGCTTCCTAGTGTGAGACCCACGGACGAACCTAGCAATGGCCTCGTTTAAACGAATATTTCAAAAATTTTTATTTTTTTTTCTTTTTTTTGTCACAGTAGAATATAAATCCACAATGATTAAACGAATTTTGATAGACTTAATTACTGGTTACGGATCGCTCGCGTCTCAATTTTTTTTTCATCGATGCGATAATAGTTAGAAGAAAGTACATTGGAATAACTTTGATTATCAAAAATGATATATATTTATCGTTCAACATAATGATCGTATTAGATTCGTTCTCATAACACGGTAGTTGCATGAGTAGAATTACCAAGGAATTCGAGAAATTGCAAATGCAGAAAGGACTATTTGGTACATTTCTCCTCCCGGATATAGCCTCAGGTAAAGATTGATATAGCAAGCAAGTTGATAGTGAAAGTCCGTAGGGATTTTCTGATAGTCGTACCATGAAATCAAAAATTTACAACTATTGAGTTTGTTTTTTTCTGTGGCATTTTTAAGACGGATCGTTCGTTACAGCTTTCGGATAGTTTATTAGTTTCTATTTGTATTTATTAACCTAGCGGTATGTTACTCTAAAACGTTCTCTGCCAGAGTTGTAAAAGATTGGTGTCGAGATGAGCAAACGTTTAATAGTAATGGGAACGACTTGTACACGTAACAACTTATAGCCATCGCTAACACAGTCGAGCCGTGAGACGTTGTGTGCGCAACGTCCCGTGAGAATCCATACCCGACCACACCAAGTGCGACACAAAGACGACCCTTCCGCCTGCACAAGGCTGCCCTATGAATCCCTTCCGTGTTTTTCCACCCCAGCCCACGCTGTTCCTGATTCTACGAGGAATCGGAGAAATCTTGCCTGCTACTCGACATATGGCGCAGAGAGATGTGCCGCGCCATTTAGAAAGCCACTTGATTCTACACTTTTTTCCTCCTTTCATATGGTTCACTCTTGGACCGATTTAATATCTTCATAAAATTTTCTCCAATAAATACACTTTTAGTTTATCAGAATTTAACCCAGGAAGAAAAATCGACGTCTTTCGGATCATACAATATACTTATATAAAGATCTTCTATCTTTCTACGTTTCTTATTCTTCTTAAATCATAATTATTTTTAAACTGAAACTCAAACCGAAAATTAATTCTATTCACTGATCTCCAATTTCCTAATGATACAAACGTTCGATTAAGGAACCCGGTTAATCACTTTAGAGAACAAGAATAGAATTTTACAAAAAGATAGGTATTTAACTTGTGAAATCGCTCAGACTTTTACCGTCACAAAATAGTGAAAGTTCTCGTTCTTACAATACTTTGTACCTACATGGGAGTATCTAACAATTATGAAAACAATTCCAGAAGCTGAATGGTATCGGTCACGTCGTAATCTTCGTCGCCCGAGAAGAACAATTAATACGGAAAGAAAGACAATCAGAGAAAGAAGAAGCGGAAGCTCTTAACCTAACTGGCTTCATCGTGATCCGAAGCACGTTAGCGGGATTAGCTCTCGGTATATGATCACAGCAAAATGCAATGATTCTGACCACTCGAAACTACTTCCTAAAATGGTCGAGATTTGTTCCACGTGCGGAACCATACAGTCTAAAACTAAACGTCCCGCGGAAGCACACTGACTTCGAACGGTTCCCACCTCTTTTCGGCACCACGTGACTGGGTTACGGTAGCGTGTCTACGTTCGCGATCATTCCGCGGATAAAAGAGACCGAATAAATCCGGATTAAGCCGCGAACCCTTGTGACAAGGATCCGGTTAACATTCAGGAGTCTCGA